>OX381720.1:55996158-56596158 GCA_947462335.1 Harmothoe impar | reverse complement strand
CAAAATGGAACCCATGAAGCAATCTAACTTCAAAGGTTTATGTTTCCCTGTTAATAGCTTAACCTGAATTAATTAGAGAGAAACAAACTAAAATTGAGAGATCTCTTCCAAAAATCACTGACTTGACTTTTTGGTCGTTTGATAAATTAGATGTTGTATCTCCAGTTGACTTGGAAACAATGAAATAGAGGCTGCTAAGCATTTTTGTTTGTGAATTGCTAGCAAAAAGCTATATATTGCTCGGCAATAATTATATCAGAAGCTCATCAAACTTTCTTTAATATCGGCATCAATCTCTAAATCAGATGTTTTCGGTGCTGCTTAAATTTAGAATTCTTTCGTTTTGATGCATGTATTTTTTTTTTATGTTAAGCAAGCAACATTTAAACTGGTTTGGCATTTCTTGTCATCTTTGCTCTTGCATTCGTTCTGTAACCGCAGTGCCATCCCTAGTCTTATTTAAGTCCATAATGTCATCAGAGCAGTCCCTGCACTGTTCGTTATCCTATTAACACTTTGACGCTGAACCACAAGAACAAGGCATGTAAAGGGGATGTCACAGACAATTCTGCAGCAAAGTGAATAGCAGAGTGGGTGTCGGTCGGTAGGGATATCATAATGATTTCTCTGAAACGAGTTCATCTCTTCATGACTGCCGGTGTCAAACTAGTCATTCATTTCCTCTAAATAATTCCGACCAGATTCAACAAGTTCCTACTATAGTAAAGCACATATGTTCTCTGTGAAGAAAAACTGGGATAAGATGCTGCTAGACACATTCTGCTGAAAACTGAAAATTGAAATTCTAGTGAGGCTGAAACTCCCTCATAAAGTCCTAAACGTTAGTGCATACTTTTCAGCGACAATCAGTTGTTTAGTTTGGAAACAAAGTTGTATTATATGAATGCACTTGCTTGATGTCATCAGACTTGTAGAAATAGTTTAGGTGGTTTTGGAATGATGGTGTTAGCTTTAGCCCTTGTGTCATATTCCATAGTCCACCTCTTCATATTAAAGTCTTTTTGGACTATTGCATTCTCAGATTATGATACTCAATAGATATACTAAGATGGGGCTTTCCACCTCCAACTCCTCTGCTTTAAGTGGAGAGTCTAATACATTATCGCTTTGGCTAATCTGTCTTCTGAGAGTAATTATACCCCATGAGGCTGAGAGAAGACGAAACACGTTGCCATGTATGACGGAGACAAATCTAGTTTAATGAGCTCATTATGATGTAGAGAGATAGTTAGAGGAACTGACTGATTGCGATTAGGCCTAGCCCAAAACATATTCCTCATATGAATAGAAAAGAAGATCACCAGACAGGAGACGGCAGATGTCACATAGACTAATCTAGTTTCTGTACCATAATCTGAAGCACAACTTCACACCCACACCTAAATGTAAAGACAGTAATAAAACGAGCAATATGCTGAGAGCTAGAGATGACATCTGCCGAGTCTCTCTCTCTCATCCAATTTCATCTCAGTATCAATGTCTGTAATGGCAACTACAACATTAGTCTGAATTGGATTCTCTGAATTGTTTACGTGTTGTTATTTCAATCCCTGATTTAGAAACTTTTGAAATCTTTGAAATCTTATTCAAATAAGTGTCATGTGGTATTTATAACCATAGCATCATCATGTGGTGCAGGTAGAAGTACATGCATCATGTATATATGAGTATTTTAATTTCATATACAATTGATATGTACATGTACGTATAGTTGGATGACAAGTGATACAATCTCTGAGAGATGTGTGTGAGGCGACACAAAGCAAAATAATGGAATTCAGAAGAAGGGAAATTATATAACATTTTTCGGCTCTAGTTAAAGTGTTATGAAACAATTATACATATATTGTATTATCATGAGGGAATATAATTCCATTTCTTCTTTAGTGCAATTTCTTACCCTCAACCAGCCCAATGTCTAACTCTCTTCCATTGTGGTTTGAACCACTGAGGGAGTTATGCATCGAGCCAAAAGCGGGACTGTTTCTTCCGCAAATATTAGTTTAAGATCGGAGAATACTGTCTTCTGAAAAGAGCAGAGAATATTATGTTATCACAAGACCTATATTTCTTTCATCCTTTTCATGCATATATCCATCACAATTCTTGACTAATGATGCACTGGCTGTAAGATGTATAAAGGTTACGGTACTACTGCACTTTAAAGTCATCGCCAATCCATAATTTCTTTACATTTTTCTACCGGTAGACTATAGCAGTTGAAAAAGGCGGGGCATAGTGATGGCTATATAAATACATATATATGGCTTCTATATATTTAAAGCTACCGTTTAATAACACCCTTTGAAGTTTGTACTCAAACTGTAGCTGCATAGCGAATTATACTGTATATTCACAGTATAAAAGGAGGCATATTCCGTTTTGAAACCAAAATACCTCCTTTTACACTGTAAAACCAGAGTATAATTCCCTGCACAGCTACAGTTACTTTTGACAGTGTGTGATGTAAAAACTTGCCTAGATTTCGCACAATGATTCCTGAAACACCTTTTCTATTTTTGGCTTCATTGATTGTCTACTCAAAGCAAATGCTCTGGCAGTACCTAGAAACAGGACCCTAACTTAGTGTCCAGGTTACCAAAGAAATAAAAATGGGCTCTGGGAGTAATCTTCAGACTGTTGATACCTTCCCAATCCAATGTCAAGACACTCCTGAGTTGCAAAGGCAAACAAATAATTTAGCGTAATAGTTCTTCTGCTCAATACAGATGTACTTGCATTGAACTATGTGGCTTAAGCAGGAATCTTCAACAGGCTTCCAAGAAACATGACGTCATCAGCTTCTGTGCATGACGTCAGCAGTGAGACAATCCAATCTCTACAGCATCTGTTGCTGGATGTTGACCTTTTGTACCAATCTTGGGACAACTGTTAGCTGGAAAGCCAAATGTAATTACCGTAAATCCCTCGATCCCACATAGAAGCCTTTCTCGCGGATTAGCCATACCCAGAGTTTGAGAGAGTTGTATAAGCCTCACAGGTTTGATTATGGCAACTTTGGTACTGTAGTTCCCCCATATATAAAACAGCAATATTTCGTCACTGGTACCCACACCATTGAATCAGACTTGAGGTGCTTGACAGGAACAGATCAGTCAAAAGAGGCTAGATGAGAAAATTTATTTTATGCAAAGCTAACTTGATTATTTCTTCAAATGCACTTCACTAAATATTTAGAGGAGCTCTTATATAACAATTATTTAACCTATCAAACTAATTCTCAGAAACGATTTGTATTTAGGGGGGAGGGAAGAGGGGGAGGAGGGAGAGGGGGGAGAGGGGGGAGAGGGGGGAGAGGGGGGAGAGGGGGGAGAGGGAGAGAGGGGGAGAGGGGGAGAGGGGGAAGAGGGGGAGAGGGGGGAGAGGGGGGAGAGGGGGGGGGCTCTAAACCTAGACAGTAGGCCTACTTTTTTGGGGGGGGAGAAATGTCACGAAATAGGCCTAACGACTATACTAACCCCACAATAATTGTTTATTCATAACATTGATTAGATTTTCAGTTGCAAACTGTTTCTATTATAAACATAAGTACATTCCTTATTTCAGCTTCAGATAACATCAGTCGTATACCTCGGCACCCTTAAGATATTGTACAACATTTGTACAGGATGATACAGTTTATTGTATGTACAATAATGTCACTGGTCTTCATAAGACAAACAAAAACAAAGATATTAATAAACATGATTACATGGTAGTAAAATAAACACAGTTCTTCCACTTTTACTCTTAACATTGTTCTTCTTTACCATTGTACACTAGGCATACTTCTATGCAAGAGCTTACAGTACTGTAAATGATTGTCTGCTCAAACCAAATGCTCTGGCAGGAAATTGCACTTCTGTACCAAGATTCAAGACCCTTAATTAGTATACAGATTATTAAAGACATAAAAATGACCCCTGGCAGTAATCTTACAAACTAGGGAGTCACTTTAAATGTTCGATATCTTGATGCTCCATTTTCAAGACACTCCTGACAAAGGGCAGACACAAAAATAAATTAGGCTTATAAGTTTATCTTATCAAAACAAATGGATCAGATGGAATCTGCAAAGCTAAATGGAATTAGTAATATCAATTGTAAAGGGGTATTATGGAAATAATCATCAAAAATCAGCATCATTGTCCATGTGAACAGGCCATGGAAGTGGAAGTGGTCTTTCTGTTGCTGGCCATCGGATAATATTTCATAAATTCTCTGGGAGAAATTTCAATTTTAATCGCCTGTTGACAATGGGGACAAGAAAACACCATTTAAACTGGAAAATGAAAGCGGTGCACAGACTTGTTTGTGAGTGACCCCCTTCGACCACTAGTATAGTTAGGGAGTTCCATTGCAAATTTTTAAATAACTGCACATTATATTCAAAACTTTGATATAAGGACCACTACTCTCAGGTTAAATTGATGTACTATTTGGGTAGATTGAAATAGATTATTACAATAAGTGGTTGTATAATCTAATAATACTCATATTCCTCACAAATCATGACTTACTATGCGTGCATCAGTTTTGGCAAATTGAACTCCATACATTTGCATAGTGCTCCCTCTGCCATTACGATTAAGTCATTTGATAGTTTTTCACTCCCACTTTGCACCCATAGTATTCTAATACTTCAGAGACGTTCGCTAATGTGTCACATAAGGGCTCTCTCTTTGCACATTGCCCTGCAGAGGGGATACAAAGAGAAACCCATGTCCTTTGATAAAGGGGATAGTTAAAAGAGTTTAAAGTGGCTGTATAGGGAAGGTGGTTGTTCCCCACTTTGTGAAGAGGAGGGCAGGGGAAGCCTCAGGTACCCCTCGGGGCTGCACCCAGGACAAATCACTTTGATCAACATATCACTCAGATTGATAGTATGTGCCTCCCTGAGATACTACTGCTGCCTGAGGTCTGCTAAATGGTTTTATTCCACTGACTTGATCGGCCGTGATCAGACTAAGATTTGTACGTAAGTTTAAAATTCAGCAGTAGTAGACCCAGCTGTTGGACACTAAGGCAGGAACACTGTCTATGTTCAAATGACATGCTAAATCTCTGCAAAAACTATGCATGGCCTAAAACTGGCATGTGCTTTAAGGGAGTAAGAGCTTGTTTAGACCTATCCATTTGGTAAAGCCAGTCAGGCTTTGGACCCCCTGGTATAGATGTAAGACTAATGTGCCTGTGGTAACTGTGCTAAGATTCTGGAAGTTCATTGATACCGGCATTCAACACAGTCACAAAAAAAATAATTATTTGTATAATTACCCCTCAGGTAGAGACATGGGAAGTCATAACTGAGACATGTTATTAAGTTGAGTTGCTGCATCCGTGCATCGTGACAAATAAGGAATACTCCCCTGAAGCATCATGCTGACCATGAAGAGTCAATACCTTTTTAACCGCATTGTAACTGGGCTTGTGTTGTCTTGTTCTGTTTTGCTAGTATTGTCTATTTAAGTCTTGTCCTGCCCGTTGTGTATTATCATGAAAACCTGACATCCGTATACGATGTAGAGAATGCATGACCCATTATCTAGACACATTCTGTCAGAAAAAAAACATAGCAGCTTGATAACTACACTTACCCTCATACTACTTTGTGGGAAATAAAAGAGCGCAGCTCATTTGAAGAAAAAAGAGTCAATACATAAAACATGGTGTGGGGTGATAGGAGCAGTCTAAGTTGTTTAAGTACAGAAACAGGTTTGAAGTTTTAAGATTATCTGAATTCAATCACCCTGTTGTCACTCTGCCTTATTCCATTGCGTGTTAATGTATCTTGGACCTACTTCACCCTTTGGGTTACACACTCTATTTATGTTCCTCTGTTTATATCAGCTTGCCTCAACTAATCCCCCACACCATTAATCCTACCACAGCCCCACCCATGGCAGTAGTGGTAACAACCCGTAAGATTCATGTGGTAATAATTCTCCCAAAGGCGGGATTCATCTCTCCAGGACTACCAGTGTCAAACTTGCCATCCATTGCTGCTGTATTGGTGCCCGGACGTAGTTAACATTGTGCTACAGCATGAAGACAGATGTGTCCCCTGTGAAGAACAGCCGGCACCTGGTGGTGCTGGAGGCTCTTTCAGAACAGACTCGTCAGTCGTCATATTTAGATTTTCGTCAAAACATGTCAAAAGGGTAAATTTTGGTGTTGACGAGCAAGGCAAATCTGTATATCATAAGTGGTCATAAAATTAGAATTTGGGGCATTTCACAAGGCATATATGTAAATATTATATGTGTATATATCATATATGTCTATTATATGTAAATACCGCCCTGTCATCTGACGATTTAAGGGAAACATACCCAATTTTTTTTGATGATTTCATGTTCTGAAACAATTTTTTACTAGTGGTCGTCAAACAGCCTTTTTCACGTCAAAATTTGCCTACGACTGCGTCAGTTGTTCTGAATGAGCCGCAGCTAGTGAGGCTGCGGCATAACAAAATCACATACTTAACCCTTTAAGGACTGCGTCACAACTTTATGCACCATGCCCTTGGTCGTCGTGATGCATTAAACTCACCAGTAATTGCCAGTGCTGCATTCAAGCATAATGCTGACTTTGTGGTTTTCAGAAATTTCTGAAAGGTCAGCATGATACACCAATGCAGCACTAGTGAGTAACTTGCCGGTGCTGCATTGGTGCATCTTGCCGAAAAATGTGAATATTTTAGTGACATCCATCCTTAATCAGGTAAGCGCATAATTTTCAGTCACAATTAGTTATCAAATTTGAGAGCAAAAGTTGCCTGAGATGCATTTGATTGATGCCAGCAGACTTATGGGAATGAACCTTTGGCTGTGTCTCATGAGATGGGGCCAAGTGTGAACGTCTTTGACCGGGTGCCAGCTTTGACCAGGTGCCAGCTTTGACCTGGTGCCAGCTTTGACCGGCTTAATAAAAAAAGGTTTATTAAGGGCATTTGAAGATAAAAATTGGCAGAAAATGTTACAACACTTTACATTAGTAGTTAGTAGCCCATTTATATCTCAATCAGCCCTAAATAAACCCTTTTCTATCAAGTCGGTCAAAGCTGGCACCAGGTCAAAGCTGGCACCCGGTCAAAGCTGGCACCGAGTCAAAGACGTTCACACTTGTCCCCATCTCATGAGACACAGCCCTTTATCAATTTGAAGCAGGCTTTGCCTTTGGCCCTTCTGTCACAGTCATCATCTCTGCCATTGCCACCCAGTAAATCTAAGATTCTCAGGATTATTGCATTCTCAAACTCTAATAGATGTGCTAAAGTGTGGCTTTTACTTACAATGTTAACATTTCAAATGGGGGATCTGATAATTCAGGACTCTTAGCTAACCTGTCTTCTAGTGCTAGACACTTAAGAAAGACTCTGATTGACTGTAAGACACTCACTGCCCTGGATGGTAGATATGGCTGGTAAGTCCGGGTGGACGACAATGTGGGGACTGAAAAAAACACTCACCTGCTGCATTGAGCTTGATGCATAACTGCCAGAGTGAACCTATCATCATGGTAGAGAGTTAGATATTTGGCTTGGTGAGAGGCTGAGAAAATTTCACCAAAAATGTGATACCCACTGGATGACAGTTATAACTGCAGCTGGGGGCTAACTAAAACGTAAACGAATAGGTTGGGAAAGTGACTGACTACCCAAAGGACCAAAAACAGAGAGGAATACCACCAACAGGCTGCGGCTGTCACATTGTATAATATAATTATCATATTACGATACAAAGCACAAAATGTTACCCACACTCAAATTAGAAGATGACAATCTTTGAATAATCATGAGCTAAATATCAGATCTATCTATCCCTAAAATTCAGACCTGTCATCAGCCTGATCCCTTGCACTGCTAGCACTTCATCTTCAATAGGGTTTCATATGTTGGCCTTTTAATGTACACAGTAGCATAGGGAATGGTAAAGGCTCCCTGTACCAGCCAATGTACAATTTATTTAGCCAATAAACACCCTGTGTTGGATAGTCTCTGTCTCATAAGGCAGATGCGGTTAGTGACAAATCAAAATCCTTTCGAAAATAAATGGCATGTGGTTTCAACAGACTGCAGATGGCAGTAGTTGATCAGCTGTGGCCATATGGTATGACATCACATATTCAAATCCACATCTCATTAAAAGAGCCATCAGATAATGGGGAAAAGGATTTCCGTTGCTATCATTAAGGTTGAATCATGTCAGAAGTATTTAATCTAGAAGATGCTGAGTGAATCTTATATAATCCTCTTAACAATCAACTATTTATCCCTGAAGGGAAATGGTTTTGACCAAAGGATGTACACAGCTGCTGCAAAGTGCAATTTTTGTGAGGCCTGGTCTAAAAAGGCATGTATATAAAATAAAATTCAATCACACATGTCACACCTGTGCAGCATAATCAGCCTTGGAAAAGAAAAGTATGGATTTATCACAGCTGCGCATTGTCAATAGAGGGAAAAAAGAAAATCTTCTAAAAAGAAAAACAGAAACAGACTCGTCTCTTATTCTTTTAGACTGCATTATGCATAGATCCCCTTTTTGGCTTTCTACCTGTGAACAAACAGTTGGATAAAGAAAATGCATTGTGATCACTAAAGATCGATCTATACTTCTTCCAAACACACTAACATATGCCTGCCATTAGAAGGGCCTTTGAAGTTTGTACTTGGGTGTGTGTTAAACATACAAATATCTAAAGAAAAGGTACACTTGTCTCTTTGATGCCAAACGCTAAGGCCAGCAGATTTTAAAATAGACCGACCCATTGGAGAAATAGTTTCTGCATCCGGGGAATATGACTGAGGCCCACTAAACTATAGAGAGACAAAGGAGTATAAGCACATATTTAAGAGTGAAACTAAGGTCTGCACTTAAACAACTTAAAACCGACTTAAGCACTCCACAATAGCCAAAGCTGTCATCTGCTCTAACATCACTACTCAGATCAAATGGTATCTCAAAGGACCTAGTGACCTAGCAAATGTTAGACCTATAGATTCCATCGGATTGTTGGCCAGTTCATCAAGCAGACTACAACGTGTTGAATGAGCAGATAGGTACAATTAGGCTGTAATGAGGAATACAAAGACAACTCTGCAGAAAATGAAAATAAAACTATTTCAGCAAAACCAATCTCAGGACACCCACCAACTGCTTTTCAAAACAATCGTTCCAATTTTAACACGAAGGCTGCTTAAAGAGTGAGCCATTCATCTGTATTGGATGGAGAAATGTACCGTTTTCATCTGCAATTCATAATTCCCTTTGTGGTTTCTACCTTTGTACCAAGGTTTGAATAAAGTAAAAAAACCTTTGCTGGCTGAAGGTATACATATACATGACTAAATACTTTACATACTGAGCTACTTTGATTGTACTTTTAAGGCGCTTTGAAGTTTGCACTTGCAACATTTATGCTGAAGATCCAAATATACTGTAGGATAGAGCATCAAAAGCAGGTTGCTAGCAACAAAAGGAACATTGAAATGAATTCAACTGCGAAAAATCATTTTCCATTTATTGGTACAGTTTTCAGAGGTGCCTGTGTCTTGTGCTGTCCTGGTTTCATACCTTTACCGTGGAGTGTATGGCAATAGTTCTCCTCTACTAACATTTTGACATACAAAACACATGCTCCAAAACTGTGACATTATTGAACCCTTTACGGACGGATGTCGCTATAAAGTGACATTTGTCATCATGATGCATCAATGTACCAACTCGCCAGTGCTGCAATTGTGCATCATGCTGACTCTTTGGGAGTGTCTCAATCCCATAGGGTCAGCATGATGCTTGAATGCAGCACTGGTGAGTTACTCAGCAGGGCTGCATTCATGCATCATGAGGACCAGGGGCAGATGCATTAGGGCATGATGCCGTCCTTTAAGGCTCAATCGCAGTGTATTTGCCTTCTGAAGTAGCAAAACAGAACATAGCACTAAATGAGGACTTCTCTCTCTCATTCCTGATAATAATGTTCACGAGGATATTGAGTCAGATGACCTGGGTGATTCATTTTTTCACTTGTCATTGACAATAAAATGAATCTGGCAATATAATCGTGCTCCAAACCAATTACTGCACCTACTTATAAAACCTGCACGGGTCTACCAGAGCCCTTCAATACCAGTTGTCATCTAGTGTTAGTTAGTAAGCAGTACATTGGGAAGGATATTTAGCCCCAGCTGTAGCCTCAATGGTTATCATAATTACCTCTGACTGACTCAAAGGTTTCCAATTGAGTTGTTCATATTGAATTGTACAAATAATTTAGGTAATGCTAATGCTATATCTGCTCCTCAAGGATATAATCACATAAATCAGGCTAACTCCATTCTGATCGTCAATCCTATCTGATGATCTGATTGATGATCAGATGATCATAAACCTCCCTCAACCCGTTAATGATAGCGCATGAAGAATCCCACGAGGGATAACCTGCATTGATAGTTTCTGGGTTTTGAAATTCCACTTACCATCTCTTTAATTCCCCTGGCTTCTTCTTTCCACCCCACATTGAAATCCCTCCTTACCTCATCTTACTGACCTGCAGTTAGTCATTCCATGATTGAGCTATAGTGAATAACCTCCATCTACTCCAAGCTTTTACCTCCACCTTTTTTTTACTCTCCTTTTCTATCTGCTCTCATGTTTAGATGTATTTGATCATTGATCCATCTTATCTCTGGCCAAACCTACTGTGGCGTGGGATACCCACTATGTCAATGTCAGCTCAAACATCCCAAAACCATGAATCCTACTACAAACTCCACGAATGGTAGCGCGGACCACATACTAGACAATCTTGAATGATGGTGATAAAGATCCCCTGGTCTGTCGTAAAACTAGGTTCATCAAGCATAGATCTATGAATCGACCAGCCGCGCAAATGTTCTCCTGCTAAAAAGCCCTTCAAGGACAGATGTGTCCCATGTCTAGTCCATCAGGGACAGGGTGATGGTTGAGAGATTAAGGCCTTGAAGGGATGGGCTTGGTGATGTATAATAAATGGAAAGCTTAAATTGTGTCTACTCCTCAAGTTCAAGACCACTGCTTTCCATGAAATTGTACTTGATGATATTAAAATGATGACGGCTATCTTAGCTAAGGTATTAAATAACAGTATGGTGTGCAGCACTCTACAGGTAAGTAATCTTCATTTTTATTTCTATATCAAATCCATGGCAGATGGGAGCATTTGAGTATCAAGGTTGACCATTTTACTTTGACAATACGTGTTTGCTTGTTGCCATCAAACTTCTCCCTCCTCCTAGGTTCCACGAAATGCAATATCTAGATCCTACCTTCAAGATGTCTGATTATAAAATATAATTTTATCTTTATAAGTATGCTACATTTTCAATTCATGGGTACTCTATTTCTCCTGAGACCTTAGCTAATCTGTCACACATTGCAAGATTCTGAGGGACTCCTCTGTATATAGAGACATAAGGGCCTCACTCCGTCGGATGCTAAGGCAATAACGACCTTATATATGGGTGGAAGAATATTTTCTATAGGGGTAAGGTGGTAAGGGATACTCAGGTTGTTGTTATCTGGTTATACTACTATATAGACCCTCAGGTCTAGACACAAGGCAAATGGAGAAAAGTCAGCCCCCTCGGGCATTAATGTGTTGTCTAGTTTCTGAACAACACTTTGATAAACACATTAGTGTAATAGTTCCCCCCTTTCTGAAATACTACTGCAACCTGTGGTCTATCAATCTATCCAAAAGTAGAGTAGCAGACCCACAGGCGTACTTACCCTAGCAGGAAGAGGCTTTACACGTAAATATAATTTTCAAATCTAGCTCTCCCTGAAAGCCAAAGCTGCCACATGCTCTAACCACCTCCTTCTGCATGCATCTGTTTAGTCAAATTGAATTCCATACATTTCTATATTGCTTCCTTTGCCATTATGATTAAGTCATTCAATAGTTTTTTGCTCTCACTTTGTATCTGATACTTCAGAGATTTTCGCTAATGTGATATATGAAGGCTTATTCTTTTGACAGTGCCCTGCAGAGGTGATACAAAGAGAAACCCATGTCCTTTCATAAATGAGGGGGCAGTTAGGTGCAGTGTTCTTTATATTATAAATGGAGAAGGTGGGCTTTTCCCACTTCATTAGGAGGAGCTCAAGTAAAGCTTATGTTAACCCTCAGGGAAACACCCAAGACAAATCATTTTGATCAACATATCACTTAGTTCTAAAATGAAATACTACTGGAGCATGAGGGCTGCTAAAGGGTGTATTCCATTGATGTGATTGACTGTGATTCCTTTGGTAACAATTTGTCCAGACGATTGATATTGGCAACTTCCATCTGCAAGTTTATTGATACTGGAAAGCAACACAGCTTAGTTTCATTAAAGCTGTCACCATTGATCATGAAGACCTACTACAATCACTAAAAATCGCAAATGTGTTTTTATATGTTGCAAAGCAAGTAAAGACACGGAAGGTCAAAACATTCTGAGAGATATTATTCAGTTGAGTTGCTGCCTTCATGCATCATGAAAAAAGGGCATATCCCACTGAGGCACTGAGAAGGAAATGCATGAGACATAAAGTGGGGTAACAGGTGGGGTGAGTAGTTGCTGGAGTACACATTTTGATTTAAAAAAAAGGAATTCAATTCACACTGTAGTTATACTGCCTTTGTTCCACTCCCTGTTAGAGTTTTTTTTACCTCACCCTATCAGATACATCCAACGTCTCCACTCCCCACAAAGTCAATCCTTTTGCAATGCCCCCCCCCCCCCCGGCAGTGGTGGCAACAACCTGTAAGATACATATATGGTAATAATTTCTCCCAAAGGCAAGCTTTATCTTGACCGGCATACCAATATCAGACTTGCAATCCGTTTCCTCTAAGTATGAGTACATCTGCAGAGTTAACATTGTCATCCTTCTTGAAGACAGATGCTCCCCCTGTGGGGGTCAGCAGGAACAGGAGGGTGCTTAAAGATGGGTTAGGAGCTAATTTTGGGTTGATTTTTAATTTTTTCAGTTTTTCAACGTATTTGTGTTCATAACGTCCACATAAATATGTGTGTGGCTTTTTAAATCATTCTGATTCATATAAACCTATAGAAAGTAAAGAAACTCATAGTCAGAATGGGTCAGGGGACCCGACTCTTTAAAAGAAAGAGGTCCCCTGACCTGGTTTTCTCTATATTTCATGCATTTATAAGCATCAGAATGATTAAAATAGCTACACACATTTTCATATGGACATTACAAACACAAATACATTGAAAAACTGAAAAAATAAAAGTTGACCCGAAATTAGCTCCTAACCCAACTGTAACACAATTGAGGTGAGACTGAGGAGTTACAAAATCCTATACTATAGTGTATAATTCTAAGTCGCCATTAGGTAGCAAGTCCGAAAACAAAAGTTGACGAAGATGCATTTGATTGATGTCAGCAGATGTGATGGACCTTTGTTGGTTTGAAGCAGGCTTTACCTTCAGCTCTTATGTCAAAGTTTTAATCTCTGACATTTCAACAGCGTACCCCATTAAAATCTTTCATAACTATTATACTTTTTAACTAAAGTATACTAATAGATATGTTAAAGTCAGCATTCCGCTTACAATGTTAACATTTCATGTGAGGGATCTAATACATTAGAGCTCTTAGCTAAAGTGTTCTATAATGCTAGACACTTAATACATCTCTGGATGACAGATATAACCTTAGTTGGGAGTTAATCTTAATGTAGACGAACATGTTTGAAAAGCAAATGATTACCCAAAGGACCAAAAGCCAATACCTCAAAGTGATGGAGATGAATACCACTAGCAGACTGCAGGTGTCACATGGTATAATCTAAATATTACTGTAAAGCCTTGGTATAAGCCAACCTCGGGGATAAGCCGAATGTGAGCTTGGGAGTAAAAATCTGGCTTATGACAAAAGTGTTTGAAATTCTTTTCACTATGTTCCGATATTATCAAAAAAAGATCACCTATAAGCTGATGGGAGTTTGGGGCTTAAAATTTGGCTTTTAGCAATTAAGAATGCCTAATAAGAGTCGCTTATAACTGAGGTTTTACGGTACATCACGAACCAAAACACATACTTATACTCAAACCTAAATGAGAAGAAGACGGTGTTAATCATGAGCTTGATGACAGATTCAGAGCTGTCAGCTGCCTTATCCCTCCCACTGCTGGCACTTTATATTCAACTGGTTTTCCAATGTCATGACTGGCAACCTGTCAAGTCAAGAGAGGGTATTATGCTATCCTGGTTCTAATATCATGTAATGGCTATGGTTAATCCGCAGATCTGATAGTATCTTGAAGGACCTAGTGGCCTGGGAGTAAATTTGGGAAAGGTCTTATATACACCTATACTCTTTACTGGGTTTAATAAGCCCATATATCAAATAACGTTACAACATATATGAGAAAATTGGTGCAATATATTAACCAGAGCAGCATTTTTTTCCACGTATATGCCACATACTCACATACCACTCAATGGTTGCCATCGGCTCCTCATATTCCACCCTACATGGAGCACAGGGCACTCCCCAGTCATATTTATCTCTATCATTTCAATAAAGCATTCCTTGCAGTCCACACACCCCCCTCCCATTAAGACTGCAAACCCTCTGTTTAGAGCAGATACTGCTAAAATATTTTCCACAGCTGGCACTGACATTTACATGAAGGCAGAGCTGGGATGACCATGACACGGACAATGCTGCAGCAAATGGAAATTGATATATTTGAGCAAAGCTGATCTTAACCGAGCAACCAAAATATTCTAATTCAAATGCAAACACTGCTGGAAGAGTATGACCTTTATTTGTATATTCTTAGGTTGATTGCTCATCTCAGTGAGAGGTGCTGATATTGTTACATGATTGAGTGTATTATTTGCTGCATTTCTGACAGTTTATTAATGTCTATCAGCAAGTGAGCAGGAGAAACATCAAAATAAAAAGCAATGTGATCGATGTATTGATATAAGATATTGAAGGCATCGCACAATATATTCGATCACAATGACTTATGCAGCTGTCTATGTGATGATTTGTGACCTACATTAGAAATGATATTATGATTTGATTGTGCCAGTGTCATACTACAGTCAAACATCCGTTTATCTTGAATATCCTCCACCTCCAGGGCAACCAAGCAATAATCCGTTAACCCTTCAAGGGTGGCACCATGACATAATGCATCATGCCCTTGGTCGCCATGATGCATGAATGCAGCCCTGGCGAGTAACTCTTCAGTGCTGCATTTAAGCATCATGGGGTTGAGACACTCCCGAAGGGTCGGCATGATGCACCAATGCAGCACCAGTTACTCACCCATGCTGCATTGGTGCATCATGACGAAAAATGTCATCTTTTAGGGGCATCAGTTCTTAAAGGGCTAATCAGGCAGCAAAAATATACCTATGCCAATAGTTATGAACACTTCTTCTGCTAGCCATTATTCATCAGACCTTTGTGGTGGATGGTAAAAGGACAAAGGTAATGAGGATTGCACTTTGTAACCCATCATCCATCCATAACAGCTTCTGGGGCTTTCTACCATTGAATATGTTGTAATGCTCACAAACGAGTTCCATTTAATGATACCGTAATCTAGTGTGCATTTTTGTATGTTCTTTTTCCCCCAGTGCATTCTAGATAGTTTTAATTGTAGTCTCAGTGCAGCCTGAAAACAAAATCCCATTTCTGATTTGATAGGCCTATAGATATAGCTGAGAAAACAAATCAGGAAGAATGTGCCTTTCCTACAATAGTAGCGAGGGTGAGGCCACCTTCAGTACTGCCCTGCAATTTATCATTCCATGATTGTGCTATAGTAAAATCACCTCCATCTACTCCGAGCTTTTACCTCTACCTCTCCGATTACTCTGCTCTCATGTTTCGATGTATTTGATCATTGATCCATCTTATCTCTGGCCCAGCCTCCTCTTGAATACCTACTTTGTCATTGTCAGCTCCAGCATCAAAGCAATGTGAATCCTACCACAACTCCATGCACGGTAGTGAGGACCGCATACCAGGGGAGCTTTACTGATAGTGATAAAGATCCCTTGGTGTGCCATAAAACTGGGTTCATCGAACATAGATCTGTGAATTCAGCCTCCGCCAGCCATGCCAATGTCCTCCTGCTAAAAGCCCTTCAAAGACATAGACAGAGGTCCACGACGAACTGTCTGAATAATAGGTTTCCCCACGAGTGGTACTTTTGATCATAGCACACTTACCTCTGCCTTATGCCTCAAGGTACCACAAGTGTAGAAACCAGGAATTCAGACTGATTAGAGTGGATCTCTGTGTATATTTCATGTAATTATTTATACTGGGTACATTTCTTTGGTGAAATTTTCTCACTCTCAACCAGCCTAATGTTTGACTTCCTATACCGGTAACTAGGTCACCTAGGGAGTCATTCATCTAGCCGAGAGTGTGAGGGGAGTGGTTTTCCGCAAAATTTTCTAATCTCACTAATATGTGTGACCAAGACAAGATAAAAGGCCCCACCCCCCCCCCCCTTGCCGGGGTCAAGGGAGGCATCTTACCTTGCACCCATAGGTACTTTAAAAATACCTATCCGCCTAGGCCTAGTACTGTGAAGTGCCCATAGGCCTATCCCTCAACAATCCACAAGGATTGCCATAGGGGTCCCTCGCTGTATTGATTTTTTATGAAAATAAAAAAAAGTACCCACAAATTTATTTTTGTACCCTACATGCTTCTGATGAGTCAATTGACGAAACCAAATCCACATGTTGCTATTCTAGTATGCTCACTGAAAAAAACTTTTCATGACATCAAAGAAGTTTTGTCTATATCAAAGTGACCCTAGACTGTTGATCTACCTTTAAGTTACTCCTATAGGGGGTGGTGGGTAGGATCTCACCCACACCCCAGTTTAGAACAAGGTCACACCAAAATAAACAAACACAGGTGAATAAATATTTTGAATAAAATTCAACATTATTTACAATAGATCTCCCATCACAGAGACCTATGCAAGTCTACAGCCAGATGGTCTCCCACCTAGGCAGTGGCCTTGGCCCAGCACCTATCAGACCTATCACACTGACCTGGATTGGCTCTAGGTTGGTCACATGGCACCCTGTGAGTTGTGGAGGTAAATCTGCCTCTGGTTTTGTGTCATATTCGGTCAAGCCAGGGTATGACCCACACCCTCGTTCACTAGTCCTCCTGGACTAGTCAAACATGTAATTATTTATGGATTATATTTGAAAATAACATTTAAAAATTGGTGTCATAGATATTTAGTGATGCCATCATGGAGAAACGGCCCTTGGAGAATGAGCCTCAGTTCTTTCCTCGGGGTGTGGAGAATGACCATTCAAGTACTTAAGCATAATAATTTTGTTTCTCCTCATGAAATAAAGAAGTGTCCCCTGGGTAGTCCATCAGAGATATGGTGATGGTTGAGAGATTTAGACCTTGAAGGGATCAGCTTGATGATGTATATTAAGTGGAAAGCTTAAAATACATCTAATACTCAAGTTCAAGACCACTACTTTCCAAGAAATTGTACCTGATGACATTAAAATGATGACGGCTATTGTATAAGCACAGACAGCTAAGCTATTAAATAACACTACAGTATGGTGTACAGCACTCTATGGGTAAACCACTTAATTTCTTATTTCTATATTTCATATGTGGAAAAAGGCATGAGGTCTAGAGCAGGTTTGCACATTTATATTTGAGAATAGAAGTTTGCTTGTTGTTGTCAAACTTTACCTCCCTGTCACATATTTTTTCCCGTAACACAGCTTCCATATCCAAGTGTCGTAGTATAGGAGGTGTAGGTCTTTAAACATATGTTACATAGTCCAATTACAGCTACTATACTCTAATTCACCAGAGACCTTAGCGTATACACATCAAAGGCTTTTGCTAATGTGTCACATATTGCTAGATTCTTAAGATAGTGCCCTTGGGATGCAGAAAGAAAAGAGCCCCATTCCCTTTGATGCTAAGATAATGGCAAGCTTCTTTCAAAATAGAATAATAGGTGGGGGTATTTTTGCTGTAGGAGCTAGTTTGCAGGGTTGTCATCTTCTGGTCATCCTACGGTCTAGAGCCTCAGGTCTAGACATAACACAAATGGATGGAAGTCAAACTCCTGAGGGAGTAGATGTCACAAAGTATAATCTAGTTTCTGAACAACACTTTCATCAACACATTAGTGTAATAGTTCCCCCCGTTCTGAAATACTACTGCAACCTGCGGTCTACCAATCTATCCAAAAGTAAAGTATTAGACCCACAGGCATATATATACCCTAGCAGGAAGCAGCTGTACACGTAAATATAATTATCAAATTTAACTCTCCCTGAAAGCCAAAGCTGCCACATGCTCTAACCACCTCCTTCTGCATGCATCTGTTTAGGCAAATTGAATTCCATATATTTCTATATTACTTCCTTTGCCATTATGATTAAGCATTCAATAGTTTTTCGCTCTCACTTTGCATCTGATACTTCAGAGATTTTTGCTAGTGTGATATATGAAGGCTTATTCTTTTGATAGTGCCCTGCAGAGGTGATACAAAGAGAAACCCATGTCCTTTCATAAATGAGGGGGCAGTTAAGTGCAGTGTTCTTTATATTATAAATGGGGAAGGTGGGGGTTTCCCACTTCATTAGGAGGAGCTCAAGGGAAGCTTTTGTTAACCCTCAGGGAAACACCCAAGACAAATCATTTTGATCAACATATCACTTAGTTCTAAAATGAAATACTACTGAAGCATGAGGGCTGCTAAGGGGTGTATTCCATTGATGTGATTGACTGTGATTCCTTGGGTCACAATTTGTCCATAAGCTTAATATTGGCAACTTCCATCTGCAAGTTTATTGATACTGGAAAGCAACACAGCTTAGTTTCATTTAAGCTGATACCATTGATCATGCCAGACCTACTACAATCACTAAAAATCTGAAATGTGTTTTTATATGTTGCAACGCAAGTAAAGACATGGAAGGTCAAAAAGTTCTGAGAGATGTGATTCAGTTGAGTTGCTGCCTTCATGCATCATGAAAAAAGGGCATATCCCACTGAGGCACTGAGGAGGAAATGCATGAGACATAAAGTAGGGTAACAGCTGGGGTGAGTAGTTGCTGGAGTACACATTTTGATTAAAAATAAAAATTCAATCCACACTGTAGTTATACTGCCTTTGTTCCCTTCCCAGTTAAAGTTTATTTTACCTCGCCCTATCAGATAGATCAAATGTCTCCACTCCCCCACAAAATCAATCCTTTTGCAGTCCCACCCATTGCAGTGGTGGTAACATCCTGTAAGATACAGTAATAATTTCTCCCAAAGGCAAGCTTTATATCGACCGGCTTACCAATGTCAAACTTGCAATCTGTTTCCTTTGAGTATGAGTACATCTGCAGAGTTAACGTTGTCATCCTTCTTGAAGACAGATGCGCCCCCTGTGGGGATCAGCGGGAACATAAGGCTGCTTAACACAATTGAGTTGAGGGTGAGGAGTTACAAAATCCTATACTATAGAGTATAATTCCAAGTCACCATTAGTTATCAAGTCTGAAAACAAAAGTTGATGAAGATGCATTTGATTGATGTCAGCAGATGTGATGGACCTTTGTTGGTTTGAAGCAGGCTTTACCTTCAGCATTTATGTCAAAGTATTAATCTTTGACATTTCAACAGCGCACCCCGTAAAAACCTTTCAGAACTATTACACTCTCAAACTAAAGTATTCTAATAGATATGTTAAGGCGTTCATTCCGCTTACAATTTTAACATTTCACTTGGGGGATCTAATACATAAGAGCTCTTAGCTAAAGTGTCCTATAAAGCTAGACACTTAATACATCGCTGGATGACAGATATAACCTCAGTTGGGGGTTAATCTTAATGTAGACGAACAGGTTTGAAAAGCAAATGATTACCCAAAGGACCAAAAAATGATACCTCAAAGTGATGAAGATGAATACCACCAGCAGGCTGCAGGTCTCACATGGTATGATCTAAATATTACCATAAAATCTTGGTTATAAGCCAACCTTGGCGAAAAGCTGAATGTGAGCTTGGGAGTAAAAATCTGGCTTATAACAAAAGTGTTTGAAATTTGTTTTCACTATGTTCCTATATTATCAAAACCTTGCCTATAAGCCGAATGGGAGTTTTAGGGCTTAAACTTTGGCTTATAGCAAAAAAAACGCCAGAAAAAATTTGGCTTATGACTGAGGTTTTACGGTACCAAAAACACATAATTATACTGAAACCTAAATGAGAAGAAGATTGCGTTAATCATGAGATTGATAACAGATTCAGAGCTGTTACCCAGTGGGCACAAAATCTTGTCCAACATTGAATCCACGTTGATCCAACATTGAATCAACATTGACAACCATTTTTTTATGTTGATTCAATGTTCTGTGCCTGCTGGGTAGCTGCCCCATCCCTCCCACTGCTGGCACTTTATATTCAACTGGTTTTCCAATGTCATGACTGGCAACCGTTCAAGTCAAGACAGGATGAACAGTAGCACAACTTCTGTGGGGATATCGTCCTGGGTAGCAGGAAAGAAATCATTTTAGAATAATAATGAAATTCTTAAGAGAGGGAATTATGCTATCCTGGTTCTGATATCATGTAATGGCTATGGTTAATCTGCAGATCTGATAGTATCTTGAAGGACCTAGCGGCCTAGGAACATATTTTGGAAAGGTCCTATATAGACCTATACTCTCTATTGGGTTTATTAAGCCCATATATTAAATAACATTAGAACATATATGAGAAAAT
The DNA here is from genome assembly GCA_947462335.1 of Harmothoe impar. NCBI lineage: Eukaryota > Metazoa > Annelida > Polychaeta > Phyllodocida > Polynoidae > Harmothoe > Harmothoe impar. Next base: position 56,575,323 of record OX381720.1, on the reverse strand, counting down.
TGGTGCAATATATCAACCAGAGCAGCATTTTTTCCATTTATATGCATAGTTGTAGGATATTTTGAGGTATCATGAGCATACAAATGAGAATACTAACCTCATAATGATTATGCATCATTTTCATTTACATACCACTCACTTTGTCAATGTCAGCTCAAACATCCCAGCAATGTGAATCCTACCACAACTCCATGCATGGTAGTGAGGACCGCATACCAGGGGAGCTTTACTGAAAGTGATAAAGATCCCCTGGTCTGTCATAAAACTGGGTTCATCGAACACAGATCTGTAAAAGCAGGCTCCACCGGCCATGCCAATGTCCTCCTGCTAAAAGCCCTTCAAAGACATAGACAGAGGTCTACAACGATCTGTCTGAATAACAGGTTTCCCCAGGAGTGGTACCTTGGATCATAGAACACTCAGCTCTCCCTCATGCCTCAAGGTACCACAAGTGTAGAAACCAGGAATTCAGACTGATTAGAGTGGATCTCTGTGTTTATTTTATGTAATCATTGATAAATTATATTTGAAAACAACATCTAAAGATTGGTTTCACAGCTATTAATTGATGCCATCATTGGGAAATGGCCCATGGAGAATCAGTTTTTTCCTCATGGGTGTGGAGAACGACCATTTAAGTACTTTTAAAGCATAGCAAATTTGTTTCTCAACATGTAATAAAGAAGTGTCCCCTGTGCAGTCCATCAGGGACATAGTGATGGTTGAGAGATTAAGACCTTGAAGGGATTAGCTTGAAGTGCATAATAAATGAAAAGCTTAAAGGATATCCACTCCTCAAGTTCAAGACCACTGCTTTCCATGAAATTGTACCTGATGATATTAAAATGATAAGGGCTATCTTATAAGGGCAGGTAGCTAAGGTATCAAATAACAGTATGGTGTGCAGCCCTCTTCGGGGAAACCACTTACTTTCTTTAATCTATATTACATATGTGGAGAATCGGAATAAGTCTGGAGCAAGTTTGCACATTTAGTTTGAGAATAGAAGTTTGCTTGTTGTTGTCAAACTTTACCTCCCTGTCACATATTTTTTCCCTTAACACAGCTTCCATATCCAAGTGTCGTAGTATAGGAGGTGTAGGTCTTTAAACATATGTTACATACTCAAATTACAGCTACTATACTCTAATTCACCAGAGACCTTAGCGTATACACATCAAAGGCTTTTGCTAATGTGTCACATATTGCTAGATTCTTAAGATACTACCCTTGGGATGCAGAGAAAAAAGAGCCCCATTCCCTTTGATGCTAAGATAATGGCAAGCTTCTTTCAAAATAGAAGAATAGGTGGGGGTATTGTTGCTGTAGGAGCTAGTTTGCAGGGTTGTCATCTGCTGGTCATCCTACGGTCTAGAGCCTCAGGTCTAGACATAACACAAATGGATGGAAGTAAACCTCCTGAGGGAGTAGATGTCACAAAGTATAATCTAGTTTTGAACAACACTTTGATCAACACATATGCGAAGTAGTTAATGCTTTCATGAAATACTACAGCAGCCTCAAGTCTACTGAACTGTCCATAAGTAACAGACCCACAGGGTTATTTACTCGAGCAGGAGGAGGGCCTACACTGGGATATATCAAATCTAATATTCCCTGAGAGCCAAAGCTGTCAAATGCTTTGAACTTTGGAGTACTGCTTTCCTCACAATATTAGGAGGCACCAAAGATAATGTGGATCTAGTCTACCCACGCCCAATTTCGCAGGTGATCTTATTAAAACTTAAAATGATTATATCAAAACCATTCCATCTGGAAGGAGCTGCTAGACGAACATTGATTTGAAATGACAAGCCACAGGGGGGAGGTGCAGTTATTGCACAGCGATGTGAAATCTCACCTTGCCACATAAACGCTATATCTAGCTCATAGAACTATAGGAAATACAACATTTTAGCATGTTTATTGATTATTTCCCATGAAATACACATTTGCTATTCAGGGCCTTTCAGATGTACCCTGCTAAAAGCATAATACATGAATATAGACATACATTGTCTGGAACATATGATGATAAGGCATCGGCAAATTTTCTTGGTACCATTTTCTGAAATGATTTGAAAATCATCCTTTTTTTATGTTGATACCCACACAATCAGATAATTGGAGTGAATGTTGAGAAAATAATTACGTGCCCACTTTTACATAATCTTGATCTTTGTTTGAACTTGAGGGAAATCCTTGGAAAATGTGAAAATGTATATGATTGTCCCAATAGGTTCAGCTACATACAGAGAGATCTCTATAAACCGCCACCCAATAGTCCGCCAGTCTCACCTACTGCCATGTCAAAAAGGGGGTAGTTTTGATATTTTACCATACAAATTCCACTCTATAAACCGCCACATTCACCACCCGACCAATACCTCACCATATGCCTTTGAGATAAATTTGAAATACACCACGGAAATGACTGCATGATATATGCACCTGTTACCCACAGACCCTTGTGAGGTTTTATACCAATGAACTTACATGTAAACATTAGAGACTCTGTTATGTTTAACACTGCTAATGATTCTCCTTGTTTTATCTCGTTTCAGGTAAGTATGGGTCTCCTTCTCCATAACCAGGCATATAGTGGTAGGTCCATTGATATTCCCCATCAGTGCATACATATTTGATTTGTATGAAAAAAGACCCTTTATACTGGTACCATGAATATGGCAAAAGATTCTTTTGACAAGCAATAATCGTCCCATATTCTTTAGTTCTGCAATAGATTGGCCCACCCAGTAGGTATGATGCACAAATAAAGACCCAAAGGTTAAATAAAATAACTCTGGCCTATCCAGTACCTGTAAAAGTTACAACTGAATTGATCATTTCAACAGAATTTCAAGAAATATCTTGAAGGTTATTGTGTCAAATTCATCTTTCCATTTGATATCAATAAAGCCACATTTTCCATATTGTGATATGATTATTAATAACAAGCTTCTCCCAGCATGCCTCCATAAGGTTTCCTTGAAGTAATTAGCTATTTGTCTGCTGTGTGTGGAGAGTTACACTAGGTTGAAGCTGCAGACTGTACTCCGCCCACGCAATGTGGCATGTGCTATGTGGTAGGACACAAACTAATTTCAGAAGTATAACTAGTTTTATGATGAGGCAAAACTAAGCTATTTGATCTGATTCAACATAATTATAATGTCGTCTATACTACTAGCCTATGAAGAAAACGAATAGAGTTTGAGTTTAATCATTTTTATTTGGCATAAGTCCTTTACATGTGCAACAATAATAAGGCCAAAGAAACCAGTCAACACCGGCAATAGGTATATTTTCACACAGAGAGAAGAAGTAAAATCACTGTAACTCCCAGCCCCGATCACTGAGGTAACGTTTCCCAGGACTCTTATGTGACTCCCAGCCATTAAGGAGTTTTAGAATAGGAGTCATTATAGAGTTATTATAGAGTCCTGCTAATGTTAGAGAGTCACTTCAGAGTCCTGGCGAGAGTTACCTCACTGATCAAGTCACAGTGAGTCACAGTGATTCTACTTCTTTTCCGTGTGAAGTGCAAAAGTAAATTGTGCATCCGAGCTCAACGAGGTTAATAAACTCAATTCCCACATGAAGAGACTTACCCGTTTTGCGATATTGAACAACTAGAGAACAGCAATACACCTGCAGTAGCAATTCATGTCTGTTGAGTCTATCACGTCATAAGAGGAATCAACTGTGTGTCCAATCTCTGATGAGAAAAGTGAACTTTGAAAGTTGGAAAGTTGTTGAGCTTTCTTTGCCAAAACCTACTCAAACGGTTTTTCTTTTTTAATGGGCAGTAAGGATTACAGAATTAAAATTCCAAAAAAGTGAAACGTGAGATGCCTTTAATAAAACTCATACATTGACCATTCATTGAAACAGATGTTTCCCGTTGTTAAATTGAGGATGGATGATGTCTGAATTAATCAGAATAATGCCAACCAGTAAAACGATGTGAAATGATATTTTTGTATGATGATGGGTAAAACATTAAATGTTAAATGTTACTTTTCCTCAGCTAGCTTTCATCCAAATCAAATCGTACACAATTCATGTGTGATGGAAGTAAACAGATGAAAGATGATGAAAACTGTACTATGATTATAACAAATCACCAATTTTTCATCAATCTTCAACTTCTTAAGTGGCTGTCTTATCAATTAATGGTAGAATGATTAAAAGGCATTCCGCTTGAAATATTATCATTCACTATTTGACAGCTATAGAATATACAATAGATTTACAACTTGAGCTGAAGTGCTTGCTCGGGGAAACATGCATGGCGGAACTAGTGCACTTTAGACGTCCGCGGTGGACAAACTCCTGTACCTGCCGTAATGGTGTCAGGCAATGCGGATATGGACCCTCAAAGGGCACTCTGCCCTTGAAGGACAAGTCTCCATGTGATTTACCTGCCCCTCACTGGGCTAAATCAATCTTGTCTTGGGCTGGAAAAGAATCTCTGCAAACTCAATTTCTACCATGATAACCTCGTTTTAGTATTATTGTTACAAAGAAAATGTCTTACTCCAAACTATTCATAAAGTTAACCATATCTTAAAGTTGCTATATCTGCCTTTTCTTCAAATTCTAAATACTGTTTGAATGTATTCCAAACACTCTAAAAGTATCTAGAGAATAGAGGTTAATTTAATGTCATCATTGGGTGCTAATAGGTCACAGTAAGATCCAATTTTCTGCAAACATGGACTTTTCTAGTGTATTTTCAATGGGGATAGAAGCATGCATGCTTTTATTCCAAAAATACAATATTTTTGGCAATAAAATTTTTAACTAGAGCAAAACCAGAGGGGATAAGGGGCAATTGAAAAGATAGAAAGTCAAATATTATATTTTTGAACACTCTGACTCATTTTACGGGAAATTAATTTTTTTGTCCCACACATCGGATGTACTAACGTTGCTACATCCTTTGTTGCTAGCTTCAGCTACAGGTCTTCATGACCATCCATTTATTTACAGCTCTCTGATTTGTTTTTATTATACTTTGATTCTGCATCATGCAAATTTATACAGCTAACTGCACAGAGGAAAATATGATAGTCAGCTGGACCCTCATGAGTTCCTCATTGGCCCAGTTGGGTCCAGGAGGGGTCATTGATTTAGCGCGGGGAAAACCTGAGTACTCCACATACCCCCTCTACTGTTCTCCTACAGTACTAAAATAACCTCAAACCAAATCACAAAATATAGCCTCTATCCAGGCTCCCCTCCAGTCGTCCACTTCGCCCACACCTCTCCACCAAGACACATCGTCTATCAATTGTAAGGTGACATATCAATACTTTTGGCCAATTTTTACCACCAGCACTATTTTATACACAGTTAATCATTCTTAGTGCGTTGACGTGGGTCATATATATTGGTATTGTTGGTGTAGTGACCACAGGTGACACAGGAACACTATGCCGTCTACAACAAGGTCGTCAGCCCGGCAGGCGGGCGGGACTGACACCGGCGGCCCAGGCACGGGCCAGGTGTCAAGCCCGTCACAGGCCGACACCGTCAGCGGCATGAACGTGTCACGAGTCTCAGGGAGGTCATCTCACACAGGTCGCTCCTCGAGACACAGCACCAACAGGTCCCGCCACAGCACAGCACGCTCTACACATCTGGCGGATTCTACAGAAAATGAGGTATCGTTCCACACTGTTGACCAGACCGGCAGCCATGGGTCAAGACGACGCCATGACAGCCGGGCAAGTCGCAAGTCCAACATCAGCGTGTCATCCTCCACGGCATACAGGCTGGATACCCTGGAGTCTGACATGCACATCGTCAGGGAGGACGTCAGCGGGATGAAGGGGGAGCTTGAAGGGGTCAACCAGAACTTAAAGCGCCTATTGGCGTTTATTGAGCCGGTCCCTACCGGTCAGTCACAGGCCTCTAGGCCGTCCCCTCCACAGGGTCAGTCAACCATGGAGGTGGACGCCTGCCCGCAGGGCCTCCAGCTCCCTCCCCCGCACATCCTGAAAACGCTCCCTCAGCACACAGACTTCGTCCAGGCCCAGCTGAACAGGGAGCTGTTGCAACACCAGCCAACAGACAGTAAGTTGCTCCTTGTCTCCGGCCTCATGGCCAGTAAGCCCATTGTTAAGCCATACATGTTCATTGAGAAGCATGGCATGTCGACTATAAAACAAAAGCTTGATTACCGCCACCGCATGACCAAGGATGAGTACCTAAATGCCTTTCCTTGCACTGCTCCACAAGAAGGGCGCATATGACCCAGCCCACTATGACGCCATGTTCACACACCTTCACCATGTGAGTGTGGACGCCCTCTCCCGGCCATGGGAGGATGTGCTCCGCTGGTCACAGCTCATGTTTGATAAGATAGAGAACAAAGACATTGAGTGGGATGATAAGACCGCCATCCAGGATGAGCGGGTCAGAGTGTCTATGACTGGCAGTGGTCTGGACACAGGTGGTGTTCGCGCCACATCTGGTTCACACACGGGTCGGCCACCGTCAGCGAGCCCAGACTTTAACAGTGACAAGGGATGTAAACAGAGGCACGACCATGAGGACGCCACAGGTAAACACCTCCATGTCTGTTCATACTGCTTTCCTAAAAACAAACGCCTACATCACACATTCATTGCGTGTCAGAACAAGTACAGAGATGCACAGCCCCCAGGCTGGCCGACGCCACCTGCTGCTCCCCGAGGCGCAGTGTCTGGCGATGTGTATCACCCGGCTGGCTTGGCATCAGCACACAACACTGCAAAAAACTAGTGGTCGGCGCTGCTCGTCACAACCCCGACGCAGCGCCCGCCAGTTTCCCATATTTCAATCAAAATGTCAATGTAAACAGTCTTGCTGCGCCCTCGGCAGGCCGCCACGTGGAACACGCACGTGGGCCCGCGATGTTTGTAAACAAAGCAGGTGACGTCATGGGGCCAGCCAATCAGCGCGCGTCACTGTCTCCGCACCGGGCTCTCGCCCCGCGAGACGAGACGTTGGACGAGATCTGTCATGGCGGCTTCTCTACGCCTCTTCGTGAAAGTGACTTTGTGTTTTCGGGAAATCTAAACATTATGTCCGCGCCCGAGCCTCAATTCAGCAGCCAGACGCCGACACACGACCCCGCACGACAGGCTGGGCCAGCAGCACAGCTCACACCCCGGGAAGGGGGCGGGAACAAGCCGCTCTCGCCGGGGGTAGGGCCCGGGCTCGGCCGCCCGGCCTCCACCGCCACGCCTGCTGCCGGCACATGTGGCCTCACGCCCGTCAACACAGCGGGCCCCGGGTCGCCACCACTGTCAACACACCTGTCAGATGCCGACTTCACGACTATACCAGCAGCATGTGAGTCTGATAATCATAGTGCCTCTTTCAATAGGGCCCCTGCAGCCTTCATGAATCATAGACAATTGAAATGGCCCTCTCTCACGGCGAAAGATGTAGACGGCAATCTAGTTAAAATATATGACACTGTAAAAGCCACTGGTCTCCCTAACTGTTGCTTCTCACCCCTCACCCTCCCTACCTCGCTGAATCTGGGGGCATGGGATCACTACCTGAGGGGCAGTAGGGACGGTGACGAGCTGGCTGACTTCATAAGATACGGGTTCCCTATGGGGTATATGGGGCCGGTGTCGGACACCAGGGGCGTCCCCAATCACTCCAACGCCACTGACTTCCCAGTTAGCATCGACAATTTCATAAAAAAGGAGCTGGGACACGGGGCACTCATGGGCCCCTTTCCGGACCCACCTTTTTCCCCGTGGATGTACATTTCGCCGCTAATGTCTAGAGAAAAGAGGTGCAGCGATGCCAGGAGAGTAATAATAGATATGACTTTTCCCCATCAAAATTCTGTGAATTCATACATCATGAAAAACTGTGTTTTAGGCCATGTCAGGGACCACGCGCTGCCGACTGTTGACATGTTGGCCCGTGACCTACAAGAGATGGGCCCACAGTCAATCCTCTCCAGCACAGACGTGTCTTGCGCATACAAAAACTTTAAATCGGACCCAATTGTTTGGCCTTTGCTGGGTATGGAGTGGAGGGGCCAATACTTCTGCGACCTGACCCTTCCATTTGGTGCCAGAAACTCTAGCTGCCATATGCAGCGTGTGGCCGATGCGATTGTAAAAATTCTCTCTGACGAGGGAGTTAAGTGCTATATGTACCTTGACGACTTGATCATACTATCTCCCAATAGGTCCAAAGCAGAGGACGACTTTACACGGGCGAGAGAGCTGCTTGCCGAGCTGGGTCTCCCGGAGGCCGAGGAGAAGTGCCAGCCCCCAGCTGAGAGCGCTAGGTGGCTCGGCATCATCATTGACTATGACCCTCTCAGTCCCAGAGGACAAACTTCAGGACACACTGCTACAGGTCAGTAAGTGCATCAAGAGACGCTCACTCACTCGTAAAATGCTACAGTCCCTACTAGGAAAACTGCTGCACGTAGCAAAATGTGTTAAGCCCGCGAGGCTTTTTGTCTCCAAGCTCCTTCAGGCCCTGAGAGGAATGCGCACCCCATTCATAAATGTCAACAGCGAAATGAGGTCAGATCTACAGTGGTTTATTGACTTCTGCACAGAATGGAACGGTGTGTCACTGATACCACACGCTGAGCCTGACATGGACATCTATGTGGACGCCTCACTCTCGGGCATTGGGGGATCAGACGGTATATCAGCATATGGGGGTAGTGTATGCCCTATTGACGACCCAGTAGACGTCATTACTGAACTGGAAGCAGCCAATGTTGTGGTAGCCCTTGATACATTCTTGTCCCATAAACACGCAGGGGCACATGTAAGGGTTCACTGCGACAACCAGGTGGCTGTGTCAGTGTTTACATCAGGCAAAGGCAACAATGGCGTCCTCCTGGACAGTGCAAGAAAGGCATGGATGGTACAAGCTAGACTAGGGGTAGAACTGACATATGTCCACATCCCAGGTGTTAGCAACATACTGGCTGATAGACTTAGTAGAGCTCATCTATCCGAATCCATGAACTCACAGGCACATCTTCTTGTAGAGCAGCTAGGCTTGTCCATAACTGACCCCAAAACTCGTATATTTGGTGACCTAGTGGCCTCTATATGTTGCAGATCAGGCGCTAGCCTCTCTCCAGGTACGAGCATCCCAGAGACAGTGGCTGTCACGGGCAGAGAGGACGTGGCGCAACCACAGGTCAGCTCTAAAGACGTTCCTCGCCTTCTGCAGCCACCTGGGCCTCCACCCGGAGTCCATACACCACGCCATGATCTGCGTGTACATCGAGTATCTATCCCTCAACGCACCGGCCCCGGGCACAATAGTGAACTGTATCTCCCATATCAGGGTGTTCATGGCCCTGGCCGAGTATCCACTGCTACAGGTCCAGCATCCCCGGGTTACAAGGGCCCTGGATGCACTGAAACGGGACAAGTCATATGTACCAAAGGTCAAGCTACCTGTCCCTATGGGCCTACTCAGACAGGTCCTGTACAATCTGAACAATTCACAAGAGCACACTCTGGTGAGGGCGGCACTGCTGGTACAGTTTTATGGCGCCCTAAGGAAGTCAGAGGTCAGCCCACCATCAGTAAGGAGATTCAGGCCTATATTCCACCTCACAAGAGGGGACGCCGTCTTGTCGGCGTCACAAGTGACTCTGAGGATAAAGCACGCCAAAAACATGCAACTCAACACGGAGAACAAGGTCATATGTCTGGAGGCGTCATCAGACATCAACCTGTGCGTGGTCACAGCTGTCAGGCGCGCCATCACACAGGTGCCCACTCGCTCCAACAGGGACCCCCTCTTCATGTTTCAGGACCGCAACGTCATGCCTGTGACATATGTGGAGAAAATCTGGAAGGAACAGCTGCTCGCCATGGGGTTGAAAAAGACTGCGTTCACACTCCATGGCCTACGGTCGGCGGCAGCTACAGAAGCATTCAACAGAGGCATGACCGAGTTGGACATCCAAAGGTACGGGGGCTGGAAATCATCAGCCCACCGTCAATATATCAGAAAGACAGACAGTGCCAAGCTCAACAGGAGTCTAATCAAGTCTCTGCATAAACATAAACCCTGAACTAGTCATCATCATGGACATGTTGTCTCATTTTTAATATCATAATTTCATATTCTTATCCCACCACACCCATCCCTATACTATACCATTGCAGGCTTGGCGTTATAAAATCACTACCGTAATTTTAATACAATGTATTTCAACTTTTACCTGTACATCTACATAATCTACTGTGTATATTTTATCATGTTATACCGTAATATTTATTCTCCAAATAAATCATTATATTCAAGCCCTGCCTCCCTCCTTCATTCAGCGTTTAGCCGCCGTTTTAATTAATGCCATAGTCAGGCCCACGTCGCCAAAAGCACCTTGATGTTAGAGTCAAGTTGACTTTGACTGTAGAGAGAGTCCAGCACTGCCTGACCTTAATTACAACGAGAGTCAGGCAGTGCTGGACCCTTGTTTATGAAAGTTGAGTACTGCCTGACTTGCGCACTAAGAGTAGTCTGGCAATGCTGGACTTTCCCTAGTGCGAGAGTACAGCAATGCCAGACTCTGGTTATCTAGGGTCAAGCCAAGCTGGACTCACATACTGATGTGAGTCTAGAAATGCTTAACCTTTGCCTCAATTAAGGTCAGGCGTACCTCAACTCTTCTTTGTACAGTAAGACTAGTTGCTTATTTGCATTGGGGGATAACGTGCAGCAAACCAATAAGGATTTCCATATACATATACGGACGTGATATGGAGGATGAAAAAAAACACGCTTTTGGTCCTTCCTAATACGGAATCCCGTCTGTCTTCCATATGTTGCTCCGTATTGGTCCCACATTGGTCTAATGAGGAAAAACACCCTCCATGCAGTTATTATAATCTTTATTGCTTTTAGCTCAGACATGGTAAATAGTTCATTGCTATGTGGTCCTACAGTAGCAGAGCAGAATATATAAATCCCTCTCTAAGGCTTCCACTGTATATGTAGGTGCAGTTAAAATGGGGGTTAAAGGTTCTACTGCAGGGACGGCTGCTAATAAACGTCCAGTCAATATGAATGATGTTAGGTGCTCTGGCCTCAACTCATCTCAATCATATTTTTGCCTTCTGGTTATTATGTGGTTACCAATTGGGAATTCCGGTCAGAGAAAAAAAAAGGATATATCTATCACATGACACTATCTCTAAGTCAATCCACTACTTTGAGATTGAACATATATAGGTTTATATGGACCTTTTTCTAAAAGAAAGTCACACTCCTTCAAAAGTCCAGCACAAAGTCCACGCTAACCTAGCTGGAGGAGTCTACTTTTGCCAGAGTCTGTAAAGAGTATCAAACAATACCAGACTGCAAGACTTTGGCAATACCGAGGTCTGGTGACGGGTATAGTTTTGGCAGTATTGATGCATTGTTAGGAGTGAGTGGTGTAGCTGGGCAGTATAAAAGGATGTATTTTTGCATTTCAGTAGTACAATAAGTTACACCACATTATACTGTAGTTGCAGGGCAATCCAACGGTCCAGGATTAGAATCACAGTCAGACTACCTGTGCAATAACTATTTTTCATTTTTCATTCTAGCTTATTTGAAACCTATTTCAAACTATATTTACATGGCAATATCAATCCTTCAATTGTTGGTTTATTAGGTTTATTAGTGTAATTCAGGTGAATTCCAATAATGATATCTATGGTTGCCAGTGGAGACTCGAACATCAACACCGCTGGGCTTTCCAGTAGTTGATTGTAGCTGAACAGTATGTTATACTGGAAACCAAAAATATTTGCTTATATTCTGAAATTCTACAGCATATATCTCACTTTGCAGCTACACTAACGTCCAACGGTGTGACTCTCGGTTTGCTGTATTATAAACCAGAGGCCAGGCCAGTCTGAAACAAGAGTAGGAATTGATTTCAGCTCAGGGAAAAGGGCCCAACTGTAATTCCTGGGTTTTGTAGTACACAGTGAAACTGTGTGTGGGCGGTAAAAGAAACTAACACTTTTCCAATCTGGTGTTATTCATTTCACATCTCACATTCATGGATTTGCTGATGACACTTTGATGGAAATGGAAAGGTTACAGTCCCTATCTATCAAAGTAGAACATGCATGTATTCAATCTCTGACGGGAAATTTGAAAATTGATGACTATCGTTTTTCACAGCCCACTCACACTGACGCCCATGATTGAAATACAGATTACAGACATGATACTTAAGCAAAGTGAAACACTACCGCGTATGTATAACTTATACAGACACCCACGATGGAAATACAGATTAGTATTCTCCAGCATTGGCAAAGTACTAAACATGCCCCCTTCTAAGGCTGCTGCCTTCTACCAATATCATGCTCCTGAAAGTTACCCTGATTTAATTAGTTGTTCTTCTGTTTGTGAGGAGTTAGCCTGTGCTAAAGCTACAGATGAATACCCTGCCTAATCAATATTGAGTGGGCATGGTGAGAAGAATGAATCCTTTCTTATTCATTGCTCAAGACACAATAATTGGTAATCTGATCTGTTTGGGAGCATGTGCTAGGTGGCACGCAAGGAACTAATTTTAGAAATATGATTATTCTTGTAATAAGGCAAGACTACAATTATTAAATTATCTAATCCCACCTATACTACAATGCATCAGCAAGCAGGTCAAGCAAACAACTATGTTCACTGAATGCAACCAAATGCTTATGAAAAACTAATGCTATTGAACTAACCCCAATAATAACTTTTGCCTACTCACCCTTTTCTGTAGGGTAGAGAATACTGAAATACTATAGATTAGTGACAATTCTGCGGGTCATGAATCGTGCTCTCACAACCTATCAGATTGCAACGTGTCATAAAAAGACTCACCTCTCTGATTAATCTCTGAACAATCTGTTGGGAGATCATGCGGTTTTATTTTCCATAGCTATTTAATCGTGTGGTTTTATTTTCCAAAGCTATTCAAACTGTCATCCAATGCTTGCTATGAGTGTCACCTTTGCAGGCTTGCAGACATTGTACTCCAGAAAAGGTGAAAGAGCAAAGCTCATTCATTAACCAGTCAAATAAGGAATCTGAAAAACACTCAGTGAACATTCACCAAATGTAACTTATTTGGACACTTGGTTTCTGAGGCCACACAGTGTTTGGCATACCTCCCAACCAACTGCATACATGTGCAAGAGCAAGGGTAATCCCCAAGGAAACCACATTGCAAAAACCAAATTGTGAGTTGCTGTGTAATTCATGGGTTCTTGCCTAAATTGCATACCCTATGTATGCTAGAACTGTGCTGCAGGATATAATGATGCCATAATTATACCACACTTGGGCGGAAAAACAAAAGAAACTGCCTGACTGTATAAGACGTACAAAAGGTGAGAAAACATTCACAACTAGTGTGGCATAAGTTAATTATACTACACCCAGGGCCCTTTACTCAGAATAATGACTTAGTCTCGGCTGAGTACACTCGTCTGCGACTCGTGATCAGCCTTGACTGTTGTCATTATCCTGAGTAAAGGACTCTGGGTGTAGTATAACTAGTACTTATAATCTACATAGAATCATACCTTACTATCGCCAACATAATAATTCTAGTTTGTGCCATTCTCTGTCAAATGATATATCTGTAACATTTGTTGTCTTCAACTGTATGTGATTGATGTTTAACTGATAAACTTAATGCGTGGTCTGTACTCTATAATCCATCGTCGATCCATAAATCAGGGAAGTTAGACATTTGAATGGCTTTAAGCATACGCATAATATTAATGGCTGGAAGGAAACAGCGTATTTAATCATAAAAGGCGGCATTATACCTGAATGCATCATGCCCTTGGTCGTCATGATGCATGAATGCACCCCTGGCGAGTAACTCGCCAGTGCTCGATTCAAGTATCATGCTGAAGCTACTGAGCCTGTTGGGTTGACATAACGCACTAATGCAGCACCAGGGAGTTACCCCCCTAGGGACGATCGGTGCATCATGATGGCAAAATTTAGTGACATTCGGCATCAGGATGGTCTCCTCAATGGATACATGATGGATACATATGGGTTAAACACATTGGTAATTCTAAAAGGCGATGATAAAGCTTCTTTCTTTACACTTTTCTCTAAAAGTGTTTTATTGGGTAAAAGATGACATATTTAAAAGTAGATGTATCATCCTAGCTTAGGCACATTGCCTTGCTTCCGCTAGGTCATGTATTATCTAACTACAGTAATAGAGTATAAATACAAGTTTTTGGTTATAGCATGACATAACTATCAGTATATGAGCAGACATTTGGTACAGTAAAATCTACATAATATTCTTCATTGATCAGCATAATGAGATGAGATGAGATGAGCCTCACCTACAATATCTCTGCAGTCATGTTGAGATGAAGAAGGTAAAAGTGTATAGAAAACTAGGTCAGGTCACGATGAAACGCAGAATTGGGGGTCCAGGGGGACAAATCAACAAAATCAAATTAGGTTAAAACAGTTTTATTACCCATTAAGAACCATATTTTGGGCTTCTGTTGAACCTTATTATACTGGGTTATGTCGAGCAATTCAATTTTTAAAGCTATCAGACCGTAGTAGAGGTTTAAAAAACGAAATCCACAATATTTATAACACAAATGAGACTGACATAGCCTAAGAAGAGTCTGATGACTCCCTAGTTTCAGTTACAAGTAGATGATATATGTATCTTTAATGTTGCCAAATATATAGAGTCAGAGATAAAAACTCTTGAAATGACGATCGTTTGAAATCTTGGAAAATATGAAAAAATTGCTCAAAATAGTTATATCACCTTAACTTTACCATTGTACACTATAAATTGAGCCTAGAGTGATAAAACTCACTGTATACAAGCTTCAGCATGTTCTCTAAATATAACACTAGGAATGATCTCAACTATTACACTATAACCTATTAGGTAGGCCCCAGACAATATGAGAATAAAAGTCTCGGATTTCGTTTTCGTCGATTGCAGTCTTCCATCTTTCTTCTCCCCATCGTGAACTGAAATAGAAAGAATGGTGAATTTAAGCTCCAAAACACTGGTTAAAGTCAGTCTATAATGGTACCTATGAGATTCTATTGATACCTATTTGTTTCTAGGGGTAAGGGTGGCATCCTGGCAGGATATTAAGAGCATACCTTGATCGCTAGTATATTTTTCAACAAAAATAGCTCTCAGATAATATATTATATTTGATTAAAATCATATCAAAGTAGCCAGGTATATAATTATTTCTTATTGGTTATGGATACACATGTAATAAAGCAAATGCAGTGGCATTTGTAAGTATATTAAGTCAATATTAACAGAGAAACTGGCTGAAATCAAGGAAAAACGAAATCCGTAATTTTTTTTTTTTAAAAGGGTCAACATTTTGGCCATATGACGATTTGAGGTGAGAGTAGTACCTAAGGGCCACATGCTGGTGAATTATTTAGAGGATACCTTGACTGGAAGCACTTTTTTTTAAAGGAGAAAAATAAAACGAAATCCAAATAATTATGAATATTAAATATAATTAAGTCAAAGCATCCAGCTATGGTATATTTTCTCTATGGACCTGATCAGACATATATAATGAAGCACATTCAGTCCAATTTTGAAGTGTATACACACATTATTAAGACTGAAAAATGCCCGAAACCAAAAATAAGCGAAATCCGCAATTAATATTTTTTCTACCTGCTGCTGGTAAGTTAGCACCCAGAAATTAGACTTACATTCACCCTCACTGTTCCACCTGATAGCCAGCCCATGTAGGTAGCGAAACCAACATGAAAGAATACATAATCCTACATATAGCCTAAGAATGGCAAGGCGAGGTGGTAAATAATAGCCAAAAACATGAAAATTTCAGATCTTACTTTTAGCTTGAGAGGCTCCTAAAGTATATTTAGAATGGATCAATCATTGTATGCTTCGACCAGGAGGTACATATATGTTTTGTCTACCATGTACAGGTGGAATTGAGCTTTAAGATATCGTAGTTATTGAAATATTCACACTTTTATGTACCCTACTCAGCCCGTGCGAGTCGATAACGAAATCCGACATTTTTATTTCGGCGCCCGCTCGGCAAGCCTTAGGGGTGGAAGACGATAGTAGCACCCAGAGTTTTTACAATATATTCACCCTCACTGCTCCAGGACATGTAGGTAGCGAAAACAACCCGAAAGAGTACATATATTTCTACATATAGCCTAAGAATGGCAAGGCGAGGTGGTAAATAATAGCCAAAAACATGAAAATTCCAGACTTTACATTTCGCTTGAGAGGCTCCTAAAGTATATTTAGAATGGATCAATCATCGTATCCTTCAACCAGGAGGTACATATATGTTTTGTCTACCATGTACAGGTGGAATTGAGCCTTAAGATATCGTAGTTATTGAAATATTCACACTTTTATGTACCCTCCTCAGCCCGTGCAAGTCGATAACGAAATCCGACATTTTTATTTCGGCGCCCGCTCGGCAAGCCTTAGGGGTGGAAGACGATCGTAACACTTTTGTAATTACTCGATTAAAAGCAATCTAAAGGCTCTATACATGTATATATTAGTTTAAAATGATCAGAATAGCCTAATACACCACCTCACATCAAGGAAATGTCCAAATACTTACGATTTCGGAGGATATTCCTCATGTATTCGCAAAATTTCGCCAATATTCCTTCGTTTCGCGGGTGTAAACATCGATTCTAGCGTCCCCGCAAGTACCCGTATGTAGTCAATCTTCATCTAGGCTGTCCAGGAGACGGGGCCAGCTTGGAGCGTCTCTGTTTTCGCGCCCTGGTAAAAAGTTGCGGATTTCGTTTCGTCGGCGTGAACGCTAAAATAGGGGGGGGGAGGGGAAGGAGGGTATCTGGAATTTTTTTTTTTTTTCAGCATTATCCGTTAGGCCCTAGTTAATGATATTATTACCCAAATTAGTGAACAAAAGTAATACCCCCTCTGCTGCAGTTGGTTTTACCGAACGAAATCCGTAACTTTTATCCAGTTTAAAAATGTTCAAACCCCCCCAGCTCGGGGGGAAAAAGGGGTAGCCTCAATTTTTTTTCAGCAATCAATAGGCCTAGGGGTGGCTCTAGATATGTGTTGAAAAGCAATTGATGGATGTACTATTTCTATTCAAAAGTAGGGCCCAAAGGGGCCAAAGTGATAAATACACATTGTCAATTTGTACACATTATGCCCTCTGGTATGGGGAGAAATAAAGTTAGGAGCCTAAAACCTCCTGAAATTGATAAGTGCAACATTTTTTCAGAGATGTAATAACTTTTGTGGCAGCTAAGAGCAGAAGGGACACAGTGAAAAATCTTTAAAAGTTGCAAAAATACTCGAAATTCACGTTTTTGACCACTTTTTCGACTTTGGGGCCTAAAAAAAGTACCAAAAAAATTATTCACCTGAAATTATTTTTTTGGGGGGGGAAAGTACAATTTTTTTCTATCAAATGAGACCATAAAGACCTAATTTGGTTGGTAACTTTTCATTCTAGGGCCTATCAAGTCTGATGACCCTTAGAAAATGGCATTTCTGCATTTGCTCGTGACCTAATTGCAACTAAGGAGTGTGCGATTCAGATTTTCTTTTTTTGCATTCTGGGGACCCAAGACCAACTTCAGTATTGACCAGCCATTAGGCTCAAACAATAGTTCCTTTTGCAACTGCCAGATTGTAAACAGTCAGGAGAGCTTTTGTTCTTCATCTTCCATTAGGAGAGAAAGATGCAACTGACGAAAGCAAACAAACAATGATGAAACAGATGTTTATCAACACAGAACATCTAATTCCCCTTCCACTTAGTCTTAAGTGACTATCCAAGATTAGTCATAGGGACATTCATCAGGCATGACCAAGTGCTATTTGATATAGTTGAGGCAAAACAACATTATCACCAATGCCTTACTTAAAAAGACCTAGCCTAAAACTCATTGGAGAAGACTAAGGTGAGTTGGTCAGTACTGATCAACCTGACAATATCAACTAACCTAGTTTGGTCATATAGGGGGCTAAAGGTGACTAACTTGGTTAGGCTAAAGTGACTGGAAGAAGTTTTATAGGGGGCCAAAGAATATCAGTGCAGGTTCTACAATAGTAGGGGGCCCAAGACCAGCTTCAGTATTGACCAGCCATTAGCACATCCTCCCTCTGTCACTCCCTAACTTGGTCTGTACTTAATCTTCGTTTACCAAACATTGATGTCCAACTCTTTCAAGTGCTTCTCTATCCATTACTTGTTTTATATGTGTTTTTTTCATCACCAATTCCGCTGAACTCTTTATAGTTCATCCTTTGCCAGCCCAGTATCGCCTCCCCCAAAAACATTTCTCCCAAAAACATGAATCCTAAAAGGGCATTAGATCGCGTTAGTGCACATTCCCTCACTGTTATCATAATGACTTTATGCTGCTCTGGTGAGTTTCTAGGGCCACATTGGTGCATCATACCGGTCCTAAATTCATGTGTAATACCAAGATATTCCTACGTGATACTTGGGTTCATGATAACAAGCTTTGTGTGGCCTTTATGGTGTCTATCCCACCACAACCAACTAGTTGTAGTGAGGACCAAAAGGTAGTTAACAATAAGTCATCGTCAGAGCTGCTTAAGAGCCTTCCTCAGTGAAGGTAATGTGGCCTATAAATTGTATATGTTTTAGGACGAGTACCGTGCTGTACCATGCTGTACGCAAATTACAGTGAAGGAAGCCTTATATCTCTAGCAGTATGCAGTATACAAGAGGTGTGAATTGCTGTGGTATAAGGACAAATGAATAACATGTACATGCCGATCTTTTGTCCATTGTGGGTAAAACAATAGTTTCCCTTTTTCCCGTGAGTTATGAGGGATCTTTGGTACCTATCTTTGGTAGGGTCTGGCTTAATTCCCCTTTAGGAACAGAGGTGTAGCTAAACACCTTGCAAGTGTGATGGAGTTCCATCTCTTTCTATTAGTTTTCCCTCCATATAATTTCTAGATTCAATATCTATAGTGGACCTGAATTAGTAAATAACAGCTAAAACGCACTAGTGCATCAAATACCTTTGCTAACGTATAATGTAACAACCAAGGCAAGTATCTCCTATAAGGTGCAGGCCACTTATGGACCTTTTCCGATTCAGAGAATGGTAGAAACACAAGCTTTTCACCCATATGGCCGATAGGTGAAATCATTGTACTCTTTGTTTCAGACAAGGCTTTACAGACACAGACCATGCATAATATCAGTCAACCCCTCTCTCCTCCCCTCCTCCCCTCCTCCCCTCTTCCCCTCCTCCCCTCCTCCACTCCTCCCCAACTTCGTCCCTCTCCTCCCCTCCTCCCATCTTCCCCTTTTTTCCTCTTCCTCCTCCTCCCCCTACTCCCCCTTGTTCCCTCATTCCCTCCCCTCCTTCCCCTCCTCCCCCTCCTCCCCGTCCAGCTCTTCCTCGAGGGGTAGGAGAATTTCCAGCCGCAGGAGGAAGCTGGCAGGGGATGTTCAGGCTGTTGTGTACTGATTAGGCTCAGGTCTAGAGACAATGTATTCAAAGAATCAAAAAAAGAACCCTCAGGCAACAAGTATTACTTCTTTTCTCTGTGTAATGTCATAGTAAAACCATGTTTCCCGAGGGTTGGAATACTAAACTGAGTGCCAAAAACACATATATCCAGATTAAAATTTCCCAGAAGTAAGAGGGTCTCCGGTTAAACCATGTCCAGTGCCTGAGGGTAGTTCTCACTGACTCTTAGGAAGAAGATTTATGCGACACTATTAAGGTACTTAGCAGGACTGCATTCAGACCTCCTTACGCCACAGGGCACAGCACACTAAAGGGCTAATCGTCTCTTGAAGGGTTAACGGTTCTAGTGAAGGTACTTCGTGATTTTGCTCCCCCTTTAGCCAGGTCACTCTCCATTAACTTTAGTCATTCATTTGGTACTCAGGGGAAGGAGATTCCTTTTGACATCCACTCTGCATGAAGGTACTTTTGGCTCCAACTACCTAACTACCAGTTGTAGCACTGACTAATACACTATATTTAAGATAATGTGGAAAGAGGAAAGGTTTCCACTCTCCCTGGTAAGGGTCACATAACCCTTCAGGCAATTACTCTAATCTATATTGATTTTGGTTCAGACTTAATAGATGGTTCATTGCTGTGCTGTCCTACGGTAGCAGAGGTGCACTTTTATAAACACCTTTTCCCTTAGGCTTCATGGGGTATGGCCCTATAGGTTCTGCTGAAGTTATGACCGGCTTTACACCTCCAGTCAATGTAATTCATATAAGCTTCAGCCACTGCCCTCAACATATGACGATCATACTTTTGACTACCAAGATGTTTCTCGCAAGTATGCAGTAACCAATTACCAGATATCCAGAGGAGCTGCAGCACCTGGACCATAATGAGTCCCCAATACAACCATTTTGGTAGTAGATGTATTATGGTTTGGCAGAAAAGTTATTTCATTGGTGCAAAGGTGAAAAGCAAGTGGGACCTTATCAGTTCAGTCTGCAATAAGGTCCCTTTTCGTAGATCAGATACATAGCCAGTCTTGTATGATGGGGTCATGTGCATACCGTACCAAGACCGAGGTTCCTCTGACTTCACAAGCAGTTTGTTTGTTGGCTGTACTTTGTTTGTATCGCCGGCATTGCCCTGTCACATGATCTAAAATGCTGCCTTTGGATTGTTCTACAGCCCACAAGCCTACCACACGTAGAGGTGCTACCGAAGAACAGAACATTGCTATTGTGTTATGGTTTTCCTACTTTGTTCTCTCACAGGATCATATCACTAACGTTAGGTTGTCTATTAGATATTTTTAGATACTTCTCTGCTGCTGGCTTCCGCAGACACTACTGTATATATGTGATTGATGTGAAACTGACAAAGACTTGTAGCTGTACTCCATCACCTATCTATAACCCCTTCTAAGTCCCTCTACCTATGGATTAGCCCTTTAAATGATGGATGATGCTCAACCACTGTGCATCACTGGAGCACCACTGAAGCGTGACTTATGATACCAGTGTTAACCCTTTAAGGACGGCATGATGCCTTAACGCATCATTCCCTTGGTCGTTATGAAACATAAAGGCAGCCCTACCTAGTGAGTAACTTGCCAGAGCTGCATTCAAGCATCATGCTGACTCTTCAGGGTCGAGATAAACTCTAGGGGTGGGCATGTAGCACTGACAAGTTACTTGCTGTCGTTAAAAGTAAAAACTCCTTTTATCTTAGATCAGGTAAGCACTAACGTCCCTCACCATAACCACTCATTACGTGAAAAAATGATATTAGGTGCAGACGTTTACTGTACCATGAATTGTCGTATAGAAGCAGAGGCCTGTATGCAAATCAAAACCAGCTTTAATATGATGCTAAACATATACAGTGTGCAGCTAATACAGGACGTTTTTGTAAAGAATTGATGGTTTGCAATACTTATGTTATACCCCTTGCAATATTATATGTACATGTAAACCTTATTAGTTGTCTGAATAATATGAAATGTCTGTACACAGTATCAGTTGCAATGACATGTTTCACTTCATAATTTCAGCAATGGTTACAAGGAAATCCTTGAAAGAATCGTGTCAATACACCCTTGTATTCAATATTGATAGGAGAAAATTTCTAGTAGCTAAATATCGTTACCATTATCATTGCTCTTTAAGTCTTACAAAGTTCTCATGATTTGATAATTAGTTTGTTTCCTTGTGAGCAAAGAGTTATTCTTTGTTAAAACTGCAGTTTCCGACACCCACGCAATGTTGAGTGGAGTTGTTACTTACTTTTTGACGCCTCAAGATAGGATAATTGGTAACCAAACCTGTCTGAGAGCATGTCTAGTGGCAGGTAGGAAACTAATTTTAAATGGGTCAAAAGGATGTGATCTGATCCCAATTAAATATGTAGCCTAAACTACAAGACAAAAAGTATAATAGGCAAATTATCTTGTTCTTTGGGGTATGGACATTTAAAGCGTACTAAAAAACTCACTGAGAATATTGAAACAAATACCAATATATGACTTACTTCCCCTCGCGACAAATTCTGTATGTTCACAGGAGGAGATATTTAAAACAGTAAGAGATCTGCAGTATACTGTAGCCATTGATAAGACATGATCCCACAAAATATTTAGGTCAATCATGTCATCTGTCGGAGAAGGCCTTGCCATGAGGCTCACCGACATGAAACCCCATCAAAGTGTAAGCGGAAACACTTTGAGCAAAACACTTCCATTGACCAGTTTTTCTAAAAAGGGGCTTTATATTGTCTTGATTCAGGCTAATTAATGACAGAAATAATTAAGCTGGAGGACACCTAGTGGATTCTGTCAATAGCCAACCCATTTGTACCCATAGATTAAAAGGATTCCTGCTTGGTCTAAAAGGTTCCACAAAGCACCTGAAATATTTTTTCATAAGCTGTGTTTCTGTTTGAGAAGAAAGTTTATCATCAAAGGAAATAAAGTTCTGAATACAAAGGGATCATGTTAGTTGCGATGTACTTCATTAGGTCTTTACAATATTTCAGATATTAGAGAGTGGATAATGTAGGTCAATATTTTACTGCATAATGAGATAATGCCACGCATTCACACACACAGAAATCTAACTATATGCTGATTAGAGAAAGGGTCTCTGTAATCTTTACAGTTCTAGAACATCTATATCTAACCTTTCTTGTCGTCATCCCGAGGTGATTGATGTTGAACAGATGAATTATACCGACCTCGAGCTAAGCGTCTTTGCTAATGTGCAGTGCACTCTAAGGACATTGTCCTGTGGATAGAAATAAAATAGAACTCTCCTCTGAACAAAGAGGGATTTCTTTTAGAATAGTAGCCTATGAAAGGGTATTTCCCTCTTAAGGAGGTAGCTGGCGGGGGGCACTCAGGTGGTTGTCTACTGATTGGCCTCAGGACTAGACATAAAAAGCAAAGTAGTAAGAAGATAGAATATAACACCCCCAGCCAACAGGTGATCCTCAGTGAAATCTTGTTTCTTCCTGAGCTTTTATCAACATATCACCCTGTGCTGTAAAATAGACCCTATGGGTCTGGAGGTTCAACATACTAAATTCTTCTGAATTCTACTTTAAGTTTTCTTGGAAAAACTAAAGACCTCTTGTTAAGATTGAGTATTGGATGTCTCTCTTTTCCCTGTGATGTAGATATTTTTTTTAGATATTTTTCTAGAGGTAACTAGATTCCAGAATGGAGAGCATACATGTGGCCTTGACACAATATATGTCCTCATGATGCACCAATGCAGTGCTGGCAAGTGACCCACTGACATGCATTACCATCAGTCACTCATTGGGTACTCACAGGAAAGAGGTACCCCGTGAGGCCTACAGAGGTCCTAAAAATACCTTTTTGCCTTTGACATGGACCTAGCTACCTGTCGTGTCACCAACAATAAAGTTCAGTTGCAAATTGGCTGTACATGTAGTCACCCCAAAATAGCCTAAAGATCACACATAAAAGTAAAGGAGTCAACTGTGTCTCCCAAGTGGCTCTGGTAAGAATGGAGTGTCAAACAGCTATTGACCTTGCTTATATGAAGAGTCAACCTGGGTTGACACTGATAGAACAGAAGTTGGTACTTATGGGAGAGTCAACTCAGGTTGACCCTTCATATAAGCAGAGTCATTAATTGTTTGACTCTCTTTTTTACTAGAGCCACATAGAGACACAATTGACTCCTCTCCTGAATCTATATGATTCTATAAAGAGCACCTGGCTTGCTAGGCAGGGTTGGGTAACCTGAAAGACATTATTCTAGTTGCAGGCAGACATTTCAATCTATATTGATCCCGTCTGACATTTACTCTAATCTCCCTCCTTTACCATCAGAGTCACTCATTGGGCACTCACAGGAAGTAGGTTGTCCGTGACATCCTGAGACAAGCCTACACAGGTCGTCCTAAAGTTACCTTTTCACCTTTGGCATGGGCCTAGCTACCTGTCGTGTCACCAACAATAAAATTCAGTTGGCTGTACATAGAGTCACCCCGAAATAGCCTAAAAATTCTTTAAAAGGCTCTTGGTTAGCTAGGCAGGGTTGGGTAACCTGAAAAACATTATTCTAGTTGCAGGCAGACATTTCAATCTATATTGATGTCGTTAGACATTTACAGATAGTTCATTGCTATCTGCATGCCATGCAGTGGCAGCACTATTATATTTGGCTTCCCTCCTTATATAAGGCTACATGAGATAAGAATTGCAAATAGAGGTGGGGATGAAATTAGAGGTTCTGATGCAGGGATGACTCGTAGTACACCTCCAGGCAATATAAGTGATGAAAGCCTCGGTCATTGGCCTGAGATCATCTTACTCATATGGTCTGCTAGCTACCCATTTTTTATTCTGAATATTTTTTGAATGCTAGTATCCAATTGGAACATCCAGCAAAGTATCATTCATAACCTGTTACTGCCTCTTTGCAAATCCGCTACATTGAGGATAAAATATAGACTTTTAATAAGCATGTCATTACAATTTTATATATCTAAACTCAGTGTCTAAGCAAATCCCTCATTTTTTGAAAAAATCAACAATTTTCCGAACTTCAAGTTTGATGATGAGAATTCGAATAGGACAATCAATTGTTATCTTAAACTTTCCTACCGTGTTAAATTACTAACACAAGTCAATATAATAATATCTCTGTGCTCTACAATAACATGAAATTATTATTTTCAATATATTCATATGTATATAAGTATACACAGGTTGATGGGTTGTAGTATTCGCATACTGAGCTTTCAATTGACATCTTCACTCATCCTACAGTACATAAAAGTTGTGATGATTTATGGAGCTCTCCGATTCACAATATCTAAATCAGTGAAAGGCAGATCAAGTTTTCTAGACATTTTGTACCATATTCCCTGCCTCTGACTCCTTGAGGCAGCTGATCCAGGGTCCAAATAAGGATTCATGCTGCATCTAAAGCATTTTATTTCTATCATGGCTTCATGAATTCCATAGCATTGCTAGCCTCAAGAGAAAGAGAACCCCAAATTTTCTGATTTGAGCATCAGCGGATTCCCCCTCCAGAAGCAGTGCTTGACTTGCGAGGGAGTCTAGAATGGGTGAATTTGGTTATTTTATTATTTGTGTGTGCTGTGGAACAGACCCTCAGGACAGAGATGGGATAGATGAGATCTCAGGGGGTCTAACCTCCTAGTAGTACCGTTTGCAGGTTTTATAGCACCATGGGAAGACTTACTATAAGCGGTACAAAATAGTTACACCTTCCCAAGCCTGGTATTTGGATGACACTGTTTAGGCAATAGAACAGGACACACTACCTCCCTACCAATATGCATCGTGCTTGTCCAAGCAAGAGGGCAGTTGGTATCAGATGACTTTTTTTTTCTTGGTGACTGCTTGCTTCTTGCAGAGTGGTCAGAATAGCAATATAACATCTTTATTGATCAGGTGGCCATGTTTTGGAACTTCTCCTTCTACCTCTACCTCCCCACACTGATATTCCTTGGCTCCCTATACTATAATCTCTCTCAAAAAAAATATAGTGCCTGACCAAGTTAGTCACTTTTTCTTTGGCTCGCAATGCTACTAGCCTTGGTTACTTAATATTTTCAGGTTGGTCAGTTCTGATCAACTCACCTTAGTCTTCTTCATTTTAATGATTTTTAGTCCTTTTGAGTAAAGCAGTAATCATAATTTTATGTTGTTTTGCCTAAGTCATTTCTGAACAACACATGGTTATGCTTGACCAATGTCCCAATGACCAACCTTGGATAATCACTTCAGACTAAGGGCTGGGGCGTATAGATTATCTGTGCATACACATAACTAAGCTAAATTGATGACAGGCTATTGGAACAATAAAAAACCATGGCCAGATAGGACACATTAGAAAGGGGATCTAAAGTGTGCGACAAATGTGGACACTGTGAGAGCTACACCTCCTGGAGAGTGGTGGGTCTATAGGGGATAATCAGCAGCTAGCCTTCCTTTGCATTGTTAAGTCTACTAGAACTACATATGTACATAGGTGATTTATTTACACCACTGCATGTTCTGCATGTTGGATAAATGCAGCCCTAGGACTACGCTGATTTATCACAACAGAGGTCATATCGTATTTTAGGCCAAAAAAAAAGTGTGTTTCAGGTTACCCTACCCTACCTAGCAAAACAGGGCCGACCCTAGGAATTTTTATCCAATTTTGAAAAAAACATGTATATTTTAAGTTATTTAGGGGCTATTTCAGAGTTGATGGTCGACGAGTCAACACCAGTGTTGGCGAGTCAGTGTTGAAGTTTGCGAGTCAATTTTTAGGTCCTTTTCATGCCATGGGATCAATCTGTCTCTATGAAACATTTTTGGGGCTATTTCACAGTCAATTTCATTATCCATGAGTCAACGCTGTTATCAACAAGTCAGGGTTGAAGTTTGCTAGTCAGTTTTTGGGTACTTTTCAGGCCAAAGTAAAAAAGTTTATTGTTTTTTTTAAATCCGACCTACCCTACCTAGATTTTCAGACTATGTAACCTGAAACACACCTTTCTTTTTTTTGGCCTTATTGAACCCCAAGCCATTCATTAAGGCTTAAACCCGCAGATCTTACTGCATGTCCAGTAACAGTCAGAGTGCAGTCGGGACAGGTAGTCAGCTCGAGATATAGGGGTGCTGGGCCTTTAAGGACACTACCTCTGTTGCCCACAGGTACCCACTGAATTCGTGATGAGCCCCTTCCTGCTCTGCACAGCAGAGGGAACCCCTGTTTGTTCCGGGAAATAAATTATTTGAAATTTGGGACATGAAAGGTAGCCAGGGCTTGACAAAAGAGAAACCAAGAGGGATCCATCGCTGTCATATGGTGGCTAACATTTGGGGACCGCACAGTTAAAAAACATGGTTTACCCTTTATTGTCATGATGCATTAATGCAGCCTGGAGACTAGGTAGCCTTCAAAGGATTAAATTCACCAGAAAAAGCAGTCATGGGCAGGTTGACAAAGATGAAAAGTACAAAAGACTAGGTTAAGAAGACATTGACAGATTGGCTCTCTCCATGGGTCCTGGATTTACCTGATGTGGATTGTTGGCCAGTATATCAGGAAGATAGAGGGCTATCAATCAATGAATAATGCGTGAAACAAGCATCTTTGAACCCTTAAAGGGCATCATAGTAGTTTATTATTTGTCAATGTCGTTTGATGTCATGAGCTTAGCCCTGGAAAGAAGTCTTCTTACCACACATTTTCCGCATGTATACATTTAGACCTTGAAAATGACTACCATTGCTGCATCTAAGCACAATAAAAAGGAGTGAACGAAAATGTATTGACAAGAAGGGGCATACATTATTGAAGCACTTTGCGGCCCTTCAAAATTCAATGGTTAAAAGTTATACTATAGGGTTCACCCCATTCAATGTGACTCTGCATGTATTGAGTGCACGTGGCCTAACACACTGCCACAACACGCCAGAAGCTTGGCCTATTAGTAATATTGTAGGGTATATTTACAATTGAACCAGGCACAGCTGTGCTGAGGATCTTTGTGGTTTGGGCAAAAGGAAAGGGCTGAAACAACTACTGTCCTAATCCCAGGTTTTAGGTGCCCTGGCACTAGACTAGCCTGGGCTTCGACACGCTATGCAACACTTAAAGGGGCTACTCCTATCTCATTAAAGGTCCCCAGACAACAGTCTGCCAGTCTGTGAGGTCTGTGAGCTCATCCCTTTACCTGGAAAGGAACACGCTTTTGACTGCTACCGACCTAACAGATAAAAGCAGCAACTTTCAACTGTGATGTCTGACTCACCGTGACTCCATGATACAGCTGATAATAAACACCACCTAACACCCGCTCTGTCACAACTTCTGACTGATAACTTCCCGAAGGCAGAGCTAATACGAGGTAATAGGGACTTCATCTCGATGTGGACAAATAAATTTTTGCTTTTATGAGTAAGAGGCTTCGCTCCACCCTTCAGCTAATTGCTGATTACATCCAGTCTTACCACACTTAGAACCAGAAACCTTGATAACTCATTGGTACTGACATAATGGGCGGACTCACAGATACATTTCCTAGTCATTATCAATTTCATTATATTCCATCTACACCAAACTTATACATAATACATAATTCTATACAAATGCAATGAGACTCTGTGATATCAATGCGACGATGGACTCAAATTACTGTGTATATTGATGTGGTCAATAAATGATTGAAACTCTTAAAAAAACCTCTCAGATCCAAGTCCCTGAGTTGCGAGATTTGAATGCAGGGAGTATTTTCTTTCTGTGGAATTGTAGCCAACACAAAATTTTAAAAAAAAAGAGAAGAAAGATAAAAACGACCTCAGTGGCAAGAAGACAGATAAAGGACAATATTTTGCTCATGTTCCTTATAAAAGGGTAAAAGTACTTTCTCGACTTTCACCCATTCAAAGGCTCAGCAAGACCTGTGCATTTTCCACTCTCCTTTTTTGTCTAAGTGCAATACACTCTGTTGATGGGTCTTTGATAAGAGCCTCCCTATTCCCATCATCTCAATGAATGAAAACTCAAGATCAATGCACAACACTGATGAGGAGAACCCTTTCACATGGACAAGTCCTTAATGAGAATCTCCTTGTTACAACATTTTTCTAAAGATGCGAAGTCCCTTTTCTGCTTGCACTATATGTTGATGAGAATAGCCAAATATTGGAGAAGTAGAATCACAGTGACTCCCTACTGGGAGTCTGGACTCAATCACTGAGGTAACTCTCTCCACGACTCTAAAGTGACTCCCAATCATTAGGGAGTCTTAGTTACCCCAGTGATCAAGTCAGGAGTTACAGTGATTCTACTTTTTTTCCTCTGTGGTTATTCAATTTTCTTGCAGATGTCATATTGATTCCTTCAGATCTGTAGCTCACCTTTTTTGAGTGGCAATACAATAGCCTGATATAGTTGCGTGCATGAATGCTATTACTTTGTATCTATGCTGCCAAGGTATGGCTAAGGATCACTGCTATCAGGGAGGGAGATCAAAGTAAGGAAAGAACACAATTGACAACGAGTGTAGACCTGCAATGAAAAGTATCCCCAGGATCCATCTGGCATCCTATTGACACCTGCATTTGTTTTTTGCAGGAACTGATAAACTACGTCAGCAGAAAAGTAGTCCTAACATATTCAAGTTTCTCTGTATAGTATCTAGCATGTCAATTAGCCACATGATAGGTATTGAAAATGATTTATCAATTTTGCTGCCAGTGAGGATTCACTTTCTTAAGCTATATCTATGATTTTTCTTTTTATTCTATAAAGGGTGCAGCCAGTT
Source organism: Harmothoe impar (assembly GCA_947462335.1). NCBI lineage: Eukaryota > Metazoa > Annelida > Polychaeta > Phyllodocida > Polynoidae > Harmothoe > Harmothoe impar. Next base: position 56,545,980 of record OX381720.1, on the reverse strand, counting down.
TAGAACAGATAGTATGGACCAGATACCTTTTCTGTGATTTCACCTTGGACCTAGGGTTCCATACCTCACAACTACTACTCTCCTCATACATATAAATGTATCTAGATAATCAAAAATAAAGAAAACAACCCAAGATTCCTGCCATACCTGCCCTCCGATCTCCCTTAATCAAGACATCACTTTAAATCATAAACAGAAACACCTGAGCTATATATACAGGCAACAAATGATAGGGACCTAGCAGCCAAGCTATATATATCCGCTTCTATTATAAAACATAGGAAGCACGGAAGAGTAGAGGAAGCAATGATCTCTCATATATCATGCAAAGAGCTAGGATGTACCAAAGCAGAGGAACCTTACTAAAGGATGCGATTCACTTAACCGCAGGATTTGATTTGTGGATTCAAATCTCCTTTAAGAAGGGATATACCGTATTTGACATAATATGTTCCCTCCCCCCAATAAGCGCCCCCTCCCCTTTTCAGATGTATTTATGCAATTTTGTTTTTCTCACCTGTGTGACACACGGAGCGCTTCACACCTGTGCAGGTGTTAAGGCCAAGCCAAGTGTGAGGTAATAAGGGTGTAAGAGGCCTTCAGGATGCCACTGAGGTCTGGAATAATCATACGGAGTCGTATGCCCCACAACTTAACTTTATTTTTCTACCTCTACCTTATTGTTCTTCATCAGAATAGAGTAATATATCATATTGATAAATGATGATCCAACTGAATTCCCATGTGGTCATATAAATTATCATACATAAAAACTTCTTATGATTCACTATCTGGCTTTACACATATACATCCCATTTATTACCCTCTTTATTTTCAATGATCGTGCCAGAAACGCTATATGATTTACTACCTGGGTCAACATTTATACATGTACAGGGGTCAACATTCAAACATCATATTCATGAATAACCATGATGTTGGGACCTGAGTCCAGAATTTCTGCCACCGTCTATTAATCGTCAAACTGCTATCAAGCAATAGTTATGCTGATTCTGTATGATGAATAAAGTGAGTAGACATATGAGGTAGAGTGTACATGACATATGGGTGTGTCATCCTATCAATCATTTAAAGGCCTCATATGCCATGAGTCAATTAACAATGTTGCCAATGTGAGGTAAGTATGATTCAAGAATCAGAGCGTAATGTTATCCTATTGTAGAAGTAGAAAAGAAAGGATGTGTTGCTTAAAGATGGCATGTCTGCTCCTTTCAGTGGGGTTTCTACTTTTCCTCAGTGTGAAATGTTTAGTGGGATCTGATTCATCCATGCTTAATTGGAAACTTAATTTGTATATATATATATATAAAGCATTCACCCATAACTTAAACAGTGTTATTATATTTGCCTTTACACAGTATGAATTGATGCACTATGGTAATGATATAAAAGTTGTATTACTGACATACATTACATAACACAACACCAGTGATTATATTATAATTAGTTTGGTATAACTTGGCTGGGGACCGATTAAGGTCCAAGCTTACTTTATTACTGCACTGGGAAAAGGGACCTTAACGTGCCCTGCACTTAGGTCCCTTTTTTCGAGATCATGTCACATTTTGTTATGTTTAGATGATAACCTTAGGTAGGGACGCTCCAGCGACCGGAAGTAGAAGTCATGAGGGGACCCCTGCAGACACCTTGGTGCAATAAGTTCCCGCCGCTGGCTAGCCTGTGTTATAATTAATACCTGCATAACCAAGGCTTATACTTCCCTTTAAATTGGTCACCCAAATTTACTTCGATAGTATGATCCACATTGAGTTGAGTATACACCCATTCTCAGCAGTATGACACCAACTCAATCAATAGGTCCCACCTACTACTGTAGGTTTACTTCAGGCTGTAAGGCATTCCAATCGATACCTTCCTTACCTGTCGAAGATGTAAGGGAGTGATAATTTTTTAGCAACAGTGGGGTTGGCACTTTTTTGGTCCCCCGGCGGGAGGGGTCGAAATTCATTTGGTCCACCCCTCAGTTAAGTTGAAATTGAGCATGGCCGACCCCTTTGAGCTTTAGTAGCGCAGGCTTTTTCGATAAAAAGGGGTGCAATTTGTTTGGCCCCCCCCTCAAGAGGGGTCCAAATTTCTTTGGCCCCCCCCTTCAAGGGGTCCAAATTTCTTTGGTCCCCCCCCCCTATCCACCAACCCCCCCCCCCCCCGTTGTCAAAAAATAACCAGTGCCTAGTATCTGACGTCAGCAAAAAGTTGACCAAACAACATAGATCTATAACTGTATATGGCATGTGGCTCAGAACCTTAGACTCAGTAAGTGACAGGTGGAGATATGAATTCATCAATATCACACTTTGCTCCCAGCTTGGCTTCCACTCGCACTCTATACATGTGTGACTTTTCCTCACTCTACCAGATACCTTTTTTCCAGATAGTGCCTGCTTCACATTCAATCTGATATGCTTTGGATCTAATATGACACACCACTGCCACTTTCCACATATATATCTAGATTTTCTTATCAAAGGAAAAACATTGCAGACTGCTGCAATAGCATCTGCTTTTACATATATCTAATATGAAGCCTATCTGAAGAGATTCCTTTATAACTATGGCAAACTTTAGTCGGAGTAATGATAAATCACAAAAAATCTTCATTGCATCTTTCTTTGATTTCAATGTGATTCTGATATGCAATTCTCTAATGTCACACACTTGCTGACATCTTATGAAGATCCTCTTTAAGGAGAAGTGATAGTATGAGATACTTGCACACAAAGTGATAATGAAGTAAATATGCATCACTGCATCAAGGTTTGCATTTAAGAGATTTTAAGATGCCTTAAAGGAACACTTTAGGTGGCTTTGAATTCATAAATGCTGCACTACAACGGAAAGGTAATTTAGGTGGTTTTCACTGGCTCTAGTTAAATATATGCAAAATGTTCCTAAGTACATATTTAAAATTAGTACATCCGAAGTGTAAGGCAAAAAAATAGATTTCCCTAAAATTGAATCAGATTTGTTCACAAATAATAAATTTGACTTTCAATCTGTTCCAACTCCGCTTATTCCCTCCCATTGTGCGTTAATTTCATTTTATTGCCCAATATATGGTCATTCTGGAATAAAAGAGTGCATGTTGTTATCCCCCCCCCCCATTGAAAATACACTAGAAAAGCCCATGGTTGGGGACATTTGATCCCCTTCTGACCTTTACACACCCATTGAAGACAATAATTTGACCTCTATTCGCTAAATATTATACTTTGACAGTGTTTGGACTACATGAAAAATAATTCAGAATTTGAGGAAAAATCTGATATACCCACTTAAATGCAAGCAGCCATGCAGTGATGGCAGATTAGGCACAGCAGCTAGCTGGCGTATTAAAGCTTGGCTGTCAGGGAATAAGTTCAGCGTTTTCCATACATGGACTATAATAACAGTTCCACCAGAGGACAGCAGTGTTTGGACAGGGGACCATGAGCATTGTACAGCCACAACATATTCACCCTTTCTTGTGCCTGTAAGAGCTTAGCTCCCAGCCCTTAGGAGCCCTCTTGTGAATTAGTCCATGAGCTACTGGCACCCCTCGTGCACCCCCCCCCCCCCCACAACTCATCCCCATAGCATTTTTCTTGTTCCTTAGGGTCCATAGAACAAGATTCAAGATGTTAACATTGAATATCTTGGGAAGCACTACTGGTTTTGGCTCGTTATCAATGTGTGGGTTAATACCACTTTTGGGTCTGTTTTTACATCACAAAACTTTGGAGGTATGTTCAGACTTTGAACTCTAATAGCACTTTTACATCACAGGATATCTAAGGTAAGGGGCTCATTGGAAAGAAAACATAATTTCCTATTCATTGATGGTTGTTATGTGCATGAGAATTAAGAATTGGCTGTGCCAGAGGCTTGGGAACATCGGAGTTTGAACTCGCAAATTGGAAGTTTTCAACGAGAAAATGGTAGTGGTCACTACGAACAGCCCCTTATCCCACATCTGGCCACCCAATCTTGTATGATATCAAGAGAATAAACCCTTCTGATTAATTTGAGCCATAGAACAGCATTCTGTGATGACTAGAAGTACATCTATTGTATCAGGAACATGGATGGTACAGTGAGCCAAGAGTGCTTCATTTTATGGTATTTTGCTCTCCACCCAGTGTAAAGGTATATTTCATCATCCTAGACCATTCACAATGGGATTAAATCTAACCTAGAAAAGATGGTCATGAAGAATATTCCTGTTGCTATTCAACAGGATTGTGTGCAGAGGCTGTAAATGGTCAAAATCCAAGATGGCGGACGATTAATTAGAATTCTGCTTCACAATGTATAAATAAAGAGCCTAGAACAATTCAGTTGACACCTACCCCTAGTAAATCCACCCCAGGGCATACTATGGAGTAAATTGTTTTTTCCTAGAACCAGTGGTTGCCTAGCAACAGAATACATCCATTGGAACAAGTGGCTGTCAAACAACTGCATAGCAACCAGTGGTTTGCATAGCAACCAACACAAAAATACAAAGAGAAAGTGGTTGCATAGCAACAGCAGATTCCTATAGCAACCAAGGATATGATTTAGTTATGTGGTATATAACCTGCACCATGTGTCGCTCATACTGTGATATATACAGTTGGTTCTTGCAAGTGCACCTATCTGGATGTAGACGCTGATGAAATATTGCTGATAACTGTATGCAAGCATGTATTTTTGTGTTGGTTGCTATGCAAACCACTGGTTGCTATGCAAACCACCAGTTGTTTGACAGCCACTTGTTCCAATGGATGTATTCTGATTCCCCTATGTCACTCATTGTATGATATGATTTGGTGTATGTAGGTACATTCAAACATACTTGGCTTTTGATGAAATGCTATGACAATAGCTGTCTACGAGCACGCTTTTTAGATTGCTGCTGTGCAAATCAACTGTTGCTAGGCAACCACTGGTTCTAGGAAAAAACAATTTACTCCATAGTAAGCCTTGGGGTGGATTTACTAGGGGTAGGTGTCAACAGAATTGTTCTAGGCTCTTTATTTATACATTGTGAAGCAGAATTCTAATTAATCGTCCGCATTTTAGGTGGATGGAGGTGAAACAAGAGAAGTGGCTCCACCAAGGATTGAACTCACCACCTGTGGTGTTGAAAACAGGCGCTGATCCGTTGTGCCACAGAGCCGGTGTTACAAACATTCATATTGGGATATATCTCTACTCTACTTCTCAACTGATTGATAATAATTTGTAAAGGTCTGGGGTTCCCCTCCCAGTGCTGGTGATATTTTCAACCATCCATGTGAGGGCAAAACGAAATTTAGGTGGATGTAGGTAAAACAAGAGAAGTGGCCTCACCTAGGATTGAACTCACTGCCTGTGGTGTTGGAGACAGGCACTGATCCATTGCGCCACAGAGCCGGTGTTAAAAATGGTCATATTGGGATATAAGCTACCTCTGCCATGTCTGTATTAAATGAGCTACAGCCTTGTTGCTAAAGATCCCTGATGAGAGGTGGCTAGACCTAGGATCGATCCCACGACCTCTCGTGTACATGTATATTTTTTAAAGTGTTTTATTGGGTAAAAGATAACAAATACAAAAGTAGATGCATCATCCTAGCTTAGGCGCATTGCCTTTCTTCCGCTAGGTCCCCTATCATTTGACTAGAATATAAGTAATTGCTTTCATAATTCGTTATGGCGTACAAGTGGTTACAATTTACATGTTGTGAACAGACATTTGGGTGATCGGGTATTCATTAATTGATTGCAACATTCAAGTCTATAGTAAATAAATAAATGAAATGAGATGAGATGAGATGAGGGGGTATAATGTGTATACATGGTTGGGGTAGCATCTAAAAATGAAACAGGTATTTGTAATAAACTACATAAAACAGTGGCTGTAGTCTCTTTTGATTGCCACTTTAAAATCAGATAGGCTTTCTATGAGAGTATATAATGGTTTTAACATGTTCCATCGTATGATGGCTCTATAGAAGGCACTTCTAAGAACAATTGGTTTTAAAGACCTTGGTACCTTAAGCCGGATTCCTTGGTTATTTCTGGTGGGTAGGTTTCTAGTATCAACTAACAGAGGTTGATTTTTGAGGGTAAAAGCATAGAAAATAAGGTGGATGTCACGTCTGACATTAAGATACAGACACTCGCATTTTACATTTAATTGGTCTGTGTTGTACAATGGGTGGGCTTCTAATTTAACCTTATGTACTGTCCTGAGAGCCTTGTTTTGTAGGTATTGTAGTTCCTTATTCTCTCCAATATTGCCTCTATCCCATATATAGTCTACGTAATCAAACGAAGGTAAGGTCATTGTTTTGTATATGGTAAGAGCAGTAGGAATGTCAACATAAATTCTAGCGCGAGCAGATTGTATTACCTTAGTTCTAATATTTCTAGTCGTGTTAACTCTATGCTGTACAAATTTTAATTCAGGATCTAGCGTTAGACCTAAGTAAGTAAAAGTAAAGACCCCTTCTAAAACCGTTCCATTCATAGTAAGGACAGGGTTTCTCCTCTGAAAATTATTAAAATACATCCACTTGGTTTTTTTCTCATTAACGGTTAAAGAATTACTGATACACCAGTGTGTTATCAGGTCAATAGCAGTTTGCATTTTGTGCGGACAACTTAAAGATACAACAGCATCGTCAGCGTACAGGGTTATGTTAAAATCATATATTTTTGGTAAAGAGTTAATATATATAGAGAACAGCACTGGACCCATGACTGACCCCTGTGGAACACCATAAGTTATTGTTTTTTCACTAGATAAATGATTATTAGCTATAGTTTTCTGTTTTCTTTGGAATAAGTAACTTTTGAACCAATTTAAACTATTTTCACTAAGTCCGAGAAGGCGTTATTTTTGTAGCAGCTTTAAATGCGAAACCGTGTCAAAAGCCTTTTTGTAATCTAAATAGAGACATAATGTTACAGGGAAAGGTACTGTAGATCTACAAGTCACTACCATAACCTGCATCTACAGTAACAGAATTGTACATGTACAGTAGAATTTGCTGTATTATTATTTACAGCTAATGTTTTGTACATTTACAGCAAATTTTGCTGTTCACGAACAACAACTTTTTACATTGTGGTATATGAATATGTAGACAGAGCTGCACGCTAAAGTGACCGAGTCAGTGGTTATTTCACGAGTGGTGCTTGGGTCGTATTGCACGCTGGCCGCAGGCCTAGTGCAACACGACCCAAGCACCACAAGTGAAATAAACACTGACGAGGTCACTTTTAAGTGACGCTCTGTGTTTATTTTAGGGTTTATTGATGTAAAATAGATTTACAGTCTATTTTTGGTTACTTCCACGATGTTTGGTTACTTCCGGGGTGTTTGCTTACGTCCATGGTGCCGCCATTTTGAATTCCGCGCTGGTCACGTGACCCTCGGCACCGTAGCGACCCCATGGCGACCCCATAGCGACCCCATAGTGACCCCCCGCCTCAGGTAGGAACGTGAAATACGGCCAGAGCGTGCAATACGGCCGAGGGTTATTTCACGCTGTACTGGCATACGGAACCCCCATAGGTTTAACATAGACAGTCCGTATTCACCATGAAATAAAACCTAAATCACATTTTAAAGGGCTTGTTAAACCAGTATTGTCAGATGGTATCTAATGGTAATATCTTAGCACCTATCAAGGGGTTTTACAACCTCTCAGTGAGGAGTTTCCCAGATTCTCTGGTCTTGACTATAACACTGAGTTTACTGTCCTATAATAGGCTGATGGCTAATGCTCCTTAACTATCGGGGATGAATGGGTGAAGGTAATAGCAAGGTAATAGATGGCAGGTCAGGCCCAGCTGACCTAGCACATCATTGCTAATAGCTGTACAAATGTAGGAGGGAAACCTTTGTTAGACGCCTCTCTAGCTGTATTTGCAGCCCATCAGCAGGCAGCAATACATAGACAAAGGTCCACAAGTTTTGGTCTATTGACTGGGTTATTTCACAAGTTGCATGTCAGGCCGTATTTCACGAGGCCGTAAACAAACTGCCATTTTGATGACGTCAAATAAGGCGATGGGTCATTTGACAGGGGGTGTGTAATACGGCCTTCCTTGGTTAAGTCAATGGCACTGCCGTATTCCATGAAAAATATATTGTGTAAATCTATATATAGTAGTAATAGCTCTATTAACTGTAAAACAGGGGATAGGGTCTTGTACATGCATAGAGATGTAAAAGCTTTTAGAAATACTTTTAGCTGATTGTTTTTCAACAAACTCAGCATAGGTTGTGTGAGGTTAGTTTAATGTCATCTAGCCATCCCCCTAGCCAGTGAAAAATTAGATTGCACAATTTAGATACATCTCCATCTGTATCTATTCGATTTGCTTGCTGGTCATTTTCATTTTAAGTTATCTTTATAATGGTATTGGACAACCACTGTATAGTTATCATGCATAGGGATTTTGTTTCCCCACATGAATAATGCAAATTCCAAAGGCTTTGAAATGCATGCTTTGGCAAGTTGCACACGCAAACTACTTCTGGATCTTTCAGCTGCTCAGTCTCTCCTCTATTTATACATAGGACACACCAAACTCTCTTAACAACCAGACACTTCTAACTTCTAAGTGAGTGAGAATGCTAACAGACTCTTGTCTTTTGTCACCATAGCATACAAAGGAAACTTCCTGGCAGTGATTCAGTAAAAGCTTCTAGACAGACACACAGCCAGACAAAAAAAACAATGGTTAAAATGCAACACAGCCCTACTTATGCTCCCTCTTCACAGAGCAATCTTTCCAGTAGATTTCGGGCAGAAATTGCTTTGGCTGAGGGTGTTTCAATCACAGCCTGTGCAATAGAGCGGAAGGAGACAAAACCTTTTAGAAAAGGCTACATCTTTGTGTGTCTGAGTGGAAGATTTGTGACATGAACAAATGGTAGATTATATGTAGGCATTCAGGCCCTACCAGTATAAAATATCGCTGCATTCTACCAAGGGCAACACAACAGAATGTATTACATATGAAAAACAATTACACATGAAAACGCTTATGTAACTGCGGTATATGATGGCCAATTAGGATAATTCAAATGTCTGATGTGTGGTCCACCGAGGGTGGGAGGGGAATGGCCGATTGTCCTTGGGCGGAAGTTAAAGCCCAGCAGGGTGGAAGTGAGTCATTGGATAATATTGTCCCGTGTAATAATATGTGGTTTATGATTCTTCTGCTATGTGGCAGCCTCAATGACACGGAATTGATCAAGACTGATCCATACCGTCACAATTATCAGATTATGGTTTCCTAACCTTGCTTGATCTAAACATAGTAGATTACGTCAAATTAACTGTTTTATGCCTCTTAGTCTTTAAATCGGTAGCCATCTTGAAGTTTGATAAAATCTGTGATATATAGACAAAGGTGCACGAGTTTTTGGTCTGTTGGAGGGTTATTTCACGAGTTGACCATCAGGCCGTATTTCACGAGGCCATAGGCCGAGTGAAATGCGGCCTGATGGTCAACAAGTGAAATAACCCTTCAACAGACCAAAACGAGTGTACCTTTGTGTTTATTTTTCACCCTTTTCGATTCAAATTAATTTGTCAGGGCCTATAGGGGGGTTTATAGGCTTAAAATGTTTTTTCCTACGCCGTTCAAATGTAAACAAACCGCCGTTTTGATGACGTCACAGGGCCGTGAAATACGGCCATTGGTTATTTCACGGGGTGTGTGCAATACGGCCCTCTTTGGTTAAGTCAATGGGACAGCCGTATTTGATGAAAAATAAAATGCATAATGCTGGTTATAATTTCCCTCCTTATTTCTCGTTTCAGGTAAGTATGGATGTCCTACACCAGACGTCTGGTGTTTTGAGTTTGAGTGGTTGGTGGTTGTGATAAGTGTCCACTACGCTGGCTACCTGCGTGTATACATGTAGGCCTACTGTAACACGCATGTGATGGCCAATTACTCAGCTTTTGTTGCCACAAAAGTCAGCTTTTGTTGCCACATACTCCAACATTGTTAAAGTGGCATGTTCAGATTTTTCCATATTTTAAATCCTACTTAAATGTGTTCCAAATCATTGTACAATATCTTTTGTAGGATAGGGCACAATACAATATCTTCTATGGACAGTGAGAGCCTAATAATAATTAGAGGGTCAGAAGGGGCATAGTGCATGAATGCAGCCCTGGCGAGTAACACACCAGTTGAATCATTATGCTTGCCCTACAGGGTTGAGACACCAATGATGCACCAATGTAGCACCGGCAACTTACTCGCCAGGGCTGCATTGGTGGCTATGTCTCACGACCTTGGGCCAATGTTTTTGTCTCTGATCGGGTGCCGTCTCTGACCGGGTGCTGTCTCTGACCGGGTGCCGTCTCTGACCGGGTGCTGTCTCTGACCGGGTGCCGTCTCTGACCTTTTGTCAGATAATAGTGTTTTTTAATTGTTAACCTATACTCACATATATAAGGATTTGTAAAAACGTTACCGCAGTTGTTATGTAATTATAATTAGCCTCCTGCCGTTGGTAGAAGGTAACTAAACTCCCAAAGTGATGTCCGGTCAGAGACGGCACCCGGTCAGAGACGGCACCCAGTGAGAGACGGCACCCGGTCAGAGACAGAAACATTGGCTCAAGGTCGTGAGACACAGCCTAGTACATCATGACGCCAAATGGCATTTAGGGACATCCATCCATAAAGTTAAAGATGAGCTGACTCAGACACCAGTTGCAGGGTCCTGGTGGGTTAATATGGGGTCAAAGATGAGCTGAATCAAAGGGTAAATCCCTTGAGGCAACTCCGTTGAATCTGATGAACCTTCACAATGTTAAACCTATGGACGAATCTTGTCCGATCTGATTTACTTCGGTGGATTCACGCCTTTAGTCACCTGCTACAGGGGCTTGGTTGATCAATATGTTATTTTGCTATCACCTACTTTCTGCAGACATCATAACTGACAAGGTCTCTGTTCATTGCACCCCTGGTACATCTCCCCCCACAGATCTGTACCTTGTGAGGTCTCCAGTTATTTCACCCCTGATACTACTCCATCTATAGATCTGTGCCTTAAGTCTCTATTTATCCACCCCCTGATACCATTTATCTACAGACCTCTGGGTAGCACTTGCAGCATGTTAATACAGCTTTACCCTGATGGGTCATAACGTGTAGATGCTTTGACACTTGACCCAACACAGACAACAGAGGGGGAGGATACATCGTATATGGTTTGTTCACCACTCAATCATTAAAGTTAGCATTGAGAGGCTACTATAACCTTATTGAGGATCTCCATCTCCATCAAATTTGGGATATTATACTGATCTTGCATGGGATTTTAGTCAATCTCTTGTTTAACCCCTCAAGGCAAGCTGCCGCTTCTGGGCAACATCTTAAATACCCTTGAAAAGCTGCAGCAACAGTGCTGCCTTATGGCAGCAAAACCACTAAATTATATCTCCTCCTATGAAAAAAAGAATAAGAATTTGTCGAATCCATCCAAAGAATATTTAACATGAATACTAGGTCCCTTTCTCAGAAAGGTGTAAATTCTGTGTCCATATTTAAGGGAGCACATACTTGTAAAGTTGCATATTCACATGGCTTAGGGCCAGTGCTTAAGGCCCAAATTATATTTTCCAGGCCAGCAGTGAATTTAGTTGAAATTAATTATATTTATTGGTATTTTGCATATTTTTCATAGAGCTGAAATGCAAGTTCAAATGGAATATGATAACCTTACCCTCAACCGGAAATCTGTTCCGAGATAATTGAAATAACTCAATGATCGACATTTTAAACTTCATAACAGAGGCAGAGAAGGAGAAGTTACAGAGTGGGTTATGTTGTATACCCCGGGAAAGATGTGGAAGCCCATTGATGGAAAATGCTAACAGTTGATAAGAGTGAGGTTTTGTTGTTTTTATTGTGAAAAAGCATCCCCTGTGAGATGAATTCTAGTATTTGGCCGTTTTTGATGTAATGACACAGAGGACTGTACACCTTTCCTGCCAGTTGTACAGAGTATGTGATTAGAGATTGCAAATTCGTCATGTAACAACTACTGTCCTCTCTTAAGGTGAGCGTTTTGTGGACTTTTGGTGCACTGATCAAGTCTATCCAACTTTGTTTTCTATACTTTTGATTCTATATATCATTAGGAAATATGAAGATGTCTAGAGTCAAATGATGCCTTCAATTTGACTGCGATGAGGGCACCATGCAAATCCGGAATCTTGCTAAGGCAATGCAGGAATATAACAGCTTCATCAGCGGCAGCCAGAATAAAGGGCCTCATCCAGTCTGCAGGAGGCAATGCTACTGTGAGGGATCTGTCATCCACATGGCAGGCTGCAAGTGGTCTGATATCAGATATCATCTTGACGTCAAATTGCTCTCCCTTCTAATCTGTCACGGCATTTATCCTCTTGTGTGTCCTCTGGAAATGATTATTGACTTGCTCCTTAATCTGTACCGTAAATAGTCCACAGTATGATTTAAGGGGCTGACACCTCTGCGCTTTAGCACAAGGGCAAGGAAACCTTTGCCTTTTGGACTTAAACACTGTCATTTGTACAGATTCAACGTTTAAGCTATTGGCATATATAAAATGCCCTTTCAATTTATGAAATACACAGAGATTTCTAGGGGATATTTTGAAATATGTCTAATTTTTATGATTTTTGACATTATCTTAATTACAAGACAAGGAGCCTTGATCGACCATACCTTGCGATAAAGCAGGAAACTCTGTCATAATAGCCAAAATAACTTTAATTTATAGAAACGCACCTAAATCGTACTGTGGAGTTTGGCTAAAAAGAATTGCTTATTGATGATCTATATGAATGTCTAATTATTTTCATCTGCCTATTATAATGGACCAGACTATTGAAGTCAAGTATTTGGGTGTAAACAGATCCATAGACTTACATAACACAATTATATGGAATCTAGATTGTTCAACTCCAATCTTATTGTCTGATTCTCGTGATTAGAAGTGTGCAACCACAAAGTGGTTAATTAATGTTAGATAATAAAGATAAGTAGTCGTGGTCTAGATTGTATAACTAGAGCGTACTTTAATGTGAATCATCAATGTGAATCATCAATGTGAATCATCATCAAGACACCAGTACTTAAATGCATTGTACCTTTAACTTCATGATATACTCACCAGGGATGCATCATGCCAACCATCTGTCCATTTATGTATCACACCAGAGGGTATATAGTACATCAAATGGCTGATGCAGACTGATGTAACCAAATGAGCGATAATGCCACCTGTTAAGGACTGCACAGTGCTTTATCAAGTTATAGCCTCTGTCCTTAAGATATATCACGCCGACCCTACAGGCTCAGTCTCACGACAATTGGATGGTCTTTGATCGGGTGATGTCTTTGCCGGGTGACATCTTTGACCAGGAAATGTCATTTTAGCATAAATTAGGCCTATACAGTAACAAAAGGTTGGAAAAAGTCAACGCATATTTTCCGACCATATAAAAGGAATTTTGGTTATGTTTAAAGGTAGACCCTATTATGGGCATCATAGCATTAGTTTGAAGAGCTTTTTCTTTTGCTTTTTCAAGCTACCCGGTCAAAGACATCACCTAATCAAAGACGTCACATAGTCAAAGATGTCACCCGGTCAAAGATGTCACCTGGTCAAAGACTATCCAATCGTTACAAAGTCATGAGCCTACAGTGTTCATAACCTCCTATCAAAACTGTCTCCTGTGAGTCTTACAAATTTGAGCATGCTCCTTCAATTGCCACAGGTGCAATACAATTCTCTTTCTTCACCTAGCTGCAACAGCAGAAAAAAAACAAGATGACCAATTAAGGAGGAAGGAAAATCGTTTGAAAAGGGTTGCCGGGGGCAATACAGGTAATGGAAACCATGGAAAGTGATTCATTACTGACAATTTAAATATTCTTCTTTTTGCCAGAAGAGGAAGTCATCTGACACTAATGAACTGTTGCTACCTTTCGTGACAAGCTTCCATCAAGCTCTCCCATCACTCTAATGCCTAATTTTAGGTTTTAGTTCACATAACCTTGCCTAGTGAAAAAAAGGTGCTTTTAAATCTATTTATTTCCTGAATATGTGTGATTTCTCCAAGGATTCATTAGTAATACCGGCAATTGAATGAGTTTGACATATTCTTCCGCCACCGCGCATTAGATTGATGCGGTGCACTGTATTGCTCTCTCTTTCCGCATGAAGCCCAGGCTCATACCGCTTCATGACATATATATTAAGGACTCTCAGCACCCGTATTGCACTAAAACGGTTATGAGGGTTTTATTCCAAGTACCTGTGTTACACCTCTACATACTATACATCATTTGAACCATCTATAATACTTGTATCAAATTCCTTCCATTATTTGGAATTTTCCTCACTGTGGAACGTGAATGGAACAAAAACGTTCCTTTTTATCTTCTTTTCATTTCAACATCATTATGGGATGGAAAATGGACATAATTCTTAGGTTTAACTATTTTAAACTGATATTGATGTCAATACCTGGGGTCATTTTTTTTCTTTTCTTGATATTCCAATTATTAAGGCCTACAGAGCTCTTCAAAGTTGCATAGTTACTAAAAAATGGTAAAAATGGCTATTTACCCCTATTATCACCCACTTTTTAGCTAACTTTGCAACTTTGAAGAGCTGTGTAGGCCTTAATAATTGGAATATCAGGAAAAAAGAAAAAAGGACCCTGGGTTTACCATGAATTTTAGTTTTCAATTGAGAAATTCCAGAATTTTGTCCAATTTCTATCCCATAATGCTGTTGGAAAAAAAAGCGGCTGAAAATGTAACGTTTTTGTTCCATCCACATTCCATGGCTACTAAAATGAGAAATAACCGAAGAAATTTGATAAAGCTATTACAGATGGTTCAATTGATGCATAATATGTACAGGTTTAACACATTTCCTTGGAAGTATACCCCTCAAACTGTTTCAGTGCAATTTGGGTGCTGAGAGTCCTTAAGTAATCATGCCCAATGTATCATCCAGGTCAAGTCGGCGTCAGCGATTCCCCAGCTCCGGCTGTATTTATAAATCATTATGACAGAGGATAAATGTACATTGAAGTACAATGTTGCCCTAATATGGATAATTCCCATCATCCCCCCTGTGGGTTACACACAATATAGGCAGAAAGTCCCCTGGTGTGGACCACCCCTTCTGTTACATTGACACAGGTATCTTTCCAGGGAGGAAACATTGTCTACTTAATTAACTCTAAATTACTTTGGGGACTTAGGCTCACCTTGGCAATGAAGGCTGTACAGTAGTAATTCCTGATGAAGGACAGGATATCATTATAACTTTCAACAGTAATCATATCTGGGATCTTTATTTGGTAAATTACCGAAAATAGTGTAGGAGGTGGTCATAACTGGCTTAACATACATCTCTCCCAGTGTAGTTAATACTTCACATTCACCTTGAGATGGATTAAGACCATTCTCTACATTTACCTGTCAGGGGATTATAAGAACAGCAGTCTACTTTTGTATCTATCCAACCCTACAGTGAAACCCTCTATATATATGAAGCAATGTAAGAAATATAAGCAGTGCAGTCATCTGCAACCATTCATTAAATTGATGAAAGAAATACTGTGGTCTACAAGATTGCAAGCTCTCACATAGCTTTCCCTCCTCTGCACAAAATATTGGCAGTGCAAGGTTATTAGTTTATAGCCTCCCGCTGCGATTCACATACAGCAGAGTCAAAGGGACCTTGGGAGTACATCACACCTGTACCAGCACACTGACAAGCCATACGTTGAAACTGTCGGAGCACCTTTATTCTGTAGGCTAAGCTGACAGGGCCTATCTGTAGGAGAGTGAGGCTGCACTGATGGATTGAAAGACCCTGCCAACATTAATATTCACTTCTATCTACAATAGCTAACTAGCAAAGTGCTTCGTTCACCGCTAACATGCTGAACAAGCTCCCCCATCATATTTCTGTGCCCATCATAGTGACACCACGCCATATTGAAGTGAGCAGATGTCAGGTTTGATAATTATTGATTAAATTATTTTGGTTCTTGAGGCATTTGTGAAAGTCTGGTCTGATTCAAACTAAAAGCCCTAAACCAATAGTATGTAGTCTCAATTGCGTGAAGGGCGTCGATGTAAATAGTACTGCATGGTGACATATCTTGCAGACTATATTTGATAAAAAGAGAAAGGATAAAAATGGATTGTTAAGGACTCTTCCCTCTTGTACTCTCACTGCTGATGAACCTTTAAACCATGTGGTGGTGCCACCCTTAATCTGTCACTTCCGGGTAGAATGGCCAAATAATCCCTCAGAATATTTGTTATGCTTATTTGGGAATTCGGATCTCGGGTGGGAGTAAAAGTATCAAATGTATGCTTATTTGGGATCAAAGTAATCTGGAGGTGTTTGTTCATAGTCCAGGCTAAATATTTAATTGGTACCATGTAAACAGTGGAGGATTATGGGGGTGAAACTGCCATGTACAGTATTCATACACTGATTAGGTCTCACTGCACAAAATCAATATCCTAGTTTCCATGGCGATTTATACTAAATCTTGGCAGACTTTTTAATTTTGGGGAAAGTAGTTTTTGGGGAAAGTAGTCAAAAGAGAATAGAAAATGTCATCAGGTACCCAGGATGAAGTCTTATCTCGCGTAGCACTTACCATGGATGGATAAGTGGTTAGTACACCATAGAGCATGGGATGTTATATAATAATCCAGCTGTAAGTTCTAGGTGGTACTATAAGAAGGAGCTGTGACCTGTCCTGTCACAGCCTGAAGGCAGAGTACAAGGGGCACTTAGGAGCTCCTTAGGAAGATGTAAGGATCAGAGGGTAATGGGGCTATACAATAGGGTAGGTCCTCAGGCATGTAATGCTGAATCGAGGCGAAGAGGCCGATTGCGGGATAGCAGGGTTGGCATCTGTAACTAGCGGACTTTTGCGACATATGCTAACATTCCTGGTCCTGTCCTGATCCATTTTCCTACTCTGCCACCCCTATATAATATTTGGTATTTCAGTATTCATATTTTGCTAACCTAAGCGGAAGTAACGCTTGCTGACATTCCTGGTCCTGTTCTGATCCACTTTCCTGCTCTGCCATCATCACACCCACAAAAGCATTTCGGATATTGTTACCAGTGCCATGCTAGATGACATTGACATCATTATAATGATAATAATTTGATAATTAGACAAAAGAAAGACTTCGCCATCACATCCCCTTTTGACACTTTTGAAAACCCATTGGACCAAAAGAAAAAGGGATTTTTTTCCCAGGTAACATGGCATGAAGATATAAGGGGGGTAGGTTCGATTTTTATAACATGAAAGTACTAGCCAGCAACTCCAAAGACCCTAAAATTAATCTGAAAACGGTAAGAATACAAAGATTTCTCCAAAATTGCATAAAAAACGTATGGTTGGCCCTATTCCGATAGAGCAGGTCGGGTGACCTGTAACAAACCTCTTATTTTTGCCTTGGGCAGACCACTGGCAGCCAGTGGGTTACAGCATCGGTCTGCACCTCCTCTGGACGGAGGTCTGGTGTTTCTATTTATAGACAGTGTAGGAGGTACACAACTCAAGGCACCTCCCATACTCCCTAAGTGTGTAGAAATGGTGTTGTTTCTTCACGCTGACAATTCACTCTGTGCATTGTGGGTAGCTAACTGCTAGCGGTTAATGATATGCATAGATCCCTGGGCAAACCCCCTCCCCCAAATTACAGCTTGCCCTCCATGTATTTCCAATACCTGGCACATACGTAGAGATTGTCAGTAGCCACTCCACTCTACCTCACCCCTCACCCTATTCACTGGGCTGTATCACTGGTGAGTACTTCTCTGAAACTGAAGCTTATTACCAGGTGAGGCCTGATTGCCTGCTGCTTAATACACCCTCCCTCCTCTCCAATCCGATACCTTATAAAAATTCAAAGCACTACTTTCAGGTGTCTACCCATGATGCATACAGTGAATTGTGAGAGACAACATACTGGCCATGGACGTGTATGGTCACTCTGGGAATGTGGGTACCTCCAACTTTGAGCATAGGATTCGGGGTAAAATTCATGCATCTGGTTGCATTAAACTGCCATAGAAATAACATACTCATTACTATGCATTAGAAATAATTTAGTTGGGATATAGGAGAAAGCATAATACATTAAACTCGAGATAGATATTTCTCTAGCAAAACCTCTCCCTTCTGCTTTGTGTCAACAATACTGCAAGTACCAATGCACATGGTGCACACATGTACAACATTGTGGGGAACGACACAGCAAAGAGGTGAACAAGACAGGTAGTTCCAGTAGGACCCACAGTGACGCACGCTGTGATTTCTACTTGACAGGACTAGACCTGTGCTTGGGGCTAAATGGTGCGAGTGGGCACAAAATGATTGTTTGGGTATTGATCCACCATTGGTGGTAACATGAGATACTTCTAAATCAAAATCATGTAAACAGTATTAGGTCCTGCTGTAAAGTAATTACTTGGAATCATCTTCTAATATAGAAACATGTCTTAGTAAGTAAGGTGGCTGAAAGTTCTGGCCGATCTCACTTTTATAATTTCTTTCCGGTTAGGGAACTGATAGAAATTCCTAGTAAAATGTGTTACATAGTGTAAT
Organism: Harmothoe impar; assembly: GCA_947462335.1. Classification (NCBI taxonomy): domain Eukaryota; kingdom Metazoa; phylum Annelida; class Polychaeta; order Phyllodocida; family Polynoidae; genus Harmothoe; species Harmothoe impar. The sequence continues at coordinate 56,527,295 of OX381720.1, read as the reverse complement.
TGTAGAGCAAATGCAGTAAGGGGACTACTTTGATCCCTAACCGAGAACTAGGCCCGAATCAAAAGCCTGTCAGAGGGTTTATCAGGATGAGGCCGCTTCGACCAATTTTAGCGTTTTTCCCAGCATCACTATTTATAATTAGTCATTATGCACTATAAGTGGATATCATCTATCATTTCACAAAATAGAGCTGGCCACCCACTCTGACGATAGGTCAGGTAAAGCTGACAGGCGCAGTACCAATAGGGTTTCAAAGCTACTTACTCTGACAGTAAGTTTAACCTCATACAGATGAAGGTCTTGTATCGTAGTTTCTGTGAATTGAATAAAGTGCACTTGTAGTTAAGGTTTCATTTCGTAACATTCACTTTTAAAGAGACAGATTGCGAAACCATTTACTTTCCAGACTCATTTGCATTGTTTATTGGTTGAGATCTATTCGCAGAAAGGTAATTTCACCTGTATAACACATTCTTATAAGAGGTGTTTCGGTCAATGCCCTCGTGCTCAATCACAGTAACCATATTGCTTCAAAATCAGCACGACTGAGGTAAAATAGAGAGAGGTAGAAGGAATGCAGTATTTGATATTCATAAGTTTATGTCCCATGATTTTATTGACCTTTTCGTACAGAATCCTATTTATACTTTTACAATGAATGGTGGCCTCTGCTTTTGTTTTCAGTTCTCTGAAAGATGAAGTAGCTATTTCTGCAATTCCATGAAGTGAACATTTTGTTGCATTATTTGTTATCACGTACATTATGTGCAGAACGCAAAGTTTTCAATAGACCAAAGGGCAGCATGAGAAGCAAACCATTACTTAATTAGAGCACTGTAAAAGGTTGGTTGCCATTTTTGTTGGTGTACAGTATATCATACTGTAGTTTTACAGTTTATTGTAGGTAAACAGCAGAATCTACTGTAACTGTACAGTATATTCTACTGTAAATCTTTAATACAGTAGATTATATTGTAGATATACTGTAGATCTACAGTCCATTCTACTATTTATCTACACTAACTGTTTACAGTGAATATCTCCTCAAAGTGAATAACTTTATTAACTTTAGATATGTACATAGATATATATTTAGACACGCATCCTCAGGGGTATCCCTTGTCCTATTCTCTGGGCTAACACCTTCTCTGAAACTCAAGACTGTACATGTCAGGCCTCTTTGCTATCTGACCAACACTTCCTTCCTCCTCTCCGATCCAGTTGACTACTATAATTCAAGTCACTTATTCCAGGATACCACCCATAATGCAAAGAGTGAATTCTTACTGATAAAAAAGAGCCACAATCCAGTCCTGTGTTGGGTGTTTGGAGCAAACAAGTTGTAGCCTATCACATCTAATGTCAAACATGGCTACCCACATTTCTGTTAACCCTCCAAAGATGGCATGTTGCTAAAAGATGAAATTTGTTGTCACAATGAACCAATGCAGCTCCAGTAAGTAACCCCTCTGTTTCTTACCCTTGAGGCCTGTCATGATGCTTGAATTCAACAGTGGCTAGTTACTCATCAGGGCAATTTTCATACATCAAAACACCCAAGGGCATGATGCATTAAGGCATTATGCTGTCCTTAAAGGGTTAAAGATATCCAGCTAAATACAAGAGGCGGCTAAGGGACCTGTCTGACTCTTGAGGATAAGTACGCCGGAACTGTGGGAAGACTGACCACTGCGCGCCTTCAACCCTAACATTGAGTCTGTCCTTAGAGAACGGAAATTTGGTCCCAGTGCTACTTGCCCCCAGTGGAAATAAGATACAAAATACCTGCTGACTCCCCACAGGCACCTGGTCAGAAGTCTGCCAGTCCCAAACCCAGCAGCACAATGCCTTATACCAGAATATGGCACACTTTTTAAAATACCTATATTACTTTGACTAGGCGCCCTACAATGTGTTATCTAATATTCATTTAATAGCAATTTTATCAACCATATTTTAAAGGCATCTTCGGTAACAAATCAACGCTGGTCCTGGTTTGTGTAAAGGCTGCAGCATCAACCAAAATAACGGCCCTCTTTAGGGGAGCCCGGAGGCATAGGTCACTCTCATGCTACCTAAGGAAGCCTAGGTCACCCCAGGCTACCTAAGGAGGCCTAGGTCCCTCCCAGGCTACTTAAGGAAGCCTAGGTCACTCCCAGGCTACCCTATGACGTCTAGGTCACTCCCAGGCTATCCAAGGAACCCTAGGTTACTCCCAGGCTACATAAGGAAGCCTAGGTCACTTCTAGGCTACCCGAGGACGCCTAGGTCACTCCTGGGCTACTTAAGGAAGCCTAGGTCACTCCCTAGACGAAAAAGTTTGTCTTCTTCTAGCCATGGCCTGCTTCCAATCCTATTGAACCTATGAAGACTATAGCATTTCATTATTTTGTCGACCTACCCTGATTCCAAAGATTAAAGGCGCACTGAACCCATGACGTCATTTACGTACAAAACTCGGCAGGGCTAGGTCCTGAGCTCAGTGCGCCTTTAAGGAAGTAGGCCTGCCTATTGGCTGACATGCCTATAGAGACACGTTTGATTTGCCAGGAGCTCAGCGTATCATCTCTTTTCTATCTCTAGGCAGCGGTGAGATAAAAGGGTCTGGCAGGAAGCCTACCTGTGATCAAACCTGTGCTGTGCTGTGCTGGCTTGAGTAATAAGCATTTGGACAACCACAAACGTATTCTGGCATAACTGAGACGATAGCAGTGATAAAATGATTTGTATCTTAAATGGCAACATACACAGCTGAATACACTCACATAGTTCCCTACATTCTCTGAATATAGATGTGCATGTTTAACTTTTTAAGGACGGCACTGTCTTTCTATCATGATGGTGAATGCTCCTTTTAGAAACAATATGCCATACTTACTAAGAGGCAAATGGCAACTGTACCTTTTATTCAATCTACATAGAAAGTCTGATATATTAGTTTTGTAACACACTCGAACTGTGTTGTCTGGATACCATGGACCTATCTTGTGACCAAAGACAACATCTAGAAACACATGTCCTTAAGAGACAAATGCTTTAAAAGGTTAATGTAGACATGTGGTGCAAGGCACATTCTTTGTGGGGAGACATAGCTGTGGTCTTGAGTAAGGGACAGATGTATGAATATATGCATGCAGGTATGGAGAGTTGAAGGCACTCATTCATCATTTAGCATATGACTAGTGAGTCGATGTATGTCCAGCAGCGTCCTCTGCCAATGTGACAAGTGGGGACTGGTCACCATGCAGTAGGACTGTCAGTGATACCCCTCAAATCGATACACCAACATTTTGGGAATTCCGACGGAATTCCGATTATTGCATTGATGAAAGCATTATATTGATACACCTTTTTGCACACAGGATATCCAGGAATGTACCTTCCCAAAACTGAAATAATTGTGTAAATATAAATGTTGTTAATATTGTCTATAGATATGTCCACACACTTGATAATGCCCAGTGGGCACAAAATTCGGTCCAACGTTGAATCCACGTTGATCCAACATTGAATCAACATTGACAACCATTTATCAATGTTGATTCAATGTTCTGTGCCTACTGGGAGTAAGTGCTACCTTTTGTACTAAACAAGTGAATTATTTAGTTTTCATGCATAATTCAACTATTTATTCGAAATCAGAATAAATCAATATTATAGAAAAATCGAGACCAAAATAGTGATAATCGGAATGGAAATAAATTGGATCAGGCTCATGGTACTCACACTGGGTGCACACAGTGGTCCCTGCAGGGTGGTAAGGGCTGAGTAGCCACCCTGCAGGCAGCCACAGGCACTGGGAGTAGAATGTCCATTCAGTTTAGAATATAATAACTCAAAAGGTATATCAAATAGACTGTTGATTATTTCACCATTATTATATATGGATCTGTATCTCTTATTATCTATGCATGAGATACTACCTGTGTAAAGATTTATTTTCTTGAAATGATCATAAGTCTACTCAAATTATGGGGGAGATATAGGGGTACTTTGACTTTAAGTATGGGGGATTTGGCCATAGCTGTATCATGTTTTATGGATGCATTCTGTCCATCAGAACATGTAGTTTCATAATATGAATGCACATTTTCTAATAAGCTGATGCAAAGTCATATATTTTTACATAATATGTCACAAAATCGTAACTGTTGGTTACAATAAAAATGTGCACCTCTTATGGGATACCCTAATATGTATAGAAACTGCCAGTAGCTTTAAACCTATTTGGAATTCCATAGATTTTCCCATATTTGACATTGATTGAGGCCATGTCTAGGTCTCCTACTGCAGATGTAGGTGCCACAGGCTACCCACTCACACAGTGCTGAGACTCAGGGATAGCTGCACATTCACAGGTATTTTAATGTAGGAATGAATTATATGGCATAAGAATTGCTATGCCTATAAGAAGCGCATATTCATTGGGATTAAATGAAGGGGTCAACCAATATTGTGGAATGTATATTAAAGCTATGGGGAGCATATGTATGAAACCATGTCAGTATTTTCCCTGAAACTGCCCTGCGGGGACGCATTGTAGCGGCCGATGTAACACCCTACCTTGAGTAAAAAGAGTAGACTTGCTTTAGTTCATTGGTCCCAGTTATAATACACACAGGAGTGTCTGCTTCAATTAAAACTACAACAAAAACACACATAAACTACTGTCGGCTCTCAGAAATCAAGACCTGCTACTGGTGCATCATAACACCATTGGTTGGGTTTAGCCTGCAATCACAACACAACAACCTATATACAACCACTACATTCAGTCTATTCCTACCTGCAACTCACAATGAGAAAAACATTGATACCATAAAGAATGGTCTCAAACACAAGGAAAATGGTAAAAGGGGCTCTGAATCCAAGATGTCATTCGCGTGCAAGACTCGGCAGTGTTAGGGTTAGGTCACTGACTCAGTGCTCCTTTAATGAAAGCAATTGCAATTTTCTGTTTACACAACTTGATCTTGGGGCTTTTTAACTGATATTGTATATTTAAATAAACAGTAGAGAAAGGGACAGTGCTGGGGGGGGGGAGGGTACGGGCTGCAGGGGGATGCAATATACATCAGCTGTTGGATGGACGAGTACGTAATGAGCCCATCTGTGATCACTCAATAACATTGTGAAATATTCAGCCTTCAGCCCACTGCCACCAGCTGATGTTGTTGTATGATCCACATACAAACACCCACACTGTAATCATGCACAATGACACATGTAGCTTTTTAAAAGGCCAGGCCTGTCAGATCAGCATCGAGCTCAGGTGTGAATATGAAAGTATTTGTCTTGCCAGCTATTTTACTATGAGTTCATGATTCATGTACCAGGGTTTAACATCTGATTTAACCATTTTTTGAAAAAAAACACTTTCATCTAAATTACCAAGAAACTTGTAAAAAAATAACCGTCTTGGAGTAATTTTTTCAGGATTAATAAACGAAGACTAAGATTTGATGTTCCTAATTTATTTAGCACCTGTTACAGGGCCTGATCTTGCATAGGTTTCTATGGTAAGGATAACAATCACTATGTTCATATTGTGGAAAATAAGACGAAAAAAACCCATTTCAAACCCGAAAAAGTGATACTGTCCTTGCGATCCTAAGAGAGACAACGCCCCCCCCGCCTACAAACAGTGGTTCAGAGTCAGGTGACTAGCCTGCCCATGTATTTTTAAATATCACAGGACTATAAAGAGGAAGCCGCCCTACACTAATTACACATACACTCTGTTATATTTCACTGCAGTAGAAAATTTGGATATCCAATCTATACAACATGTTTGTGTTGGCCTACTCTGGATTGGAGGGGTCAGGAAATAGGACTACCCATCATATTGGATGGTTGGAGACATGTGTGATTGGCCAGGAGGTCTGAATGTCATATCTGATCCTCTCCAGGCACCTGTGAGATAACACATTATGACAACAACCTCACCTGTTATTTAACCCGGAAACAGCTTTGGACAACACCGGAGACATTACAGCACCACTGATATGGCAGCTATGATGATTAACCCTCCATGATGCCTTAATGCATCATGCCTTAATGCATCATGCCCCTGGACGTCATGATGCATCAACGCAGCCCTGGGGAGTAACTCCTGAGTGCTGTATTCATGGATCATGCCAACACAATTTGGTTGAGATACTCCCGAAGAGTTGGCAAAAGAAAATAAAGGAGAAGAAGGGGATGCAGTGGCAGAAGCCCTGGTAATCAAATAGATATTTCTCTTACCCAGTATTATAAATCACCTGACGTGGAAACCTGGACAAAAGTATCAAACTCGTGAGGGCAGGGTGGATGAATTCTGGGGGGAGGGGGGGGGGGTTCAGATGAACATTTCCCTGTGGTGTTAATGTTTGTAAGAGGCAAGTGAGGGTTGACTCAGGCCACTACCTGGCCAAAAACATTTGCTGATGGACTTTCTATGCACCTCTTCAAAGCGTAAAAGGAACACCAATATATTTCAGAATAAAAACAAATACTTGAAAGGTTAATGGAAATATGAAGTAGGTCTGAAAGCATAGGAAGTGGAAGAGAGATGGATGTTCACTTAAAGGAAAGGGGAAAGATAAGAACTCCGATAGATTTGGATGAAGGAGTGATTGGTAGACCGTTTAAGAAAAGAAAATAGGAGGGCTGCGTGGGCTGGTGGTAGGGGATGCTGTGACCAGGAGTATGCTAGATACTATGGATGGCCCATACAATTAGGTCAGGGTGCATAGCTTCCTCAAAATTACCTTCACCTTTGGTCTAGGCTGGCCCACATTTGAAGAGGACCCATGAAGTTGTAAACATGTTGTATGTAATTGGAAAATGAGACTCTTTATGGAGGCAGCTTTTCATGTGTATTGATATATGTCCCAAAATGAAATTGACTACAATGTGCCATGTTTAGAAAAACCTGAGAATACAGGATGTCTGTCCCTTGTGATGCCATGAATGTATCGAGTGAGTGTAACAAATACAGCTTAGGTACTCATATGCAGCTGTTAATAATAAGCCCAGCGTATGACAAAAGCATTATACGTCCACCTATCCATGTCATGACGAATTTATTGAGGACACACATTAGTAATTCCCAATGACGCAGGAAGCTTCTTTTTTAAGCTCAGGTGAAAACATACAGTTGTTTGTCTGCGCACTATGTCACTATTCATGAATCAGGCACTAGAGTTAACTTCCAGTACAACCAACTATATTTAGGATACAGTATATATCCAACATGGATTTATTAATCAGCATGCTGAAAATGTCTGAATGCTTCGATCCCGAGGCCTTATAGTACCTCAGAATATGCCAACTGCTTTGATCACTATGGCACTATAGAGCATATGAATACCCGGACAAAGCCAGTTAATCTATAATACCAGTGCAGGTAACTCTCATTAAACCATACATGCTGTATTTATAACAAATGGGTTACCGGCCCACTCATTTTCAGTAAAGAGTTTCAATAAATTTAAACTGAATACATTTTGCACCTGTTTGAATAGACTGTAAACAGAGCCCGGTGGTGTAAGGGAGTGGTCATTTTTTAACAACAGGGGGGGGGGGGTTGGTGGATTTGAGGGGGGACCAAAAAGATAACACCCCTTTTTAGCGGAAAAGCCAGCGCATTACTATAGCTCAAAGGCATCGGCTGGGCTTAATATCAACCTGCCTGGAAGGGGGGACCAAAAAGATTTCAGCCCGTCTCGTGGGGGGGATGAGAGAAATTCGGGCCCGCTCACGCGAATATCCACCAATCCCCCCCTGTTGTTAAGAAATGACCACTCCCTAAGTGTCTGCATTATTTATGAAAACATGTCCTTGAGATCTAACAGACCAAACATTATACCTACATCAAATGGTCCAAGGCCAGGTGACAGTTATACTTATGACTATTTTTCTATATGGCTGATAGAAAGAGTTAGGACTAGCACAACAAAGGAGAGAGAGAGGTAATTTAGATTGGTTAGAAATAATACTGATAGTCTTTCGGCACATTTCTGCATCATTTTTTAACTTCATATCTGTCACTGCTAATTCATGATTCAGGCACCAGAGTTAACATCCAGTAAACTTTTTTCCCATATATAGGACTAGTATATATATATGTATATATATATATATATATATATATGTAGGGGTTTCATATGCGTATAACTCGAACACAGGTTCCAAATTCGGTTTGAATGCAACAGGTTTTTATTCGATCACAGCCTCAAAAGTACACGAAGGTTTCTACTCGGTTCACTTGGTCTTTCAACCATTCGAAGACACACAGGATTCTATCGATAGTTCGAAGCATTAGCAATACCGGACAGTCAAGCCCTGTGCCAGCATGGCTGGTGCAGGAGCCATAATGTGGGAGGGGTGTAGGTGCCCCTGTCAAAGCGAAGGTACGAAAGGTGTGGGTCAGAGCTCGTCCTGGGACGAACTCCCTGAGGTAGCCAACCTCGGCCTCTTATATACCCTGAGCGCGGACCAAGCAGTGTCGACGTGGCACTCCTCCGTAACGCCGTCTGGAGTGCCCTGCTTGGCTCCGCTACCGGATAACCGAAAGGACATGGCTTAGGTGTTGCCACCTAGTGTCCGTTGGAGGCACTTGCCGCTCTGACTCCACGGACCTTATATGTACACGTATTATTTGTGCCCCTACATCACCCCCACCAGATTATAACAAGGGTCGAAATACATCTGATATGATATAATATACTCGAATATAGGAGAATAATATCAGTGTACATGATGACAATACCGGGGTACATTTAAAGGTACGATATACGTTTTATACATACATGTAGAAAGTACAATTTTAGATTTAGACTGACCTGTTACACCAAACAACACTTACATTTCTATGTACATAACAGGGATCTTACAGATCCAACACTATAACGACAAGATAGATACGTGAGTATCCATCTCTAATAAAGATATGAATATATACGAATATATATGTCCTATACTATTTCTAACTACAGTGATCACAGATCTGTATGGTTTTTGTTGAGATACAATATTGATTACTACATTAATCATATTAAGGTAGGTTAAGAGTGCACGATATGTGACTTTTTAGGACGGAATGACACAGAAGTAATGGCTCGAAAATATTTATGTGGGCGAACCGTCCCTGGAGAGGTAATTACGTGAACTATTAGAATTATGAAATACATGGAACCAACATAGGTGTGACATTAACTCTTATAACCAAGGAATGTAGTAATATTAGCCTCTACATGAGGCAACCGATATATGACTCTATCCTAAAAATAGATATACTCTCGAAATCTGAATACCAGTTGTTATGTCCAAAAAGAAAATTTTTGGAGATAAAGGTAGGTATCGAACACTATGTACAGTTTTGGTTCGAATCATAGTATATAGCATAAGTTATACTCCTTAAAGTATGAACACTTCCCTTTTTCTTTTTTTTCAGACAACGAAGACATTTCTTGACAATTATGCATTTTACACCTGGCTTATGGTTCTTCTTCGAATCATGACCTTAATCATGGACGTTTATTTTTATTTTATAATAACATCACAATTATTACAATATCATCCAAACATCATATGCACAAGTCATCAAACACACAACTGAACAACCGAACACTCAAGTTATCTTATAAGTCCTTCACCAAGCTCAAGAGCTCTTCGAGAGACCCACTCCATTGGGTGAGTCCTATCCCGAATACTCGAATGAACTTAACGTTCAGTGCCTTCATAGTATTGGCCTGATCGTCCAAAGTGTCTTCCGCAGCTTTTTGGAAGGCACGAGCTGTTGAGAGTTCCTTCTTTGATTGTGCCAGCTGCTTGGTGAGTTCGGTCACCTTATCTGGCTCCGATTGTTCGTCAATCCGTTGTCGTTCGAAGATCTTCCTCAGCCTTTCGACCTCCTTGCCCTGCATGGTGATGGCATAGTCGGCTGATGCCCTTGCCACACAGGCGGCATATCGCTGCATGCCAGCTAAGTGTTCCTGCAACCATCGTTCATATAGCTCCTTTTGCAACACTGCATCCGGAGCCTTCACAGGCTCGAAGTAGTCTTTTGGAAACTGTACCCTCGGCCGAATGTTCTCACCACTTATCATCAGGTCATACCACCTATCCGGATCAACTGCCGATTCTTCACGAACGTTGGGCTTATAGGGCACGGTGGCTGTGGTGGTAGTGGTGGTGAGCATGGTGGCAGCAACAGTTGCTGCTTTCCCTCCTCCAGTGGTTGTCGTTGGTGTGGTGGTAACTGGGTTCGAAGTGGTCACTGAAACCGGGTCCACCACAGGCTCAGTCTTCATGGATGATGAATTCGCACTAGTCTTCATCTCATCTACTGCCCGAGGAGTGAGGATGGTGGTCGTCACCACCAAGTCCTTCTTCCCAGGCAGCACAAAGTGATCCGAATCCCTCATCTCCACGTTCCGGGAGTCCGGTTGGCGAAGGGCATCCCTTACAGAGACACCCGTGGGGAGATTTTTGTACGGATCCTTCTCAGTCTGTACTTCCGGACCAGGAAAGGCCATTGAAGGGTACTCAGCCCTGCTAGCCAGGTTACCAGGGGTCAGTGGACGAAGGGTTTGTAGTTGGGAACGACCCTTGGGGGCTGAGAAGTCCGGACCATAGTCAGGACGCAAGTCCTTCAGTGGGGACCGGTGCTCAATCGTTGTAGCGCGACCTCAAGCTGCAGTTGGAGCTTTCGGAGCCGGAACCTCCGATTTGACCTTTTTACAGTCAGGTTCGGAAGTGGCTGGTTTCACTTCGTTTCCCCGGAAGGGGGTTGGCCGCTCTCCAGTTGTACAACTCCTTGTACAAGGTGCTGTTCAAGTCCAGTCGACCACGTCGATCTGTACGCTGGAAGACAGCTGACTGCTTCGAATTCCTGGTCAACTGGACCTTTCCGAATTGGAAGGTCTCAATCGTGATGGTGTCGAACTTTACTTTGTCTAAGCCTGCCACCAGCGATGCATGGAGGTCTCCCACGTTCTTTCTGGCTAACATCATGGCTTGGCCATGACATTGTATTAGGTGTTCGATCATTCTGCCTCTTCGGGTGGTCCACTCTCCCGAACACCTTTTGTTTGCTTTGCCAGTATCAGCGCAGACGTACATCGCACGGTGGTGCATGTGGCATTCAACTAGATGCCGCATAAATCGAAGACGAGTAGGCATGGGGCGGTTCTCGTGTTTGAAGTAGCTGCGACAGGAATCGAATGGACAATCCTCCCTTACCCCTTCCTTGTACCGGGCCATCGCCCATCGAATTTTGGGGCGCCCCTCATGGTTGTAGTAGGTTTCGGGGAACTGTTTTCGATCCAGCAGCCGATTGAACCAGTTTTCTGTCCATGTCCAGGAACTGGGTGAAGTCATATTGGACCTCATCCATTCTTCGTCATCCGACAACCCTTCATAGTCCGTTGCTTTGGGACACGAATACATCTCCCTCGATCGTTTGCAGTGTTCCATGCACTTGGGCCTAAATTTCTTGAAGCCCCCGCTGGCATTGCGCCAGATCATCTCTTCCACCCGAGAACTCGGAACGTCTGCTGAGGCGTTTGCCCCTGTAGCTGGAGGGGGCGACAAAACCACTGGTGGCGTGTTCGAATGTCCCGACTCGGAGGACGTAGACATAGACGGAGATACAGGCATGGCAACCTGCACTGGAGTCTTGGTCGGAGTTGCTGGAGGGGTCGAGGGCGTCCTGGGGGGTGCCCTAGGAGGCGTCGAAGGAGTAGAGGCAGTACCGGATACTACGTCCACCAACCTCACAGTTGGGGACATATTAATCGCAGTAGTTTGGGGAGGCGAAGGGTGAGGGAGACAGGGCTGTCGTGCCTCACTCTTCTTTGCCTTCCGTTTCTGGCTCTTAGTCAGTTCGAATGGGACCTCCTCCACATCCGAAGCGTCGGACAAGGACCGTCCCTTTTGCTGTGGATTGGGGTTCTTACGGGACTGGGCTCGAGTCATTGGAGTTCTGGGGGTAGCTTGCATAGCTTCCAGAGTTATCCGTAACTGGTCATTGGCTGCCCTGAGTTCATCGGATTCTCTGACCACCTGAGCATAACGAGCTTCCTGTTCAACTGATCCTGAGGTATCCGAATTGATCTCCATCGGAGTCATCTCCACGATAGCTGGTTCTTTTTCGAATGGGACTGGTGAAGGTCCCGGGGCTTTCGGAAGAGATTCGGATTGAGACTCAGTAGTCCCGGTGGTAGTGGTCGGTTCTTCGAATGACGTTGAAGCCGAATGGGAAGTACTCGAAGAGCACTCGGACTGAGCTGAGGCAGGTTCGGATACTTCGGACATAGCCGGGGTAGCTGGAGCAGTACTAGTTTTGGAAGTTTTACGACTACCTCTGGTTTTGGTGAGTTTCTTTTTCTTCCCCTTCGTACTGGTTGTGCTCCCATCACTTGAGGGCACTGATTCCTCCATTGATTTAGCTTGTTGGAGATTCCGAAAGTTCGTACCACATCGCAGTAGGATCTGTCCAAAGATCTCGTTTTTGTAGGCTCCCCGGATGGCTCCTTCGTAACTCTCTAGCCAATTCCCCTCGTGGTGGTAGAACCCATGTTCCTCCAGCTTGTCTGGCACCATCGACATGAGTGTGGGATGGAGCTTCAGCGAGGTGTCGAACGGCGGGCCGCACTCCAGCACTTCCATAAGTTGTTGCTGGGCCAGCGATTTTCGTACGAAGTCTTCCATCTCTTCGTCAGACACTGCGTGGATAGGCAATTTCTGACTTACCTCCTCCATCTCCGGCATCTCATCTTCCTCCTCATCACCTGCTGCGTTGAGCCGGGTTGGTGTCGAATTGTCTATGTCTTTCGAAGCAACTCGTTTTGGGGCATTGCGCCACGGCAACGGCCCCAGGTTGACTGTAGCCGGGGGTGGCATGGCCATGCTGTCCCGCTCAGCCGTCGAATAGGAGCCAATCCCCGCCACACGGACGGTAACTGCACTCCCGGTGGTTTCAGAGGCGGATTCATAATCCGATTCCTGAACGTTGTCGAATTGGCCATCGTCCATTCCGAACAGATCTAGCTCGTTGGACTGGAGGCCCTCACCGGGCTGTACTGCTCCTCCATCGAAGTCGAATGTTTTCAACGAAAACGAAGTTTAAAAATCGAAGATTTGCGGAGTACGAAGCTTCGCGTGTCCTAATGACACTATGAGGGGGAACTAACCAGGTTGGCGCGTATTATGATGTGGTTTTGGAGATTTTTGGTCGACTACAAGACCCTTCTTCCTCCTCCTTTGCCCTGCAGCGTCCGCGCGTCTTCTTGGCACTGATCCAATATGGCGACCGCCCTTCTTGTCTCGTGATGCCACGCCCGCCGCGGGAGCAAAGGTCAACCAATCAGCGTTCACGCTTCACCGGATAGCCCTTTTCTGACGGATAACACGGCGGGAGACGCTCGCGTTTCCCGCCACTAATCGAACGGGTAGCTCACCGGAGTGTAATCCTTATTGAGTCAGTTCCACAGAACCAGGGGTACCGCTAATCATGAATTCTTCAGGAGTGTAGGCAAATGTCATTACGGGTAACATAAGAATACCCGCCGGATAAATCCGTCTGCCACCCTCGGGGACGTTCATGATCAACACCCGCCCTAGTTCTGCTCACTCAACAGCAATTAGGTCTGTACTACCATCATGGGATCGAAACTTCTTGTTGTGTATACAAATTAGGTCACAGCAGTCCCCCGGTTATGCCGTGGACTGCGCCTTAACCCGACCTTGGGTTCTTTAGACCTGGTCGTCCGGGAAGATTCAACAGGATGTCCAGTAGTCAATTGGACAGCCCTCCTCCCCTTCAGACCTTCATTTGCCGAGACTTTTTTTACGCACTTTTTATCCTTCTTGCTAGAAGCTAGAATTGGTAAATTTTTTTTAGGCCTACCCCGGCCCCGCTTTAATTTACCAATACCAGGAGGCATAGGTTTCTTCTCATCTGAGGGTATCACTAGTTTCCTAGGTCTACCAGGACCACGTCGTTCCGGGGTGGTCGCTCTCCGCTCAGTGTTATCTGGCTCCGAATGCTCTCCTGACTTCGAATGCGCTGAAGCGTCACCCTGCCACCGACGTAGGCGAGCTACATTGGATTTATACAAGCGTCCCAACAAGGATTTGATCACCACTGTGGTTTCTGAAACAATCCGAACCACAGTAAATGGACCGTCCCAGTTGGGTGACAACTTCAACTGCTGCAGGGGGTCGTGTAGCCTAACTACTTCGTCCCCTACTCGAAAGGACCTAAGTTTCAAACCTACGTCATAGCCCACTTTTTGCCATGAAGCAGATTTGCTTAGCTCACATCGAACCATCTCGTATGGGGACTTGAATTGATCCCTCAATGCCTCCACGAACATCACCTGACAGGGTGTTTCAGCGTTTATCCCAGCTACGCCAAACACCAAGTCAGCAGGCATAATCAAGTCCTCTCCGAATACTAACAGATTGGGGGAACAACCGGTGGAAGCATGCACCGTACTATTATAAGCATGTACCACAAACTCGCATTGCTCGTCCCAATCATCCATCTGACTGTTGACCAGAGGCTTCAGGACTTGTATCAAGGTTCTGTTAAACCTTTCTACTTGACCATCAGACTGAGGCCTGTACGGATTCGTTCTGGTTTTGCATATAGCAAGGTTATGGCACATTGCTGCCCATAACTTGGATTCGAATTCTCTGCCTTGATCACTATGCAACATCAAGGGTACGCCTAGATGAAGCACCCAACCCTTTACAAATGCACGAGCACATGTATGAGCCTTATGATCTTTCAGAGGAAACACTCTAGTGTACTTCGAATAGTAGTCGGAGATCACCATCATGCACGTGTTTCCATCAGGAGTGGTTTTTAGGCCACTAATGATATCAACCGCTATGCGTGCAAATCTAACTCCCCAAAGCTCTTGAGTTAGTGGCAACTTCCCCAGGCCTTCACCTGGTTTGCTCAGACAACAATCTGGACAAGTAGAGATCCACCTAAGCAGGTCTTTACTCATGCCAGGCCAGTAATACCTTCTGGAGAGTCGCGCAAGGGAGCGCTTCTTTCCAAAATGTCCACTGGTCTGGTGTCCATGTACGAAATACATGATATCCCTTCGCATAGCTGTGGGCATCACGATTTGCCGAATTTTGGTCTTGTACGGTGTTATCTTCCATCTACATGAGATACCGTCAACAACAGTTAGCTCAGACCATTGAGCAAGTAGCTGTCTCATTTCCCGGTTCTCAATCCAAATGGCTGGTCTTTGTGGTTGGGCACCACTGGAGACCTGTTCTATTAGTCTTGACATGACAGCATCACCCTTCTGGAATTGCCTGATGGTTTCGGTGGACCATTCCATTGCTTTAGAATGTCCTACATCATACGGCATTCGAACTCCAGCTATTACAGCGTTATGGGCTCCACAATCATCACAATCCATTCTAGAACATTTCCGTATGGGTCTTCTCGAAAGGGCGTCAGCATTGATATGCTTGTTCCCTGCTCTATGTTGGATTTGGCTATTTTCCAACCCGAACTCGGACAAATGGGTCAGCCATCGACCGATCATTCCTTCTGCTTCCTTAAAGTTCAACAGCCACCTTAAGGAGGAGTGATCTGTCCGTAAAGTAAAGTCACCTCCCCAAAGGAAGTGCTTAAACTTCTTCGTATACACCACTACCGCCAACAATTCGCGCCTAGTGGTACAGTAATTCCTCTGAGCCTTATTGAGGGTATTACTAGCGAAAGCCAGTGGCACTTCCATCCCCTCTTGCATCTAGGACAGAGCAGCACCTATGCTGTCGTTACTGGCGTCTGTGTCCAGTATGAAATGTCCATCAGCTGTTGGATATTTCAAAACTGGCGTGGTTCGAAATAGGTTCTTCACGGCTTCGAATGCTAGATCTTGTTCCGGACCCCATGGGAAAGGCTCCTTCCTTCTACCCGGAGTCCAGTGAGCTAGAACCTGCATAGGCTGAGCTATTCTGGCATACCCCGGTAGGAAGTCCCTGTAGTAACTACAGAAGCCCAGAAAGGACCGTATGTCTTAAGGTCCCTCTGGCTTTTCCCATTCCGACACAACATCTAGTTTCTCAGGATCCGCTTTAACTCCCTCAGTGGATATTATCCGACCGAGATAGTTAATGGAAGTCCTAAACTGGTGACACTTCTTTGGTTTCAATTTCAAACCATGGGTTATCAATCTCTCGAAAATTTTGACTAGCGTAGCCAGGCACGATTCGAAGGTCTTCCCAAAGACAATTACGTCGTCCAGGTACACCAAGCACTCCTTCCACAACAGATCACTCAACAGAGATTCCATCATGGCTTCGAATGTTGCAGGGGCGTTACACAATCCGAATGGCATCACATTGTACTGGAAAAGACCGACATGGCTCGAAAAAGCTGTCTTTTCCTGATCCTCTTCCTTCATTCCAACTTGCCAGTATCCGGATTGCAAATCCAGCGTACAGAACCATTGGTTTCCGCCCAGGGAATCAATAGTCTCGTCTATACGGGGGAGAGGATAGGAGTTTTTCTTAGTACAACCATTTAATTTTCGATAATCGATGCAGAAGCGAATTGTGCCGTCTTTCTTAGTCACCATCTGAACAGGACTGGACCAGGGGCTAGTGCTGGGAACAATCACCCCTAATCTCAGCTGATCAGCGATTTCCTTCTCGGCCATCAACTTCTTCTTCAAAGGTAGGCGTCTATAAGGGATTTTGAAAGGTACAGCGTCCTCTGTAGTGATGGAATGTAGCACCTTATCAGTTCGCCCCAAACCAGTGGGCTCCCCGAAGGCTGCATCATATTTCACCAATACTTGTCTCAACTGATCTTTCTGGTCCCCCGTCACCAAGCTCGAATCGTCCACCAACTTCTGAAGTTCCGGACGCAAATCGAACATCCCTTCAAGGCTCGGTTTGGTATCTTCTGAGAGTATACTGGGGCTTGCCTGTGCAAAGATCACCTGCCCCACTGGAGTACCTTTCATCAGATAACGGACTTCACCACCAGGATTCGAAATAGGAATTAAATTCCTACTGCCACTGCCTACGAAAGTATCTGCACTCTCGAGTCCAATTGATGCAAGTCTCACCACATCGGGTTCAACCACCGCCATCTGGTCTCGGAAGATACTGTCACTCGAAAACAGCACATCACATGTCTGTCCTGGGGGTATCTTAACAGTCTGTACCACCGAGGCTACAGAAGATACCTTTCTCAACACGCATTGCACGGCCACCTTGTATGGATGTTCTATCTTTAACATCCCCTTACAAGGTTCCAACATTGCTCCGTACAACGCAGCGAAATCTAATCCGATGATGCCATCATCACTCAGATCAGCAATAGTAGGGGACAGGAGATAATCCTGTCCACCTATATTGATTTCAAAAAATGCTTTACCAAACGTCTGCATGCAGCTACCGTCGGCCGAATGAGCTTTTACCCTCGTTGTGAAGTTATCTGGCTCATCGGCTACAAGGTCATGGAATCTCTTGGAGATCATGGAGTGACTAGCTCCAGTATCCACTAAGAATTCCGCAGTCCTTCCCTTCACTGCTACAGTCAAATACCACCTCTTCCCATCCAGTGGTGATGGGTTAACGGTGAATCGTTCGAAATCCTTAGTGACACCAAGATCTACTCCCCGTCGTTTCAAGTGCTTCAAACAGGGATGATCCGGGGACAATCGGGCACTGCTGACTACTTCCAGCTCCTGTATCCAATTCGTCGCTTCCCCAGTACTTCCTCCTCGGACGTCTACTTTTCTGGGTTCATTGGACATACTTAGAAGGGACTGATCAGGCCCCTCCTCTAAGCTTCCAATCTCTACTGCACCTCGGACTTCCTCACTTGCACCGCTGGCGATAAGCTGGCTTTCCTTCACCTTAGGGGTCACTACCTTGCCATCCCGAGCAACCCCCTCTAGTTTTCCGTTTTCTTCTCCTCAGGCTTTGGTACCGGCTTCTCAGCTGGGCATTCTGCAGCAAAGTGTCCCAGGGCCTGACACCTGTAACACTTCCTAGTGGTCTTGTCCACTCTCGGCTTCGAATTCCTCCCTGTTGGTTGCTGGTTTCCAGACATCAAGTCAGTCAACCTTAACAGAAGTTCTTCCATAGAACTGGGAGTTGAGGATGTAGTCGAAGGTGCGCTTGTAGTTCATGGGGTCACAGGTGGTGTTTTCCTGTCAGCCTTCGGATAGCCCTTCGAATTCGAATTGGAATAAGATTTGCCGCTGTTCTTTTGAGCAACCGCGCCAATCTCCTCCTCCCTTCCAGAATCACCTTCCTCTGAATCAGAGGCTGGTGGGTTTTGTACCATACTGGAAGTTCTCGAAAGTACTCTCGAAGATAGCAGATGCCCTTTCCTGTCATAGTCTTCTATGGCCATGAACAAATCAGTGAGAGAAGTTCCAGCCTTCCAACTATCACATGCTGCGGTCCGTTCATCAGAATCCCTTAATCCCTCAATGAATTGCGAGAACAAATCATCTAGGAACTGTGGGTCATCTAACTGCCATCTTGGTCTAGCCCTTTGCAAGAGAGATTGCAATTCTAGACCGAACACACGGTGCGACTCGTTTGGTTTTTGAGTCCGTTTCCGAAACAATCGAAGCGGATCCTCATTACCCACATTACCTATCAGATAACTGGCGCATTCCACCAATTGGGTAAACGATCCGGCACCATGCATAGTTCTCCATCTCGAAACAGCTAGCTTGCCGGGGCCATTTCTCAATGCCCGTAAAAGCTCGTCCAACGATTCCTCCTCTGACCACCGATTATACCTCATATCGTCCATGAAGTCTGCGAACCAGTCCTGCCATGGCTGACTGCCTGTGAACGGAATCGGAGTGCTTGCAGTGCGTCTAGCAGCGTTGTGGTTGTCTCTGTGCAACAAAAAAGACTGCTCAATGCTCCGGTCAACGATATCAGCATTATCAGCTTGTCTGCTAACACAGTCCACTCCCATTTCAGCAATGCAGGGGTTCGTATCATAAATCAATTTCATCCCAGGGGACATTGATTCGCGGCGAGATACTCGTCTACCTGCATTTGTAGGAGATCTTCCTGACCTTCTTGAGGGCCCACTCGAACGCTCGTTCGGATCTGATCTCGAGGATCTATCATTCGAACCCGGACGGCTTGGTCTCTCTCGAGAGCTGGAACGGCTGGGAGGGTTCGAATGGTCGTCATCATATGACGTTGGGCGTTGGTCATGCCGTGAAGATCTTCCATCCGAATCACCTGTATCTATGGTCACCCGTTTTGGTCTCCCTCCGGTTGAGGTAGAGGCACCACCCCCACCGGATGATGAGTTGTATATGCCACCACTGACATGACCGAACCCCGAATGGCTACTTCGAGTTGACTCCTCATCTCGTCTCTTCTGTAAATCTTCCACTTCCCGGATCAGACGATCCTTTTCTTCCATCATCGCCTTGGTTGCTTCTCGGATCGTATCATGGAGCTCGTCCGAATCATGTATGGTCTTATCTTGACGTTGTTCAAGAGCTTCAGTACGTCGCCGCAAGACATTCTGCTGGTGAGAGAACTGGTCTTCCATATGTTCCAGTTCTGCTTTCGCTGTTCCCAAGCGATTCTGTTTCTCTCTTGTTGCCCCGTCTAAATCTTCATTCTTGTTTCGGAGCTGTACCAACCGATGACTCAAAGCTTCAAACTCTTCATTCATCCTGTCCATCTCTGCAATTCTTGCGCCCTCGAATCGACTCTTATCTTCTTCGAAATGACGACGTGTCAGCTCCTGCCGCTGGTGTCGTTCAGCATGCAGCATGCTCATGCCCTGTGTTGGCATAGGAGCAATGTGCCTCTTCGAACGGCCAGTTTCAAACAAAGAATCCTCTAGGTTTGACCCTAGATCTTTTCGAATAGTATCAGGATTGCCTCTCCTTGGTTCTGGTGTAGAACTCGAACGGTTTGGCCCATAGTGTTTCTCAAGGGCTGCTACCACCTCCGGATCCGGACTCGAAATAGGATGAAGGGACGCTCCACCCTTTGCCTGTTCAGCCATGTTCACCCTAACCGACTGTGCTATTCTGTGTTTCACCCGAACTGGTCACGGCACCAATGTAGGGGTTTCATATGCGTATAACTCGAACACAGGTTCCAAATTCGGTTTGAATGCAACAGGTTTTTATTCGATCACAGCCTCAAAAGTACACGAAGGTTTCTACTCGGTTCACTTGGTCTTTCAACCATTCGAAGACACACAGGATTCTATCGATAGTTCAAAGCATTAGCAATACCGGACAGTCAAGCCCTGTGCCAGCATGGCTGGTGCAGGAGCCATAATGTGGGAGGGGTGTAGGTGCCCCTGTCAAAGCGAAGGTACGAAAGGTGTGGGTCAGAGCTCGTCCTGGGACGAACTCCCTGAGGTAGCCAACCTCGGCCTCTTATATACCCTGAGCGCGGACCAAGCAGTGTCGACGTGGCACTCCTCCGTAGCGCCGTCTGGAGTGCCCTGCTTGGCTCCGCTACCGGATAACGGAAAGGACATGGCTTAGGTGTTGCCACCTAGTGTCCGTTGGAGGCACTTGCCGCTCTGACTCCACGGACCTTATATGTACACGTATTATTCGTGCCCCTACATATATATATATATATATATATATATATATATATATATATATATATATATACTGATCCAACATGGATTTAGTAATCAGCTTGGCGAGAATGGGAAGATGGAATTTACCAGATATGAAGAAGGGTAGGGGAGGAAGAGCTGGGGGGAGAGAAAAGGAGGTCTGGGTTTATTGGATATTGTGGGTTGACGAATGCACCAGAGGTACCGGAAGTGTGGTCCCTAAGAAGAGGAGACCTTAAATGCGGAGGGCACCAGTCCCCCTAGGGGGATGGCACAATAAGGTAGTGGACCCAGAACAGATACAGGACAAGACTGGACACAACAAACAGAGATAAAACATGGAGGGGTCGTCCCAGTGGGAGGGGATGAGGGCCGAGGCCTAGTCTAGAGGGAAGATGAAGGCCACAGAGAGTGAGAAGAAGTATATCATGCAGTAATTAATTCTCTGATTCCCTTCTCAATTCTTTGATATATTTTTTCTGAGATAATAACCCCTCAATAAAACACTATACTCTGTTTAATTGGAAAATCTAAAAAACAGGGAAAGGTGTGATGATGGAAGCAAGCAACATTGTCCCCGTGCGTGGACTGCCGTGACAAGACATGTCTCACTAAGTTGCTAAAGCCACGTTTCACCATCACAGCATACTCGTCCCAAACATGCAAACTTACCATTGGAAGGAAGGAGGAATGTCATTGCACCTGTTACACCAGCTCTGTGGGACAGTCAAACCAGCCCAGAGGTCTTATTATCTTCACTAGTGATGGGGGACACCACCAAAGTACAGTTAGTAGACCAAACATCAACTGCTAACAAGGGCTGTTATGTCAGGCTTTGTAATGCCTTTGGTCTACAGAATGGGACATTTTCTCACACAGTCAGAAACCACATCAGGGGAACAGAGAGGCAAGCTAAAAAAACATGTGCAAGATGGGGTCTACTCTTTATTAATTATTGCAGTGATAGTGCATATTTAGTGTGGCCCAAAGAAAAATACTGTTAAGGTGGGTCAATGATGCCATTTCCGTTCACTGTGCACCTTTCTGCACAGGTACGTTCTCTAGTTTAACCAAAGATCATCAGGGAACCTTTGTCTCATATTAGAACAAGTTAAATCAAATTGTTCTAAAATGGACAAAGGTGTTGCCTGACCGGGGCGAGAACCATCAACCGTTGGATATAAAGGCATGCATTCTGCCCCTGTGCTATGGAGTCTGTGGTGGTGGCTCTCATTCAGAAATTATACATAACTAGCCCTTTGTATATTTTAATTTCCATTCAACTTTTTTTTTCAATGGAATAAAACTTTAGAAATATGCCCGGGACCATAATTTATGTTCAAAAGGGTTTCTTTAGTGAGAGAACATTAAAACCTATATCCTGAGAAAGTTATATAGATATTTATCTACTTTTCAATACTATTTTATGTACATATGTGGTAAAACACTATATATATACTCCTGTCATATGAAACACTGGCTTAAGGCTTGAATATCTCCGAAAACAGCTAGGGACACTTCTATTTTCTCAGCTTTGTAGGAAAGTGTATGCTATTATGGTCATATGGCAAAAACCTGATGAAAATCTAGCTACTTATACACCATGGGATTGACCCACCTTAAGCCATTTTTCAATTGGCCAGGTCATCCAGGAAAGGGCCCATAGATGTTGTCAGGGAGGCAGTACTTGCCACTACCAAAGCATTGAATAAGGATCTCAAAAAGCCTATTAATTCAGTTATTTCTAAGATTCCTATGTATACCCGGAAGATATATTTTATTCTAAATTTCAAATATGTCATGCCCAAAAAATATGTTGCAATAGGTTCCCAGCTCTTGCTAGAATTGATTAAGTCTGGAATGTGAAATGGTGCCTTAGTGTAGAGTACACTAAGGTCCCTATTCCCAGTACATGTCGTTGTTGTTTCAGCCAAATGTCCCAACCACATTTCCCACATTACTACGGCAATATGGATTCTCCTCTTCCCCAAGCTAATAACTTCCTGCCGTATGCTGTAATGATACCTGGAAGTAATCCCATGGTCCGGATTCTGTAGAGACAGTTTTCATCATGGCCCGTAAGCCATATCTGACAGACTGTATAATAGTATAATGAGAGAAGGAGACAGCTCTGTGGAAATAACAAGATTCACAACACTCTCTTATGACCCTAACGCACTGGAGCAATTGCGATTTTATTACAACATTTTTGGGATCTTTCCTAGAACCAAGCAATATATTGCCATCTGGGTCATAGATCATGGGGCCATATATCCGGCAGGGTATATTTTTCTGCAGGGATTGTCCGTCCAGGAATATCATTCAAGCATCAAGTATTGGCTCATAGCAATCCGAGGTGGATCTGACATCTAGCATCATCTCCATAGCCATTACCAAAATGTTTATTACCAGAAGTAAGTTAGATTCTGGTCGGATTTCAGCCTGCCATGTGCCAGCATGGTTTGATCATATGGAACCTGTTTTCATTACTGCCTTGAATCATGAACAGTGGACTATTTGTGTAGATCTTACACTGATGCAATGATTTAGACAATAGTTATCAGACTGGACCTATTGAGTCCACATTGGTTTGACCAATAATTTGTGTAATATATATGTTAATAACACATTCATTCTATGAGGATAAAAGATATCCATCCAATAGGACACTACAAATGTGTGCTTTATATGTGTTAGCAACACCATCATTATGATGCCTACATACATCATAATGACAAAGGGCAAAACCTTTTTAACCTCTTTACCACTAGATTTATTGCAACTCAATGCAATATTATGCAGTATATTGGCATACTGGGTGAAAGGGGGTTAAACTTCATAGACCTCAATGGTGAAACGTTTGAAAAAAATGTGAGAGATCAAGAAAGGAACTTTTGTTCAGGAGAAAGCCACACAGGATATCTCTTAACAAAGAAAATGACACTATATTAGAAGGATTGTCTTAATCATGCAAACCTGCCATTTGAAGGTTGAGTCCTTGCACCTGGTCAGTGAACTGTTAAAGATGGTGTACCAACTAGTTCACTTCCCAATCTTTTTCCTTAAAAGGGATGCCATGGATTCCATTATCATTTTAGCTAATACACAGTACACAATATTTGCAAGATATTTGTCTATAAATACATGATTTGAGATATTTAACAATATAGCCTATTCACCTCACTGACTCAGTCACTCCCCCAGGTGAGTACAGGGTAAACTAGCCGTTAGAGAATGCACTGAGCCATGCAGTACCACAACATAGGGAGTTTTAGTGTTGACCTACAGCAAAAAGTATTGCACTACATTTGCTAATTTGAAAGATTTAAATACTTTCAATCCTTTTAAAATTTAGGGAGTATTTATAGGAGACTCTATACAATAGTAATATGGCATGAGTAAAAATTCCTCGAATCATAGCTGATATACCAACTGTTAAGAGGCCCTTGTGGTCTCATGTTCACCATTAGTGATGTAGACATGGCTAGGGGGGATCTAGGAGACCACACACTCTACATAATAAGCTTTGTTAGGTTAAGCCCTCATAGTGGTATAATGATAAGGCTTTGGTCTACAGAACGGGTGTTTTTTTTCATACTGCCAGGACTAACATAACTTAAAATCTCACAGAAGTGTTTCTTGTCTTTTTTTTTCTCTAGGCCCATTCACGATTGTAGTCCTTTGCATCATTATGGCTTCATTGCTGGAGCTCCTGTTGGCTATGTATACAGCTAATTCACGGAAAAGCCCATAGATGCCATGAGAGAGGCAATAGCGAGAATACTGTCCATAGACCGTCTTAAATTTTTCATAGATGAGGGAATTGCTCGGTCTTCACTGAGCCAATGTAATTTACTTCAGTCCAGTCCTTGTCTATCACCTCGGTAGGACATTTAGAAGAAGCCAGACTTCTACGTTGAACAAAGAGGTGAAAAAGGAGAAAAACTTTGATACAAAAAGATGTCTCAGACTCGGGAACCAATTATGGTCTGATGAAGTGTGTTTTAGCAAAGGTCTGGTCCCACAGGTGCAAAACCCTTTCATCTTAAAATCGCTTATTGCCAATTAAGTTGCACCGGAACCGAGAGGATATAAAATAGACAGCATAATGCTTTCAGCACAAATGCAGGTAATGAGTTTGAATAACAAATAGCAGTAGTAGGAATTAACCTTAAAAATCATTGTGAAATGCAACAGGAATTGAAAAAAAGAGGAGAATAAATGTAGCCCATGATGGGTATTTCACCTGCTAGCCTCTCATGAATTTTTACATTTGGTGTAAATTACAAGTTGTACACGTTTTACCAAGTATTGCTTCTTTCACATGAAAGCCTTTGGCCCCAAGTGGATCATGAAATAAGTGTGCAGCAATCTCCCTATCTGACGATAATGTGTTCACAGGTAGTAACAGTCACATAGCTGTGTCTCACCAGCATGGGCCAACTGGGTGCAATAAAAGGAGTGATATAAAGTCTTAAAACACCCATTAATATTTTCGACCATTCATTTCTTCATGAAACTTTTTTTTCTCAAGCCGGTCATAGATTGCACCCAGTCATAGATTGCACCTGGTCATAGATTGCACCTGGTCATAGATTACACCCGGTCATAGATTGCACCCGGTCATAGATTACACCTGGCCATAGACAACCACAATGGCAGACCTCATGTCACACAGCCATCACACTTCTGTAGCACACACCAGTTGTCCTAGCCTCAGGCCATAGTTATATACATTATACAACCTCCCCTTCGGGCAATCAGCGCTCCATTGTCAATATGTAATTCTACAATGCTATAACCTTCCTCTTCCTTACTAACACAGCGTTATGAGATAAAGTGTGCAGTAGATAAGGCTTGAGATGACTTCCAAGGTACCTATTCATTTTTATTGTTTTGAGTCTCATCATAAAGCAGAGCCAAACTAATATGAACAAACGCGCTACAATTTGTTGACTGACTGACTCACTGGGTGCCCTTTGTCGGATGCAGAAAACCGGAAGGTGGTCACTCAGAAGCGCAGTGATCACACCAGACCTAGACACGTCCAGGCAGTCCGTCAGGATATGGTCAATGCGTCTTACCCTACGTCCCCATGGTCTAGTGCAGGAATTAATGAGGATCTTTAGACCCAGTTCTCTGCAGATAGTGAAGAGGCGTTTGGCATATGCGTTTTCTGAATCGAGAGTGTTTATGTTTATATTGCCGAGGAACCATCTCTCATGACCAGCAGCTTCCACACTCAGTGAAATTGTCTCAAGGTGGTTTGTAAAGCCAACTAGAGTACTAGAATACCTGTATGGCATAAGGTTAACATGTCTTCTATCAGGTTAAACAGTAACAAAGGCAATCATATAGTCCACATATGCATGCTATCCCTTCTAATATGTATCACATTTCAGGAATTTCCGTCTCGGAATCACCAGGTGATTCCGAGATGGAAAATATGTATACCGCTCCTGGAGGCTAGATTATTGGATTTTGCACAAATCTATTTTTCTCCAGCATAAGACAAAATAGTTACCTTACCATCTGGGGTAGAATAGATACACTGTGTATCTTCTTTTTTTACTATATAGGGGTATCAAGATGAAAGGACCGTTGAAATTTGTGCTGACAATACACACTTAAATGGCTATGGAGAAAAAAAACAGTACATATCTACTGAAATCCACGTGAATCAATTGACTATACCTTAGGGCTAATAGAAAATGATATTTGGGATAGGCTGTTACTGTCTCAGTATACATGGAACACATGTAAAACATGTCATTTTTACATTTTTTGGCACTTTTAGGGTGTTTTTGGCCTTTGGAGGGCCAGAAAATGTAAAAAATGTGGGCCAATACACAAAAAAATAGAAATTCCTAAAACTTTAGGATGTTTCCTCATATATATAAAAAAATTGAAGAAATTAGTGCAAAAGTTGCTATTCTGTAGGGGATTAAGCCTGAAAAGGGCCAGAAATAGCCAAAAGAACATAAGTCGGGAGTTTATACCAAACAATATTAGGCCCTGCTTTAAAGTAATCACTTGGAATCATCTTCTAAGAACGTATGGAAACATCTCTTAGTAAGTAAGGTGGCTGAAAGGTCTTGCCAATCTCACTTCTATAATTTCTTTCATGTTAGGGAGAAGATAGAACTTCCTAGTATTAAAAATACCACAAACTAAAGCCAATGTTGGCCGCATGTAAGATTATATAGTGTAATTGTAGAGCAAATGCAGTAGGGGGACTACTCTGATCCTCTAACCGAGGACTCACTGCAAATGAAAAACCTGTCGGAAGGTTTATCAGGATGAGGCAGATTTGACCAATTACAACGATTTCCCCAGCATCACTATAACATAAGTAGTCATTATGCAGTATCAGTGCATAGGCCAGGTAAAGCAGTAGGAATAGGGTTTCAAATCTACTTACTCTGACAGTGAGTTGAACGGATGAAGGTCAGCATTGATCGTAGTTTCTGTGAATTAAATTAAGTGCACTTGTAGCTGAGGTTTCATTTCGTAACTTTCAGAGACAGATTGCAAAACCATTTACTTCCAGGCGCATTTGCATTGTTTATTGGTTGAGATCTATTTGCAGAAAGGTAATGGGACTTGTATAACACTCTTATAAGAGGTATTTCGGTCAATGCCCTCGGGCTCAACCACAGTAACTATATTGCTTCAAAATCAGCACGACTGAGATGAAATAGAGAGAGGTAGAAGAAATACAGTATTTGATATTCATCAGTTTATGTCCCATGATGTTTTTGACCTTTCTGTACAGAATCCTATTTCTACTTTTACAGGGAATAGTTGCCTCTGCTATTGGCTTCAGTTCTCTGACAGATGAAGTAACTATTTCTGCAATTCCATTCTGTTGCTTTATTTGTTATCACATACGTTATGTGCATAATGCAATGTTTTCCATAGGACAAAGGGCAGCATGGGAAGCAAACCATTACTTGATGGGTGTACAGTAGATTCTACTGTAGTTTTACAGTTTATTGCAGGTAAACCGTAGAATCTACTGTAAATGTACAGTATATTCTACTGTAAATCTTTAATACAGTAGATTATATTGTAGATATACTGTAGATCTACAGTGGATTCTACTATTTATCTACACTAACTATTTACAGTGAATATCTCCTCAAAGTGAATAACTTTATTAACTTTAGATATGTGCATAGATATATATTTAGACAGGTATCTTCAGGGGTGGTGATCTAATTAGTATTTGAACTCGCGGATGCTTAAAACTTCCCAAAGCACCTTTTGTAAATTGTATGCACAGATCCTTGGTCAAATCTCTCTCCCATCTTTCCCTAATACAATGCACATATTTACAGGTTGTGAATAACCACTCCATTCCATTCCACCTGATACCTCGTCCTATTCTCTGGGATAACACCTCCTCTGAAACCAAAAGCTGTACATGTCAGGCCTCTTTGCTATCTGACCAACACTTCCTTCCTCCTCACCGATCCAATTGACTACTATAATTCAAGGCACTAATTCCAGGATACTACCCATAATGCAATGAGTTAATTCCTACTGGTAAAACAGAGCCATAATCCAGTCCAGTGTTGGGTGTGTGAACCAAAAAGTTGCAGCCAATCACATCTAATGTCAGACATTGCTACCCATATTACCTGTTAAACCTCCAAGGATGGCATCTTGCTGAAAGATGAAATTTGTTGTCACGATGCACCAATGCAGCTCCAGTAAGTAACCCCTCTGTTCCTTACCTTGAGGGTTGTCATGATGAGTGAATGTAACAGTGGCTAGTTACTCGTCAGGGCAATTTTCATACATCAAAACACCCAAAGGCAATGCCGTCCTTAAAGGGTTAAAGATATCAAGCTAAAAACAGGAGATGGCTAAGGGACCTGTCTGACTCATAAGGATATGTACGCCAGAACTGTGGGAAGTCCGACCACTGGGCCCCTTCAACCCTAAAATTGAGTCTGTCCTTAGAGAACGGCAATTTGGTCCCAGTGCTACTTGCCCTCAGTGGAAATTAAATACAAAATACCAGCTGTCTTCCCACCAGCACCTGGTCAGAAGTCTGCCAGTCCCAAACCCAGCAGCACAATGCCTTATACCAGAATATGGCACACTTTTGAAAATACCTATATTACTTTGACTAGGCATCCTTCAATGAGTTATTTAATAATCATTCAATAATGATTGTATCAACCATATTTCATAGGCATCCTTTTTTTTAAAGTGTTTTATTCGGGTAAAAGATAACAAGTACAAAAGTAAATGTATCAACCTAGCATGTGCGCATTGCATTACCTCCGCTAGGGCCCCTTACATGCCATCATCTACAATTATTACATATATTACGGTATGACGTACACAATTGGTAAGTAATATCACTAATAAGTATTGTTATCACAGTACAATTTCCAGTAGTTGCATAATAGAAAATGAGTGTAATGATGAGATGAGATGAGGTGGGAGTGCTTGTAAAAAATTGTTCTTAGGATGTATAAAATTGCAATTACTACAATCTTCATAGAAGCAAGTATCGTAGTTATTCTTTATAGAAATTTTAAAAGACTTCAGGTCTGCTATTTCAGTATACATTGGTTTCAACATTTTCCATCTAGCAATTGCTCTGTAAAAGGAGCTTCTTAATACAATTGGTTTAAGGGAACGAGGTAAAAGCAACCTAATACCTTAGTTCCTTCTAGTAGGTAAGTTTCTCTTATCAATTAATTTGTCTTGCTTCTTGAGAGTAAAAGCATAGAAAAGGAAATGTATATCTCTTCTTTGTTTTAGGTACCAACACTCGCTGAGTTCGTGTAGCTTGGTAGTATTATACTTAGGATGTGCTTCCAGTTTGACACCATAAGCTATTCTGAGTGCTTTATTTTGTATATACTGTAGTTCCTTACTTTCGCCAATATTTTCCCTATCCCATATATAATCAACATAATCTAAAGAAGGCAATATCATGCTTTTATACATTGTCTGGGCAGTTTCTTCATCAATAAACATCTTTGTACGTGCAGCTTGTATTACCTTGGTTCTTACATTTCGAACAGTGTTTATCCTGTGCTGAATAAATTTCAATTCAGGGTCTAACGTAAGGCCTAAATATGGGAAAGTGTAGACTCTTTCTAAAATAATTCCATTCAGCCAAAAAACAGGTTGAACATTATTAATATTATTAAAAAGCATCCATTTGGTCTTTTTCTCGTTAATTGTTAGACTGTTATGTACACACCAGTTGGCAATACATAGTAGGGCTTCATGCATCCTATCTGCAGAGCATAACGAGATAACAGCATCATCTGCATACAACGTAATATCAAAATTATATGTTTTAGGCAGAGAATTAATATAAATAGAGAATAATACAGGACCCATAACAGATCCCTGGGGAACACCGTATGTAATTAATTTAAAGCTAGAGAGAGTGCCATTAGCAACAGTTTTCTGTTCTCTGTGACTTAAGTAACTTTTGAACCATTTTTTTACTATTTTCATTAATTCCAAAAAGTGATAATTTATCAATTAATTTAGAGTGTGAGACTGTATCAAAGGCCTTTTTGTAATCGAGATATAAGGCAAAAGTAGGCTTATTATTAATAATATTTTCTATGATTAGTTGAAGGTGTTCCCTTATGGCAGTCTGTGTTGAGTGATCAGCCCTGTAGCCGTGTTGCATTGGTGACAAAAGGTCATTATTTTTCATATAATTCTGCAAGCGAACACAGACAATCTTTTCAAGTATTTTCCCCGGCAGTGGCAACAGACTGATAGGTCTTAAATCATTTACATCCATTGAATTTGCTTTCTTATGTAGCGGTACCACTGTGGCTATTTTCCACTTGTCGGGGAAAGTATGGCTCGAGAGACATTTATTATACAAATGCGAGATAACATCAGGTATACTTAGAAAAGCATCTTTTAATACAAAAGTCTTTATATGTAATATAGAGGAAGCTTTTTTAATATTAATCTTCCTTATGTGTTTTAACATATCTAGATAAGAGAGGGGTTCCAATAAGTCAAAGTCGACCTCAGGCTGTCTGTATGGGTTTACTTGGTTCAGGTTATTACCTGTAGGTGGCGGCAGTGGGCTGGCCAACTTCTCACCGACTGACGAGAAAAAGTCATTTATATATTCAGCACAGCCTTCAGGAGAAACATTAAGTTAGTAGTATTATTTCTTAATTTAATTAAAGTAGCACTAGTTTTATTAGGCAATAGTTTTCTAATTGCCTCCCAAAACTTTACAGGGTCATCTTTCTTATGTATAAGCAACCTTTCAATCTCAGTTTTCCTGCTATTAAAAATTAGAGTTTCAACTCTGCGTTTGTGAAAATCAGAAATTCTCCAGTCGTCCAGATCCATAGACCTAATGGCTTTTGCATAAAGACAGTCTCTTTCTCTCATAGCATTAATTTATAGGAGGAGTGAGCCAACTTGGGGTGAACTCAGGTAACGTTAATTTACGTATTGGGCATATTGTGTCTAATATAGACGTAATAGTTCTGAGTAATTCACTCCAGAGTTGATTAACATCTTGTATAGCTACAATAGGATTCCAATCAATGGCATTCAATTTGTTTTTGAAAAGTAAAAAATCTTATTTTTTATAAGACCTGGCCATGACTGTTTTTTTCTTGATTTTCGTCCTTTCACATTTAATAAGCAAGTAGGTGGGTACATGGTCAGATATTCTAGAACTAATGGTGCCATGCTCAGCTACGTTATGTATGTTTGTGTAAATATGATCAAGTAACGTGCCTGATGCAGGTCTTGTGACAACATTAATTAATTGCAAGAAATCATTATTAGTGCAGAATTCATTTCGACTCATCAATATCCTTTTGTGTAAACAAATCAACATTAAAATCACCCATTATTATTATTTTCCTATTCTTTGTGACAGGTTGTTTAAGAGTAGACAGTTTCGTGTATATAGCATTTTTGTCATTACCGGTATCAGGTGGCCTGTAGCACACGTAAACCTTATATTTAGTAACTCCTACCCCTACGTCTACACAGAGAATTTCATATTGTTTATCTATTATGGAAGAATTAATATCTACAGTGGCAGTGAAATAGTCCCTGAGGTACAACATGATTCCTCCAGCACCTTTTTTCCTTAAGGGATATCTATCCAACCTTATGTATTGGTACCCCGGTATGTATAGATCTGTGTCATTGTGGGTTGGGTTGAGCCACGTTTCCACTACTCCAACAATATCAGCGCTACTAATAATTTTAAAAGCATCAGTTCTTCTTCCAAATATAGATCTGGCATTCATGCAAACAAATAGCAAACCCTTTTTGTCTGTTATGTTATGTAACTCTATCATCTGATGTACACTAAAAGCCATTTCCCATGTATACAAATGAGGTTGATATGAATGATACCTAATATGAAAAGTGATCGTTTTGGGGGAAGCATTTCTTTGCTTGGTTTGTGACTGGCTAGGCTAAACACAACGCGCTCTACATTTAAGCGTATAGTAACAAATATAATTCTGTTGAGACTATCAGAGTGATATACCAATGCATGAGATGTGTTATTCACATATAATATAATCGAATAGTTAGATTAAGCAATATTCAGGTCTATTAAATTGGCACTTTGCCAGATATACATGTATTACATCATAGGTGTATAATCTACATGCACCGAGTGTTGGGACACGTTACGTAATACCCTTATCCTTGGTAACAAATAAACGCTGGTCCTGGTCTGTGTACAAGCTGCAATGTCAACCAAAGTGACGCCCCTCTTTAGGGGAGCCCTGGCTACCTAAGGAGGCATAGGTCACTCCCAGGCTACTTAAGGAAGCCTAGGTCACTCCCAGGCTACCTCAGGAAGCCTAGGTCACTTCTAGGCTACCTAAAAAAGCCTAGGTCACTCCCAGGCTACATAAGGAAGCCTAGGTCACTCCCAGGCTACTTAAGGAAGCCTAGGTCACTCCCAGGCTACTTAAGGAAGCCTAGGTCTCTCCCAGGCTACTTAAGGAAGCCTAGGTCACTCCCAGGCTACCTCAGAAAGCCTAGGTCACTTCTAGGCTACCTAAGAAAGCCTAGGTCACTCCCAGGCTACATAAGGAAGCCTAGGTCAATCCCAGGCTACATAAGGAAGCCTAGGTCAATCCCAGGCTACCTAAGGAAGCCTAGGTCACTCCTGGGCTACTAAAAGAAGCCTAGGTTACTCCTAGGCTACTTAAGGAAGCCTAGGTCACTCCCTAGACGAAAAAGTTTTTCTTCTTCTAGCCATGGCCTGCTTCCAATCCTATTGAACCTATGAAGACTATAGCATTTCATTATTTTGTTGACCTACCCTGATTCCAAAGATTTAGGAAGTAGGCCTGCCTATTGGCTGACATGCCTATAGAGACACGTTTGATTTGCCAAGAGCTCTGCATGTCATCTCTTTTCTATCTCTAGGCAGTGGTGAGATAAAAGGGTCTGGCAGGAAGCCCACCTGTGATCAAACCTGATAGTGCTGTGCTGGCTTGAGGAATAGTCATTCAGACAACCACAAACTTCTTCTGGCACAACCAAGATAATAGCACTGATAAGATAATTTGTATCTTAAATGGCAACATACACAGCTGAATACACCCACATAGTTCCCTACACTCTCTGAACATAGATGTGCATGTTTAACTTATTAAGGACGGCATTGTGCTTTAACAATGATTCCTTTTGTCCAGGCCAGTATCTTGTGAATAACTGGCCTTCGCATTTATTCATAATGCCATAAATGGTTGATCCGCTCTAAAAGGCTCGGCATGGTGCCTCCATGCAATGCCAGTGCCTTTTTTTCTATCATTATGGTGAATGTTGCTTTGAGAAACCATATGCCATACATGCTAAGAGGTAAATGACAACTGTACCTTTATTCAATATGCGTAGAAAGTCTGAGTTATCAGACTGAAACTGTTTTGTCTGCATACAATGGACCTATCTTGTGACCAAAGACAACATATAGAAACACATGTCCTTAAGAGACAAATGCTTTAAAGGCTAAAGTAAACATGTGAAGTAGGCACACTATTTGTGGGGGAGACGTAGCTGTGGTCTTGAGTAAGGGACAGATGGATGAAGATAGTGGAGTCTTAAGGCTACTATGTCAGCTAATAGGTGAGTTTCCCATTTCAGGTTGATTACATGATCCCTATAATTGCATGCAGGTATGGAGAGTTGACGGCTCTCATTCATCATTTAGCATATGACTCGTGAGTCGATGCTTCCAGAAGCATTCTCTGACAATGTGACCAGTGGGGACTGGTCACCACGCAGGCAGGGGGGTGGGGGGCACCCCCCGTGGTGATCAAAAAAAGTAGACTTGCTTTAGTTCATTGGTCCCGGTTATAGTGCAAACACGAGTGAACAACTGTCGGCTCTCGGAAATCAAGACCTGCTACTGGTGCATCATCACACCATTGGTTGGATTTAGCCTGCAAGCAAAACACAACAACCTATATACAGTCACTACATTCAGTCTATTCCTACCTCCAAATCACAATAAGAAAAACATTGAAGTTGAAGTTTTTGAAGTTGAACAAGTTTATTGACCATAAGAATCATGACCATGCTTTTCATAGTACAGTCAGAGCAACAATGATTTGACAGTCAAAATCACATGTGATAAGGAATATAAAGGATCTCTCACTAAGAGTATAGAGTTACACAAGAAATGGTTTCCACGAGCGGTAAACATGCATGAGAACAGTATTTAATCAACCGTGGTAAATTACTTCATACACTGAATATCAAAACAGGCATTCACATAGTCTAAAGACTAGTCTAATACCTTAAAGAATGATTTCAAACACAAGGATACTGGGTAATGAAATTGATATAACTTAATCTTTTACCTGATATTGTATCTTTGAATAAACAGTAGAGAAAGGGAGAGTGCCAGGCGGTTAGGTACAGGCTGCAGGGGGATGCAATGTATGTCAGCTGTAGGGTGGACGAGTACATAATGAGGCCATCTGTGATCACTCAATAACATTGTGAAATATTCAGCCTTCAGCCCACTCCCACCAGCTGATGTCGTTGTATGCTGCACATACAGACACCCACACTGTAATAATGCACAATGACACATGTTGTTTTTTAAAAGGCCAGGCCTGTCAAATCAGCATAGAGCTCAGGTGTGAATATGAAAGTATTTATCTTGCCAGCTATTTCACTATGAGTTCATGATTCATGTACTAGGGTTTAACATCTTATTTAACCATTTTTTGAAAAAAAACACCCTAATCTAAATTACCAAGAAACTTGTAAAAATTGACTGTCTTGGAGTAATTTTTTCAGGATTAATAAACGAAGACTAAAATTTGATGTTCCTCATATATTTAGCAGGGCCTGCTACAGGTAAGGATAATAATCACTATGTTCATATTGTGGAAACTAAGACGAAAAAAACCCATTTCAAACTCGAAAAAAGTGACACTGTCGTTGCGATCCTACGAGAGACAACGCCCCACCTATGGCACATGGTTGTGTTGACCAACTCTGGATTGGAGAGGTCAGGAAATCGGACTACCCGTCATCCTAGATGCTCCCTGACAAGTGTGATTAGCAAAGATCTCTGGATGTCATATAATGTTCCTCTCCAGGCACCTGTGAGATAACACATTATGACAACAAGCTCACCTGTTACTTAACCCGGAAACAGCTTTGGACAACACCGGAGGCCTTACAGCACCACTGATATGGCAGCACTGATAATCAACCCTCCAGCATGATGCCTTAATGCATCATGCTTTAATGCATCATGCCCTTGGACGTCATGATGCCTTAATGCATCATGCCCCTGGACGTCATGATGCCTTAATGCATCATGCCCTTGGACGTAGAGATGCATCAACACAACCCTGGCGAGTAACTCGCCAGTGCTGTATTCATGGATCATGCCGACCCAATTGGGTTGAGATACTCCCGAAGAGTTGGAAAAGGAAAATAAAGGAGAAGAAGGGGATGCAGGGGCAGAAGCCCTGGTAATTAGAGATTTCTCTTACCCAGTAATATAAATCACCAGACGTGGAAACCTGCACAAAAGTATCAAACTGATGAGGGCAGGTCGGGAAATTCCAGGTGGATGAATTCTGGGGTGGGGGGGGGGGGATGGGGGTTAGGCGGAGCAATTCCCTGTGGTGCGTATGGCTATGTTTGTAAGGGGCAAGTAAAGGTGGACTCAGGCCACTACCTGACCAAGAACATTTGCTGATATGCTGACTCTTCAAAGTGTAGAAGGAACACCAATATATTTCAGAATAAAAACAAATACTTGAAAGGTTAATGGAAATATGAAGTAGGTCTCAAGGCATAGGAAGTGGAAGAGAGATGGATGTTCACTTAAAGGCGAACATCTCTGTACCGCCCCAGCGGCAGTCAGAGTGCAGTCGGGGCGGGTACTCAGCCCTATATATAGGGGCGCTGGGCCTTTAAGGGAAAGGGGAAAAATAAGAACTCGGATATTTTTGGATGGAGGA
Organism: Harmothoe impar; assembly: GCA_947462335.1. NCBI lineage: Eukaryota > Metazoa > Annelida > Polychaeta > Phyllodocida > Polynoidae > Harmothoe > Harmothoe impar. The sequence goes on along the minus strand of OX381720.1, from coordinate 56,491,199 downwards.
GCGATTGGTAGACCGTTTAAGAAAAGAAAAAATAGGAGGGACGTTGTTAGGGGATGCTGTGATCAGGTGTATGCTAGATACTAAGGATGGCCCATACAATTAGGGTAGAGCTCCCATGAGGTGACTAGCGTATCTGTTGGTACCTTGAGTAGACTGGTACACAGATTAGGAGTCCTATGAACAATAGGTCCTATGGTGATTGGCCCTGAGGATGATCGGCCCTATGTCTATAGTAGCCCTGTGGAAGATTGGCCCCATGATTAATGGCAACTTGACCGAGCTATACCAGTCTTCTCATGGTACAATGTACCTAGAGACCAGTTAGTCATCTCATGGGCAGTCTACCCTAGGTAAGGGTACATAGCTTTCTCAAAATAACCTTCACCTTCGGTCTAGGCTGGCCCACTTTTGAAGTTGTAAACATGTTGTATCTTACTGGAAAATGAGACTCTTTATGGAGGCAGCTGTTCATCTGTATTGATGTTTGTCACAAAATAAAATTGAATACAATCTTTAGAAAAAAACTTGAGAAGACAGGATGTCTGTCCCTTTGTTAGCTATGAATGTATCGAGTGAGTATAACAAATACAGCTAAGGTACTCATATGCAGCTGTTAAAAAATAAGCCCACCGTATGACAAAAGCATTTTACGTCCACCTGTCCATGTCATAACACATTTATTGACAACACACATTAGTTACTCCCAATGACCAAGGCAGCTTCTTTCTTAAGCTCAGGTGAGAACATGCACTTGTTTGTTTGCGCATTATGTCACTACAAGTTCATGATTCAGGCACTAGAGTTACCTTCCGCTACAACCAACTTTTTTTCCTGTATATAGGATACAGTATATATTGATCCAACATGAGTTTATTTTATCAGCATGCTGAAAATGTCTGAATGCTTTGTCCCTCGGCTCTATAGTGCATCAGAATATGTCAACTGCTTTGATAGAGCATCTGAATCCCCTGACAAAGCCAGTCATTTATAATAGTGCAGGGAACTCTCCATTAAAACATACATGCTGGATTTATAACAAATGGGTTACCGGCCCACTCATTTTCAGTATAGAGTTTTAATAAAGTGTAACTGAATATATTTCGCATCTGTTCCGATAGACTGTAAAACAGAGCCTGGTGGTGTAAGGGAGTGGTCATTTTTTAACGGGGGGGGGGGGGGGGTTACCATGTAAACAGTGGAGGGTTATGGGGGTGAAACGGCCATATATAGTATTCATACACTGATTAGGTCTCACTGCACAAAGTCAATATCCTGGTTTCCATGGCGATTTCTACTAAATCTAGGCTGACTTTTTTATTTGGAAATCAGCCTATTTCAATAGCTAAACTATGGTATATTTGGCTTAGCTCTCAGGGAATTTTAAGCATTTCAAATATTAGACCCAAGGTGTGTGACATTGATTTTTTGGAGGCCTGACTAGGCATTCAGGGTGGTACAACCATGTATGTTCACATCATGTTTTTGGGGAAAGTAATCAAAAGAGAATAGAAAATGTCATCAGGTACTCAAGATGAAGTCTTATCATGCGTAGCGCTTATCATGGATGGATGAGTGGTTAGTACACCATAGAGCATGGGATGTAATATAATAATCCAGCTGTAAGTTATTGGTGGTGCTATAAGGAGGAGCTGTGACCTTTCCTGTCACAGCCTCCAGGCAGAGTACAAGGGGCACTTAGGAGCTCCTTAGGAAGATGTAAGGATCAGAGGGTAATGGGGCTACACAATAGGGTCGGTCCTCAGGCATGTACTGCTGAATCCAGACAAAGAGGCTGATTGCGGGATAGCAGGGTTGGCATCTGAAACAAGCGGAAGTTTGTAATGCTTGCTGACATTCCTGGTCCTGTCCTGATCCATTTTCCTACTCTGCCACCCCTATATAATATTTGGTATTTCAGTATTCACATTTTGCTAACCTGAGCGGAAGTTTGTAACGCTTGCTGACATTCCTGGTCCTGTTCCGATCCGTTTTCCTGCTCTGCCATCATCACACCCGCATGAGCATTTCAGATGCTGTTACCGGCGCCATGCTAGATGACAGTGACATCATAATAATGATAATAATTTGATAAAACTGTAGACAAGTGACTGGATATAGTTTTACCAAGTAACTTGTCAACTGCTAGAAGGTGCATGTAGATTTGACAAAACATAACCAGTGGCTTTGTGACTCTGTGAATGATTGCTGCCAGTAAACATTAAAATTACTTCCCGCAATTTATCTGTGGCGACAATTAGAAGCTAATAGCCCTTGTTAAACTTTAACCTTAAAGCGTCATTACAGCAAATGTACATACCTCCAAGGTGCTAAACTCACCTAGTGAGAATAAAACACTGCGGCCAGCTGATCCTTGTCGCTACTACCCTTAACGGGATTGTAGAGTGTCACATGTCATGCTCAGGGAGACCCAAAGTGACCAGCAGGATCCAGGGGCCCATTTCTCAATGGGAAGCGATCACACCATGGGCAAATTATTAAAATCTGGTCGAATTTTACACTGTAAATTGTCCAGAGCTTTGCTTTTGTCCAGAGCTTTGGTCCATAGCTTTTCTTTCGTCCAGAGCTTTCTGGTTGTGCAATCCACTTGGACAATTCAGCTATATATATATATATATATATATATATATATATATATATATATATATATATATATATATATATATATATAAGGCCTGCATGAATCGTTCACTGCTTTACTTTAGCAATTTAAGCAGAATGAATTGTTCAAACTTGAGAAATGCCCCCCTGGTCACGAGTGACTCAATGCACTGCATACCATATACAAATAATAACGTTGGTAAGGCCAAAATATGACAGATGTGTTCCAGGTTACAGGGTCCCAAAGTGGCATAGATAATTATTTCCTAAAGATCAGATACAAATTCTTCGGGTTGGCCCTGTTTTTTTTTTAGGTAAACCTAGTAAACCAGAAATAGAGACATGTCACTATAATAGCAAGAGACTATCGGAAAGAAAGAGTTCGCCATCACCTCCCCTGTTTGACACTTTTGAAAAACCATTGGGCCAAAAAAAAGTAAGTTTGTTTCAGGTAACATGAAAAGAAAATAAAGGGTCGGTAGGTTGGATTTTTTAAACATAAAAGTACGCAGTAGCCAGCCACTGCGAAGAATTAATCTGAAAACGGTAAAAATACAAAGATTTCTTCAAAATTGCATGAAAAAAGTAGGGTCGGCCCTGTTTCGATAGGGTCGGTTGGGTGACTTGAAACATACCTCTTTTCTTTTGCCTTGGACACACCACTGTCACAGTGACCCAGTGAGTTACAGCATTGGTCTGCACCTCCTCTGGACATTTCTCAAGCAAAGCCTCCCCCTGTGCTTTGTGCCAACAATACTGCAAGCACCAATGGACATGGTGCACACATGCACCACATTGTGGAGAACGACACAGCAAAGAGGTCAACAAGAGAGGTAGTTCCAGTAGGACCGACAGTGATGCACGCTGTGATGTCTACTTGACAGGACTAGACCTGTGCTTGGAGCTAAATGGTGCAAGTGGGCAGAAAATGATTGATTGGGTATTGATCCACCGTTGGTGGTTACATGAGATGCTTCTAAATCAAAATCATGTAAAGACTATTAGGTCTTGCTTTAAAGTAATTACTTGGAATCATCGTCTAAGAACATGTGGAAACATCTCTTAGTAAGCAAGGTAGTTGAAAGGTCTGGCCAATCTCACTTGTATAATGTCATTCCGGTTAGGGAGCGGATAGAAATTCCTAGTAAAATGTGTAACATAGTGTAATTGTAGAGCAAATGCAGTAAGGGGACTACTGTGATCCCCTAACTGAGGACTCAAATTAAAAACCTGTCGGAAGGTTTATCAGGATGAGGCAGTATCGACCAATTACAACGTTTTTCTCAGCATCACTATGACATAAGTAGTCATTATGCCGTATCAGTGGATAGGTCAGGTAAAGCTAATAGGTGATGTAGGAATAGGGTTTCAAATCTATTTACTCCGACAGTGAGTTTAAGCTTATACGGATGAAGGTCAGCATTTTATCGTAGTTTCTGTGAACTAAATAAAGTGCAATTGTAGCTGAGGTTTCATTTCGTAACATTCACTTTTAAAAAGACATATTACGAAACCATTTACTTTCCAGACTCATTTCCATTGTTTATTGGTTGAGATCTATTTGCAGAAAGGTAATGGCACCTGTATAACACATAATATAAGAGTTATTTCGGCCAATGCACCGGGTCCCGACCACAGTAACTATATTGTTTCCAAATCAGCACAACTGATCTCATTTTGTTCAACACAATTCATATATTCTAGGCAAAATGCACAGAGGTAGAAGAAATGCAGTATTTTATATCTATCAGTTTATGTCCCATGAGGTCTTTGACTATTTTGTACAGAATCTTATTTCTACTTTTACAATGAACGGTTGCCTCTCCTTTTTGCTTCAGTTCTTTGAAAGACAAAGAAGCTATTTCTGCAATTCCATAAAGTAAACATTCTATTGCATTATTTGTTATCACGTACGTCATGGGCAGAACGCAATGTTTTCTATGGGACAAAGGGCAGCATGGGAAGCAAACCATTACTTGATTAGAGCACTGTAAATAGTTGGCCATTTTTGTTGGTGTACAGTAGATTCTACTGTAGTTTTACAGTTAATTGTAGGTAAACAGTAGAGAAAGGGACAGTGCCAGGGGGGGGGGCTACGGGCTGCAGGGGGATGCAATGTATGTCAGCTGTTGGGTTGACCGGTATGGTAATAAACCCATCTGTAATCACTCAATAACATTTTGAAATATTCAGCCTTCAGCCCACTCCCACCAGCTGATGTCGTTGTATACTCCACACACAAACACACACACTGTTATAATGCACAATGACACATGTAGCTTTTTAACAGGCCAGGCCTGTCAGATCAGCATAGAGCTCAGGTGTGAATATAAAACTATTTGTCTTGCCAGCTATTTCACTATGAGTTCATGATTCATGTACTAGGGTTTAACATCTGATTTAACCATTTAAAAAAAAAAAGACACCTTAATCTAAATTACCAAGAAACTTGTAAAAAAATAACCGTCTTGGAGTAATTTTTTCAGGATTAATAAACGAAGACTAAGATTTGATGTTCCTAATATATTTAGCACCTGTTACAGGGCCTGATCTTGCATAGGTTTCTATGGTAGGGATAACAATCACTATGTTCATATTGTGGAAACTAAGACAAAAAAACAACATTTCAAACCCGAAAAAGTGACACTGTCCTTGCGATGCTAGGGGAGACAACGCCCCGCCTACAAAAAGTGGTTCAGAGTCAGGTGACTAGCCTGCCCCTGTTTTTTAAAATGGCACAATACTATAAAGACGAAGCCCCCCTACACTAATTATATATACTCTCGGGTATATTTCACTGCAGTGGAAAAATTTGGACATCCAATGTACACAACATGGTTGTGTTGACCAACTCTGGATTGGAGAGGTCAGGAAATCGGACTACCCATCATCCTAGATGCTCCGTGACAAGTGTGATTAGCAATGATCTCTGAATGTCATATAATGTTCCCTCTCAGGCACCTGTGAGATGACACGTATTGACAACAACCTCACCTGTTATTTAACCTGGAAACAGCTTTGGACAACACCGGAGGCCTTACAGCACCACTGATATGGCAGCACTGATGATTAACCCTCCAGCATGATGCCTTAATGCATCATGCTTTAGGCTGTGTCTTATAAGTTTGTAACAATTGAAACCTTTTTGACCAGGTGTCATCTTTGACCTGTGTCGTCTTTGACTGGTGTAGTCTTTGACCAGCAAGTTTTAAAATGGCTGAAATGGGAGCTATGTACACAGAAATGGGGGGAAAATTTTAATGGATATTTTAACACTATATACTACAAACTTCTCAGCATTTCTGTGTACATAGCTCCCATTTCAGCCATTTTAAAACTTGCTGGTCAAAGACTACACCGGTCAAAGACGACACAAGTCAAAGACGACACCTGGTCAAAGATGTTTCAATTGTTACAAACTCATGAGACACAGCCATTAATGCATCATGCCCTTGGACGTCAAGATGCATCAACACATCCCTGGGGAGTAACTCGCACACGCTGCATTCATGGATCATGCAAACCCAATTGGGTTGAGATACTCCCGAAGGGTTAGCAAAAAAGAAAGAAAATAAAGGAGAAGAAGGGGATGCAGGGGCAGAAGCCCTGGTAATCAAATAGAGATTTCTCTTACAAAGTATTATAAATAACCTAACTGATAAGGGCAGGTCGGGAAATTCCAGGTGGATGAATTCTGGGGGGGGGGTTCAGGTGAATGTTTCCCTGTGGTGCCAATGTTTGTAAGGGGCAAGTAAAGGTTGACTCAGGCCACTAACTGGCCAAGAACATTTGCTGATGGACTTTCTATGCACCTATTCAAAGCGTAAAAGGAACACCAATATATTCTAGAATAAAAACAAATACTTGAAAGCAGAAGTAGGTCTGAAAGCATAGGAAGTGGAAGAGAGATGGATGTTCAGTTAAAGGAAAGGGGAAAGATAAGAACTCGGATAGATTTGGATGAATGAGTGTTTGATAGACTTAAAGAAAATAGGAGGGCTGTGTGGGCTGGTAGGGGAAACTGTGATCAGGGGTATGCTACATACTAAGGATGGCCCATACAATTAGGTGAGGGTGCATAGCTTTCTTAAAAAAATACTTTAATTTAGTCTAGGCTGGTCCACATTTGAAGAGGACCCATCAAATTGAAAACATGTTGTATGTAATTGGAAAATGAGACTCTTTATGGAGGCACTTCTTTATCTGTATTGATCTATGTCCCAAAAGAAATATAATTATGACGTGCATTCTTTAGAAAGACTTCAAAAGGGTGTTTCTCCTGTGTGATACAATGAATGTATCGAGTGACTCTAACAAATTCAGTCAAGGTACTCATATGCAGCTGTTAATAATAAGCCCAGCGTATGACAAAAGCATTTCACGTCCACCTGTCCATGTCATGACGAATTTATTGAGGACACACACTAGTAATTCCCAATGACGCAGGCAGCTTCTTTTTTAAGCTCAGGTGAAAACATACAGTTATTTGTCTGCGCACTATGTCACAACAAGTTCATGATTCAGGCACTAGAGTTAACTTCCGGTGCAACCAACCTTTTTCTATATATAGGATACAGTGTTTCCAACATGGATTTATTAATCAGCATTCTGAAAATGTCTGAATGCTTTGATCCCTAGGCTCTATAGTGAATCTGAATATGTCAACTGCTTTGATAGCTATGGCGCTATAGGGCATCTGAATCCCCTGACAAAGCTAGTTAACTTACAATACGAGTGCAGAGAACTCTCCATTGAAACATACACGCTGGATTTATAACAAATGGGTTACTGGCCCACTCATGTTCAGTAAAGAGTTTCAATAGATTTGAACTGAATGTGTTTTGCCCCTTTTTGGATAGACTGTAAACAGAGCCCGTTGGTGGAAGAGTCTGCATAGTTAATGAAAACGTGTCCTTGAGATCTAACAGACCAAACATTATACCTATATCAAGTGTTCCAAGGCCAGGTGACAGTTATACTAATGACTGATAGAAAGAGTTAGGACTAGCATAATAAGGGAGAGAGAAGCAAGTTAGAAATCATACTGATAGTCTTTCGGTACATTTCTGCATCATTTTATCTTTGTATATGTCACTGCTAATTCATGATTCAGGCACCACAGTTAACTTCCGGTAAACTGTTTTCTCATATATAGGACACTATACATAAATATATATATATATATATATAAATATACATATATATATATATATATATATATATATATATATATATATATATATATATATATATATATTCACCAGATATGAAGAAGGGTAGGGGAGGAAGAGCAGGGGGGGGAGAAAAAAGGAGGTCTGGGTTTATTGGATATGGAGGGTTTACGAATGCACCTGAGGTACCGGAAGTGTGGTCCCTAAGGAGAGGAGACCTTTAATGCTGAAGGCACCAGTCCCCATAGAGGGATGGCACAATAAGGTATTGGCCACAGAACATATATACAGGACAAAACTGGACAAAACAAACAGAGATAAAACATGGAGGGGTCCTGTCAGTAGGAGGGGATGAGGGCCGAGGGCTAGTCTGAAGGGAAGATGAAGGCCACAAAGAGTGGGAAGAAGTATATCATGCAGTAATCAATTCTCTGATTCCTCTTTAATTCTTCGCTATTTTTTTTCTGAGATAATATCCCTTCAATAAAACACTATACTTTGTTGAATTGGGAAAGAACATTTAAAATACAGGGAAAGCTATGTAGCTAAAGGTTAAATACGTAGAAAGGTGTGATGATGGAAGCAAGCAACATTGTCCCCGCTCGTAGACTGCCGTGACAAGGCTTCTCTTACTAAGTTGCTAAAGCCACGCTACACCATCACAGTATACTCATCCAAAACATGCAAACTTATCATTGGAAGGAAGGAGGAATGTCCTTGCACCTGTTACACCACTTCTGTGGGACAGTAACGAGCCCAGAGGTCTCATTATCTTCATTAGTGATGGGGGACACCGCTATAGTAGAGTTAGTAGACCACACATCAACTGCTAACAAGGGCTGTTATGTCAGTCTTTGTAATACCTTTGGTCTACAGAATGGGACATTTTCTCACACTATCAGAACCCACATAAGGGGAAAGGAGAAGCCAGCTTAAAACAAGTGCAAGATGGGGTCTACTCCTTATTCATTATTGCAGTGATGGTGCATATTAGCATGGCCCGAAGAAAAATACTATTGAGCCAGTTGTCAATCTGTCAGGTCATCAAGGAAAGGGTCCATAGATGGTGTCAGGGAGGCAATACTTGCTATTGCCAAAGCATTGAATAAGGATCTCAAAAGGCTATTAATTCAGTTGTTTCTTAGATTCCTGTATACCCCTGGCAGATATGTTATTTCAAATTTCAAATGTGTTGTTCCCGCAATAAGTTCCCAGCTATTGCTAAAACTGATTAAATCTGCAATGTGAAATGGTGATTTAGTATAGAGAGTACTAAGGTCCCATTTCCCAGTACATGTCGCTGTTGTTTCAGGCAAATGTCCCACCCACATTTATCACATTACTACAGCAATATGGATTCTCCTCTTCCCCAAACTAATAACTTCTCGCCGTATGCTGTAATGATACCTGGCTGCAATCCCATTGTCCAGATTCTGTAGAGACAGTTATCGTCATGGCCCGTAAGCGATATCTGACAGACTGCATAATGGTATAATGAGAGAACGAGACAGCTCTGTGGAAATAACAAGATTCACAACATTCTCTTATGACCCTAACGCACTGAAGCAATTGCGATTTTATTACTACATTTTTGGGATCTTTTCTAGAACCAAGCAATATATTGCTATCTGGGTCATAGATCATGGGGCCATATATCCGGCAGGGTATATTTTTCTGCAGGGATTATCCGTCCAGGAATATCATCCAAGCATCAAGTATTGGTTCATAGCAATCCAAGGTGGATCTGACATCTGGCATCATCTCCATAGCCATTACCAGAATGTTTATTACCAGAAGTAAGTTAGATTCTGGTCGGATTTCAGCCTGCCATGTGCCAGCATGGTTTGATCATATGGAACCTGTTTTCATTACTGCCTTGAATCATGAACAGTGGACTATTTGTGTAGATCTTACACTGATGCAATGATTCAGACAACAGTTATCAGACTGGACAGATTGAGTCCACATTGGTTTGACCAATAATTTGTGTAATATATATGTTAATAATACATTCATTATATTAGGAAAAAAGATATCCATCCAATAGGACACTTTAAACATGTGTTTGATACTTGTTAGCAACACTTTCATTATGATGCCTACATACATCATAATGACAATGGGCTAAACCTTTTTAACCTCTTTACCACTAGATTTATTGCAACTCAATGCAATATTATGCAGTATATTGGCATACTGGGTAAAAGGGGTTAAACATCATACCGTCCTTAATCGGTTGATTGAAATTGGGAAACACATTAATCAAACTTCATAGACCTCAATGGGAAAAAGTTTGAAAAAAATATGAGAGTTCAAGAATGCAACTTTCGTTAAGGAGATGGCCACACAGGATATCTCTTAACAAAGAAAATGACACTATGCTAGAAAGATTGTCTTAATCATGCAAACCTGCCATTTGAAGGTTAAGCGAATGTCCTTGGACCAGGTCAGTGAACTGTTAAGAGGCCCTTGTGGTCTCATGTTCACCATTAGTGATGTAGACATGGCTATGGGGGATCTAGGAGACCACACACTGTCTGCATAATAAGCTTTGTTAGGTTAAGCCCTCATAGTGGTATAATGCTAAGGATTTGGTCTACAGAACGGGTGTTTTTTTTCATACTGCCAGGACTAACATAAGGGTAAATGAAGCCAACTTAAAATCTCACAGAAGTTTTATTTTATTTTTTTAAATGTTTTATCAGTGGGCCTATTCAAGATTGTAGTCCTTTTTTATCAATATTGCTTGCAAAAAAAGGCATAACTTCATTGCTGGTGCTCCTGTTGACCAAGTATACAGATAATTCTCGAAAAAGCCCATAGATGCCATGAGAGAGGCAAAAGCAAGAACACTGTCCATTGACCGTCGTAAATATTTCATAGATGAGGGAATTGCTTGGTCTTGACTGAGCCAATGTTATTGACTACAGGTGTCAGTCCCGTCCTTGTCTATCACCTCAGTAGGACATTTAGAAGAAGCCAGACTTCTACGTTGAACAAAGAGGTGAAAAAGGAGGAAACTTTGATACAAAAAGCTGTCTCAGAATCAGGAACCAATTATGGATGATGAAGTCTGTTTTAGCAAAGGTCTGGTCCCACAGGTGCAAAACCTTTTCATCTTAAAATCACTTATCACCAATTAAGTTGCACGGCAACCGAGAGGATATAATGCTTTCAACACCAATGTGGATAATGAGTTTGAATAACATGTAGCAGTAGTAGGAATTAACCTTAAAGTTCATTGTGAAAATGCAACAGGAATTGAAAAAAAGAGGAGAATATATATAGCCCATGTTGGGTATTTCACCTGCTAGCCTCTTATGAATCTTTACATTTGGTGCAAATTACAAGTTGTACACGTTTTACCAAGTATTGCTCCTTTCACACGAAAGCCTTTGGCCCCAAGTGGATCATGAAATAAGTGCGCAGCAATCTCCCTGTCTGACGATAATATGTTCATAGGTAGTAACAGTCACATAGCTACTATATCAGGCTGTGTCTCACGAGCATGGGCCAATGTTTTTGTCTATGACTGGGTGCAATAAAAACAGTGATATAAAGTCTTAAAACACCCATTAATATTTTCCACCATTTTTTTTTCCAAGCCGGTCATAGATTGCACCCGGTCATAGATTGCACCCAGTCATAGATTGCACCCAGTCATAGATTGCACCCGGTCATAGATTGCACCCGGTCATAGATTGCACCCGGTCATAGACAACAACGATGGCCCCCACCTCATGCCACACAGCCATTACACTTCTGTAGCACATACCAGTTGTTCTCGCCTCAGGCCATAGTAATATACATTATACAACCTCCGCTCTGGGCAATCAGCACTCCATTGTCAATATGTAACTCTACAATGCTATAACCTTCCTCTTCCTTACTAACACAGCGTTATGAGATATATAGGGTGCAGTATATAAGGCTTGAGATTACTTCCAAGGTACCTATTCATTTTTATTGTTGTGAGTCTCATGATAAAGCAGACCAAAACTAATATGAACAAACAGTTCCAGGGAGTGGTCGTTATTTAAGAATCGGGATAGGGGGTAGATGGAACTCTGATCCAGATAGTTTTTAGTCCTCCGCCAAGATTATTCTAATCTTCTGCTGCCAACCTCTTTGCACTGTCTTCTGTCTTAATGCGTGGGCTTTGCCCCTCCCCCCCCCCAAGGAAATATATTCTGCTACCCCCATACTGTTGTTGACAAATAGCCACCCCTTTATTTACATTTACAATACAAACACAATGGCAGATTGGGGTAGAGATACGGTCTATTGACTGCTGGATGTCTCTGTGATGGGGCCTGCATGATCAGATGGAGTGAGAATGAGGAGAGGCTGGGTGTGGAACAAACACCCTGTTAATAATTGGACAGCCACCAAGGCCAGTGTCTAATAAAGTAACGTTGGAGACACCTAACAACCTTAGTAGAAATGTTACATTACATATTGAGATTATACAAAGTTGGTCATTTATGTATGTCAGCCCCCTGAGTTTGACATAGTGTAATTGTTTATTGATGACATTGTATTAAATCATATGAGAGCCTGGTCATTCTGACAAATTTATACATTTGATGAAATAATTATTTTCCTTTTTCGCCTTGGCGGACCATTAGAAACTTACATTAATACAGGAATTATGAAATGTTTAAAAAAAAAAGAAGTCAAGGTTCCACCTCAGAACCAATATAACTAGTCTGCCAAGTCATATCCAACAGCCTAACTGCCGACATGGGTAAATTTACAACTGTTCCCTATGGTCCCAATTCACAGTCCATCTATGATGTGGAACATGACCTTTATTTATACATTTGTCTTCTAACTGTTTGATCAAATTTCAAATGTGTCGTTCCCGCAATAAGTTCCCAGCTATTGCTAAAACTGATTAAATCTGCAATGTGAAATGGTGCCTTAGTATAGAGCATACTAAGGTCCCATTTCCCAGTACATGTCGCTGTTGTTTCAGGCAAATGTCCCACCCACATTTATCACATTACTACGGTGATATGGATTCTCCTCTTCCTCAAGCTAATAACTTCTCGCCGTATGCTGTAATGATACCTGGCAGTAATCCCATTGTCCGGATTCAGTAGAGACAGTTATCGTCATGGCCCGTAAGCGATATCTGACAGACTGTATAATAGTATAATGAGAGAAAGAAACAGCTCTGTGGAAATAACAAGATTCACAACATTCTCTTATTACCCTAACGCACTGGAGCAATTGCGATTTTATTACTACATTTTTGGGATCTTTCCTAGAACCAAGCAATATATTGCCATCTGGGTCATAGATCATGGGGCCATATATCCGACAGGGTATATTTTTTCTGCAGGGATTATCCGTCCAGGAATATCATCCAAGCATCAAGTATTGGCTCATAGCAATCCAAGGTGGATCTGACATCTGGCATCATCTCCATAGCCATTACCAGAATGTTTATTACCAGAAGTAAGTTAGATTCTGGTCGGATTTCAGCCTGCCATGTGGCAGCATGGTTTGATTATATAGAACCTGTTTTTATTACTGCCTTGAATCATGAACATTGGACTATTTGTGTAGATCTTATACTGATGCAATGATTTAGACAATAGTTATCAAACTGGACTAATTAAGTCCACATTGGTTTGACCAATAATTTGTGTAATATATATGTTAATAATAAATTCATTCTATGAGGATAAAAGATATCCATCCAATAGGACACTCACAAACATGTGCTTCATACTTGTTAGCAACACTGTCAATATAATGCCTACAGACATAATAATGACAAAGGGCAAAGCCTTTTTGACCTCTTTACCACTGGATGTATTGCAACTCAATGCAATTTTATGCAATATATTGGCATACTGGGTGAAAGGGGGTTAAACATCATACCGTCCTTAATCGGTTAATTGAAATTGGGAAATACATTAATTAAACTTCATAGACCTCAATGGTAAATCATTTGAAAAAAATATGAGAGTTCAAGAAAGCAACTTTTGTTCAGGAGAGTGCCATGCAGGATATCTCTTAACAAAGACTCATTACACCATATAAGAAAGATTGTCTTAATCATGTAAACCTGCCATTTGAAGGTTGAGTCCTTGCACCTGGTCAGTGAACTGTTAAAGATGGTGTACCAACTAGTACACTTCCCAATCTTTTTCCTTAAAAGGGATGCCATGGGTTCCATTATCATTTTAGTTAATACACAGTACACAATATTTGCAAGATATTTGTCTATAAATACATGATTTGAGATATTTAACAATATAGCCTATTCACCTCACTGACTCAGTCACTCCCCCAGGTGAGTACAGAGTAAACTAGCCTGGTAGAGAATGCACTGAGCCATGCAGTACCACAACATAGGGAGTTTTAGTGTTGACCTACAGCAAAAAGTATTGCACTACATTTGCTAATTTGAAAGATTTAAATACTTTCAATCCTTTTAAAATTTAGGGAGTATTTATAGGAGACTCTTTACAATAGTAATATGGCTTGAGTAAAAATTCCTCGAATTATAGCTCATAAACCAACTTTAAGAGGCCCTTGTGGTCTCATGTTCACCATTAGTGATGTAGACATGGCTATGGGGGATCTAGGAAACCATATACTCTCTGCATAATAAACTTTGTTAGCTTAAGCCCTCATAGTGGTATAATGATAAGGATTTGGTCTACAGAATGGTTTTTTTTTTTCATACTGCCAGGACTAACATAAGGGTAAATGAAGCCAACTTAAAATCTCACAGAAGTGTTTCTTGTATTTTTTTTTCTCTAGGCCTATTCACGATTGTAGTCCTTTGCATCACTATGGCTTCATTGCTGGTGCTCCTGTTGGCTATGTATACAGCTAATTCACGGAAAAGCCCATAGATGCCATGAGAGAGGCAATAGCGAGAATACTGTCCATAGACCGTCGTAAATTTGTCATAGATGAGGGAATTGCTCGGTCTTCACTGAGCCAATGTAATTTACTTCAGTCCAGTCCTTGTCTATCACCTAGGTAGGACATTTAGAAGAAGCCAGACTTCTACGTTGAACAAAGAGGTGAAAAAGGAGAAAAACTTTGATACAAAAAGATGTCTCAGATTCGGGAACCAATTATGGTCTGATGAAGTGTGTTTTAGCAAAGGTCTGGTCCCACAGGTGCAAAACCCTTTCATCTTAAAATCGCTTATTGCCAATTAAGTTGCACTGGAACCGAGAGGATATAAAATAGACAGCATAATGCTTTCAGCACAAATGCAGGTAATGAGTTTGAATAACAAATAGCAGTAGTAGGAATTAACCTTAAAAATCATTGTGAAATGCAACAGGAATTGAAAAAAAGAGGAGAATATATGTAGCCCATGATGGGTATTTCACCTGCTAGCCTCTCATGAATTTTTACATTTGGTGTAAATTACAAGTTGTACACGTTTTACCAAGTATTGCTTCTTTCACACGAAAGCCTTTGGCCCCAAGTGGATCATGAAATAAGTGTGCAGCAATCTCCCTGTCTGATGATAATGTGTTCACAGGTAGTAACAGTCACATAGCTGTGTCTCACGAGCATGGGCCAACTGGGTGCAATAAAAGGAGTGATATAAAGTCTTAAAACACCCATTAATATTTTCCACCATTCATTTCTTCATGAAACTTTTTTTTTTCAAGCCGGCCATAGATTGCACCCGGTCATAGATTGCACCTGGTCATAGATTGCACCGGGTCATGGATTGCACCCGGTCATAGACAACAACAATGGCCGACCTCATGTCACACAGCCATCACACTTCTGTAGCACACACCAGTTGTTCTCGCCTCAGGCCATAGTAATATACATTATACAACCTCCCCTTCGGGCAATCAGCGCTCCATTGTCAATATGTAATTCTACAATGCTATAACCTTCCTGTTCCTTACTAACACAGCGTTATGAGATATAGGGTGCAGTAGATAAGGCTTGAGATTACTTCCAAGGTACCTATTAATTTTTATTGTTTTGAGTCTCATCATAAAACAGAGCTAAACTAATGAACAAACAGTTCCAGGGAGTGGTCGTTATTTAAGAATGGGGGATAGGGGGTCGATGGAATTCTGAACCAAATAGTTTATAGTCCTCCGCCAAGATTATTCTAACCTACTGCTGCCAACCCCTCTGAGCTGTCCGAATGCGCAGGTTTTTTTCTTCCACCCCCCCTGATAAAACAACAACATGCCACTGACCCCTCACTTTGGTTAAAGAATGGCCTCTACATTAACAATAAAAATACAATGACAGATTTGTATAGAGATAAAGTATATTGTCTGCTGAATGTCTCTGTGGAATCAGGATAGATGAGGCCTGCATGATCAGATGGGGTGAGGGTGAGGAGAGGCAGGGTATAATAATTGGGAAGCCACCATTCTTAATGTCTAATACAGGAACGCTGGGAGCCACCTAACAACCTTAGTAGAAATGTTACATTACATATTGAGATAATACAAAGTTCGACATTATGTATTTCATCATGACATTGTATTAAATCATATGAGAGCCTGGTCATTCTGACAAATTTATACATTTGATGAAAAAGGTATTTTCCCTTTTCGCCTTGGCAGACCATTAGAAACTGACATTAATTTAATACAGAAATCATGAAATGTGTTTAAACGAAAATAGTCAAGGTTCCAACTCAGAACCAATCTTACTAGTCTGCCAAGTCATATCCAACAGCGTAGCCGCCGACATGGGTAAATTTACTGCTGTTCCCTCTGGTCCCAGTTCACAGTCCATCTATAAATGTGACACATGCCCTTTTATTTTTATATTTTTTTCTAACTGTTTGATCACGTGACTTCAACCAATCTCAATGCCCTTTTTTTGTGTAAGTCAAGCCAGCAGAAATATTGGGGAAACCTTGGAATTTCAAAATAGCCGCCCGTACACTGTACCTAACACTACCCCTAATCCCAGTGTTGGCCAGTCAAACTAATATAATATTCCCCTTGGAGCCTCCGTCCATAGACTACCATTCGGCCTCTCCCTGCACCTGCCCTGTCACTCCTCCTAATGTCACTCATATCTCCTACTTGTGTTGTCACAGCTTAGGTGGAAACTTATGAATATCTGACAACGGCAAGTATTTTATGTATCATGTGTGTCTTTGCGACTAGCCTATAATGGCCTTGTATCCACCAGAACACCTGGTTCCCAGCGAGGCTACATTGGTTTATGGAGGCTTCCTTACTCAGGCTGCAGCTTGTTCAGAGTCCTGCTTATCAAATCAGATCTGCCTTTTGAGTTTCAATTTCATCACTTCCTTTTCATGATTTTAGGTGATAGCTTGACCTTAATTTAGTCAATTTAAGTCCAGATTAAAGCACACAAATCTAATTGTTTAAAGGGGAAGTTGTAACCGTTGCATTTACGGGATAGAATGGATGCAGAGATTTCTAGGGCAATGAGTGTCTGGTACACGCAGCATGGCGATTATCTCCCTAGGTCTGGCCAGTTCCTGCCCGAGTCAGACACACAAGTGTAATAATGATACCTCTACATGTTTGTGCAGCGACCTTATCCCTCTTAGGGCTGCACAATGCTTCATTGCATCATGCCAATTTCTCTTCATAATGCACCATTTACGCTGTCATCTCAATGGACGCTTGATACACTCTCAAAGTTCCCAGTGGGCACAAAATCCTGTTCCATGTTGAATCAACGTTGAATCAACATTGAATCAATGTTGACAACCATTTATCAATGTTGATTCAATGTTATGTGCCCACTGGGTTTAGACTTGATGCATGAACGCTTATCCTGGCAAGTAGAGTCCCCGGGGGTTGCCTCGCCATGCTCCTCTCTCTTTCTCTCTTGCCTCGTCGCAACCAAGGATCTAGCACATACATGTAAGCACTGTGCGACTCTTTAATGGTTAAACCCCACTCCATATGGTCATGCTGATATTGCTGTAATTCATCAGCCGTCAGGTCAGCCTGTTGTTGTAGACAGGACCACTGCTTGGTCAGACATGATGATAAAGGCCATGCTGCATTAAAGGCTAATGCGGCCTTAAATTGCTTTACCACACAAGGGTAGTTCAATCAACTTAGTCCAAGGGAAAAGGTTTGTTTTAGGTCACCCAACTGGGCCGACCCTCAAAACCGGGCCGACCCTACATGTTTATGCTATTTTAAAGAAAACATTGTTTTTTTTTTACTCTTTTCTGGTCAATTTGAGGGTCCTCAGAGAGGCAGGCTAGTACTTTCATGTTAAATAAAAAAGTAAAAGAAAAAATAATCCAACCTATTGACCCTACATTTTCTTGCCATGCTACCTGAAACATACCTTTTTCTTTTTTGGCCTTAGGAGCTGGTCTTTTTTCTTTGTGATGCATTAATGCTTAGCTGTGCATTCATTCATCATGACGACTTCATGGGGTTGATACACTCCGGAGGACACGCCAGTTTAGCTCTGGGGGGTTATTTAGCGCCCTTTAATGCAACATTGTTACAGATTAGCATGAAACATTGAGGCACCATGCCGTCCCTAAATAGTAGCTGCCGAATTGACTTGGTTTCCACTGTTTAGTGGAGAGGGAACAACATTTTGAATATTGACTTTAGGAAATTGCGTCTTGGTTTAGTCTTACCATTTTAGTCAATCAAGTTTTTTCAATCTACTTTTGGAAGAGACTGATACGTTTCAGATACAGAATACCTTTGCACGATTTCCTTCTGGGGTAGATCTAGAAAAAATCATCTGATTTAGCGGTCCAAAGGATGTACAAATAGACCTCATTTCTATTCTAGTATAGGATGCCAGGCTTGTGTTTTCCCTGTCCGCCTATTACATATGGATTAACCACCTATGAACACATGTAGACAGAGCAAATCCTGTGTGACACCACCCTGTCACATGTAATCCCTGTGACTAATCGTCCTCCAGTATATAAGCTGACAGGTGCCTAGTGAGGTGAGACCCTACCTGGGTATGAGTACACCGACCTGACAGGTACACCCACGCAAATATGAGCGTCGGCCAATGTCACCTATAGCACTCTCATACAAGAGTCAGGCACTGCTGGACTATAATAGATGGGTCAAGGGCTATCTTAGTGAGGGTCAGGCTATGCTGGACCTTCATCTAGAGGTTCTAGTCACCCAAAATGGCTCAAGAGTCTGGCTATGCTGGACTCTTGGGAGAGTCCCTATCAGCCTGCAAGAGTCCAGCATTGTCAGACTCTAGCATCAAGATCCGGCATAGTCAGACTCTCAAGGAATTTTGCAAAAGTCGAGCCTGTTATTGAAGGTCCAGCCTAGACTGACCCTTACTAGAATGGCCCTTGACCCATCTATTATAGTCTGGCGGTGCCTGACCCTTGTATGAGAGTGCTATGACATTGGCTGACGCTCATATTTGCCTTGGTGTAGGCAGGAAGTGAGTCTGACCATAACTACCGTACATGTCACAATAAAGTGAGTTAACAACCAGCCCATTCCGCTTGGGGGTAGTCTCGAGATCCCAAGCTGCTCAAACAGGTAAGATAATTCTATAATGAGGGGTAATTTTTTTTTTAGGTGCAGGGAAACTTTTTTTTTTAATCAAAATTGTGTCACTTATCTGATCAGATGTCTTGTAAAGCCTGGATTAGGCCACTGAAAAAAAGTTGTTTCTCATCACCAAGGTCTGAAGAATGCATTGTAGTAGTTAAGAATTAATGGATCTTTAAAAGTAGGGAAAATATAAGTTATTTCTATCTGACTGCATTACTGGTAGTATTAGCTTT
Source organism: Harmothoe impar (assembly GCA_947462335.1). Taxonomy (NCBI): domain Eukaryota; kingdom Metazoa; phylum Annelida; class Polychaeta; order Phyllodocida; family Polynoidae; genus Harmothoe; species Harmothoe impar. The sequence continues at coordinate 56,471,660 of OX381720.1, read as the reverse complement.
AATTTGATACCAAATGTCCCAATATTTGTCCATTTTTAGGAATTAAAAGATTAGCAAAAAAAGAAAAAGTTTTCCTCAAAAGCTGATTTTTATAATGCGCGCGGTAATGCGTTTTTTTCGAGTGGCCTTGAATTACCCCCTCTGAAGTAGTGCTATAATGCCCAATGTTATCATGATAGAAAATCATGCCAACCCTACAGACCTGGTCCCCTCCTGCAGGATTACCTGGAGGCCTCCCAGGGACCTAATTGAATATAATACACTATCTGATAAATCCAATTAATTTCCTGATTGGCCAACTTAATTTACATTAACACTTTCCGATAAAAAAAATCTGGCTCCATTTCCTTTACATTTACAATCATGTTCCTGTATAAGCTCTGTATCTAGCTGCATTTGGAGGTCTTCAACTCAGGTCTTTTTTCAGACTTTTACAGGCTATCCACCTATGTTTGTTAATCGATTTGTGAAAAATATCCGTAGAAAGGCAAACACTACTGTGCATCATATATACAGTAGACCGAGAGTGAATATGAAAACTATTGCTGCATAGAGTAGCTAAGAAACTTGTCTTCTTTCAAATATCCTTGCACAGTTACTTTCTCAAGGCATCATCATAATAAACTAATGCACTCAGCTGTAAGACATCTGTACATCAACCCTGTAAGTTTACTCACCATAACTTGCTGCAGTTGTATAACCTGACAATAAAAGAGCCGCATAATACTGAAGGGTGCTAAGGCTTTAGTTGTAGTGAGGCATGTTTGCTACCCAGGCTATAACTCAACACTGCTGCTTTTTATGTACCATGCTGACCAGTGAAGCTGTTCTAACTTATTTTTCAGTAACTGTGAGACAATTCTGACCTGAGTTCCCTTACTGTGAGACTGTTCTGACCTTGTTTGCAATAACTATGAGACTGTTCTGACCTAGTTTTAAGTAACTGTGGGACTGTTTTGACCTAGTTTTCAGTAACTGTGAGACTGTTCTGACCTAGTTTTCAGTAACTGTGAGACTGTTCTGACCTAGTTTCCAGTGACTGTTAGACCGTTCTGACTTAGTTTCAAGTAACTGTGAGACTGTTCTGACCTAGTTCTCAGTGACTGTAAGACTGTTCTGACCTAGTTTTCAGTAACTGTGAGACTGTTCTGACCTAGTTTTCAGTAACTGTGAGACTGTTCTGACCTAGTTTTCAGTAACTGTGAGACTGTTCTGACCTAGTTTTAGTAACTGTGAGACTGTTCTGACCTAGTTTTCAGTGACTGTGAGACTATTTTGACCAAGTTTTCAGTGACTGTAAAACAATTCTGACCTAGTTTTTTTAAGTGACTGTACTTGTTCTGACCTAGTTTTCAGTGAGTAAGATACTATTCTGACCTAGTTTTCAGTAACTGTGGGACTCTCGGACCTAGCCTACCGCAACTGTGAAGCCATTCTCACCATAGTCTCCCTAATTGTATCCTATTCTGACCTGGTTTCCCCTAACTGTTCTGACCTGCGTTTCCCTTGTTGCAGCGTCGCTGACGGTGGCCATGAACGTGCTGGTGCTGGTGACCATGTACAGACAGTCACGACGACTCAGTCCGGTGGAGATCTACGTGGCCAACCTGGCCCTGGTCGACCTCTGCCCTGCCCTGTTAGAGTACCCCCTCACCGCAGCCTCTGCCTACATGCACGGCTGGGCTTTTGGTGATATTGGTAAGTGAATAACTAAAAGTAAACTCTGCTAAGGCCGAAAGAAATAAAAGATGTGTTTCAGGTTTGGTCTGAAAATCAAAGGTAGGTTACCAGATTATCAAAAAGTTTTTTTTTACTTTAGCCTGAAAAGTAACCTGGGGCCCATTTCTCAATGGGAAACGATTGCATCATAAGCAAAACATTCATATCTGGTAAAATCGTAAAGAGCAAATTGTCCAAGGCATGGCTTTTGTCCAGAGCTTTCGTCCAGAGCTAGCTTTCATCCAGAGCTGGCTTTCATCGAAAGCTTTTGTCCAGAGAGAGGAGGGAGGCAGGGAGGGAGGCAGGGAGGGAGACAGGGGGAGAAAGGCAGGGAGGCAGGGAGAAAGGCAGGGAGGCTGGGTGGCTAGGAGGCAGGGAGGCAGGGAGGGATGATTAATTGATAGCCATGCCTACCTGGACGATTCAGCTGTATGTAAGGGGCTGCATGAATCTTCACTGCTATATAATGTAAGGGTTGCAAGAATCGTTCACTGGTTAACTTAAGCAATATTAAGCATAATGAATCGTTCAAACTTGATATAAAGATTTTTAGGTACCTGTTTCGCTAGGTAGGGTCAGGTAACCTGAAACACATTTTTCCTCTATTAGGTCTATTGCCCATGTGTCATTAGCTGATTTTTGTCTGATATTGGTATATAAACCAATAACCGTCCACTGGACAACACTCTGTGTAGTGCGATTGTTCAAGGTCTAAAGGACAATAGGACATACATACAGGCTGATGGAAAATGAAGCTGATGCCATCCGGTGTATCATGTCCATATTTCATCTGGCTATAGAGTCAAACAGATTAAAGGAAAGCATTCATCAAAATGATTGATTAAATCTTCTGACATTTGACTCCATAGCGCTCAGTTATCCTTTGGCCAGCACAGTGTACAGAAATGGTTCAACAGTTCCACTCAGGTATCATCTTAGACCTTTTGGTCATCATGATGCATGAATGCAGCCCTGATGAGTAGCTCGCCAGGGCTGCATTCAAGCATCATGCCGACCCTACTGGGGTTGAGACACGCCCGAAGGGTCGGCATGATGCACCAATGCAGCACCATGAGTTACTGGCTGGAGCTGCATTGGTGCATCATGATGACAAATCTTTTAGCGACGTACCGTTCTAATGAAGAAATCTGAACTAACAACTTTGAAAGTCGAATTAGTGGGTATTTATTGTTCTTTAACTGAAATGAACCATTTGGCTACTTCCAAATTAGGATAAAAATTTCAAAGAACTGTATTCATGTTTTACCAATAATACCATCAAAATGTTTGGAACTGCTCGCAAGGCAAAATACGCACCATGAGCTTTCGGGTCAGTTTCCGTTGTGGTTTTGGAGTAACAAAGTTCAAAAATCCTAGGTTCAATTTTTGTGCATTTAAAGATAACAACTGCAAGCTTCTACAAGAAAGTTTGTCAAAGTTGGAATAAGTTTTTTGCTTAGCTCAAAATGTTTGTCTGACTACATGAAAAGTCAAATTTCAGTCAAACTATTCGGAGACCTCTGTGTGCAAACGAATTAACAAAATACAGGAAACTCAGCACTTATACTAATAACTAGGAACTAAGATTTGATGATTTTGTAACAACCTCCTGAAATCTGGCTGAATCCTGGCACCGCATCCTCGTTATGCTGTTAACAAATGCAAATACCTTTGGTATAATTTCACAATGGATGAATAACACAGCCAATTTATGATCCATGGGAAAAAGTAAGTATTTTTTGAGACCTTAATTACTGGCCAATGGTTAATTGAAGCAGAAAAACACAACTAAAGGAGAATTTGAGAAAGAAATGATGACCCTAATTGAATGAAATCTTGAACTTTAATTGTTGTACAAACAAAAAGGCAACGCCATGTGACATTTAAACTAAAAGTTGTTGCAAAAATTACCTCATCTTCACATAAAGCACGTTTCAATTATTTTTTTAAACCCGGCTCATTACTTTTTTAGTTCTGGAGAAGATCTCAAATCCTAATACAATGTTAGTGTGTTACAGGCGGGCATTGCAATTCTTTTTAGGGAGTACTTGGCCCTTTGTTGTAATGATGTATAAATACAGTCCAGGTAAATAACAGACCAGTGCTACATCCATGCATCATGACGTATTTGGGACGCTCTGGAAGGCATGGCACCAGCAAGCTACTTGCCAGGGCCAAAAAAAGCTGTGTCTCAGGTCACATAGTCTGAAAATCTAGGTAGGGTAGGTCGGATTTTAAAAAAAATCTTTTAAATTTTGTTTACTTTGGACTGAAAAGTACCCTTAAATTGACTCGCAAACTTCAGCGCCGACTCGATGACAACAGTGTTGACTAGTAGCCTTTCAATTTGACCGTGAAATAGGCCAAAATTACTTAAAACATTAATATTTTTTCAATATTGGATAAAAGTTTCTCGCTGACTACAACATTGACTCATAGACTATCAAATCGACCCTGAAATCACTTTCTTTTTCAAAATTGGATGAATATTTTTAGGGTTGGACCTGTTAGGGTCGGGTAACCTGAAACTCACCTTTCTTATTTGGTCCAGTGCGGCAATGAATCATGAAAATTGTGCAGCCCCTTATGGGTTACTGCAAGTCAATTTCTTGTACATTTTACCAGAGAACTCTATCTAAAGAGGTTTGGCATTTTGTTGAAGGGGGCGAGGAGTTATAAACTGCCATTGTTCCTCTATAAGGGACATACAGTTTTTTCAATTAAAAATTTGAAGGGTTCTGTTAGTCAAACAGTTGATAAAAATCTTCCCTTTCTCTTATATTAAACCTTGTCATTAACCCCAAATGCAGTGATAGCGAATTTAGAAACCATGCAGAGCTGCATTCCAGCAGCATAACCACAAATAAAATGGTGCATTCATGGAATATGTGACCCTTGAAAGGTTGTTGTTTTAATTATTTATTCATACTGAAAAAATACATAGGCTGGTAGCCCGTTGTAGGAATAATTCCAGTTTCACATACATAGTTTTGTATTAGTTATGTTTTTTTTAGGACCCCTAGGTGATCGTATCTATGGTGTTATACGATATGTGGATATAACAGAAATAAGTAAACTACAGCGTAACACAAAAATAGATATAAAGGAAGTTCATTGCATGAGGCACATAGGCTAGATTGTAGGCGCTGTAAAAAAGCGTATTTAATTACAAATGTACAAATATACTAGTTACTAATACAAAGGGGTAGATGCTATTACCCCTCGGACAGATGTTCCTTGTCCCTGGCCTGATGGTAAGCCAAAGGCAGGTGTTATTGCCTTATGGAGTCATGGTTGGACATGCAGATTGAGAAAGTGTTCATTGCAACGAATCTATAGGTCCCCCCCCCCACGTCAAACCAAAATATTCTTTTAAGAAAGGGAAGTATTTGTAACTGATCCATTTGTGCAGCGCAACTGAACCTTCACCCTCTTTAAGATCCGAGGTAGCACACTGAACAGGATTCTTCCATCCCACGTGTTCCCCTATCACCGGTCACAGGTCACAGGGCAGATAGCCAGGTCAAGGTCAACAAGGGCTGACCCCGACCCTTTAATGGATGCCAGCCATGTTGTCTCTTAGGAGGGCTTTCACTTCACCAATTGGGTAGATACTGATGATTGCACCTGAAAAAAAACATACAAAACAGAGAGAGAGAGAGAGAGAGAGAGAGAGAGAGAGAGAGAGAGAGAGAGAGAGAGAGAGAGAGAGAGATAGAGAGAGAGAGAGAGAGATAAATGCATCTGGCATTTGCCTCTCCGGATACAACTGGCTAGATTAAGTCAGCGTGAAGTACTATTGACTGAAAGGGTGAATCCACTGATGCAAGTCTGTCGGACCAGACAAACGTTCACAAGGTTAAAAGGCAGTATTCCACTGAGACAAATCCGCCGAGATTCAGTCCATAGGTATAACATTATAGACGTTCATCGGATGACGGAACTCGGCCGATTTGTCTCACTGGAATACTGCCTACACCTGGATGAATTGAGTCGAATCAAATCGGAATAACGTTTGTGGATTCTATCCTTACTCAGGTATCATCTTAGACCTTTTGGTCATCATGATGCATGAATGCAGCCCTGATGAGTAACTCGCCAGGGCTGCATTCAAGCATCATGCCGACCCTACTGGGGTTGAGACACGCCCGAAGGGTCGGCATGATGCACCAATGCAGCACCATGAGTTACTGGCTGGAGCTGCATTGGTGCATCATGATGACAAATCTTTTAGCGACGTACCGTTCTAATGAAGAAATCTGAACTAACAACTTTGAAAGTCGAATTAGTGGGTATTTATTGTTCTTTAACTGAAATGAACCATTTGGCTACTTCCAAATTAGGATAAAAATTTCAAAGAACTGTATTCATGTTTTACCAATAATACCATCAAAATGTTTGGAACTGCTCGCAAGGCAAAATACGCACCATGAGCTTTCGGGTCAGTTTCCGTTGTGGTTTTGGAGTAACAAAGTTCAAAAATCCTAGGTTCAATTTTTGTGCATTTAAAGATAACAACTGCAAGCGTCTACAAGAAAGTTTGTCAAAGTTGGAATAAGTTTTTTGCTTAGCTCAAAATGTTTGTCTGACTACATGAAAAGTCAATTTTCAGTCAAACTATTCGGAGACCTCTGTGTGCAAACGAATTAACAAAATACAGGAAACTCAGCACTTATACTAATAACTAGGAACTAAGATTTGATGATTTTGTAACAACCTCCTGAAATCTGGCTGAATCCTGGCACCGCATCCTCGTTATGCTGTTAACAAATGCAAATACCTTTGGTATAATTTCACAATGGATGAATAACACAGCCAATTTATGATCCATGGGAAAAAGTAAGTATTTTTTGAGACCTTAATTACTGGCCAATGGTTAATTGAAGCAGAAAAACACAACTAAAGGAGAATTTGAGAAAGAAATGATGACCCTAATTGAATGAAATCTTGAACTTTAATTGTTGTACAAACAAAAAGGCAACGCCATGTGACATTTAAACTAAAAGTTGTTGCAAAAATTACCTCATCTTCACATAAAGCACGTTTCAATTATTTTTTTAAACCCGGCTCATTACTTTTTTAGTTCTGGAGAAGATCTCAAATCCTAATACAATGTTAGTGTGTTACAGGCGGGCATTGCAATTCTTTTTAGGGAGTTCTTGGCCCTTTGTTGTAATGATGTATAAATACAGTCCAGGTAAATAACAGACCAGTGCTACATCCATGCATCATGACGTATTTGGGACGCTCTGGAAGGCATGGCACCAGCAAGCTACTTGCCAGGGCCAAAAAAAGCTGTGTCTCAGGTCACATAGTCTGAAAATCTAGGTAGGGTAGGTCGGATTTTTAAAAAAATCTTTTAAATTTTGTTTACTTTGGACTGAAAAGTACCCTTAAATTGACTCGCAAACTTCAGCGCCGACTCGATGACAACAGTGTTGACTAGTAGCCTATCAATTTGACCGTGAAATAGGCCAAAATTACTTAAAATATTAATATTTTTTCAATATTGGATAAAAGTTTCTCGCTGACTACAACATTGACTCATAGACTATCAAATCGACCCTGAAATCACTTTCTTTTTCAAAATTGGATGAATATTTTTAGGGTTGGACCTGTTAGGGTCGGGTAACCTGAAACTCACCTTTCTTATTTGGTCCAGTGCGGCAATGAATCATGAAAATTGTGCAGCCCCTTATGGGTTACTGCAAGTCAATTTCTTGTACATTTTACCAGAGAACTCTATCTAAAGAGGTTTGGCATTTTGTTGAAGGAGGCGAGGAGTCATAAACTGCCATTGTTCCTCTATAAGGGATATACAGTGTTTTCAATTAAAAATCTGAAGGGTTCTGTTAGTCAAACAGTTGATAAAAATCTTCCCTTTCTCTTTTATTAAACCTTGTCACGAACCCCGAATGCAGTGATAGTGATTTTAGAAACCTTGCAGAGCTGCATTCCAGCAGCATAACCACAAATAAAACGGTGCATTCATGGAATATGTGACCCTTGAAAGGTTGTTGTTGTAATTATTTATTCATACTGAAAAAATACATAGGCTGGTAGCCCGTTGTAGGAATAATTCCAGTTTCACATACATGATTTTATGTTAGTTATGGGTTTCTTAGGACCACTAGGTGATCGTATGTATGGTGTTATACGATATGTGGATATAACAGAAATAAGTAAATACAGGGTAACAAAAGAATAGATATAAAGGAAGTTCATGTCATGAGGCACATAGGTTAGACTGTAGGCGCTGTAAAAAAGCGCATTACAAATGTACAAATATACTAGTTACTAATACAAAGGGGCAGATGTTAACACCCCTTCCTTGTCCCTGGCCTGATGGTCAGCCACAGGCAGGTGTTATTGCCTTATGGAGTCATGGTTGGACATGCAGATTGAGAAAGTGTCCATTGCAACGAATCTATAAGTCCCCCCCCCCCATCAAACCCAAATGTTGTGTTAAGAAAGGGAAGTATTTGTAACTGATTCAGTTCTGCAGCTCAAATGAACCTTCACCCTCTTTAAGATCCAAGGTAGCACACTGAACAGGATTCTCCCATCCCACGTGCCCCTATCACCGGTCACAGGTCACGTGGCAGATACACAGGTCAAGGTCAACAAGGGGTGACCCTGACCCTTTAATGGATGCCAGCCATGTTGTCTCTACGGGGGTTTTTCACTTAACCAATTGGGTAGATAGTGATGATTGCACCTGAAAAAGAATCATACCAAAGAGAGAGAGAGAGAGAGAGAGAGATAAATGCATCTGGCATTTGCCTCTCCGGATACAACTGGCTAGATTAAGTCAGCGTGAAGTACTATTGACTGAAAGGGTGAATCCACTGATGCAAGTCTGTCGGACCAGACAAACGTTCACAAGGTTAAAAGGCAGTATTCCACTGAGACAAATCGGCCGAGATTCAGTCCATAGGTTTAACATTATAGACGTTCATCGGATGACGGAATCTCCGCTGATTTGTCTCCGTGGAATACTGCCTAAACCTTGATGAATTGAGTTTGAGTTTGAGTTTAAACATTTTTTATTTGGCAGAGTTTTATCACAATTACACTGGGCGTTTTTCAATCAGATGCCAAAAGAAAGAAAGAGGTAGATCAGTAATGTACATGTTATATGGTCAAATTGAGTATTTGTCAGTTTGTCAGTATGATGTGACGGTCATCAGACCATGATAGGGTCCAACGGTATCAGGTCCCTATCAGTTAGCGAGTTCAGGAAAGCCCGTTTATGGACTTTGTGCTGTTGGTCATGATTCAGCCTGTCCCAGTGTCTTGTGCCTCGATGTAGCGGACAAATCAAATCGGATTAACGTTAGTGGCTTCTATCCTTTAAATTATTTAAGAAGCGTTTACACTGCTGGAAAATTGCCGGATGGAAGTTCATTTGTCCATCAATTTGCTTGCAGTGAAATACCCTCTTTAGTATTGACAGAAAGGTATGCTGAGTGGGATCTCAGCCATAACAGGGCTGTGTATTGATATGGGTTAGACAGGTGGAAATGTCATGTAACCTGCCCACAGACAGACAGTGAAGTACAAAGCCATGTTTTGTCAGACTTGGTCATCAGACAGCCGTTCCTGTCGCCGTCAGAATATAGTTGATAGGGCCAAAAAAAGGTGCGCTCTGAGCAACATGGTCTGAATAATTATCTTTTTTGGGTGTTTTTTTTGTTTGTTACATCTTTATAGCACAAGGAATAAGTCGTATATATACACAATTGACTTATTACTCATCGAAGTTTCTCGAATAAAGTGAAAAGGAATATCAGGAAGCTTTCGGATATTTCTCTAAAAGACCTTTCCTGAAGACAGAATATCATCCAAGGCACTCAGGTCAGAGGGAAAATAAAATAAAATCTCCAAAACTAAGAGAACAGTGCTAGGGTGTACCGATTGATTAGGGATGACTGGTCTTCCCAACTATTATTACCCATCTTTTATGTAGTTGTAGCTACTAACATCCATCATTAAGAAGATAACCTACCCTATAAATACTATATAGTACCACACTTAGCTCTCCATTTTGTCATTTATTAACCTTGGCTACCATCAATCTTGGTTGATGTTGTATCTTATTGCCCTTTTAGAAGAACTGACTGCAGTAAAGTGTCATTGTATACCGTACCGTCGCGATGACACTTATGTTTAAAACTTTCTCAATTATGCTTTATATGGTGCCAACTTGCACTAACGTTACACACATGTCTATTGTGAATGTTTTTGTTTATCTGGATATTGCATTGATATTGTTTTTGAGTATAATAGTTTTCTGTTTCAGGCTGCATGCTGTGTGCCTCGGTCGTCTACTTCTTTGGTATCGCGAGCATCACCACCATTACTCTGATGAGCGTCATGCGCTACCTCATCATGTGCCACTCCTCAGGCACAGGTAAGTCACTATATGTGGGTGTGTGGGTGTCCGGGTATATTTGTAATCAGATATCTGCTTGCATAGGAACACAGAAAAAAAGAAACAGTGCCAAAAGGGAGTCCAGGTTGTCTCCAGAATGACTCCCCTCTCTGGGGGAGCCCAGGTCGCCTAGGTGACTCTCCTGCTGATCAATTGGAGTCACCTGGGGGAGTCATATGACTCTCCGGGTCATATGACTCCCCCAGGTGAATCCCTTATGTCAGCCAGAGAGTCACCTAGGCTCCCTTAGGGGACCTGGGCTCCCCTAAAGAGGAGAGTCATTCTGGAGGCAGCCTGGACTCCCTCCTGACGCCGTTTCTTTTCTCTGTGAATTAAAAAATTAGACCACTGTATTATAACGATGGCTTCTGTTGACGATTCTGACATTTTCCATAGACAGCAGGAGAGAAACCTGTCGTTTTATCTGATAGCAGATGATTTACTAAGAATGTCAGAATATTGTTTATTATTATGAACACTATAGATGGAAGCCATCATCAAAATAGAGTGGTTGTGAAGTCACGTTTTGTCCACATGCTACAAAGTGTCCATGCCCATTATCAAACTCTTTGTAAGAACTTAATTTATTTCTTCATACAAGGAATTTGCAAGGTCCATCATCAGTTTTAGGAAGTACATCATTAGATGACCAAATCTCCTAGCCTGGCAATACATAGTGCATAATAGAATAAGATGTAGCCTCAAATTATGCCACAATGAACTGTAACTGATATTTTCTGTTTGGGTGGGTCCTAAAGTTACCTGTATGGTGAAAATATCCTTGTGCAAAAGAAATAATACTCCAAGTAAAAATGAAATTCATTTTAACAGCACCAACGTGTGTCTTTCCTTGACCTGCAATGACCCTGTGGACACTTTGTGGCCTGTGGACAAAATGTGACTCCACAGTTGTGCTTTCTTTTAAGTCTAAGTCAGAGTCTGCATTAGTACTGTGCTGTGCCTTTGGCACCTGTAGGCTAGATTCACTTTTGGTCGGACACATACCCTGAGACGGACACTTAAACCTTACCTCTTCTTTAGTGAGTATTGGTAAAGTTCAAGTGTCATTTTTTCAACATCTTCAACATATTTATCAAAGCGTCTTCAATTGAATTTGCCCTAGTACCTTGACCCTTGTTGTTTAAGACAAATTGAGGCAAACACATCAAACTTGTACCCATGTTTGCGAGAAAAGAGCACTCTATTTTCATGCTGACCTTTATCAAAAGTTTCTGTATCAATTAACAATATCCTGACCCACTTCAGAGTCAGAACCTTGTGAATTATGTGACTTTCTATAAAAGCTATGACAATAGGGTGGTCCTCTACAGAAATATGGAAAATGTGAAGTTATATTGATAGTTTATAGTTTATACATTTTAGGCTGTTGTAGTAATTACTGTGTTGAATATGGTAACATTATCCTCGTAGCTATTCCACGTACATTGGCTAGAAGAGTGATAACATATGGGTCTCATTTATTCACAGTTCTTCTTCTTCCCTTCTATGTATTACTGTTTCTATTTTACTGTTTCATAAAATTGAGTTATTAACACTAATTCTTGCTCAGAATGCACTTTCTAATATTATTAAAACTTTCGTTTCCGTAACCCTTCACTCAAGGCTCTGTCTCATGAGATCTAGCCAATGTGAACGTCTTTGACCAGGTGCCATCTTTGACCGGGTGCCATCTTTGACTGTGTGTCTTTGACCTCCTGGCAGAAAATGGTTTATTTGGGGCAGGTGAAGCTATATAATTATGGAGGTATAACCACAAATACTTTCTTTATTTTATCCCTTACATATCAAAGAAAGAATTTATTTTTCTTAAATGTTTTTATTTATGGTGGCCGGTCAAAGATGGCACTCAGTCAAAGATGGCACACCGTCAAAGGTGGCACCCAGTCAAAGACATTTATATTGGCCCGATCTCGTGAGACACAGCCTCAATCTATATAAAGGCACACAACTAAATCACATGATTAATTTGTAAATGTTTAGACGGATTACAGTAAACTGCGTCGTCAATAGTTAGAATACAGCAACTTTACCCATGCTTATTCCGCATTAGCAAGAGGATCACTGTACAACGCCATTTTGTTTGGTGCCAGTGCTGTGTTCTCTGTTAGCTATAGCAGCCAGGTGATTAGCTGAAGCTGGCTCCTGTTATGACCAAGATTTCGAGTCTTAGGGGCCATAAACCTTGCAGTTATACATCTTCATTGTAGGTATTATGTCATCTGTTCAGATTGGGGATATGGTTATGATATTGGCCTACAAGTCCATGGGTCATGAGTTCATATCAAGGCTATTTTGTTCACACACAATTGTCATTTTAGGTAGGTCAAATAAAATATATATAGTCTAATCTAAAATAGTTTCCAATGTTACATCAGTAAGATTTATTTTGTAAATACAATTACTATTTTTAACTAGGACAAAAACATGTAGCCTTGGCATGGATTTAAACCGATGACCCCTTGATTGATTGGCCAGTGTCCTAACCACTCCCCATATCCGAACAGGCACTTGAACAATATTCATTTACAACTGGTTCAAAAGTTTATGAACCCTAAAATAAAAATTTTGGACATGTCAGGAACACACTCCAGCTTAAAGTCTCACAAGTTAGAATAACGGCATCTCCCTAGTGTGGAATATCTTGGCCATCCTATTTTAGATACTCAAACTACAGACAACCACAATGCATTAGCATCGGTTAAACTGTATTACTACATTTACCAAATGTTCCTGACCTTTTCCTGGCTACATTCCACAGTCAGTCCATTTCATGATATAAGCTGACCCTCTCATAATGTTAATAAATGGACGTCATTATTTCAAACGTAAAAGTATCGGGCCCCTACTATTAGAAATGTGAACCCTGTTAACACCTGGTTAAAATACAGGAAGAAGTTATATGTATCTTTCAGAAGAAGTTATATGTATCTTTCAGCTACCTCAAGGCCTGGTTTCAACTCCTTACTTGTGAAATATAACTTGATGACAGCAGGTTTGTAACTTTCAACCAGCAGCTTTAAACCGCCGGTCATTGGCTTTCAGTGTTGTGAGATGGGCATGAATGAGAATCTTTTCAGGATTGAAAACACAATGCCACCTGCCGCTTTTCCCTTTGGGGACTAGCGTGATATTGACTTTGTAGAAGTGTGGTAAACCCTTAAACGTATCATACTATTCACAATGAGCAACACTATTTTGATTAAATCACTAACGCACCCGCGAAATGAACACACATTTGACAGGCGGCTTGGGATAAATTAAATTTATTACAAAGTGATAATTCAATTACACATAAATGACAATAGAATTGACGTTGATGTTGATATTATGTAAAATTTGATGATAATAAGTAGTTGTAACGGGTTATAATGAAGTCACGTAATATTGAGTAATAGGTGTGGGTGGGTGGGAAATTGGGAAGTGTTGTGTACCCGGTGAGGGTTAAAATTGGAATGGTGGGTTCTGAGTGAACCGGATGTGGGTGTTTGGAGATGGCGGAAGTGATGCCTGAATGTGAAAATGGTAAAAGTTGTAGCATGTGGAATTGTGATGTTTAGTTCTTTCACCAGAGGGTGCAAGTGGCACCCCACACTCCTAATTATGGGGTGTGGGGACACATATCATGCGACTCAAGCAATCTAAGTTGCTCGCTACAATTAGGACAACACAGAACTATAGTTTACCGCTGCACTGACCAGTGCACACATTGAGTAACCTCAAATAAATTGTGCCAAAACTAAAACTATATTCTAATCACCATACCGAAGAAGTCTAAATTCTATCTTTCTTTGAAATGAGTAATGAAAGTAACGCAGCCTAAACAAGCTTAAGGGCCACTATCTTTGAATGAATCAAAGCACACAAAACCCATATGAATCATAAGAGAAAGAATATGAATCATACATTTTAAACTGACTATTAAAGCTATTGAATTGTAACATTAGAAGGATAGATAATGTTCTGTTAAACTATGCCTTCGAAGAATAATTGAACCCCAAACAGCTTTAACATTTAGAGTCCCGCCAACAACTGAATACATTTGAAAAATTCATGACTTATGTCAAAAATGACGATTGAGTTTGGAAATAACATGTGTTTTACTTAACAGTAAGTTTAAAAAGTATTGCTAATAAGAAGTGCATTTCTTTCTATTAGCTGTCACCTATTATCTTTGTATATTTTGTTGACTTTGAATCCATCATGATACCCGATTTCACAATTTATGAACCTAGTTTTCACCCCCTGTATTGTCTTAATCGAAACGTACCATTGTAGTCCGCTATTAACATGCCTGCTTTTTAATATAGTAACTCTGGCTAAAGCAAAAATTAAAGAAGCCAGTCTAATTGGGCTATTTGATGATCTGCATGCTTGTGTGGAAAATTGTATATTGGCTGTGCATGAAATAACATATTATTCCAAATAGCAAGCAGTGCCTAAAAAATTACTATTGAAATAGTATATATAATTTATTTATTCATTTATACATGACAACTCAATATCTTCCATCAACAGGAGATGCGATTACACGCCGCTTTGTGCTGATAACGCTCATTCCCATATACATCAACTCGTTAGTGTGGTCTGTGGCCCCCCTCCTGGGGTGGGGCTCCTATGCCCCAGAGCCACACGGCAATGCCTGCACACTAGACTGGAGAAACCTGTCCATCAGCTACATCATCTGTATGTTTGGGTTTATCTACATCCTGCCCTGTATCATCATTGGTTACTCATACACGCGCATCATCATAGAACTCAACTCTGCCCAGCAGAGTATGCGCAACGTGGGCGACCGGAAAGATGTCTATGTTGCTAAGGTGAGGTTTGAAACAATTTATTCCCATGCATCCCCATGTACTTAAAGCACCATAATTACATGTAAATTGTATTTCCATAGCATTTACTGGACTTCAAGAAACCTACTTAAGCGATCAATCTTTTCTTAGATACCAATTGTATAAACAGCTGATGTGAGCATCCAGGATGTGTCGAAGGGTAGTTAACAAGTCATTCCTACACATCAAAAGGAAGATCAAGCAGTGATCATTGGAAGATGTTATTTCAGCAAAATAAGGTTGTAAGATAAGGAGGCAAATAAGTGATAAAAAATGACAAAAAATGAGAGAAAAAAGAGATTAAGTATGACCATAGACAGAAGAATACTAAAAAAAAGGTCAAATAATACAGGAAAAAAAGAAAAAAAGTAAAAATGAACCAGCTTGTGACATGTATTTTCTTTTACATCAGCTTTTGAAACATGCTCAGTTATCATACATATATCTTTCTAACTTTCAGATGACCTTGGCAATGACTACAGCCTTTATGATAGCCTGGACGCCCTATACCATCTTGGCCTTCTACTATATCTTGGCCGACTATAAAGATGTGCCCATGGCCTTGACAGTCGTGGCGCCTTACTTCTCCAAATCTTCCACTCTATACAACCCAATAGTTTATTTCTTAGCCGTGAAGCGATTTCGGAAAGATCTGAAATCTCTACTTTGTGGCATGTTTGGTTTTCCGAAGAAGTGTCATGCCAGGCACAAACGTGTTGGACAAATTGACACTTATTCAAGTTGTGACGATGATAATTCAATGAAACGATCTCCTCATGGGGGACACAATCCACCAGAAACAGAGCTAGTGGAGATGGAGATGGCTTATCAGAATAGTCGGACAATCCTTGGCGATATCACAGAGTCTAATGTCTCACTGCTAGCACCAGAGGTACCAGGCAATGAAAACAATAACAATAACAATGTTCAAGTCAGTGATAACAGAAATGGTAATACAGTGGGACAAGTGACTAATGGCACCATGTCAAGACATTAGCTTGTGTGTGTACCTCACCCCTCTACTCCTGGTGCTCATCTAATACATAGGCTCATTTCAAACCCAACGCTTAAATGCGATGATAGGTAGGTTCTTATTGAGAGAGCCGTAACTTCAGTACATTCATTGTGACATACAGAACTATATCTATTCATCTTTGTAAATACGATTATCTACTTATTGGTGATACTCAGCACTTACCAAGAAATCACTGTTGTGAGAAATATGTGAAGAAAAGTGGTATGTTAAGTTTGACAAACTGTGATACCAGATGACTAAGGCCTTAATAGGGTCATCATGTGTGAGGCCTTATTGAAGGCAAAGAAGTGATAATCACGATAATGTAGATAGTGACATGATGATAAGTAAGTGGTTTAAAGTATGGTCCATTATCCATCCTTCGTTAATACATAACAGTATCTCACACCTATTCATGGGCCTCTTTAACAGTTAAATAAAGTCATGTTATAATA
This sequence comes from Harmothoe impar, assembly GCA_947462335.1. NCBI lineage: Eukaryota > Metazoa > Annelida > Polychaeta > Phyllodocida > Polynoidae > Harmothoe > Harmothoe impar. The sequence goes on along the minus strand of OX381720.1, from coordinate 56,455,181 downwards.
CTTAGAAGTGTATTTTTGTGAATAATAATGTTAAATGAAGGTGTTGTTCAAACACACATTGTATTTTTGTTAAAGTGTTTATTCAGGTTGAGTTGATACAAAAACGTAATCCATTGTACCAAAATCAGCCTCGGCTTTAAAAGAGATTATATTTGGGATTTCCTTTTCCTAAAAGACATAGAGGGGGTTTCTTAAAGGTAGGTTTGCATACCTAAGATTATAGTTTAAGACTTGCTTCCCAATTTCTTTGGCTAGGTCTTATTAAACGAGAGGTTTCACTTTATATCTAGTTGAATTTTGTGAAATTATCAAGTCTGTGTCTGTTTTCATTCAAACTTGCATGATTAGCTGTCAATCTAATCGGAGGTAGCCAGAAAATCATTGATTGTGTTGCATACACGATATCGCTTCTGTGAATCAATCTCAGCATTTACAATACAATAACTGAGCTATTTAAGCTCCAAACCCGGTCCTAAAACAAGACTTCCTCTTATGAGCCTAGAGGACCATGGGGTATTATTGGCAGGGGGGGGGGGTATTACTGGCACCCTGGCAGTGTTTTGTGGATTTCTTGCTAGGCAAATCAGCTCAGGGTAGCCAATAATAATTCAGACAGTTTGGGGACCTATCCTCTTACCCTAAAAGAGTTGGAAATGAAACATTGTGTTTAGGATAATTCCCTTCAAAATTATGATCACTGAGTCATTAAGCTCAAGATTGGTGCAGTAATAGGTTTTGCCAAGATGAGATGAAATAGGGATTGTATGCAGATTGGAAGGAGAGCAACATGGCCGACAGGTAGGACGCGGTGGACTGAGGGCTCCGTGGATATTTACCGCTAACTAGGGGAGGCAGCAGTAATGTAACATAAGGCCCACACTAAAAGGAGTATAAACCCTTTCTACCACACTGGAACCTACATAGGATATCAGATGGATACAGACTGTCCAAGAATAACAAGAAGTAAGACGAGAAAAGGCCTGACGCAGGAACATAATACTACCGGCGTCCCTACACCTACCTGTCCTACCACCCTCACTCAAGCCTCTACCATGGCAGGCCGTCAGCTCTCACCTGAAGCCTCTAGCGTCACACTGACCCTACCTCCACAACCAGGTATGCTCTCATCGGTGATTAATCTGTTTAGTCCTGAAAAAGCCAATGAGATGCCTCCTTGTAATAATATTGCTGATTTAGAACTATCCTTCATGAAAAAAATGGAGGCTGTCGCCACTCAGCTACAAGGCATTACCACTACCCTTGACCATAACACCAAAACCAGTGCTAAAAATACTGAAGATCTAAACAAAGTTCTGGGCTCCTTAAAAACCCAATCTGAAACTATTCTGAGTTTGGAGGCCCGTATAAAAGAATTGGAGGGCAAATTGGAGGTCCCCGAGGATCTCGAAGCTAGGTTAGGTGAGTTGGAGAAGGGTCAGGCTATATGTAACGCTAAGATAAACGCTGTGACAACACACACTGAATCCTTAGATAAAAGAGGTAGGCAGTGTGCCATGATCTTCAGAAATATGAAGGAGGAGGACCACCCTGTAGCCAGAACCGCTGTCATAAAACTGCTGGCTGATTTGGGTACCGGTCTTACGGGGAATGACATTACGTCTGTGCAGCGCTTAGGACCAAAACCAAAGGCTGGTTCTAAAAATAACAGACCCATAAAGGTAGTCTTCACACAGCCAAATGCAAAAGGCTCTATCTACACAAACATTAGCAAAATGGGTCGTATAGACATCTGGAAGGGGGTTCAGGTCACGGATGACCTAACTGACCTAGAGGCAGGGCAACAGCGTGACCTCAGGATCATTTCATCAAGGGCAAAATCCTTGAACTATAACGTGAAAATGAAAGGGAAAGCCATCCTGGTGGAAGGCGTAACCTACACCTACAACGATATAGACAAACTTCCCCTAGAAATCCAGCCCCAATGTGCTAAGACCCTCAACCTTGACTGCGGCATAGTGTTCCAGTCACATCACAGTTGGCTCAGCAATATGTATCCCATATATTTCTTATATAATGGGATCTGGTACAACTGCGCCGAACAGGCATTCATGCATCAAATGTCGATACTGTGTGAAGCAAAGGGCATAGCGGATCGTGTTATGTTATGCTCAGATGGGTATGCAGCAAAGGAGGCCACAAGGACCCTTACTAAAACTGAAAAGTGGTTGGAAAATAGGGACACGGTCTTATATAATGTGCAAAAGGCGAAATTTTCGACCCACCCCCTAAAACAACGTCTTTTCAATACACATGACCAACAGCTGATAGAGGCTGGTCCAGATTACCATTTCGCTTCAGGTAGGAACATAACAGAGGGTGAGCTGAATGGCGCGGCGGACAGGCCTGGTACCAACAAGTGTGGCGAGCTATTAATGAAAATCCGAGGTGAATTGAGAGGGGACCCACCCCTACCTGACGTAATGCCAGAGTTGGAGGGAGACGGCGACGCGCCCGCACCACCACCACAGCCTGGTCACACTCCACCTCACTCACCTACACGCCAGCCAACAGACGACACTGCTCCTACTGCCCCGGTGAATGGTACACCTACAGAGACTGTATAACAAGTATCAGCTGAAAAGGTCGTATAAATCCACACACTATGCATAATATTCTACTAGTGTCCGATAGCAGAGGGAAGCACATGCAGGATAAAATTAATAAGAACTTGGCGTTAAAAGGCTATGAGAACTCTATATATATGAAGGTGGAGCCTAAAGGTGGGTTAACTTGCACCCAAACGGTATCACGTGTTGAGGAACTGCTCCAAATTAACCAATATGACATGCTGGTCGTTATGGTGGGAGCATGTGATCTATCGACCATAAAATGGCTGCAAAATGACGAGTCCCTAATCACCCCAGTCTTCTCGGAGGTGGGGAATATGGTCGAAGTTCTTACAGACAGGCTGGAGGCTATAAAGGATTACGTATGCTCACAGAACCAACCTTTCACCTTCGCCAAGCAAGTCGGTGTGTCATATGCTCAATATAATAAGCACCACGCCCCCTCTATTTACAACCCTGCCTTGCACGATCACCCAGAAGCCCAAGATGTCATAAACAGTGGTATCCCTTTGCTAAATGAAATAGTCACAGATATGAACAGACAATTAGGCTACCCGGGACCCAAAATAAATGAAACGGTCCATGACCATAAGAGGGGCAAGGTGGTCCACAAATATAAGAAAATTCCCGATGGCATCCATCCTGATACATACACAAGGAATGAATGGGCTCGTGTATTTGCAACAAACGCTATCACTGGATATAATATCTTACATACCCCCACTGTACAGATGTAGCCATGTATAATCACTCAGGAGGTGTCGGGCACACAGACGCGGGCTCAGTCTGGGTGTAATTAGACTTAACATAGGTAGTAATCTAGCTAGAACCATGGATGAGCCTTGGTCATTTCAACCACCCATATATGAGCCAGCTCTCACATTTACTGAAATAGATGAAGACTCTGTCATTAAAATTGTGAAAAAAATTAAGGCTAAAAAACCATCAGGTATTCCTATGGTAAAAACCTCTGTTCTTAAAGCTGCCTTTTTGGGTCTGCCAAGACACATAACTTTTATTTTTAACCTAGCCTTAAGGACATCAATTTTTCCAGACTCATGGAAAATAGCCACGGTGACTCCCTTACCCAAAGGTGGAAACCCCTCAGATGTGAACAATCTTAGACCAATCTCCATACTACCCCTCCCTTCCAAAATTCTAGAAAAAATTATACACAAACAAATAATGAATCATTTAATAGAAAATAATATTCTTTCTGAAAATCAAGATGGATTTAGGCCTGGACGTTCAACATTAAATAGTTTAATCAAATTTACTGACAATATTTATAGAGCCTCAAACAAAGACATGGGCACAACTGCCATCTTTTTAGACTTCCGGAAAGCTTTTGACACAATAAATCATTTAATTTTAATAAATAAACTTGGAAAAATAGGCTTCAGGCAATCGTCCAGAAATTTAATAGAAAATTACCTTACAAATAGAACACAAGCTACCAAAGCTAATGGAATAACATCTGATACACTCAAGATTCCCTGTGGGGTACCCCAAGGATCAGTTCTTGGCCCCCTTCTATTTATTATTTATATTAATGACCTTGGTTTTCCTTTAAAAAATATGTCCTGTCAACACTATGCGGATGACACTGTACTTTACTACCCCAATAATAACCTGTCTCCAAATGTGGAAAATATTATAAACTATGATTTGGGTGTGGTAAATACATGGTGCAAAGCAAATAAGTTGTCATTAAATGCTAAAAAAACCAAGGTCATGCAAATTGGGACACTTGCCAATATTAAGACCATGCCTAAGGTCTCTTTAAAGCTTGACAATGCCCCTTTAACGAAGGCTCATACATACAGATATCTTGGCATTACTGTAGATAGCACCCTAGATTTTAAGGCACATACAAAGGGAGTCACAAGAAATGTTAATCACAAAGTCAGGCTGCTTAGAAGGGTAAGAAAGAAAATGGCTGAAAAGACAAGTGCTAAAGTCCTCACCTCTATGATATTACCAGCTATTGATTATGGAGATGTTTTATACTGTGTCTCAACCAAAAATACTTTGGAAAATTTACAATATGCTTTTAATAGAGGTTTGAAAACTACATATAATAAAGACGAATTTCATGTGGAAGCATGTCTTAAGAAGTGTGATATAAATAGTTTGGAGGATAGACGGAAAATGCATCTAAACACAGCCGCTTTCATTTTTGCCTCAGTTGATTCAAATGTTGATAAGAGAAACATTAGAACCAGAGCACATGACAATAAGCTTGTTAAGGTTATAGGGCCAAAAAATCCCCATTATAGGAAAAGCTTTGAGTATAGGGTTTCCACCTTATGGAATTCCTTTACACAAGACACAAGGGCTATTGATGAAAAGGATAAATTCCAGAGGTGGAACAAGAAAAGGTTTAAGGACATACTGCACCCCCCAGAAACAATAAACTGAGTCTGGTTATTTTATTATGGTATAGGTACTCCGCCCACTCCCTCCATTCTCCTCATTCACATTAGTAATTATATGTTTTAATTTTCTCGAATTATTGCTCTCAGGTGAACAATACCATCGGTTCACATTTAATTGGAATAACATCTCCAAACAAGGCTATTACATCAGCCTTAAGGCAAATAAGATCAGCCTTTTATATATAGTTAAAGTATACAATTTTTTGTCTAAGGTAACAAGGTAATATAAGTGTATTATGTCCTCTTCCATACACATCTTGGAAGAAGACCTACCGTCACCCTGTGCAAACATCGTGTCGGTATTCTATTCTAATGATAAAGTATAATAATATAAAATAATTTTATAAGAATCCTTATGAAGTATTATGTACTTTGAAGTTTTACAACACCCATAAGGTAATTTTGTATATCCAATATGAATATCAGCTCTATTAGGATATGCGCATGAATTGCAATGCACAAACAGGGCCTGGCCCTATGTAATGCAAGGAAAATAAAAGAAATAACAACAACAACAACACAGCTTCACCTACATCCTTAGGACTACCGGCACTTTCTGGAGGCCCACTGCCATAGCGTATTGTTTCAAATGCAAACGCAAAATCTTGGCTTTCAGGGGGCTCTTTTTACTCTACACATTGGCCTGCTATGGCAGTGCTATGGATATGCGTTTTTGTAAACCTTAGGCAGAATTCCATGACCAATTTATGTCCTTTGTCTGTTAGAACAATCATTTTTGAACTCGGTCTCCATGCCCCAAAGATGGTGGGGGGTGCTAGTAATCCCAACAGATTTGTACAGTTGTGGGCATTACTGGCACCCGTCTTGCCATCATCCTTTCTAGTTAAGATGAACCTGATAATAATCAGTTATTAATCATTTCTTTGACACTGCATTGTAGATTTATATGTTTCACAGATAATTTCACTGCAACTGTATGAGGTCCAGGTCTGGGTTTGGGTGTTTATCAATGACATATGAGTGTGGCCTGTCAGGATGTCTCTCACTTTAATTCCTTCATGGATGCCACATAGTTGTGTGTCCCAAACAACGTCGCTTTATATTTTTGTAAAACCATGGCTTTTTCCAAGGAAAGCAAAAGGATGCCAGTAATACCCCCAGCCATGCCAGTGATACCAACAAAGTACTGAATTATTCCAACATGAATATTCATATGACAACATATATTATTTTGCCTATAACTGATGGAAAATATGACGAAGTCCATGCTCCATGGATGGGAAAAGAGAAATTCTCAAAATGTCTCACAGATATTGCACCAGGGGGAAAAACTCCTTAGGGTGTCAGTAATACCCCATGGTACTCTAGTTGTTAGTGCATCAAAACTTCAACTCCAATTTCAAAGGCCCAGTACTATTATCGTAATTCTGTCTCAAATACTGTCCACTGAACATCTGGCGTGTGATGTCCCTTTATTGACAGAGTTTTTTTTTCTTAGATTGCCCTGGTGCTCAGCTTAGCTGCTGCTTCAGCAAAAACTATTGTTTACAAATCTATAAATCAGCCTTGATATTTCTTCTAGAAACCCTGACACACTGAAAAAGTAAACTTGTCTCAAGACTCATTGGAGTGACTATCATAAAATAAACAAGTCAAAAGTTGTCTTACATATCAGGTTACCATCCCATAAATAGAATCTCTAGCTGGCAAATGTTGGGTTTTGGGCTGGCACATGTATGCCAAGTGGGTCTTTTATCTCCAGCTAGAAGACCGGCTTCCTTGTCAATTAGACTAGTTTTTGACTCCTTTATTTTATGACCGTCACTTTGAAGAGTCTGGGGACAAGTTTACTTTTTGAGTGCAGAGCTCAGCATTCACAGATCTATTGATCCTCAGTGCACTTGTTAGAACACATCAGTATATTAAGACATGCACTGGCCTTAAGGTATAGTACAAGTATGTATCAAGCATTTAGCAATAAAAATTGATAGTGAAATGCTGGATATGTAAGTGATAATATAATATTTATTGAGAAGTTGTAGTTTTTGCTGTTGTGTTATATTATATACAACCAAGCAGGTATAGTTCACACAGTATGGTTCACAGGGAATGATGTATATCCATGCCCACGTATCAATATTATTGATACATATTTGGTGCAATTCTGTAGTTCTGACAAATAACTCTTATTGTGACTTTGATATCATGCATCAAATGCATATTGTACACAAATGTATATAAACTCTATATGTCATATCATATTCTGCCATCTAATCTGCCTCATGGGATTTCACAACATATTGAAAGGTGTGTTATACAGATCTGTATCTGTTTAACAGATGTGAATAAGTCGGGATTCCATCCATGTTATTGGTGACATCAGGTCGGCTCATTAAACATAAAGTACTGTACTTAAAGTTTCCTAAATGCTGTCCATTTATTTCGTCCATGTTCCGCCATTTCTTACATTTATCAATGGACTAGAACTAAATTTGTCCAGTCATTCAATGTTGCCAGTCAGTTTATTTATTTCATTAAATTCATGACCTAATATTAAAATGTGTACAACTGACTTGAACTGTACATAAGATGACATATAAATAAACTTCAATATGATGCTCAGTGGTAGTTACTCTTTGTAAAACGATCCCGTTTCCGTGCACTGCATTATTGTTTGAATTTAAAGTGGCATAGTCCGATGATGAGGGTTCAAAAATAGATTTTGATAAAAATCAACCAGAATGTTCAATATGGCCATATACTACATGTCCTACCTGTTTTATTTAACATTATTCCCCATAATGCAGCTTAGAATTCAGTCAATTCCCCTCCTTGAAAATACACTGTAAAATACTGAACCTGGGCCTTGCTGGACACTCTAAATCGGTTTCTATTTGCCATAGATGGCAATATATTGTTCCCTTTTGTCCAAATATGCTATTGTACTAACATTTGGAACACATCTAAATAGAATTTAGAATATGAAAAAAATCGGACCATGTCACTTTAAGCAAATTTTCTATGCCTTAAAGGTACACTTTAAGCGGCTTTTAGTTCAGTAATACCATGCAAATGTCACGGAAAGGTTATTTTGAGTTTATAACGTATTTTATTTCATAAGATAATTTTACAAAATATGATACAGTACAAAAAGACATTCAAGTGTATGTCTGTCGGGATTAATATGTTTCATAATTCCGTATAGTACAAAAAAATATAATATAGCATGATGTGAGTTCACAGTCATTATTACACATGATTACACAGCAGAAGTGAGATCTATGATCATATGATCAGCTCAGTTATAGGGCATTTAAGTGGCTTTAAGTGTCATTTTCTTGAATAAACACTAAATACTTAAAGCATCCCTTTTAGTATATCTAACTTACTTAAATCCAAACCTTCATGCAGTGGTGCAACCTATTGTCCATTTGGGGTTTGCTTGCAGACAATGGGAGAGCAGTGAAGGTGTTTGGGGGATGATGGACTGGAAGGGAAGATAAACAGTTGCATCTTTAGGCTACTTAATATATAGCACACAAGGTCTTCTTTGGTTTCTGTCAAGAAAATACTAATAAACTTTTCACCCTGCAAAGTCATTTTAAATGGAGGTGTACTATATATTTTTGCACCCTGCTGAACTCTTTGCCGACCTGTTCAAGCTTGTGTTATGCTAAATAATGCCCTTTTACCTACACCCAAGCAATGTATCCCGATCGGGAAATTAAGGTATATGTATTCAAAAGTAGATAACGGCGAGAAGATACAGAATAGTTTCCAGGAAGAAAGACAAATAGAGACCTTTTGAATATGTGATATAATTATACCATAAAAGCTGAACAGCACTGTGCACTGTTTCTTTACCTCTGTCCCAAATACAGAGGAGGCGATGTTATTTATCTTGCAGTAAATATAATGAAGTCAATAGTACTTAAAAGATATTCTCAAACTACAGTGGCTGGAATATATCTCAGTACAAAGGAAGTATATGGTGTCTCACGAACTTGGGCCAATGCTATTCTTGAAATAAAATGAGTGATATTAAGTCTTAAAACACCCATTAGCATTTTCCAATATTTATGCCTTTATCTGCCCTAAATAAAGTGGGTTTATTTCCAAGCCGGTCATAGATTGCACCTGGTCATAGATTGCACCTGGGCATAGATTGCACCCAGTCATAGACAAAAACATTGGCCCAAGTCCGTTAGACACAGCCATATACATTTTCTATGTGGGGTAGGTTCAATAGGGGTTTCGCTCGGGTTCTGACCAGAACACAGCAGTCATGGTGTACAAACACATGAGGCGGTGTCTCACAAACTTTGGCAAATGTTTTTGTCTCTGACCGGATGCCATCTCTGACCAGGTGCCATCTCTGACCGGCCTGAATGAAAACGGGTTATTCAGGGCAGATGATGATAAAAATGGGCAACTAATTACTACTTTAGAGAGTAATAACATCCATTAACCTTTTCAGCCGAATTCTATCTACATCTGCCCTAAATAAACTGTTTCCATTCAGGCCGGTCAGAGATGGCACCCGGTCAGAGATGGCACCCGGTCAGTGATGGCACCCAGTTAAAGATGGCACCCGGTCAGAGAGGAAAACATTGGCCCAAGTTCGTGAGACACAGCCATGATCAAATCAACCATGAAGCACTGCAGTCTCTGCTATAAAGGAGGCCCTGAATTGGCTGTGACAAAGCTCAAGACCTTCCAATATGACCCTCTCTCCGAATCTGTGCGAAAGTGCTGGATCCCGGAGGAGTGGTGGTTTACATTCTAGAAATGGAGTCCCTAAGCTGGACAAGGGCCAACGAAAAAAGCTCCTTACATACCCACACAAATTATCCCTAGACCAAAACACACCAAGAAACACATCTATGAGAAAAGCCCCCTCTACAAAGGAACTGAGCGCTGGAACTTGTTAAGCCCCAAACTCAACATCGGTGTGACACTCATAAGTGTCTAAAAGTCTTAAGAGTAGCAATTACGTGACTCAGAGTAACACCTCATGATAAAATATATCCAATAATAATTTAACTGTTTATGAGAGATTCTATTTTCTCTACTTTACTATTACACCCTCTCTGAAAGGGGGTGCCCTGTTGGCTCATCAACGAAAACTGCCAGTGGCTAGGCCTATACAAAGATTTTTCAGCGAATGAAATTATTCAAATACAAATACAAAACATAAATAAAATGTCCATATCTTTGAAATATCTTTAGAAATATGGATAAATTATATCATGCCTACTGTAATAGTAAATCAGATCAGATACTATTAATGGGAGAGAACAAAAGAAAAAGAAATTGTCCGACACAAGGTGAAATTGGGACATTTATTTCCCCAATTTTGACAAGGAATATATCATTTTTAAGCCGATAGAATATATCAATTATTGGCTGTTGTATACAGTCCCAATGCTCTTCTATCCTCATTTATCCTGGGAATAATTCTGTGTGGAATAATAAAACAGATGTAGTCCAGAGAGAAGGGGTCACATTTGTACTGCGAACTAGGGCCATATCGAGTGCAGCGGTACAATTACCTTTTAGCCATCTTACATCCATTATAAAGTCTTTTAGTTCAAGAACTGCAACGGATAGATGCTGTTAAAGATGAAGGAAAAACACTTATATTCTCTGCTATTTTTGGAAGACATCATTTTCTGTTTTTCCGGTAAGAAATGAAAAGGTAAATTGTGATCAATCCATAACTTTCTACCTTGACACCTGCTGATGCACCACATACTTCAGATGTATGATTGATTGAGGTCTTTGTATTATAAGCCAGTTTTAGTCTAGGCCTCACAAATAAGTATTGTGCAACTAATAGGGGCATACAATTTACGTGTATTACGGATTCATGGTTTTGAGGCAGGAATGGCACATTTCTACGCTAGGTGGCAACACCTGGCGTCCTGCGCCATGTCCCCTAACGTCACCCAGTGGTTGCTGGTTCGGGTAGGTCACTCCATACGGCGCACCGGTGTAGTACCAGGTCGAAACTGCCCTGTCTGCAACCCGGGTATATAAGAAGCCGCAGTTGGCAATATCAGGGAGTTCATCCCAGGACTCAGCAAGACACACCTAGTATACTTCGAACGTCCATTGTGATCAATTGTGTATTATATGGTGATAATAAGGAGCCGTGTTGGTATGTAACCAAGCCATCCAAGGACTGAACGACTGTTGCATTCAAAACCGAATTTGGAACTTGTGTCCATATCATGCTTTCACAACCCCCACATTAGTGAAAGTAGATACTTCTTTTTTGAAACATGTTCAGTGAATGGATATTGCTGAGGCTTTTCCCCATGTTTCACATTTATGTTTTAGTAATACTTTGTGTACCATATTGCATGGTGTTCTCCTCTTAATTGATATGATATTGGCCTGTGAAAAAAAGTTTATTTGACGATTACAGATTGAGAACACTAATTATATTACAGATGCTAAATGTCAATGACCTCTCATTCATTATTAAACAACAATAGGGAAATCGGGAGGCTACCCAAGAGTGCATTTTGTCTGCTTACTCTCCACCGTACTCTCTGCATTCAACTGCAGGAAACAACAGACCTACCATCTGCTGGGAGAGTGTGTTTCACGCCACTACGACCCTATTTGGGATATCCTAAAGCATTCCCACAGTGCAGTGTACTAGGTCAGACGAACGCCACCAATTTTCCCGCGCGGTCGCCAGCAGCGGAGCTGCTGGTTTTGTGTAAAAGCGGCTTTTTCATATGCTCGCTTTTGCTTTGCAGCATGGTTTGTACACTTTTATGCTACTTTGGTATATGTTCATGATAGAGCAAAACTCTTCATGACATTTAGTATTAATATGAAACTTGCTGTGACCTAGTCCTAGTGTCTGATTTTATGCACATGTCAGGTATCTCCTGGGTTCTCTATCTATTACAGTATGTGCTCATATTTTTCCTGTTCTGGATAACCAAGATTGACTTCAGAAATTCGATTTAAATATCAAGAAAACACTAATTCTGCCAACGTCCCTAAACAGTGATAATGACCTGACTCTAAATCAACAGCATACAACTGTTATCACATACATCAAGTTGAATCTTTTTTATAGGCATAGGTGAATTTGGTATTCAGCATTTCTACCAAAATCAAATAATTCTCTTAAATCGCTTAGAGATCCCTGCACTGAAAACCTCAGGGTCGTCATTTTGACAATACCAAAATTGACAACTTTAGGTGATCAAGGTGACGACCTTAGGTCATCATTGTGACGACCTAAGGTAGTCATATCTGATCCATATAGACCAAAGTTGTCATAATGACAACCTTAGGTAGTCACATGCATTGGGTAGTCAGAATGACTACCTTAAGGTTTTTGCTTTAGGTATTGTAAATTTGAAGACCTAAAGTCATCAGTAATGACAAGTCTCAACACCATTGGGACAACCTAGGTTATATCTGGGTGTTGGACATGGAACATTCCCTGTCACGTGCTGCCACCCAGGGTTTATTGATTGAAGTAAATTTTCATGAGATATAAAGTGGGGACAGGGAGCACAGTAGTCTCGATACCTTCAAGGCCATCATTCTTACCCATACACAACTTATTTATAAAAAGTAAAGCTACTTAGTTTAATCAAGAGTAAACCAAATGTGTGAAAAAGATGCCTCTCGTTAGGAGGTGAACTAACTAGAGACTATATATATATATATATATATATATATATATATATATATATATATATATATATATTCATACACCATTCTCCTGAGCACTTTCCATTAGTCATTATGACAACCTAGGTCATTATAATGACTAGGAACCTTCCTCTGGGTTTTCAGTGTGATAATGGGCTACTTAATAACATCTAATAACAAAAAATGTTCTTGTCCTCTAAATCCAACATGTGATACTTACCAATTAAATGTAAGCTATAATTATCTCAATGATTTGACACAAGTGGCTCATAAGACATTGCTTTGCTCTGGTCATTTCAACTGCAAGGTCCTATTTCTTTCTTACTTTTATACAGTAGATACATGTAGAAACTGACTGCTATAATCCTGTGAAAATCTATGCGTGGGAAATAAAGTGTATGATAGCCCTTTAAACTGAGTGGTATGCTTATGCTAGGAGTAGACGAATCTATATAGCACAAAGTGTGACAGAGCTAGACACCCATCAGCTTCACACCCTAGATTGCCCTGCTGTACCATGTATCTGAAGTATAAAGATGATGGTGGACTAAGCAGTTTGTATAGTGCAAACCAGATGGCGCTACTGTCTATATCCTAATACATGGTACAGTATAGGGCCATCTAGGGTGTAAAGATGATGGGTGTCTAACCCTGTGCTTTACATACTCTATTTTTTTCCCCAGATATGACAGAATGATTTTCATATGCCTGCATAATGAGCATAAGGAGAAGGGCCAAACTAGTCCATACCTCATTTTGAAAGTTTCAAAGTGATGTCAAATCCAAACCACTTCATCTCTCTGTATCATGTAAAAAATACCATGATCTACCTATCTAACCTATATTTCTACTTCTTTTCTTTGGTCTACCTATCTAACCAGTGTCCACAGCTTGTTTAAACTCCCTTGGATACCTAATTTAGCTTTAGATATCATCACATACAATCTGCCTAGCATTCACAGGGCAATAGGTGTGTAATATGATACATTAGCAAAGGTCTCTGATAAATTCTTGATGATCTATATTGCAGTGAGGGAAATTAAATCAAGAGAGAAAGCTTAGTACCAAGGAGCAAACTTATATTTGTAAACTCATATTTGTAAATAAGTTTAATGTGTAGGACTAGTAAATTAGTATGGGTATTAACATCCAGGGAGATAGCAGTGTCTCCCACCGGTGATGCCGTGACCTCACTGCCAGCCTACCCCTGCTACAACATGGACATTTGTTGAATATTTTATTAGTTGTGGACATTCTGGGTAAACAGATCGACTTCCATGTTACACACATCCTAGCCATCAAGATTAATGTCCTTCCCCAACTGTCCTTCGTTCAACCAGAAAGCTGGACCATATGTCCTGCAGTTGTAATGGATTACAAACATGACTCTCTAGATCTCACATCCATCATACAGTCTTGAAGTCAGAACCTGTTACACTGATAGTCCTAGGCTCCCTATACGACCAATCTCTCAGTTACTAGAACCTAACCTAGTTAGTCATTTTGTGGCTCCCTATACGACCAACCTAGGTAGGTTGATATTGTCAGGTTGGTCAGTACTCACCGACCCACCTTAGTCTTTTAATTTCTAGGGGGAGCCACTGAGTGGTCGTCACAGGTGGCACCAACTAGTGGTATACAAATACAACACACCAATGATGAACCTAGGTTAGCCACTACTGACTAACTCCTCAGTCATTTTTGAATATAACTTTTTCTTTGTGACTAACACACCTTTAACAAACCTAAGGTAGTCAGTACTGACCAACCCTTTCAGGCTATGGATTTTCAGTGTACATGGTGGTGAATGATAAAAATACTCGTGCGGATAACTCTTTTTTATGTTTTTTTAATGGTCACTTTGACAAAGGAAAAAGTCAGCAGACATTTTGTTTGCTGCTCTGCAACGTTTCGATCAGTACAGCTGTGATCAATCTGAAATCCTCTTTCCACCTCTTTCCACCCAGAGGGCCTTTTGTGTAGGTTTGCAGCACAGCCTGATATATTGAACTGAATGGGGGCTCAGGGTGTTTTATAGAATGTGTTTGTTTGTATTCTGCTTGGCTGTGCTATAGTGTTTAGTAGTTCTATCTCAGCATAGTGCTAGTTTCTTATATTGGTAGAGCACTACTATGCTAAGGCTGGCCAGTTCTCCTCCAACCTTAGCCAAAGACAAGTGAGAGGTACATAAACTGTATATAAATGGTGTTTATTACTAATTGCCAACAAACCAGTCAACTCCATACATCCTCTGGAGGGTATCTTTGATGTGCTAATTACCTTCAGCATCTGATACAACAGTAAGTATCAATATATGTGTGCAGGTCATTGCAGTATGTGTTCCATGAGTATAGTGATGTTAAAATATATAGAGATTCCCATAGTGAGCTGTTGAGTCCTGATACTGGGGATGCTGTGACCATCCCCGCATGCTTCCAACCTAACTCCAGAGGTGCGGGCCTACCCTCGCCCATGACCCAGGTGAGTAGCCGCAGCTCATCTCCAAATGAACTGTTACTCGCTACTAGCTACTGAGGGGCACCTGCGGCGGCTATATGGTAGCCACCTACAGCCCCCTGCAACACCTGTGCCAGGCCTCAGCCTATCACAGGTGGCCACGTCTTTCTTCTGCATGTGAGTGACAAGTCTATGTTCCTGCCCACTTCAGCAGTCTCCAACCACATTATAGGTCTACTCTCCATCTGATGTTTTAGCCCCAGCCTGAACTAGGACTATATTCACACACCAACCACAAACTCTGCAATATCATACACTGATACCAAGCAACATAGATACATTATTCCATATGCTGATATATGCCATTTAGTATGAGCATCATGCAATAAACTCCATAAATCAATATTATAATTCATTGTACTATTAATATCTAACACATTCCATTGAAATTACCCTGATAAACACACCACAATAGTACACTATGATCTAATAGGGCTTATTGTTGTATTGTTATTGCAAACCTGTAATATACTGGAACTTTCGGTGTAAGCAGAAAAAAAGCCTGGTCTGTGGGTTTCAAATTGATCAGACAGGGATATATTTCAGGCTGAACCAAAAAAAGCAAGTTAACTCTGATCTTAGGTGAACATGAGTAGGGTATTGTCAAAATTCAACCATTGTATTCCAGATTACTTTTTTCTAACATCATCCGTTAGAACAATGGGATCCTTTACAACTTATTGACTGTTTGACAGTGTCACCTTGCTGGAGTATCATCTTTGACATTGCTATTGCATGGTTTTCCCTGATGAATTAAGGGTTAGCTATACTGTGAAAAATGAAGGCTCATGAACTTTCTATGGAACATTTCCTATTCTCCTCCTGAAGGCATTATACTGTTTGCAGGTCTGTTAATGTTACTCGAGTAACCAAGGCTACACACCGCAGACTTATAACAGACTAAAATGAAATTTAATTTAAAAGGTGCATCACTAGTGAGAAAATTACCTTCCGGGACCACACAGGGTACTTAAAAAAAAATTAGCCTGTAAGCAGCTCTAATATGCACCAGGTTCCCTGTCATATAAGCTTAACGATATTAAAGATCTATGGAACAGCACAGATTTGCCTTTTTATTTACCTCATTATACTTCTGAAATTAGTCCCTTCCCTGAAACCAAGCCCAAGCTGATTTACTCATTGAACTGCCTTAACACAATAGGTTCATCTGGTGCTTTTATCCTAAGCGAAGGGGTTTTATACTGCCTCAACCTCACACAGAATATCAATTCATCATTCCAAACGCGTTAAGCACCTTTGGGTTTAACAATGGACACATCTGTCTTCAAGGGGGAGGAGAGTGGTAAAGTTGAACAGGCCTGGGGGTGTGCCATGTTAAGATGTTAGTGTTGGCCATTTTGACACTGGGATGATTCATTCCGTAGAGATATATAAACATCCCTTAGCGGAAATTGTTACCATATAAATCTTGTTGCCACTCAATCGGTGGAGCTGGGGTAGAACATGTGTTGTTGGTGCATCTGGATGCATGGACAGCAAAGGTGCTGAACAGAGGTGAGATGGAAATAAGCTATGATAAACCGACACCGACAAGGGTCACCCCTGATTTATGATGATGACAGCAAAGAAAAGAGACATTTTTAGAAATTCGATAAACGATCGAGAAATGTGAAGAAAGAGAAAAAAAAAAAAAATTTTGGCGACCCTCCTCAGCCAATGTTGACAGTTGACAGCAATAATTTTAAAAAAATCCAGATAAAATGTTGACATTTCTTTTAGTGACCCTTGACGGCCACCCCCAGACTTCTTTACCTACAGTAATATAGCTATACCAGCAGCTTCATAATTCTCAAACAAAACATGCATGTCATCTTGATTTACTGGTCAAATAGACACATCAAAATGTAAGCTTACAGCACACTTCTGTGACATTGTAATCATAAGACATATTTATAGCTGTAATCAATATAAATCAGATAGCTGCCGCATCCAAACAAAGTACTGGGTGGCAGGTACTGGAAAATACAACACAACACTCACGTTGTGGTTTATTTATCATTTCTATTTTAAACATTGATATTGTTTTATAATGGGACATTATTGAAGTATCAAATCAGTTAGAATTCATCAAGAATCCTGAAAATGTAGGACCTAATATCAACCCATAAATAAAGGAATGGACAAGGAAATGTAGGGGGAAAGACCCTGAAATGGAGTTGATAAAAAATCAAATATGTGATTGTCATGGTTCCACTTTTTCCTGACCTGGTTAATTGGCATAATTTTTCCCTTTGACGCAAAATTAAATTGATTACTATTCATGCATTATTTTAGCTTATTGGCTCCTTACTGTTATCTTAACCTAACTAACCTAATTACCTAATTAAATTATCATTTGCTGATTCCTCTGATTCACATTAAGTTTAAATGGTCTTCGGACATGTATATTTATTTACACTTACCAGGTAATTTTTTTTGGAACCAATTCAGGTTTTATTTCTCAGCATAGAGTATATCCGCGATAATACAATTATGATGTACAAATCAATGTACATCATAATTTTCTACTACTATTGTGCTCATTTACCACAGCTGTGGGGTATTATATCACAGTCTTTAAGTATATGGTATCACCGGAGTATAAAAATAAATAAAGTATCAATTAATCAATTATCTTGTGACGTAGGTAACCAATTGTCTCTACTAAGAAACTTAACTACATCAGGGTTAGGCGTCTCACTTAAGTCTGTGCTGGGTGAATTCCTACACCAGAAGTAAAAAACATGGCCCTTTTGCCCCCAATTGAATTACCGTAAAACCCCACCTTCAAGACGACCCCGCCTTTAAGACGACCCCCTAATTTGAGAAAAAAAAATTCTCTTGTAGGAATAAGCCTTTAAAATCGAGTCCTCTTTAATCTAATATATAAAAACCCCACCTTTAAGACGATCCCCTACTTCTGAGGGAAAAAAAGTCTTGTAGGAAAAATAAATCCCAAATAAAATCTGTCTTAAAGGCGTTTTTTGGGGTAATTACCATTCATTATCATGCGTCTTTACAGGACGTACCCAATATGTCGAGAACCGCTCCTTTACACCAGCAAGCTGTTAACACATGGTGAGTAAACCTGCCTGTATTTGCGAAATGTCTTCGGTGAGATACCCATTCCTTTCATATTCTGTTTGGCATGGATACGATCAAATTATTGTAGAATAACTTGATTGGACACTATTGAAAGGGGTAATCCAATGCCTTTTGATTCTTTCCGATTTAAAGTCAGAGGCAATTGGGCAATGCATCTGGAGAAATTTCAAATTCAATGTTTGCATCCTATTGCTGCCATTATGATGGTATTCCATTCCACCAAGTACATTTAAAATAACTCTATTGGATTGTCTCAAAAGTCAATCAAATGTTTTCTGATTATCCCCATTTAAAACCAGAGGCAATTGAGCAATGGTCAAAACCCCATTTGAGAAAAGTCACCATGTATCTGGTCAGAGTCTTTTGGTTTCCCCCCTCGAGAGGGGTCAACATTTGTTAAGTACCCCCCCCCCCCCCCGGCAGGTTGAAATTGAGCGCGGCTGACCCCTTTGAGCTATAGTAACGCTCAGTTTTTTGCCAAAAAAGGGTGCAATTCCCCCTCAGGAGGGGTACATTTTTTTTGCCCCCCCCCCCTTCAAGGGGTTCAATCTTTTCTGGCCCCAGCCTCAAATCCAACCTCCCCCCCCCCCACTGTCATTGAGAAATGACCACTCCCTTACTCCCATTACGAAACCACCAAAACCAATGTAGCATTGTACTGTGCAGTGTAGGGCATTTAGAAGTAGGCTAAACTTAAAATAGGTTTCTCAATGTGGCAGTGTTTAGACACAGTGATGCACAATGTGACGCAACAATTCTTTTCCAGAATATAGTTGATCAATAGTTGATCAAGTCACTCTTCCTTCATTGTGTCACAAATAGGGGTAGCCTAATCTGTGCGGCGTAACATACATAACAATGCCATGACATCATTACAGTGATGCAATGTCATAATTGGATTCTTTGTCACTGTCCCACATGATGGTTCATATGATGATTAACCTCTGTGATCATAATGACACACAGAGCATAGTTAAGTCACATTGATGTATCATCCCTTCATGAACATATCAATGCCATCACAACCGCATTTGAGCATTTACGTGAGTTGGAATTAATGTATTGCATCAGCAGCAGCAGCCACAACAGCAGCCGCCACAGCTATAGTGGCCCAGGAGGGTCTTTTTTTTTTGTAAAATTTGTAAAATTTAGTTGTTCACAGTGCGACACACAGTGTGACACAACATGGAAAACCCTTAAAAGCATACCAGAGGACACATGGAGTGACCTACAGTGCTAAAAGATACCTGTCACAAGCTGTTGTGCCTGAATTGACAGTTAACATCTGACAGTAAGTGACTGAAGTTGGAGTTTTCACTTTCAACTTTGACATTTGCATTGTTTTTGGTTTGATATAGTATTGAAAGAAAGCAGTCACTAGTTGCTTTACTTAAATTGACAGTTGACAGTAAATGGTTGAAGTTAGAGTTTTCACTTTGATTTTTTGCAAGTTGAACTGAATTTGGAATTTCAAAATTTACAAAAAATCTGACTCTCCTGGGCCACCGTAAGCAGCAGCCGCAGCAGCAGCAGCATATAACGCATGAAGCAGACAGCATGGAGCTCAGTCTGACCCGGCCAGGGGCCTGGAGCAGGAGCCTGGAGGACACAGAGGTAGTGGCGGTCACAAGTTAGGTAGTACTACTGTGACATGCTCCTGACACAAGGCTGCTCCCTACTCCCAGGCCACCTCTGTATATACAGGGCAGAGTAGGAGATCCTACAGTCTCAAAGTAGAGGTACTATTGATGAGACCACACTATGCTCCAGTTTGCATCAGTTTGAGTAAATCACGGTGAGCTGACTTATAGGTTAATCTGTGAGCATCTCCCATAAACCAATCCTCTCACTTAGGTCTGAACCAGAAGGTTAAGTAAGAGGAGATAGTGGCATGATTCCTCCAATTGGGAGATAGAGACACAAGCTAGCCGTATTAGTGCTGCTGCCACTACATGCTCTCACACACAGTGACTGCCTAGTCAGAGTAGCTCATGGTAGGATGAGTCAGTACACTGCTCTGTGACCCACTACCAGATCCACCTGCTTACTCACTTGTGGCCCGACTGAAAGTGTTGAATTCAAGAAGACAGAGTCGCATAGCTACTCTTTAAGGTAGCATGAACTGAGAGCATAACTTTATTCCAACTTGGGATACACATGAGTGTCATCAATCAGCCCCTCAGGCATACATGTGCAGCGGAGCTTAGGCAGTGAAGAAAAAGCCACGCTCGGGAGGAGGAAATTGACCATTGTTGCCATTAGACTGTTTCCGCCAACACTCAGCCCCCAGTGGAACTCTGGTACTCATACACAACGGAGGAGTAAAGGTGTAAAAGCAGTAGACACACACTACAAACAGTGACAATAAGGATCTATAGACTGGATTGGAGCAGAACTACCTACATAACTATCTACAGGACTACCTGAGGCCAAGTTCCTTGTATGGAGGTCATGGATCACTCAGCCATAGCAAGGTAAGTCAATTTACCCTCTCTGTGTTTGCAAAATGCTTTATGGCTGTGTCTCACGACCTTGGGACAATGTTTTTGTCTCTGACCGGGTGCCGTCTCTGACCAGGTGCCGTCTCTGACCGGGTGCCGTCTCTGACCGGCTTGGCTTGATAAGGTCAAAAAAGTAGCAGCAGGAGGCTAATTATAATTATAACTATGATTATATAACAACCGCCATAACGTTTTTCCAAATCCTTATATATATGAGTATAATTCCTTTTAAAACACCTTTTTTTGACACCTGGTCAGAGATGGCAGCCGGTCAGAGACGGCAGCCGGTCAGAGACGGCAGCCGGTCAGAGACGGCACCCGATCAGAGACAAAAACATTGTCCCAAGGTCGTGAGACACAGCCTCATATTAACCCTATGTGGGTTGCTGTTGCTAAAAGATGTCATTTGTCATTATAATGCACCAATGCCAGCAAGGCGAGTTGCTCACGGGTGAATTTTGTGAAATTCCCTCTTAGAAGCAAAGCCCAGTGTTTGTCTCTGCTGGAGACCATTACATACAAGCCTAAAAGAATCAATATGATTTGTACACAAAATGTTCAGCCTACTCACAGAGCCCTCCCCACCTGGAATCAATTGGGATCTTATGGCTGTGTCTCACCACTTTGGGCCAAAGTAAACGTCAATGACCGGGTGCCAGCTTTGACCGGTGACGTCTTTGACCGGGTGCCAGCTTTGATCAGGTGGGAGACCACCCAGATTTACAACACAGACTGGACAAACCATCCAGGCTGGTTTTGCAGGCCGCTCAGCCTGGTATATAGGGCCGTTCTTGCATAGCACTGTGTTCTTACTATGGCTTTTATATGATCATATTTGCGATTTTTATATAATATTTGCGAAATTCATAAACGTATCTAGTATATAAATGAGTATATCAGCTACCAACCTTTGGATGCATTATGTGCATGGTCCATTGCATTTCTGAATTATAATGAGTTTAAATCAGTAATTTATCTAAAGTGACACACATGCAGCAGAGTCTCTGCTTGGAGAAGGTGTGAAAGCCTGAGCTGCAGCCTGCTATACCAGGCTGCCTGCCTGGTGCACCAGCCTGCTGTGTTGGGAGAGTGTATAGGGGCGGCCTGAAAGTACAGGCTGCCTGTTAATGCAGGCCGTCCTGTACTGCTGTACTAGTCCTCCGCCTGTTGACCTCCTGACAGAAAAATGTTTATTTCGGGCAGGTGAAGATATATATGGAGATATAACCCCCGCCATTTGTTTTGTCCCTTACATCTAAAAGAAGATTTTTATTTTTTTTAATCTGTTTTTTATATGGTGGCCAGTCGAAACTGGCACCCGGTCAAACCCTGCCGCCAGGTCAAAGACGTTCACATTGGCCAGAACTCGTGAGACACAGCCTTATACATTAAAATTGCATAGGCACCTACATAGAGGGAATGTGTCTGTAGAATAGGAGGAGTAGCTGTCATTTGTCGCTATGATGCACCAAGGGCCTGGAAGGAGGGCCTTTTTTTTTACCAGAGTTTAGCAAAGGAGTATAGTAAAAGTGGGACTATGTTACAGTGGCAGGAATATTGTAGATGATGCGCTGACAGAAAGCCCTACAAAGCAACCTCAGGAGCAGGCACCCACTGCTAGCGTCATCTGAAGGGTATCATACTCTCCAATCTACATGTCCATCTACAACATAGGCGTTGTGGTAGTTTTCCCACTTAGAGCAGGCCTTAAAAGAAAAGTCCAGCGTAATTGTATGTGGTATTTTATCTATAGCATTGGCATCAATTAGCAATGTTCTGACATCGTTTCTATCATCATATGCAGCATGCACCATTTAAGCCTAAAATAGACAATTGGAGAGTGACGTCACATGAGACCAAAAATCTGATCCTATGCAAATACAGCATTTTCTACAATCGTTTACAATGCATCATACAGCCAATACACGATTAGGGAGGTATTCATCATAAACATTAATTACTTACAAACTCTCTTCCCTTTACATTTCACGTAAAAAGTAATCAGAAAGGCCACAATAGCCAAAAGAAATGAAACAAATACAAAATGCGAAACGTCTGCACCTACACCAACTAATGGTTGGCCCTTGGGAGGCCCTAAATTGGCCATTAAGGCATACTAAGATTGGTGTAGATTACCTAGCAACCAATCAAAGAGTCGTTATTAGGGTGTCCAGACCAATCAATATAGTTGGGCTGAGTGTGTATGCTACATTTTGGGTCTCTTGTTACGTCATCCACAATGAGGGTTTCCAATTTTTTTTCTGCTTTAAAAGCTAAATGCTGCATATGTTGATAGAATGTGTGTCAGAGTTTTGTCAATCAATATAAATGCTACCTATAGAAGACCACATAAAATAACACTGGTATTTTCTTTTCACCCTGAATATAGTGGTATATATGGGTCCTGCATGTGGAAGTGGAAGGACCGAGGCAGATGATGCAGAAAATCCCTATCACTGTGTGAACCTGATTCAAGTACAAGGCTGTGTCTCACGACCTTGGGACAATGTTTTTGTCTATGATCGGGTGCCGTCTCTGACCGGCTGCCGTCTCTGACCGGCTGCCGTCTCTGACCGGCTGCCGTCTCTGACCAGGTGTCAGAAAAAGGTGTTTTAAAAAATATTATACTTATATATATAAGCATTTGGAAAAACGTTATGGCGGTTGTTATATAATCATAGTTATAATTATAATTAGCCTCCTGCTGCTAGTATTTTGACCTTATCAAGCCAAGCCGGTCAGAGACGGCACCCAGTCAGAGACGGCACCTGGTCAGAGACGGCACCCGGTCAGAGACAAAAACATTGTCCCAAGGTCGTGAGACACAGCCACAAATGATAGTTGATTGATGGCCTTCTTTCAGCAGATTTAAGCAGCTTTGTTTCTTTAGATTAAATCTGCCTGAAAATGCTTCCAGCTGCTAAAGGAAGGTTATCAATCAACTGTACCTTTGGTGAAAGTTGTTTAGATTAGATGGCTCATGCAGCCTAGGGAGAAGATGCCTATAGAAGCCCCTCTACGGGACTAGCACATCCTGGTACCTCAGGTAGTCGGGGGCTAAACCCCATCTCCTTATCAGGCTAATACCCTCTCATCAGACCTAGAACAAAGGTGCTGATGAGAAATGCTACCATGATGCACTGCTCTGGAGTCGGGGGCCTAACCACAATGCATTGCTCTGAACCAAAATGACAGCCTCCATAGCCTAATGTGCTAGTCCCGTATAGAGCAGGCCCTGGAGCAGTCCCCCATTACAGCCTAATAGTCTAGAAGCCGGAGGGGGTGACCTTGTTTCGTCTGTTAAAGTATTTTTTCTCTGCTGATTATAAAATGTGTGTATCAAGGTTGCCTCCAGAATGACTCTCCTCCTTAGGGGAGCCCAGGTCCTTATTTGACTCCCTGAGGTGAGTCAGGGAACTATGTGACTCCCCCAGGTAACTCCTTTATCAGGGAGACACCTAGGCTCACTTAGGCAGCCAGGGCTCCCCTAAAGAGAAGAGTCATTCTGGAGGCAACCTCGACTCCCTTTTGACGCTGTCTCTTTTCTATGTGTGTTGTAATCCCCAGCAGCATATGGAGTGCTGATCCTGGCTTATGTGTTGGACAGCATTGTGCTCTAATTCCCTATGCCATATGTTTCATATGTGTTTCATATTCCTGCATGTGAGTAGCTCGCCAGTACTGCATTTTTACATCATGACAACCCTTTAACAGTGTGACATGACCAACGCGTTGGTCAGAATGCAGCATCGGTGAGTCACTCACTAGGATGGCGTTCATGAATCATGACCACAAAAGGACTTAGTGTATTAACACGCCATGCTGACCTTAAAGGGTTAAGCCGTCCCTAATCACCATGGTCACCCATTCTCCCCAGGGTGGTGAACTCCCATGTATAGCGACCACTCAGGCCAAATAAAGAGAAATGTTTGTTTCAGGTCAGAGGACCAACCCTAGCAAAACAGGGCCGACCTTGCGTTTCTTTTTACAATTTTGACATTTTCACAATTGTTTGTGTCAATTTTAGGGTTTACACAAAGACTGGTCAGGACTTTCATGGTTAAAAATCTTTAAAAAAAGTAAAGAGCCAACATGGTACATTTATTTTTTTGCAAATCTGAAGAAAGTTTTATATATTGACACCAGTTTTGGTCAATTTCAGGATCAATTCTTTGAAAAAAAAAAAATAAATAAAAAAAGAAACAATCCGACCCACCGACCTTAGCCTTTGCTCCCAAATTAGCTAAAATAAACTAACTTTTTTCAAATTTGTTTCGAGGTATCAGGAACACCAAGATGTGCTGAGTTGACAGGAACACCAAGATGTGCTGAGTTGACTAATGAGGACGGCCGGCTCCCTTGTGGCCTGATTACACCAGGGTTCAGTTATTGGTACACATCCCAGCAAGGGGCAAACTAGAAGTAGGGCACATCATCTCGGCTTAATATCCGGTTCTCTAGCCTATTAATTACATAGGGAACAGGATATCTCTCACCATTGCCACGTCCCTGTTACTATTAAATTGATGATTGTATACTTCTAACAAATAATCATGAAATGTGATTTCAAGAAGACACATAAGCTAATAAGGCTGGGCAGCATTCTGTCACTGATGACTCAGCACATTTATATGCTGACCTGCGTTACCAGTCACGGGTAAGGAAATATATTACTTCAAAAAACTTCTCAGACAGCTGGCTGTTCCTAAGGCCAGCTTGCAATGTGGCCCAAGCATGGCTCGTGCAGTAACTAGTGAAGAGGTCACTTTAGCGTGCAGCTCTGTCTATGTCACTCACTAGGATTGCCTTCATGTATCACAACCACAAAAGGACTTAGTGTATTAACACGCCATGCTGACCTTAAAGGGTTAAGCCGTCCCTAATAACCAATGTTAGCCATTCTCTCCAGGGTAGTGAACTCCCATGTATAGCGACCACTCAGGCCAAATAAAGAGAAATGTTTGTTTCAGGTCAGAGGACCGACCCTAGCAAAACAGGGCCTGCATTTCTTTATACAATTTTGAAGAAATGTTGACATTTTCACAATTATTTGTGTCAATTTTAGGGTTTACACAAAGACTAGTTAGGACTTTCATGGTTAAAAATCTTTAAAAAAGTAAAGAGCCAACATGGTACATTGATTAATGCAAATCAGTTTCATATTTTGACACTCGTTTTGGT
The DNA here is from genome assembly GCA_947462335.1 of Harmothoe impar. Lineage (NCBI taxonomy): Eukaryota > Metazoa > Annelida > Polychaeta > Phyllodocida > Polynoidae > Harmothoe > Harmothoe impar. Next base: position 56,429,204 of record OX381720.1, on the reverse strand, counting down.
CAATTTCAGGGTCAATTCTTTTAAAAAGAGTTATAAAACAAAACAAAAAAAACAATCCGACCTACCGACCCTAGCCTTTGCTCCCAAATTAGCTAAAATAAACGAACTTTAAAAAAAATTTGGTCCGAGGTATCAGAAACACCAAGATGTGCTGAGTTGACTAATGAGGACGGCCGGCTCCCTGGTGGCCTGATTACACCTGGTTTCAGTAGTTGGTACACATCCCCGCAGGGGGGAGACTAGGAGTAGGGCACCTCATCTCGGCCTAATATCCGGTTCTCTAGCCTATAGATTACATAGGAATACAGGATATCTGTCACCATTGCCACGTCCCTGTTACTATCAAATTGATGATTGTATACTTTTAACAAATAATCATGAGATGTGATTTCAAGAAGACACATAAGCTAATAAGGCTGGGCAGCATTCTGTCACTGATGACTCAGCACATTTATATGCTGACCTGCGTTACCAGTCACGGGTAAGGAAATGTATTACTTGAAGAACTTCTCAGACAGCTGGCTGTGCCTAAAGCCAGCGTGCAATACGGCCCAAGCATGGCTCGTGCAGTAACTAGTGAAGAGGTCACTTTAGCGTGCAGCTCTGTCTATGTCACTCACTAGGATGGCGTTCATGTATCACGACCACAAAAGGACTTAGTGTATTAACACGCCATGCTGACCTTAAAGGGTTAAGCCGTCCCTAATCACCATGGTCACCCATTCTCCCCAGGGTGGTGAACTCCCATGTATAGTGACCACTCAGGCCAAATAAAGAGAAATGTTTGTTTCAGGTCACAGTACCAACCCTAGCAAAACAGGGCCGACCTTGCGTTTCTTTATACAATTTTGAAGAAATTTTGACATTTTCACAATTGTTTGTGTCAATTTTAGGGTTTACACAAAGACTGGTTAGGACTTTCATGGTTAAAAATCTTTAAAAAAGTAAAGAGCCAACATGGTACATTGATTAAATGCAAATCAGTTTCATATTTTGACACTCGTTTTGGTCAATTTCAGGGTCAATTCTTTTAAAAAAAGTAATAAAACAAAACAAAAAAAACAATCCGACCTACCGACCCTAGCCTTTGCTCCCAAATTAGCTAAAATAAACAAACTTAAAAAAAAATTTGGTCCGAGGTATCAGAAACACCAAGATGTGCTGAGTTGACTAATGAGGACGGCCGGGTCCCTGGTGCTGTCACGGTACTAATCCGCCCAGAAAACCTAGGACAGCCGAATAGTCCCTACTAAAAACGGACTTGTAGTGGATATAATCAATGCTAGGAGACCTTATTTTTGACTGGGAGTAATAATAGGCATACCAGAAGATGGGCAATGCTTGGTTTAAAAAAAGTTTATAAAAGTTTTTGGTATCCATGGCAACCAAGGGGTCACGCTTAGAGGTCAAAGTCAAGGTCACAGGTCGGTCGCGCACTTGAAAAATTGATCATATTCAGACTATGCTTTTTCCATGGCAACTAGCACAAAATCTAATCTGACTCCGATATTGACTGATATCTTTAAAAGATTGAAAATGAAGTCAGCTTTTGTTTAAGGCGTCATTTATGAACGCCATCAAATTTTGAACCGCATTTGGAGCCACTTGATAGTGAAAAAGAGGAAAATATTAGAACATCACTGTGCCAATTAGTACCGTGACACCTTAATAAGGCCAAATGGGTGGGTTTTGGACCCGTTTTGGATGTTCAGGAAGGTTTTAGCTGTTTTTCTCAGGATTTCTTGTCTTGATATGGATAGAAGGGGTATTGATGACACTAATTTTACCATAGTTCAATTGTTTCATTCAACATTCACTTCCAAAAGAAACAATTTGGGCCCGGAGTGAGGTTGGGGCTGCTTGACACGGAAATTGCTGTTGAGGCATTTTTTACAATTTCGACTTAAGGGGCCCTAAAAATAGTCATAAATAGCATGAATAATGTTCGCCCGATTCAAAAAAGTTGGGAATATCCCTTGGAAATATGATTCAAGAGATTTTGTTAAATTTATGATTGTGTTGTTAAGGGTTGTCAAGGTGAACTTATAACAAAAGTACCGGAAAATCCCTCATTTCATCCAAAAAGTGCAAATTTGGGCCTAAATCTCATGACATTGGCCCCTTATTGATTGTTTTTGTGCTTTTAGGATTAGGATGGGGCCTTAACCACATGTAGAATATTGTTGCCAGTGTTTTGGGGCATCTTTTAAGGGTAGTCCGACATATCTTAGTCAGATTCAGTTTTTCACTAGAGGCCGCAGAATAGAGGTAGCTGTTTTTACATAAAAAACTGCAAAAAAATAGCCTTAAATGCACCCCTTAGACATACTTTAAAGGGCTCTGTGGTCAAAAAAAGATGCAGTTTCCATAAAATGACTTCAGATTCATGTTAGGGGAGGGAATATCTTTATTTTGTGGCAAAAGTGAAACTTTTTTGGGAAAACCCCCATACATATTAAGGTGTCACGGTACTAATCCGCCCAGAAAACCTAGGACAGCCGAATAGTCCCTACTAAAAACAGACTTGTAGTGGATATAATCAATGCTAGGAGACCTTATTTTTGACTGGGAGTAATAATAGGCATACCAGAAGATGGACAATGCTTGGTTTAAAAAAAGTTTATAAAAGTTTTTGGTATCCATGGTAACCAAGGGGTCACGCTTAGAGGTCAAAGTCAAGGTCACAGGTCGGTCGGGCACTTGAAAAATTGATTATATTCAGACTATGCTTTTTCCATGGCAACTAGCGCAAAATCTAATCTGACTCCGATATTGACTGATATCTTTAAAAGATCGAAAATGACGTCAGCTTTTGTTTAAGGCATCATTTATGAACGCCATCAAATTTTGAACCGTATTTGGAGCCACTTGATAGTGAAAAAGAGGAAAATATTAGAACATAACTGTGCCAATTAGTACCCTGACACCTGGTGGCGTGATTACACCAGGGTTCAGTTATTGGTACACCTCCTGGCAGGGGGGAGACTATGAGTAGGGCACCTCTTCTCGGCTTAATATCCGGTTCTCTAGCCTATAAATTACATTAGGAAACAGGATATCTGTCACCATTGCCACGGCCCTGTTACTATTAAATTGATACTTGTATACTTCTAACAAATAATCATGAAATGTGATTTCAAGAAGACACATAAGCTAATAAGGCTTGGCAGCATTCTGTCACTTATGACTCAGCACATTTATATGCTGACCTGCGTTACAAGTCACGGGTAAGGACATGTATTACTTCAAGAACTTCTCAGACAGCTGGCGGTGCCTTCAATGAAAATAAGGCTGTAACTAATAGGGAAGCTTTCTGGATAGTTATATTTGATTGGGGAATAATCATTAATCAACTACCAGAGCTCCCCACCTCATGATCACGACCCTGGGAACTCTGGACGTGAATCCCTATTGAACTTAACATAGTTAGAGATAACAAGGAGACTCAACCTTACAAGGGCTGCTTAGTGCTTTACTGCATGATGCCCTTGGATGGCATGATGCAAGAATTGGCGAAAAAAGGAAAAAAATCTGATATAGATTTATGATGTGCACAGTGATGTTATGATGTACACCATTTTATGTTTTCCAGTGGCCCTAATTACGGGTCTTTATTGGTGTGTGCAATGTTTCTTGCAAAAAAATGATCTAGTACCGTCTGGCCTCTCTCCAGATGAGAAATAACACAAAGCCCACCACGTGTATCTGTGTGACTAATGTGAGAATAAACGGAAACCATCCCACGGCAAGACAGCGGGATACCTTGTATCAGGCCAGGTCCTGAAGCTGACAAGCAGCTTCCTTAATGAGATCCCAGCAGGATAGGAGCCTCAGATATTGAACCCCTGGAGAAGTCCAGGCATATCAGTGTCCGTGCATGCCAAAAAGGAGAGGTTTGTTTCAGGTCACTTGACCGACCCTATCTACAAAGGGGTGACCCTACCCTTTTTCACTTTTATTGAGGTCAATTTTAGGTTTACAAAATTTAGAAAAAATCTTCCATTTTCCACCTTCTTGGCGCAATTTAAGGGTATGTAGAGAGGCTGTAAAAAATGAGAAAAAAAGAAAGCAATCCGACCCACCGACCCACCGAGTTTCTTTCAATGTTACCTGAAACTAACCTTTTTTTTGTTTTTGGCCTTACCACTGAATGTTGTAATAAGTCTGGTTGATAGTGAAATATGAAGGGGTAATGGTTATTTGTAGCCAATGTTAATGTGCAATAGATAAGACAACAGGAGATGATATCTACATAAAACACTTCTCTGGTCCTCCTCAGCCAATCTTAAAAGAGTCTTTATCTCCTCTCCTGTGTCCCTCTTTTGTTTGGCAGGTGCTCCTATGCGCAGACACAGACACAAGTATAAAATGATTGTAAAGGTAATGCATAATGTAGATTTCTCGCCAAAACGTTAGCTGTGGAAATGGGGTTAAATAACCATAACTCACTCGCTCACTCACTCATTCGTCTCTTACCAGTGAGCAGGAACAGGAGATTAGGATGAGAGAAGTCATTGGGGACTCCCATCATGCTTGCTAATTCTTGATTGCTGGTCCCATAAAGAAAAGCACTACCCAAACCCAGCAACATTTCATGCAGAAGGAAATCGGAAGGTAAGTAAAAAGAATAGTACTAGAAAATGACCCAGTTAGATTACCGCCTCGAGAGCCATTTAAACACAGAGAGCAGTAAAGGTGTCGCCATGGCTCTTCTATCATAGTCAACATAGTGGACTCTGGTACCAGAGTCATGAAGACTCGTGTGGGGATGTCAAAGCCACTCCAGTCATACCCCTTGGCCCTTGTACAACCTGACTCTACTTTGAGTGCAGAGTCAAGTACAGTTGAATCTTTCCACAACAGAGTCATTAGTAGTTTCACACTCCATGAAGAGTAAAAAAAAGAGTTGACTCTGATAACAGTCACATATGAGTTTGATACCAGTGACAACCACAAGCCAGAGCCACTCTCAATACTTCAGACATGTGTTACATGCTATACAGTTTTGACTCTATATAGAATAGTCTACTATGTCTATAAGATGTGGTAAAGGAATCTCAATGAAAAAACTTTTACAGTAAACTTATCTAATTCAAATTTAATGATAAACTAAACAATACATTCCAAGGACATTAACTGTATCGAGTTTAGTCACCATATTTGTGGGCAAGGGAAATAGACATATGGCTGGCCACTAACTGTCTGAGTTATGATATATATGGCACTGCTTACTGCTACATACACCTATGGTATTGGTATCTAATTTAATGTATGTGCCCAATGGTCTGTAGATGGTTCTTTGATGGGTCAACTGCCGTTGACTCTTCAGGAACGGAGAATCAAACTTATTCGACTCACCTCTACAGGTGACACGGCTGTCAGAGTCGTGGCGACTCCAATATTTTTCTCTGTGAACCAAAGCTCTTCGAGCTATATAAAGTAGGCTATTTGGAACTACACTGCCACGCGCCATTCACCAGGATGGCACTTGTACGACTGCTGCTGTGACCTGACCGTGAACTTCGGATGATGCCCTCTGGTGATCAGAAACAGGAAATTAAGGCAGGAGATACTCAAGGTCAGGCCATGGATGCACTTCCCAAAGCTTGCTGTCCTCCAAGCTAACAATAGGAGCCATCGGCTGAGGTAGTTTGTCCCTGGGGATGCATCCCTTTTGAGTGGAGCTATTGAGGTGGCTCCCAACCACCTGAATTAAGCAGTACACCAGCAGTACGGTTCTCTAGGGCCTAACGCCTTTACTATAGAGGTTCAGTGGCATAGGAAAAAGGGGGGGGGGGGGTCAGGGGGCCCCGGGACCCCCCAATTATTGAGCAGGTGGGGGGGCCTGAACATGTTTGGGCCCTCCAAAATTGGTCAAGACCTGTAATATACTACACACAATTTCCAATTCTTAACTCTCCCTCATAGGGGAAAAGTAGGGCACAGGGGCCTGGGCTCCCCTTAAGGGGGCTCAATACAACTTAATATACAATCCAATATAACCATCTATATTATGCATCATGCATAAAAGCCGATACTTAAAGTTGGTTGGAGTGGGGCCCCCTGGCCCCCCCAATGGTGATTTGCTTCCTAACTCAATGGGGTTACAATGGGATGTGTGAGGCACCTGCCCCACTAGCCATTTAAGGACGGCAAAGTGCATTCATGCATCATACCACTGGGGCCCATTTCTCAATGGGATATGATCGCATCATAATTAAACATCAATATCTGGTAAAATTGTACAGAGCAAATTGTCCAATGCATGGCTTTCGTCCAGAACTTTCTTTCAGAGCTAGCTTTCGTCCAGAGCTTTTGTCCAAAGAGATGGGGAGGCAGGGAGGTAGGCAGGTAGGCAGGCAGGCAGGCAGGCAGAGAGGCAGGGAGGGAGGAAGGCAGGGAGGGAGGGAGGCAGGCAGGGAGACAGGCTACTTGATAGCCATGTATACCTGGACGATTCAGCTATATGTAAGGGGATGCATGAATCTTCACTGCTATATGTAAGGGTTGCATGAATCATTCACTGCTTTACTTGCAATATCAAGCAAAAAGAATCGTTCAAACTTGAGGAATGGGCCCCATGGGGTAAACATTAAACACCAATGCAGTAGGTTCCAAGAAAGAATCTGATGGCAAGAAAACAGTTAGTCAAAACATATGGGGCCAAAGGTGCATCTTCATGAAGGACGGATGTCACTAAAAGATTACATTTATAGTCATGATGCACCAATGCATCCTCGACGAGTAACTCGCCAGGGCTGCATTGCTGGATCATGTTAACCCTTCCGGAGTGTCTCAACCCTATAGGGTCGGCATGATGCTTGAATGCAGGACTGGCGGTGCTGCATTTATGCATCGTGACAACCAAGGGCATCATGCATTAAGGTATTATGCCGTCATTAAAGAGTTGTTAACGTTTAACTAGTTGTGTTAGATTTATCTTACTGCATTTGTCCCTTAGGGTCCATCAAGCAGGAACTAAAAAGTATTGCGTGAGCTCTCCATAGATTTGCCTGTCCTCAAAGCCTTACCGGGACAGCTAAAAGAGCCAGAGCATAGGCTGAAACAAGAAAGGCATGGTCCGGGTTTTAACTTACAAATGCAGGCAACTACTTTGACTGTAGAACAAGTGGGAACAAATTGATTCATCACTTGGGTTAAATCATATAAAAAAAAACGTGTGAAAATAATTACCAGATATACAGATGTCAAGGAATAAATACCTCAGTCAATCCAGTGTGCTGCTTAGCAATAACTAATTGATTAATGGTGAATCCTCAGAGCTAGGGAAGGGGAAGAGACGGAGTGTGCTTTTTACATTTTCCTAAATAGATGTTTATAAGATAATTGAAGTGCACGCTCAGATAATATTCTCTATATTCTTTATCCCTTTGAGGGATTTTTCATTTTTTAACAACGTAGGCCGGGGAGGGGGGGTTAGTGGATTTTCAAGCGAGCAGGTAGGAATTCTTCTCATCTCCCCTGCAAGATGGGTCAACATGTTTTTGGTCCCCCTTCCAGGCAGGTTGAAATTGACCTCTGCGACGCCTTTGAGCTATAGCAACGCTTTTCTGCTAAAAAGGGGTTTAATTATTTTTGCCACATTTGTCTGTCCCCCACCCCCTTCAAGGGGTTCCAGTTTTTACTCATCTGGAAGCTTGACCTTGAGCATCCTCCACTGAGACCTGTGATGTCATCAACATAGTGAGAAAGCTAAAGTTTTCAATTGATTTGATGAGGAGTATTATTTTGTGTTGAAATGAGGAACAATGTATAGGTCTAGCTCACGTAATGCATGCTGTAAAGCTATAACTCTAATGGCTTGTTAGGTACTGTCATGTTAGTTCTGTCCATGCACTATTCAGCAGGATTTAGCTTGGTACCAGATATCCACTCGCCACAATACACCAGGAACAAGCACTATATGATATGTCTTCTTTGGTTTTTTTTCAGATAGTATCGTGGTCAATGGAGGAAGCCCATCGATTCCGATTTAGTGGGAAATCTGTCACTGAAAGCTACGAGGAAATATCAATGACATTGTACAGCCTCCTAATACTCTGAGGCATACAGCCAATTTCACCTGAAGCTGCTGAAGCCTTACAAGACATTGGAGGACAAAGCTGCCCTATCGCTTCACCAGGTAAACTAGGCTAACATCCTCAATATGAACCTGATATCTAAAGGTTTGAAAGGGGCTTTCTCACCACTCACACTTACCACATAGTAGACGAGAACAGAACTAGAATTGTGAGTGGGATACGCTCGTTGATTATGCCACTTTAAGTCATGCATGATACAGTGAAACATTGATTGTCCGACCAGTCCTATTGCAGGAAAAAGTTGACCGTATATGAAATCCAGCAATTTATCGAAGCAAATACGGATGTACATAAGACTGCCACCCGGAGTCCAAATGATCACATGTATTTTTGACAAAGGACACTCTACACTGCCTCCTTGGGCCTAACGCTCAACTTCCTTTCTTCCAAATTATACCTTAACCAAATTTCATAAAATTTACAAATGGAAGAGGGACTGAGCAAATACATCTTGGTCAGCCCCCACATCCTATCACCACCCAACGAGGGATAAGTGGTTAGTCCTCCGCTCAATGGAAAAAAAATTATGCATACAAATGCTGTGGAATACAAGAAATACAATCTATAATGGTTATGTATCTCCTCAGGATGAAAATAAATAAATGAATTAACAACAACAACACCAACAACCACTATCAATGCCTGCATGGTGAAGTAGGGAGCCCTCACATCCTGTATTCTTACACCCACCCTGGACTGCACCCATGGAGGGCTTTACCACAATGACCTCCCTGCAGAACGTGACCAGTCTCGTCATGAGGCGGACGGCTGAATCTGTCGGGGTAACAACGACGATGGACCCGCTGTACGATCCATCACTGAAGTACCTGTCCAAACTGAGCCGCCCAGCTGATATGGTGCTTGGCACCTACATGGTCACTTTATGTGAGTACTCTACTACGCTTTTACCTTGTTATTACTTATTATTTGATTCTCCTTGTTATGGTAGCTCTCCCAATTAGCAAGGATTCCTGCAATATTATGATGTCACTATCGGGTCTATAGTCATGATTTCTTTGAAAGATCTGAGTTTAGATCGCCTGTAAATAATGTTGAAGGCTTTTCACATGAGTTACTGTGAGGTGAGATATTGCTCATGTCCAATCCTTGGTCACTCTCACCATGGACACAGGTATACCACTTTACATACAATATATTTTCATCTAAAACCTGTTTTTCAAAATGATTCAAAATTACTTACCTATCTAGTTCAAGTAACAACTTTCCAAAATGTCTTCAGTTGTAAATTCCAATTCTCTAGATGTCGCTTAAAGTTGATAAATGTTGATCAGATATTTAAAGTCACAAGACATTATTTTTCTTGGTTATTCTTTTTTCTGATTTTAAACACACATTTATCAAGTGTTCCCATGCCAGTGCTACCACCAGTAGCTTATTCATCTGCTATACAGCAAATCCTACTTAGACCCATACCCGGAATAGCAAGTACCAACTATCCCACTCTGTCACTGTTGACGACTTCCTGTATGGCCACTCTCATCCGGTTACAGTTCAGTGTTGCTTTTTATGGCAGTAGTGTGTGGGATGTTGGGTCTGACACTGATGACCTCTACGTGACCTCACCATCACTTCTACCTCGTGGTAGGATACATATTCTATAGTGCAGTATTTATGTATGCCACAGCACTTATCACACTCTGCCAAAGGATTAGAGAATAATAGTTCTACAATAGCCGGGTTCATGAGCGGGGGGGGGGGGAGTTATAGACCCCACTTGGGGGGGTAAAAATGTCAATCCCTAAAGCTTCGCTGGGTTGGGGCGAGACAAAAAACCTTTAGACCCCTCTTGCAGACAGGATTAGAAGAGGAAGAGAAGATATTGCTACACTCGCTCGAATATCTAGCAACCCCTCTTGTTGTACCATTATCTATACAGGAGACATCGGATAAAGACATGGCTCTAGACCGTCCCCAGGATAGTTTGTGTGTATGATATGTATGTGGTGGGGTATGTAGCTATATGTAAAGCCCTGGCTATTGTTGCTTCAATGTGATGCGTTATGGGGACTGCTGCGTAGAGACACCCTTGTTACCAATTCAGGAGGATAGTTTACATTGATCTCGCAAGATTCTTTTGTTTAGTAGAACCTTTATATGATGACAGTGTTCACCTCTGCCTACCATCTGACACAGGTCCCTGGTGGCCCCCTTATAATGTATGCAGCATATATGTATAGGCACTAACCCAATGCTTTAGCAGATGGACATGATATATGTAATATTTATTCATCCGAAGTTCAACAATGCCTATAGTGCTTCAGAGTAAAAGGACCATATTCAATCCTTATTGGATTCTATAAATTTGACAGACTCTCTCAAACTGTGACTCTAGCAAAATCAATGAAATCAGCGTAAGGAAAAAAAGCGGATGATTTTAATCATTCAGGCATAACATATAAACACAAAGGTTAGCTCCTGTAAGTAAGGGGAGTGGTTTATTTCTAGTTGCTTATTATGGGGCAGCATTTCACGAGGCTTATCTCACCGCGTGAAAGTAATCTGGAAGCAGGGACAAAATGGCCGAGCCTTTGGACCACAGGTGGCCCCTTTGGGCCGTGTGTACTGTGTGCCTACCCTTAGGGGGCATGTCCTGACAGCTGATAGGTCTAGAGGGAAATTAGCGCCCAACTCCCCTTGTTCATTGGCACATCCCCTAGAAACTGTGAAATCCGTCCAATTTAATATACATCCATTCAACCTTTGAGGGCTGAGGCTGAGATGTTGAGGCCACATCACATATAGCAATAGAATGGATGCAGTAATGGCCTGTGGAATCATTATGTCGCGTTTCTGTATTGTAACAAAAGAAAATTCTCATTCAGTTCTTTCTGCCAAATAGAAATTTAAAAAATCATCGTAAGCCGAAAGATGAATTTTCCCGCTAACAAACTTTGCAGCGACCCCTCATTTGCTTTGTTAGTTTTTATAGGGGTCCATTCCCAAGCAGATACTCATGCCCCATAACCAAGCGGCCAAACCCTTAGGAGTTTATCTTAAATGATTGAAAACACTCCCAGCATCACCACAAACCAACTACTTCTACATAGATGTGAAGTGAATGCATCATTCCTGTGTAATGAGTCAGCATTATGAAAGTAGCAGTATGTATATACATAATATTGAAATTGTTGTATACTCAGCCCCTAAAAGGTCTAGGCTCCCCATCAGCATTTGAAATCATAGCATCTGGAGAGAATGAGGTATCCTAAAGTATCTCAAATATGGATCGATTATGATATCAATACAAACTAGAACAAGGATATAATAGCAATAATATTCCTCCTGTCCAGATCTAAATGTTTACATATGCATACAAATAATATACATTATAATTCATATACATACATAATGCACAAGGGGAGTGTTGCGTAAGTAAAGCCACCTACAGTAGAATCCAATTTTTAGTCTATCTACCAGAGCCTAACTTAACCTTGAAATACTTTGAAAGCAAAGCACAAGTCAGCCCAGGCAGTCACCCCACTCTGTCAGTGCCAAAAGCTTACTGCATGGTAACTTTGGCAGCTTCATTCAGCATTTTCTTTTAATCTTTCCTTTGGCGGGCATTGTGTGGTAGACGCATTATTCAGCGCTGATGCCCTGTATCCAGTTTTTGCATCCTAGTGGGATATACAGACAATCCTTTAGATGCCAATTTTTTAGATGCCATAGCACAGATACCAGCACCACTCTGTGCTAAGGTTTAGGGAGTGGTCAATGTTTAACAATGGTACTGGGTTTGGGGGTTTTGGAGGGGATAACAAAAACACGAAGGGATACCGAACACGTCAAGACCCCTCTTAAGAATTGGAGCAAAGAATCTTCAACAACTTCAAAACACACCTTGTCACCATGCTAATACCACCGAGTGACTGGTTCGCAGTCCTTCCACCTGATACCTAATCCTTGGCTTATCTACCTAGACAGTCCTGATGGCTTGATGAAGGGCCGCGATTCCAGTTTCATACTATTTTATCTGTTTTCATTTATTTTTGGGTGAGTTTGGTGTCGGATACACAGACTACAGTGCAACATTCAGATGCTATAACATTGATACCTGCACCAAACTGGGGGAAGGGGGTAGAGAGGTTTAAATATGGGACCCCTTTGTGTGGGTTAATGGGGTGGAGTGGGGAGGTATTGAGGCAAGCAATGTTTTTACTTTTGCCAGTACTAAAACTATATTCAGGGTAAAACGGATTAGGACTACCTTGCACAACCACTGAATGCCTTTTTGACAAGGCTCTCTATGCTTATGTGTACCATGGTTACCAATCAGCTCTGGCCAATCAGAGCTCAGGGATTTAGTCTGTGACCTCACTTCCTTTGTTTGGTGTGGTCCACTCTCCTAGGATAGAGTGAGTGGACAGCCTTCTTAAACTATCTTAGAACAAAAGAGTACATGTATATTTCAGGTTGCCCCCACAATCAAATTTTGAAAGGAAATCTGTTTATTTCATATGGAGAAACAAAGTGACTATGCTTAAGTACTGAAATGGCCGTTCTCCACACTCCCATGGAGAAACTGATGCTTATTCTCCGTGGGCTGTTTTTCAACCATGACATCACTAAAATAGCTATGAAACCAATCTTTATATGTATATATTGATGAAATCAATCAAGAATCACATTTTAAAAAATACGGAGATCCACTCTAACCAATCCAATCTCCTGGTTTCTCCACTCTGAATTTAGACTGTTGAGTACTAATCAGCCCTAAAAGACTCACCCACTGTGATATGTCTTACTGCAAGGTCACTTTTTGTTTATTTTGAGTCTATTTTTTGACTGGGTGTGGAGTGATGGAGGCAATGCGCAGCCACAGCACCGGTACCATAACCAATGTCTGCTTAGATTTAGGGAATGGTCAACTTTTGACGACAAGGATGAGGTTTGTTGGAACTAGAGGGGAGAGATCCAAAAAGAACTAGGCTGGTCTTAGGGAGTGGTAGTTTTTAAAAGCGTGCAGGGGTGGGGGGTTGGAACCAAATAGTCTTGGACCCTTTGAGAGAGGTATCCAGAAGCTGACAAATACGAACCAATCTTGATGGGCCCAAACATGTGCATGTGCAGAAACTCACCGACCCCCTTGATGTAAAAAAGGTTTCTGTACTTGAGTAAAAAAGCTGGAACCGTACTCACTATAGCTAAGGCTAAAAAAAAGGCTTGTTTCAGGTCACCCGTCCAACCCTATCAAAACCAGGCCGACCCTTCATTATTTTATGCAATTTTGAAGAAGTTTCCATATTTATAGCCCTTTTTTGTCAATTTTAGTGTCTTCGGACCGGCCGGCTAGTACTTTCATTTTAAAAAAGAAAATTAAAAAAAAAGAAATCCGACCTACAGACCCTACATTTTCTGCCTATGTTACCTGAAACAAACCTTCTTTTTTTTGGCCTAAACCAAAGCCCCTGTTGTCACAAAATGACCACTCGATCATTTTACAGGCGATCAGGGATGAAGGCACTACTGCAAAACCTTCCTGCACATTCAGAGCTATATATAAAAGAGGACTGTAGCACCTTATGCCCTACCATCGATACCAGCACCAATCTCAGCTACAGTTACGCAGGATATGAGGGATATAGACATGGTTGTAAAAACGGTTGTATATACGGTTTTCTATACGGTACATATCTGCAGTATGCACTGGGTGGGATGTACAGGTACAGGACAAAGTTTGTAGTATGTCCTTTTTTTGTGATGTATTGGATGGAGGCTGCTTTATTCCGCATTAGCAAGATGATCACTGCACAGGGCGATTTTTGCCTGGTACCAGTGCACCTTCCTCTGCTAACTATAGCAGCCAGCTGGTTAGCTGAATCTGGTTCCCGTCATGTCCAAAATTCGGAGTTTTAGGGTCCATAAAGCTCTCAGTTATAGGCCTGTATTGTGAGTTAGTATGTCATGTGTTCAGATTGGGGGAGTGGTTAGGACACTAGCAATTCAATACAAAGGTCCTGACTTCGAATCCCTAGCAAGGTTGTTTGGTTCACACACCATTATAAAATGTTTTTTGGGTTATTCAAAAATCTTGATAGTATACAATTCAGTTGTAAATTTCTTTTACACAATATAGAATTTTGTAGGGTAATCTAAAATGATTTTGTATATCTTTTTGGATTTTCTATGTGGATGCTATTATTATTCTTGACCAACTAGGAAAATAATTAACTATGTGGCCTTGGCATGGATTCTAAGTCAGGACCTTTGTATTGAACTGCCAGTGTCCAAACCCCTCCCCCAATCTGGACAGTTCATATACAGGACATAAGAACTACTCAACTACCACCAATTTAAAAAGTGATGACCCCTAAAACTGGACATTTTGGACATGCTAGGAATCAGCTTCAGCTATAGGTCTCACAAAGGAGAATCACTGCAACTCGCTAGTGCCCGAAAGAAACAGCTTTTTATAAAGCGAGACACAAATATAGTTTCCATCGTTCTGTCAACTAGTAGGATTTAACCACGACTTTTTCTGTACAAAAACAGGAGAGGCCTAGTACTGCTGACCCTAGTCATAACCATCTTTATTTTGCCCACACAGCACTAGAACTGTGCCAATCCCACTACACTGACAGAGCACAAGGCATTATGGTTGGTAATTATAAGCATGATTGTATATATTCACTTTGCAGATCAACAAGGTAGCCTATACAGAGAAAAGAAACAGCGTCAAATAGGAGTCAAGGTTGCCTCCAGAATGACTCCCAGGACGGTTTTCGCTTCTTGCATGGTTCAATCCCGGATGGAAACATGGCAGATTTCTTTTTTCATTTAGCAGGGTGGGGGGCATATCAAAAATTGATACATCATTCCCTGATTCACACTCCATGGGCCTAAGTCTATAGTACTATTTTACTGACAAGACTATAATTCACACCCTCCACAAGGTGTGAATGGTGCTTCTAATCCACACCCCAACCCACACCCAGTGGAAGGTTTGAATAGCACCTCTAACTCACACCCTGATCCAGACCCTGTACTCTAGTAGGTAGCACAACAGATATTCGAGAAATTTCTAGATCACTTCATGGATTGCACAATATGACCAGGGGATCAATTAGAGCCCAGAACCGCAAACATTATGTGCCTATCATTGATGGATCATTTTCTATGATTTTCTGAAAATAAAAAAATGGCAGAATGGACCTGTCAGTTTACACCACTCCACCTCTACCACTGTGTACCGTGGCTGTGGCTATTGGAGTGTCTGTAGCCCGGCCTGTCCTCATGTATGCTGTAGGGATATTGCTCTCATTTAGAGGATATTTCCTTCATTAAATAGCTGTTTTCAGGTTTTGATTCTCTGAGAACTTCACTAAGGGTATCAATCCAATTTCCACATGAATATATCATTTTGCCTATAGTAATTCTAATGTAAATGGGCCCTACAAGGTTAATTGGTACCCTCCAGGAAAACCCTTATAGCCAATTTTCACCAGCTTAATTTTACACCAAACTGAAAGAATATTACTCACAGACCTATGTTTTACCTAGTGGTGGGGGTTTTGGGGGGTTTCAGGGGGTCCTTGACTATATAAACTGCCTGTACAAATGATGTAACTGAGTCACACAGGGGTTTATATGGTACTTATTGGGACAGAAAGTAGAATAAAATACATAGAGAGTCTGCTCTATCGGGAGAGTCCAGATGTACACAGAGGCAAATATCAGAGTCACCCAATGTCGCCAATACTACTCTCATACAAGGGTCAGGCACTACTGGACTATAAAAGATGGGTCAAGGGCCATTCTAGTGAGGGTCAGGCTAGGCTGGACATTCAATAACAGGCTGGACTTTGGCAAACTTGCTTGAAAGTCTGGCCATGCTGGGTCCTCATGCCACAGTCTGACAATGCTGGACTCTTGCAGGCTTTTTTTTTTTTTAATGATTTTTATTAAGGTATTTCTAGTATAGTATATAAATATATACAACCAGAGTCTGGGCTACGGCTGACTGCCGATCTTCCGCCCAGGCCTTCTTTATTTATCTTCCCTAACTGGCTATTCTAATCATACTTAAGGTGTGATGGCGATGTAATATAAGTTCTTAAGACTAACATATTTCAAGTACATTATATTCAATTTTCGGCTGTTTGTCTCCGTATGGGGGGGGGGGGTGGGGGAGTGGGGGGGGGGGGGGGTGGGTGGGGGGGCGGGGGTACATTCAGATGATTAACATCGGGTATTGATTGTGTAACTTCTCTCACACATTCACTATGGTGATGACAATGTAATGGTACATAGTATATAATATGACACGATCTATGAGTACATTTACCTATAAAGAGTTAGTGCATTTATGCACATATATATATCATTCCCACAGAGACTCTCCCCATTTTAGGGGTCCAAACTCCACCCCACACTCCCCAAAACCATTCTGATATTCTGCCCTGAAGACAACATTTACTCATGGGGAAAAGAAGTAGACCTTAGACGGAAAAGAAAATCTCCGAAGAAAGATGTATTTTACAGTATTATGGAATGCATTTTTTGGGTGCCTAAATAATAATTGTTTTTTCAAAACCTCATCTATAAGTCGAATTGGCCTTTTGGGTAGAAAATTCGACTTATAGCAAAAATAAATTCCAAATAAAAATCGACTTATAAACGAGGTTTTACGGTAATCATCGGACTATACCACTTTAAAGGCTGAAGGTGCATACTCTTCTCTTTTTCCTCCTTTCCATTCATATCTCATCTAGACGTCCTTTATTACAACGCCGCTTGCTTGTTTTTAATTGCTTGCATGCTCAAGGTGATGTGCTAATCTGTTCATACAATTCTGATAATTGTAATATGCCATCTGCATCAAATTAGGACTTGATTTTCAATGCCTATCCCCATCCCCCTCAAGAATCATCCTATCCCGTTTTTTCATACTGGATGGATTCTCACAGTATAAAGAAACAAACAAACGTTCAAGGGAATGTAATTAACGTCACTATTTTCCATCTTAATTAATCGTAATTAAGGATGCTCGTTTTGTTCAGCAAGAAACGGTGGGTAATTCCCTTGTGGCGTTTTGTCAGTTAGTTTTTAAGAGGCCATTTTCTTACGCCTCGACAATCAGAATGACAAATGTAGGACGTTAACCCAGTCACACCCAGTGGGCTCATCAAAGAAATTGGTTCGTTAATTTTGGCAAAGGAAACTTAGTATTCAGGTCACACTTTTAAACAGTGGGCAAAGCCTAGGGCTTATTTCTCAGTATTTTATCATTTGCAAGACCTAAGCAACCAACTCATACAATTCTGGACCCCACTGCTCTCATTCGAATAAAGCGTGAATGTACAGATACTGTGTGATACAAAACATAGACAATATCTACTTCTGTTGAGGACAAAACTTATCGTGTCAGGGTAGATAATGATTATGCAGTTTGAAGTCTAATTTGTTTTATGGAGTATATGTGTCCATTTTATGCAGTCTCAATAATTGCCCAACCAACCTCTGTGATAAAACGCACCAAAGTTGCTTGTGGATGCAGGATTCATTGAATAAAGGGCAATACCTATTTTTCTCACTGTTCGTGTTCCATGTGGTTTGAAACTAACAGGACAATCAATCACTGTTCCTGGCTAAGGGTAAACAGTTACTATCGCATGTTGAACCTTATTGATACCATCGTGAAGGGCAGGATAGTTTTCTGCATGCCTTCCTATCAACTCCTATATTTAGTAATTTATCTATCAATACACGTAGTGGCTGAGCAGTACAATTTTGAGAGTAAGGCCATGTCCCTTTCTGTCCCTTCTTACTCATAGAATTCAGTATGATTTAAACGTGTGTCTCCATATATACATCACCATACCTAGATGTTTAGATAATGGATCCATAAGAAGCTATATCTATTTGTTATAAGCAAAGCACATTTTGTAACCTCTGATTTTGGAAATAAGGACGTTGTCAAACCTTAAAATGAGCCTCCTGATAATCAAGGAGTTACTTAATATGTATTGTATTCCTGGAGTAAGTAGTAAAACTAGTGGGTTGGAGGAGAATACAGCTACATTGCTTATTGGTCTTTTTGTAAACTGTTCTTTTATTAACAGGAACATGGAGCATGATGCCGATGACCTCTGAACTTTGTCTTATTTATTGTATCTTCTCTTCTTGTCAGCCTCCTGGCTCCAAATTGCCAGTGTTTGTGCAGTTATGATCATGACTAGTTAGCTGGAACTGAATGTTTATAAACTCATTACAAAAATTATCTAGCTATTCATATCCTGTTACCTGAAATAAGTTAAACCGGAAATGAATCAATCCCTCTAACAGTTTAAGGAAAATTAGCTGTTAGATAATATCTACGGAGTGTTTAATTTGACCTTATACTCATAAAGTAAACTCATCTCCAGATGAGCCAAAAACGTATCTAAGTGACAAGGAAACGGGTCTTCTAGCTGGAGGTAGAAGACCTACTTGGCATGTGCCAGTCCAAAACCCGACAATTGCCAGCTCTAGATTTTATTTGTGAGATGGTAACCTGATAGGTTAGACAAGTTTTGACTTGTTTATTTTATGATAGGCACTTTATTGCCAGCTTGGTGTGTCAATGCACTGTGCTAGCATGGAGTATATGACATGAGTAACTCACCAGAGCTGTATTATAACATCCATGGTTGACTCCCAAGTAGCTTGCTAGCACTATATTGCATTCAATGCTGACTCATTTGGAGAGTATCAACGCAGTTTAATTCTTGCCCTAAACACAGGCACTTGCTGTCATAGTACAGTAAAAGAGACTACTTTATAGTTCAACTGTCTTCAAAGGTTTTAATGGTTAAATAATCGCTCAAGTATGGTCCTATTCTTAGACCTACATTGAATCGATCAGCCCCCTTTGGCATCCCAAATATAAGTTATGTTGGTTGCTGCTCCTGTAGCCTATTTATCAGGGTTATGTGCCTGGTAACAACAGTCGTCTGTGGGCCTTCAGTAATGTGAAGTAGTTGTCATTGGTCTGGTTGTAGTTCTAATCACATTGTTGTAATCTCCTAAAAGTTTCATTTTCCGGGGTCTAGAATACAGTTCAGAGTTAGGTATCTAATCTTTTTAATCAAGGTTTGCAATGGATTTAACTGAAAACCTTACAAAACCTGAAGAATGGGTTATAAACTACAAAGACATCATTGCAATCAGTCTGACAAAAGTGATATTACATTTATTAATATGTTAATACTGCAGGAACAAGTTAACTTTGCGAAACATGGCTGGACATAGTTATTCATGCAAAGGCTAAATTATTAGTCATCATAACAGATTCCCATCAGGTCGGTCCAGTTTTGACTCAACGTTGATCGCTACTTGTTGTACTTTAATCTCCCCCACAGTTATATCTGCATATACTGTGGAAGTACTTATTTTTATTGGTGTAAATTTTTTGCGGAAAAGTGAAAAATCGGCAATTTCGCTTGTATTTATTCAAACCTTAAGCATATAAAAATTTCGCAGATTTTTCATTTCCGTGAAAATCGTGAAAATATATACCCAGCGAAATTAGGTACTTGCACAGTAGTGCAATCATGCAATATTTACAGACCTTGTATGGAAGCACTCATTGGACAACCATCCTTCATTGAGGTGAAACCATCGGAATGGAGTACTTAATATAGGACAGCCTCAGTTCTAATTAATCCCAGATGCCATACATGGTAAGTCGTTTTTACAATAAGTTTTAGGGTTGCTAGTTCCCACAGGAGGCCTCAGCTGCTGCAGTAGGCATGAACTACATTAATAAAGGTGGCAAGGCACTAAAGTCAGATTAATCATGAACATCGCGTCATATTGAGAATAATTGAGTTTTAATTAGTCTGACAACAGCTGTGGTAGGACAATGGAATCTGAGACGTTTATTGATGGCAGGACACCTCAAGATGAACACAATACCAACAGAGAACTGCATCAGTGCATTACCCTTTCCTTTTGGGAGTACATGAACACCATCAGGTCATCATGATAACAAGAGGGTATGGGGCCTCAAAGCACAATGCCACAGTTTAAAGGGCCAATAGGAGTAAACACCCACAGATCCTAGATGGGGTCCTTTTTGAAATTCACTTTTTTTTTTTCCTCTTTTACATAATTTGTTTGATTAAATCTGAAATGGTGTTCTGGGAAACCCCATTTTTTATATTTTCAATCCTCCCTCAAATTTTATCTAAAAACATAAACCTGTTTCGTTGGAAAATCCCCACTCCACCTGACCCATCCTCCATCCTGTTAAGAAAAAAGATCCTTTAAATTTGTTGATTCATTCACCAAAGCTATTCTAGGAGAGGTAGAAAGTATCATCGTTCAAATTTAATCCGATATCTAGCAGATCTAGATACATCATTTTTGCCTCTTCGGTCCCTGGGAATGTTTTGTCACAGTTTGAAACAATAAAATATAATGATTAAAATTGAAAGGCTGCTTATATTGTACTGTTACTAATCTTCTGTTTAACTGCAGAAATGAGCCATTCTCTCTGATATACTTACTATCCTTCATTACCTCCATGGGACTTATTAGCAGCCCTGTCAAATCTAACCCCCAGGCACTAGCGACAATGCAATAATTCTGAACACATCAGATTAATATGTATCATACCGATAATCAAACACAGACGAGTATTATTCCCATACAGAAAATGCTCCTCCCAGGGTTAAATAGGCTTCCCTAAAGGCATACTAAGCCGATAATAAAGATGTAGTTCCTTAAACCTCTGACAGAAAACTACTGCTCTTGAAAGGGTCCTGCTTTTGCTCCTCTGTGAAGCCACAGTAATGGCTAATGATGGTTTGTACCGAGTACCATGTTTAATAAGTTAAATCTCCTGCTCAAAATCGACTTGCAAATGGTTGGTGAGCAAACAGTTTTCTTCTTTAATTATCAGCGAGGATGGATGGCCCTAGGGTATCCATGCCCGGTTAGATACAACCAGTATTACACTGTAAAAATATTCCATTGAATATACGGAGAATCAATGCAAAACTTTACGGTGGATCATCGTAAATGTGATTATGGTGAGGCAATGTTAAGTCAACCAATTTTACTGTGAATATCTGTAATCCAGTATGGTGAAACACAGTTCATTCATTTACGGTGAAGCTTTGTCTTATAAAAATATTCCGTTGAATATACAGAGGATCACTGTAAAATTTTACGGTGGATCATCGTTATATATTATTACAGTGGGGCAATATAAAATCAATCAATTTTACTTTGAATTCCCGTAATTCAGCACAGTGAAACACAGTTTATTTTACAGTGAGACACAGTTTATTTATTTTACGGTGAAGCTTCGTTTAATTGATGTTTAGTTTTATCACACCAGGTCGCAGTTTGGTTCATAAGGAGAATTTCATTGATGCTAAGAACACCATTTTTGTGGTTATAAGAAAAATATATAGATAAACAGCTGTAAGGTTTGCTCTGTAGCCATCCTAAAGTAACTTGTTCTCATGGACTGGCATTACAAAGTGTCATGAAGCATTTTATAAGGCTCACATAGACTGATTCCTAATGATTAGGCCCGAAGTCTTGACACTAAGATGCTATTGCTGATTGGACATGGTACCAAATTTGGCATGGAACCTTATTGAGCATAGAGTTAGGTATAGGTGGATGAATGGACAGAAAACTACTGGGATAAATGAGTTAAATTAGACCAAATACTTTTATAACTATTGTTTCGGCACTGTATTGAAATGACGGTGATGTCCCGTATTCTGTTAGAATAACGGTGAATCACTGGCAACACTGGGTGCCGGACTTTCACCGTTAAAATTACGGTGAACTTGAAATAACAGTGACCGTTATTTTTACGGTGAAAGTCCGGCACCCGGTGTTGCCAGTGAATCTCTGTTATTTTGACGGAATTTTTTTTACAGTGTAAGCTTACTGTCCCCACACTCAGCCTGGCCCAGGGTCTACTTGTGACCTTCCCCCTTATCCAATTTGGGTGTCCTAGAGTGTCCGCTCTAAACCAACCAGTGTATTGGGTAGCAATTTATGTATTTATTTTTTATGGAATACGGCAGTCCCATTGATTTAACCAAGGGCACCCGTATTTTACATCCCCTGTTGAATAACCCATACGGCCTGTGACGTTGTCAAATATTTGGGTTTGTTTACATTTGAGCGACCTAGAAAATGTCTTATTAGGCTTCTCCCTACCATAATTTTAAAAGATTTGATTGGAAAAAATAAAAGATAAGCCCAAAGGAACACTCATTTAAGCCTGTTAACAGGGTTATTTCACTTGTTGAAGGGGGTGCTGTATTTATACCGCACCCCTTCAACTCGTGAAATAACCCTGTCAACAGACTTAAACTTGTGCACCTTTGGCTATATATTCCTATGAATTTGCCAGAATATTCACCTCACCGTCCACCTACACCTACCCCAGAGATATAGCGATGTAACTTGTGAGGACTTATTCACACCACCTCTGTGAAGACGCTGACACGGGCAGCTCTTGTGAGATTTTGGTTCTGCTCTCAACATGAAGCCCGTTCCTGGCAAGCTATGGTGTGTGGGTGTCTAGTCCCTGCTTAAACCTCATGAGAAATTCTGAGCTAAGAACTAGGATGCCCACCCACACGGAGAAACCAGAAATACCACTGTACAGGACTGTTTTGAATGAATGGAGTCAACTTGTCATGTTGATCAGTTCTGTTTTTATTATTAGTTTTACCCTCCTTCCACACTTGTGACTATTGCATAATCTTCTACACTAGAGGATGTTGAATGACCAGTAACAATGACAGTATGGCACCGGTATTTGGATGTATGTGAGGGAGCAGGCTGAGCACGGTGTCAGTGAAACATAAACCACCCAGGCAGACAACATAGTCTGGCAGGTTAGAGAGACTTGGGGCAGACAGGCATATGTTACAACCAAAAATAATTCCCTTATTCCGAGAAATAATTTTCTTACTCTGAGAAAGGAAAATAAATAATCCTATCTGGTGGGTAAAGACTATTTTTAAGTAAACCATCTGAATTTAAAACAGGTCATTTTGTCTAGCACATTAGGTTAACATAGCTTATATTCTAGAAGATCAGAGGTTTAAGATTATTTTTGGACAAGATCATGTCTGGTGTGGAAGCGGTTACTGATTGGGTGGGAGTCCCAGACATACACACTCAAAACCATCAGTGTCATTGTCGCTAAAACCACTCTCATATGAAAGTCAGATAGTATGTGAGAGTGGTTTTAGCGACAATGACGGTGACTTTCCTGAGTGTGTACCAGGAATGGTAAATAGCTGCCTGAATGAGCTGCAGCATGGCAATCAGCACTTAGCCTGTGTGGCTGTCTCTAATCCAACCCCAGTTCACTTTTCATGGTCTTATCTACACAATCAAGTCTGGGGACTGGAGTCCACAGACCGGGCTAGTAGGTACCACAGTGATTAAAGCATTCACTGTCAAAAGACTCCCTAGCCTCTATATACATTTCATGTCTACTCGCTACCTACTCATCTTTATGATACGTCCATTTTGAGATCTAAATGAAGTTACGTCTGTCGAATGTAAGAAGTATTTGCTGATGAAGGCAAACTTGAAAACCACATTTAGATGACGCCACTGCTCAGTACTCTGTTACCCCAAACGTTACCACTTTCTATTGGCTATTTGATGTAGGCAAGCCTTGTGCTAACAGTATGATCCCTCAATGGTTTACAGCCAAAACCACGTTTCCCATTTCAAGAAAATGAGATAATTAAACTTGCCTGGAAAAATGATTAGTTTTGAGATTTTTCTTTTCTTAAAACTAGTCATTTATCTGCCAGGCAAGTTTATTTGTCTTATTTTCTTGAAATGTTTAATTACCCTCATGAAGCACAACCACAGGGATGTCAAGGCACTTCACTAGCACTGCTTTGGTGCATCATGCATACCATTAGGGAATGTAGCAACCCTGTGGTCTTGGCACTATGAAGGGATGCAGCGAGCTAAAGTTACTCAACAGGAACGCATAAATTTATGCATCTTTATAACCAAATAGCACAAAACAGTAAAGGGCTATGCTGCCCTTTAGGTCCATTTTTCAGTAGCCGATTTGGAGGTGATCGGCAGGCAATCAGCAGGCAATCGGCAAATAGAGTGATGGAGCTGTCAGCAGGTCAATTGGTAGATATGGCTTAAAATAAAAGCTTAAATATAGCCTACAGCCGGCAGCCCAATCAGTACTGACAGGCGGTTGTAATGGGTCTACCGATGGATGAGACTGCAAGATCGGATAATGGAAATGGGCCTAAAGGGTTAAAGTATGGATAGCTGAGTCAGCAATCCTCACTCATCAGGAGGCCATGGGCAGGAGTCGGTCCCCATAGATGGTATCATGCTAAGAGATACAGACTGATATAGGGTATAGGTCTCTACCGGGATCGGACTTGTTGCCAAAGCCACTCTGTGTACACTGACACCAGCAATCTCGTGAGACCTTGGTTCTGCTCTCGTATTGTAGACTGTTCCCCGGAAGCTATGGTTTCTCATGATAGATTGCGAGCTCAGAACTAACATGGCCGCCCATAGGGAGAAAACCAGTAATACCTCAAAGTACTCTACAACGTAAATGGTTCTCCCAAGTTATAGGCTCATATGCGAGTTAGGCTTACATGAAAGTAATGTTCTGCAGACCCCTGAGCTGAACATCCTCAGTCTTAAACATCTACCCAGACACATTATTCTTGTTGCATCATCTAGTATATAATGTCCCTAATTAGGAATTTTTAAAAACAGAAACAACGCCTCCAGAGCAGCCGTTTGATTATGAGGCTAATTAATGAATGATTACCCCCTCAAGGACATATGTTGCTAAAAGATGACATCTGTCGCCGGTGAGTAACTCACTGGTCCTGCATTGGTGCATCATGCTGACCCACCGGGAGAGCCTCAAACCCATAGGGCCGTCATGATGCTTGAATGCAGCCCTAACGAGTTACTCCCCAGAGTTGCCTTCATGCATCATGATGACCAAGGGCATAATGCATTTAGGCATCATGTCGCCTATTAGAGGGTTAAATCCACTTGTCAACAATGAGCAGAAACCCTACAGGTCACATTAGCCATCCCACTCGATGGACTTTATCAGTCTTCATAATAAGTGCTTAATACATTTATCAGGATCTGTCTGGCAGAACATTTTAGCAGAAATTTGTGATTCTCCTGATATAAGATGTTTCCAGAGGATTTACAGACCATATTATGCGGATGCTGCTAAAGGAACCTAAACACAACTATATTCTGAAATAGTCACCCTTCTATAGCAGGGTCTATAGCAGAAAATAGCTACCCGCCAGACTCTAAAGTCATAACGCACCCGCCATTATACAGATTGCCCTGATGTGGGACTTCCACTGCCTCAAAGCACATACAGTAACACCACCCAACTTGCGGTGTAGACCGGAGTCATAATCAGCTTTTCTTGTTTCAAGGAGCATTTCTAAGTAAAATTTGGTGAAATAACTTTTTAAAGTCAATTTTGGGGTGTAGATTTCAAAATATCAGTTCACAATTCAATATTTGAAAAAAACGAAATGGCCGCCAATATGGCAGGTAGCCAGGACAACCAACTAGACCTCTGTACTCTCACACTATAAACAAAGACAGGGTAGGTCAACCTAGAGTCAACCACGTACGCTGAGATGTCCACCTTAATCATGTAATCACTGGCAGCTGGCACTTGTTGTCAATCTAGTGAGAACTAGTTCAGGGCTTAGCCTACTGCAGTAAGATACGAGTTCACTGATTGGGTACATCAGGCAGCCTGTGGTTAACCCTTCATGGACGGCATCATCTGGGGCCGATTTCTCAAGTTTGAAAGATTCATGCTGCTAATTATTGCTAAAGCAAAGCAGTGAACAATTCATGAAACCCTTACATATATAGCTGTGAACGATTCATCCAACACTTACATAAAAAAGTGAATGATTCATGAAGCCCTTATATAAAGCTAAATTGTCCAGGTGCATTGTACACCTAGAAAGCTCTGGATGTAAGCAAGGCTCTGGACGAAAGCTCTGGACGAAATCAATGCTTTAAACATAAAGCATCCACAAGAATTTGACAGTCAAACAATTCACACTGTACGATTCTCAAAGTCTTTGCATATTTGGCAAAAGTGCAATCGTTTCCGATTGAGAAATTGGCCCCAGAGGTCGGCCTACTTCAGTGAGATATGAGTTCACTAATTGGGTACATCAGGCAGCCTGTGGCTAACCCTTAATGGGCAGCTTCATCAGATATCATGATACGATGCAAGAATGCAACCCCCGTTATTGAATCATTAGTTCAGCATTCATACAGCCGGTCTAGTAGGGTAGGCAAGATGCACCAACGCAGCAATGCAGGGCTTGTGAGTCATCCGCCAGCACTGTGCATTGTGATAACAAATAAACAGACAAATGCCAATGCCCGGTGATACCGTCTCTGTTGTATTTCACGAGTGGGGACTGGGGCAATATCCCACAAAGCCACAGGCTGAGTTGGATGCGCCCCAGCCGCCACAAGTGAAATACATCAGATCCGTATTAATGCAGTTGGCATTTGTGTTTATTTTTTATATGAAGCCATTTAATGAAGGAAAAACAACTTTTTCAGTGAATATGGCCACATTGTATTCAATGGGGCCATTGAATACGGCCTTCCAGTGCTTAAGCATAGGAGATCTTGTATTTCTAAAAAATAAATGTGAATTCCAAGACATTATACACTCCTTAAAGGGTTAAACCATATCACACCTACAGTACCCCTGCACAAAGTGGCCACTTTTTTCTATTCCGAATGCCATAGACCAATTGTTCCTCACATCTCCAGGTAAGGCCAAAAAATAGATCTGTTTCGGTTAAAAATGGCAAGAAACTGTAGGGTCGGCAGGTTGGATTTTTTTTCTCCTTTTAACTTTTCCTTTTAACATGAAAGTACTAGCCCGCCTCTCTGAAAACCCTAAAATCGTCCAAAAAAGGGTAAAAATGCATAGGGTTGGTCCTGTTTTGATAGGGTCGGTCGGGTGACCTGAAACAAACCGTTGTTTATGGCCTAACACAGTGGTACTAGAAATACTAACTAGTTCTGCACGGATGGAGATCTGAGCCAGAGACTTCTGCATCTTGTAGTTCCTATCTTTATGGATCATGCATGGTAACTGCTATACCACAGGCCTCATTTTCAAGATTGATGTAGAAAGAATTTATTCATTCTACACTTGTAGTACAAAGTCTTTAGACATAAATCTATCTCACCCTGAATTTTGGCTACTCACTGAAGACTCCCCCATTAGCCACTTTAGAAATTGGTCCCATCAATATTAATGAGGTTGCCAGGAGCTGCTCTATGAAAAGACTCACTTGTGTTCATTGTTCACAATATAACATTGCTATAGTCATTCAAACAGCTGCACATCACCAAGCAGGGCCCTCCCGCCCTGTGGCTACAAAGCATCATCTGCATCACGGCAATAGGAACAGGTTGTTCCTCTTACTTTGTTGTACATAATAAATATGCTTATCATGCACATTCCTAGTCCATAGCATGCAGCTCATCATAAATCCTAGTACCATAAAACCTTGCATAGAAGCCTCAGCTATAACTTGAATCAGATCACCGGTGCAGCTTATTCCTCACTAGCGGGATACCAGTGGAGCCACAGGGTGAGAGCCCATAGAACTAGCAAATCCTGTAAATGAGGGTGCTCAGACTCTCAGACTCTCAGACCTGCCACCACAGTTAGCAGTATTTGAACTAAGTTACTGTTGATTATGGGTCCAATGTGCTAACCACTGGACTATCCTGGACAGGTAACAAAAAGAGTGCAGGTGTCCTACCAAGCAGGGGATGCAGTAGTTCACTCTCCAAGCAGAGTCTGGACACCCCCATCTACAAGATTTGCTGAAGCTAGTAATTGGAACATAGAGGATGTATACTGGGACCAGTCAAACATGGCGCTGTACAGTGGACATCCAGCTACCACGGAATAGGAACGGCACAAAGTGTAAGTGCCACTTGTACGCGAGTAAGGCTTATAGGGGAGGTTTTGTGGTAGTCTGTGTAGCACCACATTACCAGGCAGTTGTGCCATTGGATGGGTACATGTGCTGCAGGTGCACTCAGTAGTGAAATACTATTCATGTGTCCATTACAAGGGATGACAACCTAGCCATAACGTGGTACAGCTGGCTGTAAGGGATACACAGTGCATGTAAGAAGTAACATCACCTGCCACCACTGTCAGCACCAGTAAGCCTTTCAGGACAGCATCATGCTAAGCATTAGATTAGATTTAAATTTGTATAGGCATTAAGAAATCATATACAATACAGACGTTTTTCAGAATATGCTGTAGTGATGATGATACATTTTAAAACCCAACCTGGAGTTAGGCAGGCATACAACGCCGTCTATAGGCTATGCAAAAAACATAAAGGTAAACTGCTACGGGGTTGAGGCTCTCCTGATGGGCTGGTGGTCTGATACATGAAAGAAATCTTAGAGAGGGACTCACAGGGCTTGTGTCTGTGGATCATGCTGACATAAGAACTACTAACACTTGCGTGACCATCAGGCAAAGTCAGGATTCCCTTCACTCCTTGACTCATGGTAGCTTTGCATGTTATACATCGGCATGCAGCTTTACTCAGTTTCTGTATGCAGATGTCTGTCTTGCCCATGATATTTCCAATCAGTATCTTTTATAATTTATATGTTCCTTTTTTTTGTACTCTGATCATTTTACTAGCTCAAAAACATTTAACCTCAACTTCACAAGTTTGCGTAGTATGCTAAACATCTTATTCTGTTCGGGTTTAGTTTGTGGAGGTGGTCCTAAAAGATATACGGCATAATGGCATCTTCACCAGTAATCATATATCTAGGTAGAGACCTATGGGTTGTCTTTAAAAAAAATGTGGCCATGGTACCTCTCCCCTCCTGGTAGGAACTTAATTACAGGAAAGATGCACCTCAGAGCTAAACCTATATTTCCACCTCCTTCAAAGAGCTCTGGATGGTCGGAGATCGGGTATACCAAACAGCTGGTGGTTGGTACTCTTTAAGGACGGGGGAGCACCTTTGTGCAATTTGCCTTATATTGTTAACCTGAACATAGCCTGTTATTATGCATGAATACAGACCTCATGAGTATCTTGCACTAATGTTTCCAGACATCATCCTTATCCCCATTTAATAGAGTGGGTATGAAGCTTCTCATCAGTCCCCTATTGATGAATTATGACAAAACGCTTACTGGGTTAACCTGTATGACAAATCACCTTTGTACGTGGGTGGCCACTTTTTCCCATTCTGTTTGCAATCTCCACAGATTCCCCATACTTTATTATTAACACAGTAGAAATAAACATGCTACCTAGTTCTGTGTAGTTGGAAGCCTCCAATGAATCAAGTGCAGCACTTGTCATCAATGGACATGTTCCTAACCCAGTTCACTTAGGTAAAGGCCTTTTACTTGATTAGAAGTAGGCCAGATCAAAGATAAAGCATCACACAGACTATTTACTGCATATATATATCTTGAAACAGAATCCCTCGGGATATTTTAGAATATAGGAGTGTCTAAAGAAATGTTCCGATCTATAGAGGCCTATTAGTGTGCTCAATACAGGGTAAACACAGTCATGACATTCCAGGGTCCAAGAAGGCTTACAAAGCCCTACATGTCATTTAAACCTCACGTCTTAGATCTGCCTTAGGGACACAGTCAATATTCCCAGAGCTAATTTATATGCTTGAGTAGACTCGATCTATGGTCAAAAAGAAATGCAGCTTTCATGGCCTGGCTTTCATGTCTTGAGGGTAATTGAATATGATATTGAAACCCCGTGCACAGTTTGACGATCTATCTCATTCTTCACAATCTCAGAATCAGCATCATATGTAAGGTTATGGTAGGCTTAATCGATAAACCCCCCGAGAAACCAAGGGTAAATGTTTGTTTGTCCGGGCACCGCAAGGGAAGCACAGTGCTAAAACTAGGGGGTTTGGGGGGCATGCCCCTATAAAAAGAAGGTCTAGATGTGAAATATGCATTTTCAAGTATCTTAGGCTTTTATCTTTTATGAAATACGACCGTGCCATTAGTTTAACCAAAGAATGCCTTATTGCACACCCCCTGTTAAATAACCCATGGCCGTATTGAAGGGCCTGGGACGTCATCAAAAACGGCGGTTTGTTTACATTTGAATGGCATAGAAGTAGGTTATTTCAGCTACTTTAGGCCCTCCCCCTATAAAAAATTAATTTGAATCGAAAAACATGAAAAAATAAACACAAAGGCACACTCATTTAGGTCTGTTGGCTTGGTTATTTCACTTGTTGAAGGTGGGGCTGTATTTCACGAGGCCGTGAAATAACCAAGCCAACAGACCAAAACTCGTGAACCTTCGTCTATGTATCTAGCCTCTACCACTTGGCTTGGAAAAAAAACCTTTTCAAGGAAAAAACTAAAAAGATCTAAATATATCAGCAATAGATTATAATGTGTTATATATTATCCCCTTCTCATTCTTCCTTTCCCTTCTTTCTTCTCTTTTCTTCCTCTTATTTTTTGATGGGGGGGGGGGGACAAGGCCCGTCGCCCCCCCCCCTCTGGATCCGCCAATGCAATGTAACATGCTCAGGTGTCGTTTATTGTAGCAGTGCTAATAAATCTATGGAAGCTCAGCATACATACCCCGCAGGTATGGGTGAAACTCAATCTTGTAGAAACTTATGGCTTGTCCTAAAAAACTGCAGCTTTGGTAATGGAAACGTTCCTCCTGGTAGAGATTCTCATTACCGTTGCAAACACCGGAGAGCTCAACCTGGTTATGCTGTCCAGGCCTTCTGATGGTTATATTTTTCTAACTAACTAAATGTGTAATGGCGTCTTTATATGTTACATTCCGACAATTATTGATGCTGTATGTCTTAGAATTCCTTCGAGGACAGAAGCAATGTTCCCATAGATAATGCATATGCTTTAAACATAAAAAATCGTCCATATGTATGTAAGCCTTAACAGGTAATTGTCCATGTGTGGCTTAAAAGTGATGTTGATCCCTCTGTGAGGCTCTCATCAGTGCAGATACCAGCACAACAGGAGGAATCATCTCATTCATCATAAAAAGATGAGTCATTAGTCATTTATTTAGAGGGCCAGAGGTATAATGCATTGTCAACATGGCACTTACCGACACTGCATTGATGTTTCATGTTGACCCTTCAGGAGTGTTATGACACCTTTGGGAAGGCATGAATGATCAATAAGGTTTCCACTCAGCACTAAAGCATTATATCTGCAACCTTTAGATGCGTAATGCGTTGAGCTTGGGGCATCTACAAATGTTTAAAAGTGATTGATGACACCGAGGATTCTTTGATTCATTAGGGATCATTCTGAGGATCTGGATGTGGGACCTTGTGAAGATGTTCAGAACCTTAAGAAACCTACTAACTCCACGTGGTGGACATTCTCCTATTTACATATTTACGTATGCCTCCCCAAGAGAGCCTCAAACCCTTGACCATAGGATATAGATAGAGGCAGACAGCCTAACAACTGAGCTAGCCAGGCTGTGCAGGCAAGACCTATTGATTAGATGAGAGCTTTAGTTCTAAGGTTATCATAGGAATACAAGGGTAACCCACTCCGGTATCTTAATATATTACTGGATGGATATGTCCCCAAATTACAAATAGGGTCTGGTGAACAGTCCATAAAGCATTCTTAGCACACACCATGCCATTATGACTTTACATTGTCATTGTCAATGTAAAGAAGCCCATTCTGTGAAAAGCTGTAGTATCAATATGGTTTGGTCAATCACTTCCATATTCGGTTTGAGCATTGATGATAACCTATAAGAAGTCTCAATGAGTTTACATAGACTTTTGAGATAGTTAGAATGATCCTTAAGATCAACCACCACCATTCTGTGCCTCTACATGGGTCCCCAGAATTTTGACCGTGTCGCCTTGTCGATTTTTAGCTACAGGGCCATGTCATCGTGTCGATTTTTAGGTATATAAGAACTTAGAGAAAAATCGCTGTGGGTCGATTTTTATCTAATTTTCCTGTGTCCGTCGATTTTTAAAATGGCCTAAAAGGGCTGTGTCGCTGTGTCGGCCGTGTCAATTTTTACCCATGGAGAGGCACCATTCTGGTCAATGAAACTGATTAACAACAAAATTGTTGTGTAGACAGGTGCTCTATGTATGTGTATACATAGACAAAGGAATCAATGACCACATGAACCACCACAATGCAGGACAGGGACAGCTACTTCTTTTTACAACATTATATCTGCATAATGTCTGTTACCACACACTCATTACTATATGTGTGATGCAATCTACATCTGTGAATGGCTAACCTTCATGGTAAACATTTTGCTAAACAATGATATTTGTCATCAAGATGCACTAATGCAGCCCTGGCAAGTTACTTGCCTTCTATAAAGAGGCCAAAGAGAGAATCATGAACTAAACAATTATACTGGTGTCTCATAATTTGGAGACAGACGAACCCTAATCCTAAGCCTAACCCCAACCCAAATTGAACTGTCTTAGAAAAAAGCATGGCCCACTCTTTATTGAAATGTACAGTGAAACAAAGTGTTCATGTGACAGGATTCCTTTGTGTCCTGGCTCAGACAACAATTGCAGAGGTGATAAAGCCTTGTTGTAAAAGAAAGAAATATGTCTCTGGGGGCAAAAGACATGTAACCGGGGTTTAATATGGATTGTTTTCAGCTGAAGATTTCTTTTTGGAAAGGGATATCATGTGCTAAAGGGTGCGCAGGGTGAGGACCAGTTATGTATATAAGAGAACCAGCTTCATTAAGGCCAGATGTGATAACATTTGGCCTTTATGAGAAGAGCTTCTCAAGACTCTTAATTAGGTGGACATTATAGGGTCTTCCATGGTAAATCCATAACTATGAGACCTTACAGTCATTCACAATTTTGGGTAGGATACACACCTTTTCAAATATGGCTTCCTGTCCTGACATGAACTGCATTTAAAAATCTATTCACATCATCTTTTGGTTTGATTGAATAGTTACT
Source organism: Harmothoe impar (assembly GCA_947462335.1). Taxonomy (NCBI): domain Eukaryota; kingdom Metazoa; phylum Annelida; class Polychaeta; order Phyllodocida; family Polynoidae; genus Harmothoe; species Harmothoe impar. The sequence goes on along the minus strand of OX381720.1, from coordinate 56,396,022 downwards.
GGCCTGTGAACCTTTCTCTCCGGATGTTAACAGTGTACTGTGGATGGCCTGGAATTAAGGCCCAGACCCGAACTGACTACTAATATGTGTTTTGTGTACAAAGGTATTCTATCCAGTATGCATGGCTACAGGTCCAAAAAGGACTGCTCCCAATTTAGTATGTTTAATGCATCACTGCAGTAATTCAAATATCACGGGCCAGTACATGTCCGTGTTTAATCAGCTCAGGGACAATGTGGATAAGTTGACAATGTGGTTGAGGTTGGGGCAACATGCCATAGTAAGGGCAAATGACTAATCACAATGCTGAAATGACATTGTGCCTATTTTTCCATGTTTCTGGTACTCCAATGTCCAGGGTATTGATATGTGGATCATAAAATCTTTTATATCACGAAAGGTAATATGTAAACATGCTCTATACTGTTGTTAGACTCCTTTGAAAGAATTCTCAAACTCAAACTCAAACTTTTAGTGAATAAATGTTTTGGACACAACTCTGGATATGAGAGCCACATGGAGTAAAACATGATGTAACCAATAGTTCAGGGTAACTTTGAAGTTTTCAGAAAAAATTGAGTATAATAATGAAAATAAGTTCTGCCCAACTTTGCTGTCCATTGTCATTTCACTATTGAAAAATCTCAATAGCAAATGGACAATTGGGGGATTTATTGTGCTTGCATTGGTTTCATTCGGAGAGAACATCAAACTTTACAAAACCCCTCATCATTAATACTTTTTGCCTTGAACACATGCAAAGTTTTTATATGTGAAAGCTCCTTGACCTTATCCACATAATGAAATAAACAAATTGATATTCTGTTTCAATGAACGCTAAGCCTTTTCTTTTATATCCAAAAGGAACCTCGTGTTTCAAACCAATTGCTTGAAATCATTTGGTTCGTAAGATGAGAAGTGTGTATTGTCCAGATAGAATTTAACTTTGATCCATTAGCAGTATTTTCTTTATGCAATTTCCCTCCCTCATTATAAGGCTTCCGTTGAAAGGGCACTATCGAAATAACTGTTTTCAAGAGTAAGGATTAATCTTTTGTCCCTTTTTGTCACCAGAGTTCTGTCTTAACAACAGAGGAAAAAGGATCTTGTACCCTTTGTCATGACTCATGAATGCATACCTTAATTTTCTAGAAAAATGGTCGGATGGAAATATCAAAATAGTTTGATTTCCCGTCCGCCCATTCCGTCCATCAATGCTTCCATCAATACGTCCATCAATACGTCCAGTCTGTGGTAAAAAAACTGGACCGATTGACAACAAAAACTGGACAGAATAGATCTCCATCAATCCGTCCATCAATCCGTCCATCAATCTATCCATCAATCGGTATATCAATCCCTCCATCAATCTGTCCATCAATTCGTCCATCAATCCGTCCAGTTTTTGACCTAAACAGGTGATCGATGGATGGAATGTATGGACAGTCCTTGGTAGAAGCGGGCTTTGTCCATCCATCCATCCATCCAGCTCCCTGCTTTTTTGGACGGGTTTTATGGATGGACGGATGGACGGTTGTTGGTGGAGGCATCCCTTAATTTTCTCATAGCACATATTTGTAACTTGTGATTTGACAGATAAAAACATATTCAAACCTTAAAGAAAAAGGTCCAATGCTCGAGGGTGGCGTTGACAATCAACCATAGCACAGTATGATATCCTTTTTGAAAGGATTGTATTCATCCAACACTAGCCTATAACTCCCTGTTAACAGGTTGAGGAGATACCCACTATTCTAGTACGCCCTAAAGGAGCGGCACTTTTACTCTACATCTAGGGCGTACCAGTATAATGGCCTACATACTACATCAGTGTATCTAGTTATTTACATAAAATTTGACTCAAAGTCACAATATACTATATATCATGTTTGGTACCATGTTTGGAAAGAGGACATCCCAATCACTAAACTGGTCGATTTACAAACTACAGTCATTTATATTTATTCAAATATCACGTATTAAACATAACACAGGCACAAAATAATTTCATATAGACTCGGCATAATCCATTTCCGAATTTTGTGTTAGATTTGCTGATAAATATAAATACACAGGTTGATAGAGTAGATATTGATCTATCACTCTACGATTTAGTTTTATTTCCTAATGGAATGGTAAGGTAATAGATAGATAAAGTCTTGAAAAAAATGGGTATTTTCTCCCCATCCCATGCCCTCAGTGTTGGTATAGCTAAGACCCATCGTTCTATGGGTACTGCAGACCCACCCATGGGGGTCAATATTCTAGTACAGCTGTCTGTTCATGGTCTAATGGTCACACAAAATGTACCAAATAAATGGTACGCCCCAGAACCATGCACAGTACTAGTATATTGGTACAGTCTAATTGAGTAGACTGTTCCAATGTAGTAGCACGTACCAATAACCTATTCTCGTCCCCTTCCTGGTTAATGTATTCTCGCCTCATCCCAACACCAGCATTTACTGCTATGTTGCAAACATATAGTCATGACTGCAGAGCAGGTAGCATAAAAATGGTTTCCTCCGAGTGCAGAAATCTCCCTTTTATGATCATTGTATGTCAGATTCTATATTCAGCATTTTCAATTTGATAGCACCCTTACCATGAATCTAAAGAGTAAGGAGTACTGGCACGAGGCGTGAGCATCTGGATGGAGCTTTGGAGGTCGTAACTGATTACTCCCAGGGGATTAGCTTCCTTTGATGGTAATGTAGGTTATTAGATATCCTACAGGAGTGTCCCGTCCTGTCACCATGCAGACGGAAATCCCTCAAATTAAGGTTGTCAGGGTAATTAGTAATATATATCATGTGTGAGCGCATTAATACAGTTGCTGGAGGGAACTACTTTCAGGAGTATAATGAGCTTCATGATAATGGAAATCTAGTTGGTAGCGTATGCTACAAGACAATAATAAGCATTAGGTCATATTTAAAAAAAGTTTGTTTCCAGTCACCCAACTAGCCCTATCATGATAGGGCCGACCCTACGGTTTTTAAAGCAATTTTGAAGGATTTGCAATAATTTTACACTTTTTTGGTCAATTTTAGGGTTCAGACAGAGCTGACAACTTTTCTCATATTCAAAAAAAAAGTGAAATAGAAAGGTGGCATGGTACATGAAGATGTTTGCAATTTTAAAGACATTTCTACATTTTTACACTTTAAACAAACGTTCATATGAATCAATAGTTTTTCTATTATTTTTATTTTATGTGTGTGTGAAAAGGTTGAAGTGCAATTCACCATTAAGCTTTAAAAATAAATTCATGAAGAAGTGCTTCTACATCAAATCTCCATTGTTGATGACTGTCGATTGATCTCGAGATCAGAGACCTCTGCTAATGTGTTATGTTATGACACACTCCCAGGCCATTGCCCTGTGGATGATAAGCTGGGAGAACCACTGTCTTTGTTAATAAATGAAGTCAAATGCTTACATTTACATCAACATGAAGCTAGTTTCTAATTCTAGGTATTCCTTTAGGTATAGCAAAACTAAAGAATAGATATGAGAAAACATCAAAGGTAAGATTCTCTCCATATCTTATGTCATCTGCCATAGCTTACGTCATCTTCCAACATGAGTAAATACCATAATGTAATGATGACAGCATACACTGAAAATCCATAGGTGGAAAGGGTTAGTCAGTACAGACTACCCCAGGTTGGTCATATGAGTGTTAGTCACAATGGCAAAGTTATATTCAAAAATTACCAAAGGGTCAGTCAGGAGTGGCTAACTTAGGTCCGTCATTGGTGTGTTGTATTTGTATACCACTAGTTGGGGCCACCTGTGATGATCACTCAGTGGCTCCCCCTGGAACTAAAAAGACTAAGGTGGGTTGGTCAGTAGTGACCAACCTGACAATAATAACTAATCTAGGTTGGTCGTATAGGGAGCCAAAAAATGACTAACTATGTTAGGCACTAGTGACTGAGAGGTTGGGCGTATAGGGAGTCTAGGAATATCAGTGTAGGTAAGCTCGTAAAGGGAGGTAATTGAGCTCTGTGTATCATTAACATCAACCACTGGCCTTACATCACTGTCGATGACGTTAACTACCACATGAACTGTAATGTAGCACAGGCAGAGGCTACCATTTATAACATTACATCGCTGCAATATTGAGTCACAACAGTTACTGCAGACTCATTAGTCTGTCTCGGCTACAAAATGGTAACTGACAAGGCGTAAAGATTAAATATTGGACAATATTACTAATCATGCCTACTCATCATTTCATTGTAGAACATTTTAATATATCTTATTCTGGAAACCAAGAGCTGCACCACACTGCACACTGTGCTGTAATTGTCCTACTGCCAAATTCATCTTTCTAAAACTTTGATTGAATTCAACATTTTTAATTGTAACAAGAAATACATACATAAAATGATTAACATCACTTTCAGACAGTTATGCCTTAAATGCCAGTCAATTGAGTTGAGTTAAGATTTAGCCAATGTTGAGTGATTCTATTCTTCAGCTTTACCTACCATAATAATGTCAGCCAGATTATGTGGTAGGCCTAAAGAAACTGTTGTGGTAAACAGGACACAACCCCTGCTTATTGTCACAAGAAGGACAGTCTGACTCATGCCTGTTACTTGCCTTTGAAGTTAGATAATGGACCTCCAACGACTAGTGTAAAGTGATCTGCTTGCTCATTGTGACAATGCTCAACCTTCAATTAGACTTAGTCAGCTGTGTACCTGTCCAGGCCTCGGTTCACCACATAAATTTATAAGAGCTATTAAGATACTCAACTAAAAACAGTGGTTCTGTGGGCTCTTTTTGGTTCTAATATGGTAAAGGACCCACTGATGAGATAACAGTTGTTGCTCTTGTTTACCTGGAAACAATTAGATAGTGGCTGTTTAGGGGCCATGTTCATGAATAAATGACTAACAGCTAAATATCTATCAGGTATCGCTGTTTTTAAATCTTTCAGAAGTTAATTAAACATTAGTTGATCTGTCTATGTCAATATCTTATTATGGTGGTGCACGTGCAGCTTCAATTTCGGAAATAAAACGTTTGATTACTTTAATTTCAATATTCATTTGTATGGGCAATAATATTCTTCTCCATATCTATGTAATAGAGAACATTCAGATGGTAAGTCATTTAAATAGATTGTACTTGAGTGGGGTTAGCTTCCATGCAGTATTCCCAAAAAAGGGTAAAAATACACTTCTTTTTTTTGGCCTAAGTCGGTTTGTGCTGTTAGCTCCCATGCCACATTCAGTTGATGTTTGTCATTTCCATCGAGCATCTTACATTAAAGTCTTTCAGAACTAATATTCTCTCTAATTTATTAACTCTAATGGATCTACACATGAAAGTGTGATGTTGTACTTGCAATACTACTGCTTCAAGTTGAGGATCTAATTCCTCAAGCTTCTTTACTAATGTGCCTTATGTAAGAGAGATTTTATCTAGATGAGGGATGAATCCATTTGAAAGGGAATAAAAGTGGAGGGCAATATTTCATTCATTTCTGACAGTATATTGTACTCAGCAGAGGAAAAGTCGATATTAAAGCACGTCTTCTGTGTTTAGTTTATTAAATCTATCAGGCATGATACTTTATGAAGCGAGTGTTGTCAATATTAAATGTTTAATAGTTAATCAAAAGTTAAACAGATGAACAAGTAATGATTTGCTGTAGGATCTATGACATGTTATCAAAGGTGTGACTGTGTAGAATCTCTGATGAGAATTTCTAAACCTTTTGTTGACAGCTAGTTGACAGTAATTAACACCTACCTTTTCACCGTCCACTTAAAAATTCATTATGGAAGACTATGCAATAATGATTACAGAGATGATGCTCCACTAAAGCGAAACAGAAAAAGCTGATAGTCAAACTTAACGAATGTGTCCAAAAAGCTTTCCCACGGTTCTTCCTGAGAGTGCATTGTGTCAGACAGGGTAACCCTTTAACAGACTGGACAACTTCCCGTGAGGAAAGCCTCCATTCGTCCTGCCTATGTGTAGCAATGTTCTCCTCCTAATATTTGAACCTTGTTTAGATTAATGTTAGGGACTTGGTAAAGTTTTACAAGCGTATGAAATTGAAGATAGCATGATGATCACTGTGGTTATTTCACAATGCTGACAAAGAACATAATGCATTAAAACATGTGGTTGTCTTTACGTGGCTAAGAGAAATTAGATGTCACATGTATAAATCTAGTTCCTGCATTACACTTTGGTCTGCACATTAGTGCAATGGTTTATGCTTCCCTTACTACCAGGGTCTGATGTCTACTAAACTATCCAACGGCAGCATAGCAGCTACCATTAGGCTGAGCACTGAGGCAGGAAAAAGGTCTACATTAACTTATGAACTCTTTATCATATTAAGTTTCACCTGAGAGCGATTACATGAAATCATTCTGTAGTGTATTCTGTAGTGTAGAAAGGATGGATATAAAAATCCCTCTCTTTGTGATCAGCATATGTGATGCAAATGCCTTGCTTCATGTGCAATTTTCTGCTTTAGAATGGACTGTTTTTTGATCGATCATATCTAAACCTAATTACTCCCTAGCAAAACATGAAATGTTAAAGGATGTTACTGCATAGTACAGTGTGATACATTATCAATTTCTGACAGTGTATTGCAGTCAATCATGGAGTGAGAAAAGGGAAAGGCAATGTAATGAGGACCTTATATATGCTGGCTTGGATAATCCATCAGGCGTTATACATAATAAAGGGACTGTGTTATTGATGTAAAATGAGTAAAAGTCATAATGTAGCTGCCATCACCAATCCATAACCCATTGTGTGACTGCCTACCCATGGATTAAAAGTTGAAGGATAGAAAGGTGTTGTGCCGGAAACAAGTAATCATTTCTTTTTTTTAAATCATAGACCTTTAGCTCGAGCTTTAGTCCATATCTAGAGTGGCATAGAATGTACTTAACATGGACAACACTCTGCTCACAATTACCTCTCCTAGGTATTAATTGAAGGAATAGCCTCACTGCAAAATACTTGCCGTAGCTTAGTAGTTTCCATCCATATGTCATGAACATATTTGGTGACATTTAAATGGATTTCTATGACTTATAGAGATTGCTTCACATGCAGTCTAAATAGTCCATGTGATGTATGTGATTCCATTACAGCATCTAGTTCTAATTTGATTGACTCTAATGTGGTTCATATAAAGAGAATTCTTCAAATACAAAAGCATTGTCGATGCCCGTGCCGGATCTGTTACTCACCATCAATCTCAAATTCGAAATATGATGACTATGAATAGAAAAGGTTCCACTGCAGTTTATAGTCCATTGCCAATCCATAATTAATTCTGTAGCTTTCTACCTCTTGATCGGCAGATGAATCAAGCTGAAAATCAGATTAGATTTGCCAAGCAGAAAATCAGATTACCCCCAAGAATATCCCCAAGAATATATTCCACACACATTCATACATCTAAAACTGTACGAAGATGTGATATCATACCATCTGCACACCCATGATGATTCAGTGAATGAAAATAGTTCAGCATCACAAACCCTTTCATACATGCATCGAAAGTATGCTATAATCAAACATCCTGCCGGTCAGATCCTGGCATCAGCACTTTCCATTAAGTTCATGAACAAATGGCTTTTACATTTACTACTTCCCATATTTTAGGTGTATCTTACTGTAACAAAGCGCTCCCTTGCATCGCACACTGTTCTTATTAGCCTCAATAATATCATGTCTGCCAATATGTCATCCATGCTAGTGTGAAGGGCAACTGGTGATATCTATATGATTGGAATATCAAACTGAGAATCAAACATATAATTACTCTGGATCGCTAGGGCTCAAGACAACAGTAATTTGAAATAAATGTTGCCTTAAACTCAACATGCACACTTAATCATGATCAGAAGAATCTTCACAATGCATTGTCATTCAAATAAAGTGATACAATACTTTTCCCTCTCATATTGCACCTTTACTACCTTAATGGTACTTTTTTTTTTTTTTTAAGTGTTTTATTGGGTAAAAGATAACAAATACAAAAGTAGATGCATCATCCTAGCTTAGGCGCATTGCCTTACTTCCGCTAGGTCCCCTATCATTGATCTCGATTAACAATACATATATTCAAAAGTAAATGGTTATGGTGTAACAAGTTGCAGGTAGATTATCAGTACATGTACAGACAGATAATATTTCAATAAAATCATACAAGTAATTGAATATCACAGAAATTAATGATGAGATGAGATGAGATGTGGGGGGGTGCATTGTGTACATTTAAATGGGAGGCATTCTTAAGATTCACATTAATAAAACGATAATTAATTACATAAAGCATTTGTTGTAGTTTTCTTTTATCGCTATCTTAAAAGCAGCCAGGCTGTCTATCACAGTATAGGTGGGTTTGAGCATGTTCCAGCGTTTGATTGCTCTGTAAAAGCAACTCCTCAGTACGATGGGTTTTAGTGAACGAGGGACTTTTAGCCTTATACCTTGATTATGTCTTGTGGGTAGGTTCCTCTTATCTATGAGTCTATTTTGTTCTTTCAGTGTAAAAGCATAGAAAAGGAGATGGATGTCTCCTCTCTTGACTAACATCATGCAGTCACATTTATCATGTAATTGCATGGTATTATACATAGGATGAGCCTCAAGTTTAACCTTATATACAGTTCTAAGAGCCTTATTTTGTAAGTGTTGGAGTTCAAGTGATTCTCCTACGTTATTCCTATCCCATATGTAATCGACATAATCAAAATCATAGTCTTATACATGGTCAGTGAGGTAAAAACATCTACATATATTCTAGCTCTGCAGGATTGGATTATCTTATTACGTATGTTTCTAACAGTGTTCAGTCTGTGTTGGATAAATTTCAACTCAGGGTCTAGTGTTAAGCCGAGATAGGTGAAAGTGTAAACTCTTTCTAATATTTTTCCATTCAGAGTAAAAATTGGGTTTAACCCCCTAAAATTATTAAAGAACATCCACTTTGTTTTACCCTCATTAATAGTTAGGCTGTTTTCTACACACCATTTTGATATTCGATTTATGGCATGTTGCATTTCAATAGGACAACTCATGGAGATTACAGCGTCATCTGCATACAGCGTAACATTAAAATTATATATTTTTGGCAAGGAATTTATGTAGATAGAGAAAAGCACTGGGCCCAAGACTGAACCCTGTGGAACACCATATGTGATTGTTTTTTCAGTTGAGAGTGTATTATTTGCTATTGTCTTTTGCGTTCGTTGGTGGAGGTAGCTTTTGAACCAATTTACGGTATTTTCGTCAAGTCCAAAAAGGGATAATTTTTTAATTAATTTAGAGTGTGAGACCGTGTCGAAAGCTTTCTTGTAGTCGAGATATAGAGAGATAGTTGATTTATTAATTATTATGTTTTCTATGATGTTCTGAAGGTGTTCCCTAATGGCAGTCTGTGTCGAGTGCTTTTCCCTGTATCCATGCTGGCAAGGTGACAGGAGTCCACATTCTTTTATATAACATTGTAACCTTACACAAATTATTTTTTCCAACATTTTCCCTGGTAAAGGTAACAAACTAATAGGTCTGAGGTCGCTTACTTCCAATGAATTGGCCTTTTTTGGAAGTGGGACAATCGTGCCGGCTTTCCACTTTGATGGAACGGTACATGTGGATAAACTCTTATTAAATAAACATTGTACTATATCAGGTACACACATGAAAGCATCCTTTATAACATGGGCTTTTATATGCTTAATTGAGGAAGATTTCTTCACATTTATGGCCTTAATATGCTTCATTGTTTCTGCGTAGGATATTGCACTCAGGAGGTCTTTCTCCGCGGTGGGGTTACCGTACGGGTTTTGTTCGTTACGCTGCCCCTCACCAGGTGGCAGCGCCTTTGCTAAGGTCTCTCCTATTGAGGAGAAGTAAGTGTTGATGTGATCCGCACAGCCTTCACTCGGTATCATTAAACCTGTTGACTTATTTTTCAATTTTATTAGTGTTGCACATGTTTTTATAGGTAACAATTTGCGTATGGCCTGCCAGAATTTAGTAGGATCGTCTCTACGGTGTATAAGAAGCATATCAATCTCACTCTTTCTACTGTTAAAAATGAGGCCTTCTACTCGGTTCTTGTGGAAATCTGCTATGCGCCAGTCATCAAGATCCATGGTGCGCCTGGCTATATTATACAGTCTGTCTCTTTCCCTCATAGCATCTATAATGGGCGGAGTGAGCCAGCTTGGGGTAAACTCTGGTACTGTAATTTTCCTTAACGGACACATATCATCTAAAATAGTACGTATAATATCAATAAATCTATCCCACATGAGATTAGCATTGTCAGCTTCCACTATGGGAGCCCATTCAATAGCATTAAGTGCATTTTTAAAATGTAAAAAGTCATAATTTTTATACTATCTAGCGAGAATACATTTTTTCCTAATTTTTGTGCGTTCACATTTTACTAACATATATATTGGAACGTGATCTGATATTCTGAAACCCACAGTACCAGATTCAGCAACATTATGAACATTAGTATAAAAATGATCTAACAGAGTTCCAGATTGTGGTCTAGTAATATCATTTATTAATTGTGTAACATCATTGTCAGTACAAAACCTATCTACTCCTGAATCCTTTATATCATCTTGTGAAAAAAGATTTACATTGAAATCCCCCATTATGACAATCTTTCTATTTTTTGAAACAGGTTTTTTGAGCTCTTCTAATTTTTTATAAATAGCATTCTTGTCGTTTCCAGCATCAGGAGGTCTATAGCAGACGTATATTTTATATTTAATTACACCAATTTGTACATTAACACACAATATCTCATACTCTTTATGTATAAAACAGGATTCAGTGTCTGCAGTAACAATATAGTGGTCTCTCAGATACAGCATGATTCCACCTGCAGCCTTGCTCCTTAGTGGATACCGGTCTAGCCTTATATATTGATACCCAGGGATATAAAGATCCGCGTCACTATGAGTAGGGTTTAACCATGTTTCCACGATGCCTGTAATGTCGGCACTAGTTATTATTTTAAAAGCATTGCCTCTTTTACCATAATAGTGAACGTGCATTTACACATACAAATGATAGGCCTTTTTTGGCTTTTAGAGTATCTAGATCAGCCATTATGTAAAAGATCTGAAGTATACATTGCACTGAATGCGGTGAGAATGATACATATGAGATGATACCTAGTAAAGGGTGATCGAGTGGGGGAGAATTGATAATTCATTTCTGTGTCTGGCTATGGTTGACAGAGAGGCGGCGCGCTCCCATAAATAATACATAAAATAACTTAGTTGATTAATATGACCAATCCCTGATTTCAAGTACTAGTCGTGATACATTGTATAAGCGCTATGTCATTATATTTTCTTATTAAAATGTAATTATTATTTCAGGTCAGAAAGCACAGAACATTTATGCATTGGTAATACCGAAAACAGCTGTTATTCTATTATGCAATGAGTAACCTGTTGACCCAGTGAACGGCAGGGGTTCGTTATGTAAGACACTATTACCCTGTTGCCCACTCTCAGCGTGAACTTTAGTGGGACTGTCGGGGGGGAGTGCTCACAGGTCAGAGCCTGCTGCTACCGGGTACAGTTGGTACACATAATACATACAGAGTATAGACCACATTTTAGGTGAGAAGTGAAGTAAAGTAACATATATATGTAGAAAAGAGTCTTAATGTGCATCAGCACCAGTGCCTGTCAGTTTCTTAGAGGCTGAGTTTATGAGGCCTAGCATTCTGTCTTGCAGCCTGATCGAGTCACTATTTTTTTTGGGTTTTATCCCTTTTTCGACTTTTTTCTGCTGGGTCTTCTTTTTCGAGGGGGTGATCATTATTGATGCCTCTGCTAGAACCGGGGACGTTTGGACAGTGGCATTTCCATGTCTCTTCTGTAGGTCTTGCATTGAGATTGGCTTTCCAAGCCTTCTCTCAGTAGGTGAGCTGTCAGGTTTGATGGTTGGGGAGACTGCAGTGATAGACAGCGAGTTTGCATCAGGCGTGGTGATGATTGTCTTGGTCACTGTCACAGTAGTGCCTTGTTGAGTCCCAGCTGTGGGTGTAACTATAGTTGGTGTAGCTGTAGCTTGTGTTGCAGTTACCGTAGCTGTAGGTTGTGTTGAGGTGGCGGTGACTACTTGTACAGGTGCAGTCCCTACGGGTGTAGTGGCTCCATCCGGGGCAGGCTGTCCTCCTGCTGCAGTGGTGGCTACTGGTAGGGTGGGCGTGGTCACTTCGGTGGTTGTAGTAGCGGCAGGGGTTGGAGGTATGTCATCGTCTGCGATTGGAGCTGCAGCATCTACAGGAGGGGGGATGGGTGGTGGTACTAACTCAGGGTATTTTGCACGCAGTTGTCTTCTGACCTCCATTAATACATGCCCCCCCCCTGTTTTTTCCCTTGAAGTTTTGAGTTTGAACCGCCTTAGATTTCAAGGGGGCCCCCGCCCCCCAAAAAGGGCATGAAGTAGCTTCCACTAATTCTCGAGAGCCACTCGACAGGAGGGTAGTGAGCAGCTCTCTATTCGACTCAAACTTGATTATGTTCAGTTCTGCCAAATGGATCTCGTCCTCAAGTTTCCATGCCTCACTCACCATCGTCTTGGCTATGTTCTTGGCTGTGAAAGGGGAGAAGCAGTCCTTAATTTTTTGTGCTTTTTCCTCATTTCGACAGAAAACAGCCTTTTTGTAGGAAAAGGCTTGCTCCACACTACTAAAGGTGTACCCATCACACTCGATTTGGCAAGGGAAAAAGTTACTTAGGGGAGCTAATTCAGAGTGATATCCTACCATGGTATCACTTATATATGTCCTTGCATTAGCTAGCCTGATCTGTGGTGGTAAGTCTCCCAGTGCCTGGTGTGGATAGAATTTCCCGTTGTAAATAACTCCCCTACCTCTAGGGTTGACGGTGAGGCCAGCTTCAAAAGCTAGTCTCGCCACAGTGTTCACCTCAGATTTCTGTTTCCGTATGGAGTTATTGCAGTCCTCCGAGAGGTAGACATTGGGGTGATCCTTCTTTAACCTGCCTTTTATGGATAGCAGTCGGTCTCTTGTGCTACCTTTTACAAGTACCACTATGATGGTCCTTACTTTGTGTGCTGGGGAGCCCTGCCTATAGGCGTAGTCAACTTCACGGGGTAAGAAATCATCGTCAATGGTGGCTAGCAGGGCGCAGGCTACCTCTTTAGTTGATTCATTGGGAATATAATCCAAGCCATCGATAACTAGATTGCGTCTCCTTAAGGCATGGTCACTAATGTTAATGGCCTCTAAGTTATCGTTAATGGCTGAGGTATTTACTCTTAACTGACGTTCACTAGCAGTTAGTTTGACATTAACTGCCTTTAGGTCGCCGGTCAACTTATCTTTTTCTCGCTTTAAGGTGGTAATATCCTCCTGGGAGTATTCCAAAGACTCTTTCAAGGAGTCCCTTTCAGCAAGTTGATAGTCCAAGGCTTGACTTATTCCCTCTGTGTGGAGCGCTAGGTCACCTGGATTATGCCTGGTGATCGGTTTCTTCAGGTCTAAAATAGCTCTCCCGGCCACGTCTCTTGTCGCCATGTTGACTTTAGACAGGGCAGAGGTGCGGATCACTGAAGCGTGCAATGTAGTGGTCACTGGTGTGGTAAGAAAAGATATCAAAATCCTACCAAAATTAAGGAGATTTTCTTCAAAAAGTAGCTCCTTAGGTGCACATACTACTTATGCGGGTGAGGTGTTAAAAAGGTGTCCTTGGGTGGTTGATTTCCTATCAGAATCGGGGAAAATCCGGGAGCGCGCTGCAGCGAACGTTTACTCCATTGTGTCCACCATAGCCTAGCATCAAGGTACTTTCACTAATGCATTATCCCAGGGCATAATCCTGGGATAATGCCCTGTGGACATAGTAGAAAGAGACCTAAAAGTATAGTCATGCTAGGGCACACTTGAGTACAGAGACACGTGTAATCTAGAGGTCCTGTTATTGTTAGTCTGACACACCTTGCGTTATTGCGCCATACAGCAGCTACATAGGGATCCCATGGTGGGAATAAACAGGGTGTTGTTCTCATCAATGTACTCACTGTCAGTCCACCAAAATGGTCCATCCTAATATACAAAGGAAAGTCAACATGCCCAGCAAACTTATACTGCTGTAAACATGTCAATTTTAGTGGTGTATGTTACATGTTTTGATTTTAGCAGCAGGGAGGAGTGGTGGGAGGAGTACCCATGAGGACTGCAGTTGACATCAAACAAAGCCAGGATTATAGGTCTCAATATTCATGTATTTTGAATGTTCTGTGGCAAGTGACCAGGTGAGAATACATTAAGGGACATGCGACTGGAAGCATTAGACTGTAGATTGAATACTTACTTCTACCCCTGGTACAGGGGTGGACTTGTTTAGTTTTCTAGTTATTATAGATGTTGAAGAACTAGTGATTGTAGATGTTCATATTTATACAAAGATGGAGGTGGGCGGTGAGTGTGTATCATCTGCTGCATGCCCTGAGGATAAGACCTGATATAAGTGGCTAAGGAGATGAGAAGATGCCAACATTCTCGGGTAATGGATGTCATCTGGTGTAATCCAGTTCCTACGTCACAATTTTAACCCAAATCTGAGCCTAGTATATGAAAAACAATACCATTAAAGATAAGATAGTAAAATTCATGAAATTGGTATGGTTTTGGATTAATCATAAAGTTTTAATCCTCATTGTTTTCTACAAGAAAAGAAATGACCTTTTTTTAGTGTACCATGTTATCCAAAGGAGGCATAAACTGGGGAGTGAGGAAGTGATAAACTTGTTTTCACCCAGCAAAGAAACCAAAACTCCACTTACTGCTTATGCCTTAGTACTAAGGATCTGATACTGAACCATGCAGCTTTCCAAAATTGACGGCGCTAAACAAGTGTTTCTCTAAACTCTACTGTTGCAGAGTCAGAAGTGTAGGATAGCTTTCGGTATTGATCAACGGCCTGCATCTCCTCCCTTAGTATAGTCATTACTTGAGTTACTCTGAATGGACATTAGCATCCGAGTCAGATCAGCAGTGTAAGCCCCCTCCCTCCCCTGTGTCTACTGAATATCCACAGGAAAATCTAGGCTGACAGGTCTAGACTGAAAAAAAACTATGTCTTGAAAGGATATAGATAGCACCCTGGGGCAGTAGATGTCACCAACTGTAATCTAGTTTCTGCACCAGCCTTTGATCAACACATTAGTAAGTGAGATATATGCTTCCCTGAAATGTTACTGAGCCTTGAGGTCTACTAACAATTCTAGGAGCAAAGTAACCGACCAACAGGGAAGGTAGGAAGCAGGTCTACTTTGAATAATGAACTTAACATCAGATAAAGCTTTCCATAAGAGGTAAGCTCTCACAACTGATGGCCCCTTCATGACCAGTATACTTACACATACTATTAGAGTGTTGGTCTCCACACCCTACGGGAGGTAAGCTCCTGTGTGACTGGGCATCAATATGGTTAGGTAGCTGTACCATGATAGCACCATGATAGCAAACTTCATAATATTTCATTACCTGGGTTATAGCTTGTCTTAAATATCTTTTTTCCAGCATTATCACAGTTCTGTAATTGAACAAACTGTACATTCAGCATTCCAGTCACCATGTCTTGAATTCCCCAGGCTGGTATTCCCCATTTCCATAATAGATATAGTTGGTAAAGTAATAAATTTAGTCACAACATAGCCGCCTTTGGAATCCCTCATGACTTAATGATGGATCTGCACCATACCTGCTTACCATATTCCACACTCCTCCAATGACACCCAGGGCAGTCTGTGCCACAGCTGGTGAGATTTATTTGGTGCCAAGCGGATGCTCAAAAATCCATTTGCAACTCTGTTTAAAGCTTAGTGGTATTACTGGAGGTGTTGTAAAATCAAAGTATACCATGTAACATTTTGTCGGAGTCGCTGTCATAATCCTCTCACTGCCGGCACTGCAAATGTTATCCTCATTTTATATTCATTGTCTGGTATCAGTTCCCAAACCATGATATGAACAGGGGCTTAGGAAAGGATATCTTTATTGGGGAGGCATATATGGCGGCCCATTCCAACTAGTTCTCACCATTAGCTTTCATATATGATGGCACATATACAAGCTTATGTTATAGAAAAACAGTATTCAAGCCATATTCAATTATGAGTTAGGGCCCAGAAGTGTGAGCTCAATTTATCTCTATGTGGCAGAGGTAGGGGTTGGAAATCATGTGTATTATGGTAAAAGGTCGTGACACATTTTGGGAGCCCAAAACAATTCAGACCCCTCTCCTTTATGGTTGAGGGGTGCCCCCCCTGCCCCCTCTTCTCTCATGGCACTGAACATTCTATGTTGTAACCATGATTTGAATCGGTTGCTACCTGATCCATGCCAGCAATGTTTTTAGATTTGTAGCCCTCTTACTGGTAATAGGATTATTACAACCAAAGAATGGTGCATCCCCTTTGTACGTCTCCAGTGACTTGGTAGTGCTCAAAAGGAACAGGATTTGAGGGGATAAGCTATACAACAAATCAGGATTGAAAAGCTAAAAAAAAGTCCAAGGACAGTGCTATGAAGGTTCTCAAAGGAATACGGAACCTTGAGGTGTCACTATGGGGAGTCAACGCGGACAAGACACAGATCCTGTGTACGTATTGTGTGCAACTTTCTTTCCCATTTATTTACAGAATGTGCGGAAGAAAGGGATAGATCAGGAGCAATGTAGTATGAAGCACAAAGATATTGAACTTGTTTATCATCATAAAAATGTCCCCATCTACCATATTTCCCTTTAATGCAATTTCTGGATCCAATTGCTATTGTGCAATCCCATCAAGTGCCCAAGAAACTGGGGTGAGGAAGGGTGAGACTAGTGCGAGCATTGCCCATAGAGCAAGGTAGGGTGAGCCCTGTGTGTAGAAGCTCACCCTATGTGCTATACTGGGCAAGCCTTGTGCCTATAGCCTCCTCTGCCCTAACCCACACTGAGGGTGACCCTCTGGTCTGTGTGCTGGCACACCACCTAACCCATGCTCCCCCAAGCATGCACACCAGTATTTAGTAGGTTGTGTTTTGCCATGGTGGATAAATAGTGGTTCCTTTATATGGCCACCCAACACAGATCCAATAGTATAGTGGTCATCACTGGCGCTTTGTATGTGAAAGGTCAAGGGTTCAAGACTCGGCCATGTCAACCTACCCACCATTTTTTTCTTATTTTTACTAATGTAACTTTACAATTGTCCACAAAATACATGTCACTGGTCTATTGTTCTTAAAACAAGGGGCAACTGGGAGAACTCACATCATAGCTGCATAAGGGCTTTCCTTATGCTACTGCAAGCCCCTGTTGTAACTCTTCCACAGTGCCCCACAGTCCCAGCCATCAAGCCTGGATTTGGGCAACAATGCAGAGAGCTAGATAGGGCTAGCACAAGATTCAGGCTTGTGTGAGGGCAATGCTAGGAACAAAAGCTTAAAACATTCCAATGTAACACATATGGTTGTATCCTTAGATATCCCAACCTTGTACCCACATGGTAGTCTAGTGGTCATCGCAGTCGACTTGTATCCCAAAGGTCCAGGGTTCGTGACTCAGCCATGTCAACCTTCCCACCATTTTATCTTTAATTTTCTATTTTTATGAAGAAAAAATGGTGGGTAGGTTGACATGACCGAGTCCCGAACCCTGGACCTTTGTGGTACAAGGCGACGGTGCTGACCAGTATACTACAGTGTGGGTGTGAGGTGTTGACATATAAGTAACTGATATATACTGCACACTGGACAACCCCACACCTTGTGCAAGCCCTAACCAACCTCTCACCCAAGTTCCCCCACAACCAGCTAGCCACTGGGTGGGTTTGGGTGGGCATGTGGAAGGGCTAGGACACCTCACCCAAAGCTCACACTACCTCACCCCTTGAGCTAGGCTCAAAAGTAGTTCTCCCTAGCTGGCACTAGCATGCTCTAGCCTCACCCCAGTTTCCTGGGTGGAGATCTTTAAAAATGCATCACCCTCTTACAATATCTCACCTCACCTTATTTCATTCATATCCCTTGCCAATGTATTACACTGCTGACTCTGAGAAGATTGCACTGTGAATATAAAGACAAATATGTCCTCACTACTCTTATGTCTAAGACAAAACATAGAGGAAGTTTCATGTTCTAGGGGAAAGTTGAAGGGACACTCTTGTTGTCGTTTTAGCCTCGGGTCTAGACCAAAAACAAATGTAAATAAAAGATAGAAACAGCTGAGAGATAGCAACTATAGGCAACATATATGTCAAACCAACATTTTTCATTCTTGGGCTTTGACTGACGTATCAGTCACTGCCACATTTAGACCCTGTGTGTCAGGAGATCTTTAATACTTTACAGAATGCATAAGATCGATCCAGAATGTTTTCCAGGGGGCAGGTAGGTATATGCTACATGTTATAATCTTTATGCATATCTTTGTTTTCCATGTAAGCCTTAGTCTCTCACATTGTTTAGAAGTTCCCTGTTTTGTTTGAGGTATTGACAACATTTCAGACAATTGTTCTAACGAGAATGCAGCTACAAAGATCAACATTTTTAGCTTAAGGCATTTCTTTGGAATATTCAAACTCACGAATATCCAATTTTATGCCATCAATTTCCTAAGTGAGATGCTGATTCTGCTTACACTTACCCAATTACATAGGTGTGATTCAAAATGTCATACTAAAAAGTTACCATTTGCTTTGAGATTGCATTAGTAGAGTTAGGCTTAAGATATTTTTAGCATCTAATGGAAAAAATCTCGTAGGGTTTGCATTGATTTTTGTGGACTACTCAATATTACCCTTTATGGCCGGCATCTTGCTTTAAATCGACATTATCAGCACGAAAAAATAATCCAGGGCCATTGCGCTACTCACACACACCCATTAGGCCCAAAAATAAAAGTAGTTTTAGGTTACATAGTCTGAAAATCTGGGTAGGGTAGGTCAGATTCTTTTTTTGCTTTTTTTTAACTAAAATTTGTTTCTACCAAAAATTGACTCCCAAACGTCAGCGCCAACTTGCCGACAACAGCACCTTCTAGTGGACTATCAAATTGAGTCTGAAATAGACCCATAATTACCTTAATTATTTTTGTTCAAAATTGGATAAAAATATCTATGGTTGGCCTTATTTTGCTAGGTAGGGTCGGGTAACCTGAAACAAACTTTCTGCTCACTGCAGACCTCATGCACAGTTGCCAGAATAGCAATATTTAGCCTTTATGAGTCAGAAAGCCATTCATTTAAACTCTTCTTTCTATCTCCACATTCTGAATAGTGGTATAACCTGTGGCCTATTTAGTTCTTTGGTAGGCTTCACTATACAAAAGGCAAATTAATTTATTTGGTTAAAAAACATATCAAATAGCAGGTTACTGTATACATGGGTAGTGTAATCTACCGTCGGTTTACAGCATAAATGGACATGATTTTGGCCCATCTATTCAATGTGTCCCACACATATCTGCACAGCTGGATAGGCCCCAATATCTCTGTGGTCCACAGAAGTAATAAATCAAAGTAGGTAGGTCAAGTAGAGCCCGGGATCCCGACCCTGTATGTGTCACAGTGCTAAACAACAACAATAGAATTAATATTTTCTCTGTCATTATCACACCCTACCATAACAAATGGTACATCATGAGAAAGGAAAAGAGTATGTCTTTCACATGCTGCTTTATCTCTAGATTCCCCTTTTAAAACCATGAGAAATTGATTGGTAAAATGAACATAGTCGCAATGCTACTAAGTAAATTGGAACGGGTTTTCTAGGACAGGCATTGGGTGCTACCTTCCAAGAAAAGGGGAATACATATAATTTCATTTATATTTGTGGGATCTCATACAGCTGGATACTCCTTATTTAGCAGACTTTGTAGGTGTCTTTTTTAACTTTCTATCACAACAAGTACTAATTAAAACCATCCGTGATGAAGTTACATCACATTTACAGGCAATTCATATAATCAAGTACCCCCTACAACCCCCCAAAGCCTCCACCACCAGGTAGAATAGAGGTCTCTGAGTAATATTCTTTTAGTATGGTGTAAAAATATCCTGGCGAAAATTGGCTAAAGGGTTTCCCCTGGAGCATGTACATAACCCCTGTATGCCCTGTTCTTTCTAATTTTCATGGGGGATATGATATTTTCATGCAGAAACTTAACCATGTGCTGAGTTTGGGTCTTATACTATCTAATTCCCAAAACAGCTAGTCAATTAAGGAAATATTCTCCGATTCAGAGAGATATTCCTAGAGCATGCCTCCCGGCAGTTCCAGTTGAGTAGGCTCTCATAGTGAGTTGAGAGCTACACAACACTACCACCCAGACAGGCAGAGAGTGGCAGGTCAAGTAGAGCAACATTCTTTTTTCAAAAGATCATATCACAAGTTCTCTCTATGATAGGAGAATGACGTTTGTAATTCCTTAATCTAGTTGATCCCCTGCAGTTTGTGATGGATTTCACTAATTTTCTCAAAATGTGCTGACCTACCTAATCAAAGGCAGGGCCACAGCAGGTAGCTGGTGTCTGGTAAGCAGTGGACCAGATGGGTTCTATCCCCACTGCCAATACAAATGTTAGTTGAGTGGATGCGGACAGATAGTGACTCTATCACCCAGATTTAGCTAAGCAGTCAGGGTGTTGGAGTTCTGGGAAGAATATAGGTTTTGGAAACCTGAATTCCTTAAAAACACCTCTCACTACACCAGTGGTGTAGGAAAAGGGGGAAGGGGGGGCAGGGGAGGGAGGGCCTGTATGTGTTTAGGCCCCTCAAAGATTTGCCAAGACCCTATTATATCTTACACAGATTTCCCAAACATATCTCTATCACAATCAGAACTAAAGGGGGCTCAAACAAATACTTTTCCTAACCATTCCAATATAAGCCTGTATATGCGATATCAAGCATAAAAGCCAACGCTTAAACCTCTTTGGGGTAGGCCCCCCTCAATGAAGATCTGCTTCCTAGACCTTTGAAGTTACGCATCTTTGCATCTTAATCTTCATGCACTACATATACACGATCCATTTATGTCAGCAATACCTTTTACTAAGGTGACTTTAGACTTTCTTTTTGGAATCAGCATTTTCAATTCACAGATGATTGCAGTGTCACGAAAATGTTGACATTGGATAGCAGGTTTGACATGAGTTTACTCATTCATATTTAAAAGTGCACAATAGAAACACAGATTAAAATTGACTGTACATTTACAATAACTGTAAGTGAAATATAGGCCAATGGATTTGCTGACAATTTCGCAAGAGCAGAGATAAATACTGAGCAGCTCAGTCAGCACATAAGAGACCATAACTCAAGTCAAATATATCTGTGTAGTTATACATGGGAGACTATCCATTTTTGTTAGGAAGTCCCAAAAGCCCTATTTTCTTGTAACATATGCAATACGAAGGCAGGTGGTGTACAAGGAGAAACAGAGAAAAATGGACAAAAAAGATTTACAGTAAGGAGACATTGACTGAGTGCCTCTCTCCATGGGCTCCTCACAGTCAACCTGATGTTGGTTGGCACTAACCATGGTTATGAGTAAGGACTGCCATCAATAAAAGAATAATGCATAAAGGATACCCTGAAACCGTCAATCCATGTAGCATTTCGTGAGTGTACAAAGCTCTTGTGATCGGCATAAGGGCAGGCGTGGTGAGTAACCCAGTGAAAAAAAACGTTATAGAACAATTGATAACAGTTAATAATTCTCTAAGGCTCCTTTGATACTATGCCATAACATTCTAAGTAGTTTTAAAACATTATTTTTATGTAAAAAAAAAACAGTTCTTCATGTAATCTGTTAAGTTGCTCAAGCAGCATTCGAGCATGATCAAATTATAGGGAATGATGTATTAAAGCACTAGGCAGTTAGTACTAGTGTCTAACAGGCCTAAGAAGTGGTCTTCATTTCAATTGAATGAAGTGATTTCTTTTATAACACACTAAGAGATGGTCTGGTCTTTATCCAAACAGTGCATTTTGGCTGACAGTTGGCTTAAATAGAATATACTGTAATGAACAGTTATACATTCCTTATCCATCAAAATCCATTATAGTGCCTTGTCATGCACGTCCACTAAAAATAGATAAATAGACAAAGGCCCATGGCCAGAGGATATTTTGGTATCGTTCCCCCTGAGGTGGGGCTGGGGCAGTATCCCACGAAGCCGCAGGCTGAGTGGGATGCGCCCCAGCCCCACCGAGGGGGGAACGATACCAAAAATTCTCTGACCATGGGCCTTTGCCTTTATTTCATGGTTTTTAACCTTAAAAATATGTTAAATTGCATATAAATGGCCATAAGAATTCGAACAAATGATGATGTCATAGGCCATGTGATACAGGAACATTGTATCCCATGGGGGGCATGGGATACAGGATTTCTAGTACTTAAGCATAGTGATCATTGTATCCGCCATGAAATAAAGACAGGTCAGCTTGTTACATGGGTCTGATATCTGAAGATACTATTGTAAAACCTTGTGTATAACCCAACTGTCATATAAGCCACCCCCCGACTTTGTGCCAATGCTATTAGCCGGCTTTGGAATGAGTAGAGGTAATAACTAAACTGGTGTGTGTGTTGGGGGGGGGGGGGGGAAGGACCTATCAGTTGAGTTGGCAGTGTCAATGCCTCGTATTCACACCTCGCCCAGTGGGCACAGGATATTGAATCAACATTGACAGATGGTTGTCAATGTTGAGTCAATGTTGATACAATGTTGATTCAACGTTGAACTGAATTTTGTGCCCACTGGGCAGCCCTTTGACAACGCAGCCCACTCGCAGCTGAGCCCTGAGTGAATGTAGACAAACGCTAATCCCTGATGTAGTTTGCTGGGGCAAGTTGGAAACTTACGGTTGTCACACTTTTGGACATAGTTTTAGTGGTCAAAAGTGTGTGATTGAGTTGTCCTTTGGCACATACCTAGCACTGGAAAAGTTTGGCGTTCTGCCCTGTTTATACTGACACCAGACATACTTCAGTTAGATCGCACTCATTAGTGGGCAATGTATGTCAAGATGTCTCAAGTGGAGGCTTGAGGTTGAGGACTGTGAGGATGTGCTCCAGGAAATCATTAGGCCTCAGACTCAGAGGAGGTGATCCATGAAGGAGCAACAGGAGACTATCTGATAAAAACAGAAAATGTATATTTCTGCCAAATCTATGATTAAGTCGCCATGTGCATATATACGTAAAAAAACAGGATCTACAATATAGTAAAACGACGTTTGAAGAGAAATAGTGACATAATCCTTCAGGATGTTCCATTCCCTTATAGTGACTCAATCCTACAGGGGGAGTTAGATTAAACTGATATGGTATATGGGAAAGCAGGAATAAAACATGCCAGACATTATATTCTAGAGGATAGATTTCAAAATAGCAACCTAAAGCATTTATAAGTATAATATAGGACGTGAAGACATCCTTTAAACAGTGTGGGAAGTGCATCCGCAGGAGGTAAATGTGTGTTTCAGGCTACCCAACCTTACTTAGCATGACATGACCTACCCTAGATATATTTGGGAAAACATAATTTATTAGGCCAATTTGATGTCATAGAGTCAATTGAATGGTCCTAAAGTAAAGGCTGCTGAACAGCCATCAAAGTTATGCTTTGCAGGTAGAGTGTTTTTCAGGCCAAGTATAAATGAAAAGGAAATTAGGGGGCTTCCATAAATACGTACACATGAAGAGGGATGGGGTGGTCTTTTTCTAAAAATCTTAGTGTAAATAAACCCTTATTTTGATGTGTACAAGAACTTAAGTGGATGTCGAGGGTAAATTTTTGGAATGTGCTTACATACTTCATAGAAGACCTACCTACCCTATATTCTAAGACCATGTAACCCGAAACACATCGTTCAATCTTTTCACCCATGTACCAGTAACCATCAAAATTTACTCCCAGCACCAAGATCTCATCAATACTTCCCTTACTCTGCCAAGGAACATGCTTGTGGCTGAGTAATGTAAACTAAACACATGACAGGTGCTGAAATGGGTTCATCAATTTTTACCACAAACACGGGCCCCTACATCCATGTATGATTTCTTCCCTGTTCAATAAAAGCTTGGTTTCATGATCATGCCTGCTTTCATGGTATATCTGGCATGCTCCATCTCTGATATCACACACACACCACTTTCCTCACATACATGGTCTAGAACCTCAGCTGGCTGGCACACGCACACCCCACTACTTCCCATGTCAGAGAAATGGCAGAACTTTCAAGGGTAGGTATTCAGAATAACCTGAGATAGATGCGTGCAAATATTACTAAGATACTAAGGTACAAAGCAGTCATGCCTTACCAATACCATATCAAATGACATAAGAAGAACAGATGGGTCACAAGAAGTAGAGGAGCGGATGATCTCTTACATGTCATGAAAGAGCTAAAAGATAATACATCAAAACAGATGAACCTGCCTACAGCCACAGACAAGAGAAAAGACAACACATTTGTAATGGGAAAGCAGAATGTTGGAGTGGAGTAGACATCTAAATATGAAATTGGGAAGTTGATGGGGCCATATTGAAAATGCTGGATCAAGGAACAAATCTTGACAGATCCACAGCCAGATTAGGGGGATGAAGAAATAATAAATAATCTCCAGAATGACTCCCCTCCTTAGGGGAGCCTAGGTCCTTATTTGACTCCCTTACATGAGCCAGGGGACTATGTGACTCCCCCAGGTGACTCCCCTTATGTTGCTCAGAGAGTCACCTAGGCTCCCTTAGGCAGCCTGGGCTTCCCTAAAGAGGGGAGTCATTCTGGAAGCAAACTAGGCTCTCTTTTGATGCTGTTTCCTTTCTCTGTGCAGCCACGGCACTTCCCGACCCCTGTCCGTGCGTGTGCTAGTGAAACACTGTCCTTGTGTTAGACACTTAGAGGGGCGGGGTGGTGTAACCCTAAAACCCCATTAGCTTTGATGAGACGAATCAATTCGCTGTTGGCCTTGAGCATCCACATGTGGTACTATTAGGTGATCTTACACAGATACAGGATACAGCATGCCTCATTTTCTGCTTGTAGTCTAAGGCCCATTTTCCATTAGCCGATGAGTAGGTCCAATCGGCAGGCATAGCCATTAGAATCTCAGCTCTCTGCCGACTGCTCTACCGACGCTTACTGCTGCACTTTGAAATACAAGACATGTACGGTTTCCACCTGTACCCACCGATTGTCCAGTCGACTGCACCCTGTCTAATCAATTGGTATAGTGGGTATACCAACAGATATCAGCCTTATATTGGCTAATAGAAAATAGCCCTGATATATAGGTCTATGATTGACTGGATAGTTTCTCAAACACATCGTTTCTTATTTCGCTAATAGGCCATTACAAAAATGTTTGTCTCTGTCTTGAAAACCGAAATCTTATATATTTCTAAAGACCTTTCAAATATTGTTTATTTTGTATGAAATCACATAATATCACGTAGTCGCATACTGTACACATTAGCTGGATGCTGTTAAACATGTGCAATGAAAGGACAGAATTATGCTTAGATAGCATTTCATAGTATGTATGCATACCTTTTGTGGTAGGGAGATGAATAGGATGGTCACTTCCTTTGAGGATGCAGAATGGTCATTTAAACAGGCTCAATCAGTTTTTGGAATTCACAATGGATATGGCAGTAAAAGGGACCACGGGGAAGTTAGAGAAGGGGTGCTTGGAATGCAATGTTCTTAGAGTGGCACTATTGAAAAGTTATTGAAAAATAGTTTAAATTTGTACACAGGTTATCATTTGTAGAATGAAATATAACAAAGCAGGGAAATGTTGGATTAATAAGGCATAAAAACAGGTGCATGTCAATGAAGCATACTGAGCATATAAATTAATACATTGCAGCTCAGGCACAGCTCCTAAACGTTTGACATACTAAATTCTCGATCAGACACTTCCTTCTTCTAGGAGAAGGAGTCCACCACCTTAGAATAGAAAGCAGACTTGTAGCAGTGTCCTATCAAAGGGTAACAGACAAACAGACATATTTAACAATTCAAAAACTACACAGTCCTCACAACGTTCCCT
Organism: Harmothoe impar; assembly: GCA_947462335.1. Classification (NCBI taxonomy): domain Eukaryota; kingdom Metazoa; phylum Annelida; class Polychaeta; order Phyllodocida; family Polynoidae; genus Harmothoe; species Harmothoe impar. The sequence goes on along the minus strand of OX381720.1, from coordinate 56,369,893 downwards.
CTTTCCGAAACTATCCATCCAATAGTATGGAGTTCTTTGCGGAGCTATCTTTCTATTAGCAAAATCATTGAAGAAGACTGTTTAAAGAGTTTCATTTTTAATGAGTATTTGAAGGCATTACTGGCTCTGTCAACAGGCCCTTTATCAGTCCCTACCCATGGTGAGAAACGGCAAGAGTCTCACCACTACGAATGGGGTCAGAAAAAGTTTTACTGAAAAATTGTAGTGTTTTATTTCCGCTGAATGGTCAACATTTCAGAGACTACAATTTAGTTAGCAGTACTGTACTTATTAATTATCATACATTTACTAGTTTGATTAATCCATGTATGATTCTTAAGTGCATAGATTGGAAATCTGCAATAGGATATTTTACACTCCTAATAAATCCCCTTCTTTTATCTCGTTTCAGGTAAGTATTGAGGTCCTACACCACACGTTATGGAATCCGTAGCTGCAGGTCTGTAGGTCTATAATGATCCATTCACAGGATAATTCTACTTAAACATGTAATACTCTGAAATGAGGCATCAAATATGATCAAAATGATATGCAATATACAGTATTGGGTTGAATAATTGAATGGGTCTTGAATAACTTTAGGTTTCGCATAAGCTACATTCTGCATCCTGATTAGCAATTTTTTGTACGGTAAATTGTATCATGAAGCCGCTACAGTGTGTCTTGTATCGATACATGTATACAAAAGAGCGCATAACAATCTATTTATCTGAATAAATGTGAAGCATTGTCCTAAAACATGTATAGAGACCAAATTAAACAAATGGTTGGACTTTTACATTGCAAACATAATGAGCTATGAGGAGAGCTGGTAATATATACAGAATGTATAGCAACTATCATCAACACAATGCGTAAGCTGGATGTTTTATAGATGATGTACACAGTGAGTAAGGTGGGGATATTACTGGCAGTGTTAGGGGGTAACACAGTAAGGAGACTGGGGGCTGCATTAAAGATGAGTTGACTCAGACACCAGCTGCACGGTCAGCATGGGTCAATATGCTACTTTGTCACATAATGCCCAGTCAGACTAGTCGCGAGAAACAGCAAAACTCCGACCCAATTTTTTAAGGACCAAATCGTGACCAAAACTTTGTAGTCAGGCATGGTGGTGCGACGAGAAAATATATCAAAATCGTATGATTTTCAAAATCATAAGAGTTGAGCATGCACGACTCTTGAAAATTGGATCACAGTTTTCTGTTTCTGTGATTTGTCTGACTGGGCCTATTATCTCTGCAGCCACTCATTGTCTAAAACAAGATATGTGACAAGGTCTGTGATATCAACCTATAGACAGGCCTTTTGCAGTAGTCAAAGCAACTTGGTGATGGAAGCAAGTTACATGTCATTGATAGGTACTTTGATTTATAAATATGGTCTTCAATTAGAAATCATGATCATCTTGATATCTTCAAAAACTAAAAAATGTAAATTGGTATGGATCTAAAGTGGTCTCATTAGATGCCTCATTATATTCATCTGCTTTTAATTATAGACCAAAGCACTTCTAATTATGGAAGTTCGGTAGTTGTGTCCTAATTTTTTCAGGAACTTTTAAAACTTACAAGTAGTTGTATCAGGATGACAAAAGGCATATCACATCAGCTTTATGCCATCCTTGAAGGGATGACTTAACTGGCACATTGGTTTAAGAGACAAACCTACTCCATTACCCCACTTGGTGAGTGGTTGTTCATGTTAGTATAATCTGTACGAGACCCCACTGAAAAAATTAATATTCTACTATTCTCCATTAACACATTGAAAGCAACTCAAAGATATAATGTTAGCTACTAGGGCAGGCATTTTCCTCCTGATATTGATATCCTTTATATATTTACCCTATATGGGCCAGCAGTACAGGTGCCTCACATTTATATTAGAGGGTGATTTCCACGAAAGTGGCTCGAAATTTTATTTATCCCCCCTTAGGCAAGTTGAAATTGAGCGTGGCCGATCCCTTTGAGCAATAGTAACGTGCACACTTTTTCACTAAAAAGGGGTGAAATTTTTTTGGTCTGCCCTCAAGAGGGGTCCAAATCTTTTGCATTAGCCATTCCCACCAATTTTAATGAGCAGTGATATATATAGTTGGCAATTTATGAGGCATTTGAGGCTAAATTAGGCTGCGTGTTCATCTGCTGCAGACAACGCCTGTGCCTACAACATTACAATCTTTTAACTACCCTATAGCCTTCCCTCTTCTGTACAGATTATTAGCAGCTCAAGGTTATGAGTTTACAGCTCCCTGTTGTGATTTACAGACAGCAGAGTCAAAGGTACCTTGGTGTGTTCTCCCCACCATGCCTTCTGCTTCAGTAACACATATGAAAAATCAATTTTCTTTCCAGGGTTAGTGACATTGTAATCAACTCCCAGTCACTTCTGGGAACTGATCTTAGCAGTCCCACACCTGCAGCAGCGTGATAAAAAGTCTAGTACATGATTCATAGTAGCTGGTTAATTGTATCTTTGGTCGTGTTGTCTCCCTATTCTATCACAAGCCTGAAACCTTGTGCCGGGTGTAACCAGCTCACAAAGTGCTATTATTTGCACTTCAGAGGTCTTTATACAGTTCACTAGATAGTTGCCGAACTGCTGCCACATTAAACTCGTTGATGTACATATAGTGAAACTAAAGAGAGACATTTTCATGGTCTTTTATTGATTAGAGTTATCTTCACAATATTTCCTTATTTGAGTGATATCATAGAAATGAGGGTTCACAAAAAGTCTTTTATGTTAAATCTTTACTTGTGTATTGGAAGGGAAGAGAGATCTAGAGAAAGAGCGGGAGAGAGAAAAAAAACTGAGTCTCTGCAGGTGAAATGTCACCATCAAAGGAAAAAGTATTAGCTAAATAGCTGAACAGGAGGTACAAGTTATAGCTATATATCTTGTTTGGTCAAAGTTCAGGACCATTCTTCATGGCTTAAAAAAAGGATATGGAGATCAAATAGGATGTAGGAAAAATACTGGATAACGGATGGGGCTCAATTGTGATCAGGATCAAGAGAAGATGAACCCAAGTAATTGAAAAGGCATGTGAGCCTGTAGTATTATTTTAAGATCTTATTTGCATTCTACCAACAGGCAACTATAAATTCGACTGACCCATGAATCGGAAGCATAGCCATGTTTACTGTGAATATTGTTTTGTACATCCTAGCCAGCCTCTCAGAAGACCCTGAAATTAACTAAAACAAACTTAAAGCTACATGAAGAAGCAGGCAGATTATGTTCACTAATGCTAGTCAGTTCATCTGATGGCACTTTGTTCAATTTCGTGTCACCTAACGCTATAGCACACAATATAACACACCTTTATGACCTGCAATAATGCCACAGGACACATACTCTTAGAACAATATCTTATGGTCGAAGAAGAATATGTCAGGGGATATCTTATTCTTTATCCAAAGACAGGGATTCCCCTGGCCCCCAGATAGATAGCTAACGCTAAGCCTAACCCTAACTGTTATTACAAAGAATTAAGGTAACCCTAACCCCTATCCTAGCCATTGGGCAGGTATCCAGTGTAGTTGGTTTCTCCTAATATTGATATTGTGCTAATATTGTGCTGTGAAATAGGATAGGAGTCGTTTTTCTTTTTTGATGAGACACACACCAGATAACGGAGGAAATTAAACCGGAAGTGACCCACATGGCAGGGAGGAAGTGGCCGAGAGCGGGATAAGCATCACCCTTGTCCCCAGGACGTCTAATCTAGCAGTGCATCTACCCTTGCATATCCAATCAAATAATGTCCTTCGGCATTGTCTCTTTATGTTTGACTCTATCGTCTACTTCCAGGATATGAGCTGTAGTATGTATACATATTTTCTTTTATGTCACTAATATGACCTTAACCACATAACACATATCTTCCGAAAATGTTACATGAAATATCATAAATTCATTGGAATTTCCAGCATTTAAGCTATATTCAAGGCCTACATGATCCCTATGATATACTCTGATTCCCAGATCACACTTCAGAGATAATAAATCTATAAGTAGTCAACTGTTGATTTCAAGTACGCATTCAAATTGATAAGTTAGAATAGTAAGAGAATACATGGCTAAGGCACAGAGTGAAGCCGAGTGCCTTAGCCATGTAGCCAGCCCGAGTGCGGACATATCCATGTATTAATCTGCTAATACCACATTTATCAAATGTAGAAGCCCAGGAAGGCCATGAGTAATGATTGTCATTGTCCCCATAGTTTTAGAATATGTTTTTGTTATGAAAGAAGATGTTTTAAAAAAATGAACACAGGCCCTTTGCACAGATCGGTGCACTGTTAGTCTAAATGCTCTTGACCTTAGTCTGAAGTGGCTATCCCAGGTAAATCATAGGGTATTGGTCAGACTGACTAACTGATATTCAAAAATGACTAAAGCAAAAGTAAATATATGAGTAAGGCCTTACCCAGAAAGACTTGACCTTATACTCATGGGAATAGAATGACCAATGTGTATTAGTCACTACTGTTAATACCTTATAATTATTAGTAACTGAACATGGTTGGTCGTATAGAGAGCCAGAAAATGACAAACTAGGTTTGTCAGTGATTTTTTCCGGTACCTATTTTTTGTGGTTGGGTAAATTCAGGTTCCATCGGGCGATGGGACACCGTGAATTGAATTTTCCCGGCGTTGGGAAAAAAAACGCCTCGTCCTATTCTCACAAACTAGGTTTGTCACTATTAACTAAGTTCTGGAACATAACGATTTTGTAAGACTAAGATTTTGTAGGAATTGCAAATCGTATTGCCTTCATATCTATAGATTATCAATATGTCCCCATTCCCTTCAGCGCCCTGAACCAGACACTAGACTGTGCTACCCAATGCCTCCTGTGATGAAAGTGCAATAAACATCCCTGTATAACAAAGTGGGGCCGACCCTGGAGCACCCTTTTGAAGCAGCTCATTGTTTATAGTGCCGCCTGAGCTGGTGTAACACCAGTAAACTACTTTATACTGGGAGTGGGGCTGTACTGATGGATTGAAAGTTCCTGTCAATATTGATCATTCTCTTCTACACACTGAGGACTAGCCACTAGAGAGCAATCATTCAGGAGGTTCCCTTGACATATTTATGTTCCTGTTACGGGGAGACAAAGCCATGTTGAAGTGAAGTGATAGCAGGTTTGATGTACATATTTTAATTTTTAGGATATTTGCTAGCATGTAGTCTCATTGAACTACATATTTTATCACAACTTGTATAACAGTACAGTGTACTGGCCTCATGATATAGACCACTCATTGAGAACACTAGAGGAATAGTAAGAATACTTCAATTTATTGTTGATTGTTGATTGATAAAACTTTTAATCCTAAATAGTGCTTTTACTGTCATGATGGGTCACTGGAATCCTAGTGAGCAACTCAAGCATCATGCCAACTCTTCATAATTTTATCAATCCTAAATTTTTTGCATGATACCTGAATGCAAGCTGGCGAGTTACTTACAAATGTGAATGAAGGCATAATGCGATAAAGCACTTTACCACCCAGGAGTTAAATGGTTAGGTTATGAAATAAATCATATGTTAAGTAATACAAGTAGACTCTGTATAATGGTTCACTGAAGTTGGCGAAATCTATGAGGAAACATTAGAGGTCGCTGCTCTGCTCAGCTTTCTATAGCTCTATTAAATGTCCCTCACTAAAAGGTCTCATATAGCAATGTCTGATAAATATGAGACACCCGGCCTACACAGTCAGTGACTCTGAAAGGGTAACTGGCTGTTCCAAGTATTAGCTAGCTCTTAAGTTTCAATTAATATAAAGCCAGATTAGAGACAGGTGTTCAGTGCATGCAATATTTAACCAATATTGTATGGCTAAAGGGCACACAAGGGGTTGTATTGCTGGATATTGGCATGAGTGCAAAGCATGAATGCCAATATCCAGCAATAGAGCCCCGAGTGTGCCCGTTAGCCGTACAATATAAGGTTTATTATACGATTTTTCGATTCATATGTCCTTATTAACCTTTAAAAGTACCTAATTTCGCCATTTTGAATGATATCTAAGTAGTCTTGTACAAAGTGTGCAGTGGCCATGTTGTTGAAATCTTCAGTAGGGGAGGTAAGGAAGAAGGAGTTAGGCGCGGGCAGTGGTCATTATTTCAAATCCACCATACCCTCAGTGTTAACGTATATGAGAGTACTCACGCCGTGCGACTTGCTGCTTTGATAACTAACCGCTCCCCAGCAGACTTGAATATAAACAGCGTTTCCCTCCCCATGTACCGTAGCCAGAAGTGCATGGGCGCTAGCCTGTTCGCCTCACACACCAGAGGTCCCCGGATCGAATCTGGGTCAAAACGTACCATTTTTAAAGTGCCTTTATATAAGTAAAGAAATGGCCCTAGAATTATTTTAACGAATAGGTAAGTAAAGTCCAACTACTACCTTTATAGTAAAAAAAAGTTATAACAAAATTTAGATTTTAGGAGAAGTTAAAACAAAAAGTGTAAAAGTTGCTGTATCTCTGTTAATATCAGAGCTAGAGGGCTGAGAATGTGCCCATAGACTTCTTGTTTTATCCCCTTTTTCTGCATGGCCAGCACGGTCTAGTGGATAGGGCGTTGGACTCGTAGTCTTGCGGCCCCGGGTTCGATCCTCCGGCGAAACTAAGGGTTTTAACTAAGTCGAGAATCGGACTTAGGAGTGCCTGGTATTTACCTCAATCGTGCTGTTATCACCAGATAACAGCACGGTAATATCCACTAAAAAGCACAGTCAGAGCCCCGATCGTACAATAACAAAAACTCAGATACCTTTTAAAGTGGGTGATGGTTTTGTAAGGGTGTGTTATAAACTCTTAATGTACTGAATTGTGCTTATAGTTTCACTGCTATGATGGAATTGTTGTTTCACTGTATCACCATATCTTCTGTCATTCAGTATACTATCCTAAATAAATGGTGATAATGATACCCACTCTCACTTCCCATGCACGTTTACAGGGGGACTATTAAAATTGTATTAGTCAATGCCGCCCACGTGATGCAATACCATTGGCCCTATTCTTGTGTAGTATGATAATTCATTGTAACATTGTACAGTATTGGTTGGCATATTACTTTCACAAATAGCAAGTCATTATTATATAGCAAATCATTGCTTTATTATCCTTAGACACTTTTAAGGGACAATCGAGACGGCAGAGATATATTAAAAAGTCATTACAATGATTCCATGTATTCAATATAATACCTTTATAAACAGTATGGATATACTACAATCAATCAAGACATATAACACAGTTTATAAAAGTACAGGCTGTACCTAGGCATTGTGCTTCAATGCATTACACCATTTTACCATCCAGCCCTGTCCAGTAATTCACAAGCACTTCATGCATGCACTATGTAACCTGATGAGGCCGATACAGTCATGAGTACACACTGAAAAAGTATACTTGTCTCCAGACTTGTTGAAGTGACTTTCATAAAATTAACAAGCCAAAATTTGTCTTACCTATCAGGTTACCATCCCACAAATAGAATCTGGAGCTGGCAAATGTCGGGTTTTGGACTGGAACATGGAAAGTCACTTGAAGTGGGTCTTCTATCCCCAACTAGAAGACCCACTTCCTAGTCACTAAGACAAGTTTTTGACTCGTTTATTTTATGACCGTCACTTTGAAGAGTCTGGAGACAAGTTTATTTTTTGAGTGCAGTGCATGAAATACCAATGGGGCTCCGCGTAACCAAACATAGTCCCAATAAGAACACAACACCTGGTTACAGGCAGGGAGTTAGTCTACAGAGGAGAAAAGCAGACGTGTAGAATAGCTTAGGATATGCCAGGACCCCACTAGGGTGACAATATTTTTACTTTATTTTTCAAGTGTTGCCATGTATGTCGCTGGTGACACTCAGGGCGACACTTCTGTGAAATAGTGACATATCTTAGAACAAAGGATTAAACCATTGCCACATTCTATAGCTGCTGCTGTTGCTCTAGTGGAGTCCCGCCTATAGTGGCCTATAAACAACGAATTTATCATATAAAGGCACGGTACACACTGTTTAGCTTTTCAATTTTAACATGTAAGCTACCTACCATTAGACAAATATCGAATGAATGGCATGTTCCTTAAATCCTTTAGGTCACTTTGAGTATATAGCCAGTATTGTATGATGGGGTCACGTTTGGCCCGTACCAGCCAGAGGTTATAAAGCCAGATGCACCGAGGGCTGGTGCGGGGCATGCGTGCCCCTAGCATGCAATATAAGCTTTATTACACGATCAAAATACATTTATCTAACCCCCTACCATATTTCCTTCTAAAATCAGTGAGTTTGAATCTTAAATCGGCGAGTTTGCATCTTCAATCGGCAAGCGGTTTGTTTACATCGGCGCTATTGTTCTAGATGTCACGCGATAAAATGCTGCCTTCTGATTGGTTTACAACCCCAAAAAGCATACCACACGCCCGGGTGGTATGCAAAAGCATACCACATCCCCAGTTGGTACATTTTCCTTCATTATCTTAACACAGGATCATACCAATAACGTTAGGTCGTGTAATAAATTGAAATTACTTTGTATGCACCAGAAATATTTTCAATGTACGTCTCCTGATGTATATTAAATACACTACAAACTCTCTAAGCTAGAGGAAATTACCTTCTCTTGCAGAGGCCGGGAATGGTTAGCAATAATAATATCTACCGACAGTGATTTTCCCCAAATTTGAGTTGGCCTTGTTCCAAGGTTATTTTTCTCACATTACCAAGGTGATGCCGGTGCTGATGTTTCAGCATCCAATCATTACACATACCAGGTAGTAATGTATAGTGTAACATAATCTTGCAGCAATCCCCTGCCATAGGCTTCATGGAGATAGTTATTATCTTTGCTGTACTATATGCTCATTGTATGAGTGAAAGGGACACTTAGTAGACTATATCATGCCTGTATAAGCCAGAGGACTGGGACAGTAATGAGACATTGACAGGATGGTCCCATGAACAGACATGCTGATTTGCTCCATATAGTATAATGCAGAGGAGATGCAATGTTCTGGAACACACAGTTTCAATTTGGGAAAATGATATGCAGCTCTGTACTATAGGGTGGAGGTCATTCTATATTAATCAGCATGAAAAAAGTGAAATAACAGGTATGAAGAACATATTACATTTTGCCTCAGGTTTAAGCCACCGTTAAGAAAGGTTAGGCTGAGGCTGAGACAATCGGTAATGAAGCTTTACGATTGGGGACTGATGTGATTCGTCCAAACACAATGTTGTTGTGTCCAGGCGCATAATTACTTAGACCAAAAACAATAAAAGGTGTGTTTCAGGCAACCTAACCCTAGTTAAAGAAAAGGGCCGACCCTACCTTTTTTTTTCCGATTTTGGAGAATTCTTTTTTTTTTTAGCAAAATTTTCATATTTTTTCGGAAATTTTAGCAATTTTTTGGTCAGGAAGAACAGATCAGATGCCTAATTAACTATACATGGTCAGGAAATTGCTTTTTAACAAGAATGTCCAATAATTTCATGATATTTCTAGTTATAGTAAGAATCGGTGAGTCCTCTTGATGACCCGCGAGTTGATGTGGCAGTTCGTGACTCATTCCAGGAACGTCCAACATAAAAAAAATAATTTTAAAACAAAAAAAACGAACTACCTACCCTAAATTTTCGGACCATGTTGCCTGAAACACACCTTTTTTTTTTGGCCTTAGACATCCGATGAACCTGGGAGAAGGTACCTGTTGTTTCAAATATAGTCAACTGTCTCCATTGTGGTCACCCTTGGGACTTTGCTAAAGTGACCACAATTGCGAGGTAACCACATTGAAGAGAGTATAGTAATGCATGCATGTCTCCAAGGTTTTCAACTATCATTTGTATGGAAAATAAAAGGTGTACACATTGAGTGAAAATGAAGGTTATTAATCAAACTACTTGTATACCTTTATTTATTTGGCTTCAGACATTTCTAAAGACATAACATCTACTAGAAAACACAGGATATCCCATCCATTTTGTCTTAACAAAGCCATGCTACACCATTGCAGCAATCTTCTCTGATACATGCAGACTGCCCATCAGAAGGAAGGAGGAATCCCCTTGTACCTGTTACACATGGTCACACGGTTACATGTTAATAAGCCACCATTGGAGGGAAGACCAAATCCCCTTGCCCCTTTAGTGGGATGGTTAAGAGGCCCTAGTGGGGTCTCATTTTCCATAAGTAATGAGGACACAGCTACAGGGAATCGAGTGGAGCACACAATACCTACAAATAAGGTCTGTCAGCTTAAGCCCCTGGAGTATAGCTACACATTTGGTTTGCAGAATAGGTTGTTTTCTTGCCCTGAATGTCTGTTCTCAATCAAGTTATATATATCCTGCCCATTGACCATTGTAAATATTGAATAGGAGGGGAAATGCTTGGTCTGGACTAGGTACATCGAATTGGCCTCAAGTGTAATTCCGATCCCTGTCCATACCCGCATTGGAACAGAGGAACTAATCAGACTTAGATTTTCTCAGAATAGGTAAACGAGGAGGATTCTTGAAAATGGATTTGCCGAGCTCATGACTTTTAAAGCAATTATAAGTACATTGGAGTGAAATATTCCTTGAGACAAGGAGCAATAATTGGTTGTTGATGAGATGTCAACCTGTTGACATCATGTCACCATTAGGGTTCAATGAAGAGTGTTTTAAGTGAAGGATGCCTGGTTCCACAAGGAGCAACACTTTTTTGTTATTAATTGCCCCTGACATCAAATGACAGCCTGTCAGAATAGGCAGAATAATAATATCAGCATCACAGTGTGCAAAGTTTGAATCTAATATGTTCTAGTGTGTGCAGAAGAATCATGTGATGAGATGAGATGTGGTAGAATTTAACAACACCATCTCAAATGGTTTTAGAAAGTATCAGTATCCTCTGATCATTCAATAAAATGGGTCTCATTGACCTTACTGACCTAGCGCCCATACCTAGTGAAGAAATTGAATCCACATTTACTTTGGTTGGAAATTTATACTTCATATGAATAGATCTTTTTACTGAGATAATAGAATGCCTAGCGTCTGACTGCTGAATATCATTTTGACCGGGGAAGGTCTCTATGACGTTGACACCTCAGAGGTGTAGCCCGACCTAGTGAGGACAGACCCCTGCAGGTCCTGGGTGGTTCTAGGTGTTAGTTAGGCCTGCTGGTGTTCTCACCTGGGCCAGGAGATGGCACCAAGACCAACTGGGGCCATGATGCAGGTGACATAGAGCACCCCACACTACATACAAATAGAGTCCATAATGATTTAATGGTCTGACTTTTTATGCCTTTTAATGCTAACAATGTTGTTATGTGTTTCATAAAATGTATTGGAATTTGATATGCTGCTGCTATTTGTTGGATCTTTTAGACTACAAATTGATACCAATTTGCTGCATAAAGACACCCCCGGGTCTTTACACTACAAATGTGGCCTTAAAGCACAAATGTCTTAAGGCCATACGTGTCTTTAGGCTACAAATGTCTTTGGACAACAAATCCCGTTAGGCTATAAACAATATGTCTTTATGCAACAAACTCTATGTACTGGGGCAATCTGTCTTTGGGCAACAAACAGTACAACGCCCATTGCTACCGTCTCTGTTGTATTTCACGAGTGGGGGCTGGGGCAGTATCCCACGAAGCCACAGGCCGAGTGGGATGCGCCTCAGCTCCCACTCGTGAAATACAACAGAGACGGTGTCAATGTAGTTGGCATTTGTGTTTATTTTTTCATTTGAAGCCATTTAATGAATGAAAACCAACTTTTTCTCAGCCCATTGAATACGACCATGTTGTATTCAATGGGGGCATTGAATAGGGCCCTTCAGTGCTAAAGCATAGGACAACTTGTATTTTCAAAAAATAAATGAAGATATTACTAACGGTCCTTAGATATCAGTCATTCAGTACACCTTGTATGAAGTAATACAAGTACTCTTCTGCTGAAGTTTGCAAAGTCTCTAAGGAAACATAATCTATCTAAGGGGATTACTAGATTACCATCTGTAATGGGTCTCTGCTCTGCTCAGCTTTCTATAGCTTTATCATATGTCCCTCACTAACATGTCTAGGATAGTGCTGTCTGATAAATATGAGACACCCGGCCTACACATTCAGTAACTCTGAACAAGTAACTGGATGTTCAAAGTTTTGGCGAGCTCTTAAGTTGCAGTTTAAGTCGGATTACAGGCCGGTAGATAATAAGGTATCTTATTTTTAAAAACTTCAGATACTTTGTAAACCGGTGATAGTTTTGTTATGGTATGTCCCGATAACCTTGAATATTGCTTATAATGCCTGATTGACTTTGTTGGTATGATGCATAAATGCAGTGTTTGCGTGCAGTTTCTCAGTTCTGCATTTGTGCATCATGCTGACCCTGTGGGGTTGGTCAACTCACAAATGATTGTGGTGATGTACCTCTACACTGCTAGTGAGCATAGAGTTTGAGTTGAATTTGAGTTTGAAGAATTTATTCAGTATATTTCAACGGTACAATTTCTCATATTTGACTTTCCTTGTGTTTAGTATACACTTCTGATCCACTGTTTTAATATAATACCCTCAACATCATCATTTGATCCAGTATGAAATATATGAAAAGGTTGCCGTCAGATGTCACCATCTGTTTGCGTGGGCCAGCTTACCAATGTGTATGATTTGTGTAAATCCTTGTTATAATATAACACGTATTATAGTAACATAATTTAACATAGCTAATAGCTGAGACTCGGTTCATGCATCGAGTATTGATTTATTCATAGTATCACAGAATGTAAAGCCATTAAATGCTCTAAAAGTTCTGTCCAGTGATTCCAGCGGCTCTTGCATGTATCATGTCAATCTGGTGGGGCTGATGCACTCATGGGGATGTTGCATGAAGTACCAATAGGATTCCTCATAATAACAAATGGACTCGTTACACACATCAAATGGAGTTACATATTAGTTAAGGATCCTTCTGAGTATCTCTAAGCTGTATGTACACCCCATGAGACTAATTGTAGGTAATATACAACATACTTATGCAGAATGTAGATCTTTATATTGAAAATATTTATATTGTTAAGAATGGGGTATCGACTCCTCACCAGATATAGATATGAGTTGGGGACATATCCATAATGTGATATATCAAACATATCGGAGCAGGTTATCCATATAATTTCTATGATAACTTAGGAAATTAATATCAAGCAAAGCATCCAAACGGAACATTCAAAACTATAGTCATGAACCATTGACTATGATTTCAAGTCGTGAATTGAATTGAAATTTCAAATTAAATTGTTGTATATTTGTACTAGAAATTATAGGTAGGTCAAAGACCTGTACTTACCCTCTATCAAGTAGAGGGATTGCTGAACAACAGTATATACAAAATTATGTTAAAGTAGACACATGAAGAAAACAGGTATCTAGAAGCATTGGCTTAGAGCCATGACTTAGTAGAATAGAATAGATATAAGTACAGAATGCAGTATGGTAGAGGCTGATGTTATTGCCCCAACTACCCCCAGTCTGTTCCAGGCTTACTTCTCATATTACCAAGGTGAGGCACAGGCTCATGTGTGGCCATCCAATCATTACTCGTACCAGGTAGCAACGTACGCTGTAATATAACCTGGCAGCAATCACATACTATAGGCTTTACAGAGACAGCAGTTATTATTGCTCATCTAGTTTCTCATTGCAACAGTGAAAGGGATATCTGGTAGACTATATCATGACTGTATTAGCTAGAGGACAGGACCAGTAATGCAGGATGACCTGAATTATAAAACAGACAAGGTCATTCAGTGTCTAGCCAGATATGACATAATGATACTGTAACCAGAGAGGAGCCTGCTGTTTTTTCCAGGATCCTCATACAACCTTGGTCATTCATTTTTCCTTTAGTAATAACATGTATGCTCATAGCTGCTTAGACATGAAGTGAACCACATGGGAGAAAGTGACATATTGTTCAGGACTATACACGTGTCCTCTATCTTAACTTCACAAAGCAATGTTACACAATTGCAGCAAACTCATCACATACATGGAAACTACCTATCGGAAGGAAGGAGGACTCCCCTTGTTCCTGCTACACCTGTTCAGTGGGTTCATTAGAGGTGACCGTTGTGTTCATTAGTGATGAGGACACTGTTACCAGGGCTCCGTCAGACCACACATCAACCACTAATAAGGGGTATAGGTTTCTAGTAGTAATGCTTTTTTTGTAAGATTGAAGGGAAAATTTATATTCAGTCAGCACTCACATAAGGGGAAAGTAAAAGGCAACTTTAAACAAAGTCTCTGATAGTCTTTTTGTGAAGTAAAACACTACTATCATATAAGAAGAGTCTTTAAGTAGAGAGCATAGCTGGCATAACAGAGGTATTACTTGCATATAGCCTTGACAAGGGAAAAAGAATAACTTGACTGAGTTAATCTCCTTAGCTACAGGTGAGATTTCCTATAGTGCAATATGAGTAGAATCTCTGACCTTGCAGGATTACCATCTTCAACATCACCCTACCTCTCTCAGCTTTCTATGCCTCTTAGTAAATGTTTTTAGGTAGCACTGTTTATTTTAGGGTGAATACACAAGCCTAACTGACTTAACATAGTGTACTCGTATTGCACCCCCCCCGTTAAATAACCCTCGGGCCGTATTGCACGCCCTCGGGCCGAGCAGTCCCGAGGCCGTCCCGACGACGGCCGAGTGACGTCACATGACGTCTGACGTCACAAAAAAAAATAGTTCCGGCACAGCGTTCGTTCTACTTGTTTAAGAAAGACGTGACTTACCTGAGGGCCGTGTGAAGATGTCTCCTAAAGATGGAAATCCCGAGGGAGGGAGCAGTAATGTTGTTACCTTTGAGTACACTCCCGAGGGAGAAAGTCCCGAGGTACTAGGCACTTTTGATATAGAAGTTCTGATGGGAGAAATGAACTTTGAAGACGATTTTGAGGACGTCGCCATGGACGTCACGGCGTCTTCCCAGGTCGCCCAGCCCTCGGGATCTGAAAATTGGGTACAAGAGTTATTAGAGCCCGAGTTTACATTGAGAAGTCGTGATGACCTTGAGGATTTTGTGCTATCCACAAGAAATGTCAATACAGTGAAGAAAACAAGCCAGGTAAGTCGAAAAAATTGTTAAAATGCCCGAGGGGCCGAGGGAAATTTTTGAAAAAATTCGAGGGTGACTTGCAAAAATTTTTTTTTTTGGCGAGTTCGGAGAATTTAGACTGTAATCAAAATAACATTCATTAAAACAGTACAAATCAGTAGCAGACCGAGTAAAACACTTTTAAAAGTCTCCCAAGCCGTCGGCAGGCTCAAGTTCAAGCCCGAGGGCTGAATTGTCAGAAATAAAAGTTGGGGAGTTGGGAGAATTTGTAACTTTGATCGTATTACACTAGATATGATAGATTTTAATTAATTTTCTGCAGGTTGTGAAGGTGTTCCAAGAGTGGCTGGCAAAGTACTGTCTGGAAAAGAGAAGAATAGAGGATATCGAGGCTGAGGAGCTAGACCAGTTCCTTAGTAATTACCTGCTGACTAAGAAGCCAAACAAGGGTGGACAGCACCAACCTGATACCTTGACCAGCATACACAGAGCGATCCTAAGGTAAATTTTAATGTTTTAGACTTTGAGTTGAATGAGTGTAGGGAGAATTTACATTTTTGATATGAAGTGGGCGGGGCATATTTGGACTGTCCATACATTCATAATGTAAAATGTGACTTTTAAAGTATTTTCACCATTCTTTTTTTTTTTTTTTTTTCAACAGGCATCTGAAGAACTGCAAATACGGAGTAGACCCTATGAGTGATGAACGATTCAGCATGTCAAGGGATGTTCTAGCCAGCCGCAGGACTAAATTGAAGGCGGAGGGGTATGGTAACAGGCCACAGAAAGCAGAGGGATTGGACGAGGAAGAAATAGAGAAGCTGTGGGAGAAGGGAGCCCTCGGTAAGTAATTTAGGGTTATTTTTTATTTTTTTTTAATGAAAAATAAGTGGAAAATACGGGTAAAAATATGAAATTATTTTGAAAAAAAAATTGAATTTATTGACCTACTTTTAAAATTGAAAAAAAATTATTTTTTCAGGTGCTGGTGACCCGGAGAGCCTTCAGCACACAGTGTACTACTATCTAACATTAGGCTTCGGGCTTAGAGGCTGTGATGAGTCAAGACAGATGAAATGGGGCGATGTTCAACTGGTGGAGGGTAAAGAAGACGTCCCATATTTGCAATGGCGAGAGAGATCAAGCAAAACCCGACAGGGTGGTGAAGGGGGCCATGTTCGTGCCTTTGATCCCAAAATTTATGGTCAGCCTGGAAATACCCGTTGCCCGGTAGCATTCTACCAACGATACGCCAGTAAGAGGCCTTCCCACTGCTGCCAGCCTGATTCCCCGTTCTATCTTACAGTCAAACAAGGGTCTTCATTGAATGATGAAAGGTGCTACATTAACTGTCCGATGGGGGTTAACAAACTAAGGAATATCGTGAAGAAAATGTGCAAGAAGGCAGAAATAGCAGGTCGTCACACCAACCATTCCCTCCGAAAGACGGCCTGTCAAACCTTGATGGCTGCAAATGTTCCCCCCAACCTGGTCGCGCAGCTGTCAGGCCACAAGTGTTTGGCAAGCCTGAACAATTACAGCACCGCGAGCAAGCCCCAACAAAGAGAAATGTCAAATATATTGACAGGGTTGGCCAGTGCACAAAGTCTACCTACCTCTTCCATTCAGAATCCTCCTACGGCAAGGGTAAATCCAAAGATCGCCATGACAAGTTCTCCGGCTTCGATCCAGCCTGCTCCCCCGGTGTCAATGGCTGTCACTCCGGCAAGCGCCCACCCACAAAATGTCCTGCAGTCTCTTGCTGCAAATACCGCTGGCATGTTCCAAGGAGCTGTTGTCAACGGCCCAATTTCGCTCACATTCAACTATAACGTCCATTCTTCCTCCCAGGCTAACGTAAATATGTCTCCTACAGTGCCAACCCATAGTATTTCGGGTTAGAAATAATGGACAGACTTGAAATGAACTTTGTATTTGCGCCTTCGCATGTTGACCTCGTTCCCGCCCAATCGACGCGTCCCGAAATTGCCCGGATGTGAATTTGAAATAAAATTTGTCATTTATTGTTAAAACGGGTGTCCAGTTGTCCTTATAACTCATACATATTAAAGAGAACAATATTATATATTCATTCTGCTTAAAATTGAAGGAAATTAGGAAATATAACTTAACGTGAAAATAAAAACATCGAATACGAAACCAAAAACCATGCAGCTAACTGACGTTTGACGACAAAACATAGACCCGTCGAGTCAATTTTTTTTAAATTCCCCCCCAACGATCAATATATGGGCTGTAAATGGTCAATATGACCTTATTTAATTTAGATTAGAGTTTATCAACATGAATTAACATTAATAACGGTTAAATTCCCAAATAGCCATTTTGAATCGACGTGAATTATTTGGAGCGGGTGGGTGCTTTTCGGTTGAAAAGACGGCTAACTGTCCGCGCATGAATATGAGCCTCGTTCTGGAATGTCAACAAGACAAGATGGCGGCGCCCAGTCGAGAAGACTGATTTGACAGTTCTGTACGCTAAAGTAAGGCGATTTTAAATAAATTAGGCTTGTTTTCTGTTTCAAACCCTAAAATAAATACAAAGGAACACTCGTTTGATTCTTTACCGGGGTTTATTGCACTCGCAGGTCGTGCCCGCATTGCACTCGGGCCTGCGGCCCATCGTGCAATACGGGCACGACCTGCTCGTGCAATAAACCCCGGTAAAGAATCAAACTCGTGCACCTTTGTCTATTTATTTCAATCCAATACAACAAAAACCCCAGTCTAAGCATTAGGTGACTCTGAAAGGATTACTAGGGTTTCCCAGTTCATGTGGGCCTTTAGGTTTCAATAAAAATCAGATTTGATGCAAGCCTTTGGGGCACTATGCATCTAAATCCACACACCCTAGGGGCATCTCAGAAGGACATCTAGTGATGGGTGGTGAACAGTATGACATTATAGATGTTACGCGCAATATCGGAATTTGCGCAACATCTGAACTTTTACATCTCGATAACAAGTCTTTTGAAATAGGTTAGTTTGCTACATAAACAGAAAGGTAGGATTAAAAAAGTATTTGTAAAGACAGTTTACTGTATTAGTTAGCTCTTTGTTGGGCTACAGGATACTGAACTCCCACTGTTTTATCACACAAGAGACATTACTGTCACACCTTATTCACTCCTACAGTGAGGTGTGGGAGGCATAGGGATTTCCTACTGAATGTTATTACACCTCCAAGGGGATGGGCATCACACTCAAACGACATCGACAAATATACCTAAATGTTTTATGTGTAGAACAGGTAGGAATTCTGAAACTGCCAAATGCAAATAGGGAGCAATTCCGGAATTGCCCTGCGCAGTTCCGGAATTGCACATAGGCAATTCCGGAACTGAGCTGGTTCCTATTCTGCGCCTTACATATACACTCTGTTTCTTTTCCCTGTGTAAGAATGTAGCTTTTAAGGACAGCATGTTGCTATGAAGGCAACATAATAAGTCATAATAATGATCCAGTTGAGTGATGGTGAAAAACAACCACTGGACAGTTACTCAAGATAGCTGCATTTGTGCAACATGATGACAAGGGGCATACCATTTGGAATAACTATTACATTCTTAAGGTGTTTAATGTATTTGGAAAAGACAAAAGATGAAATGAAAAGTATCATCCCAAAGACAGATATTCACAGGTGAGTGGAAGTGCTGAGAAATTGTATCTCTCCTAATGAAGACAAATTATACCCTCGCGAGACAAACTGGACCAGACCATGCAAATGTACCATAGTAAGGAAAAACAAATCTCCCTGTACCTGTTTAGTAGGATGGTTAAGAGGCCCTAGTGGGGTCTCATTTTTCCATAAGTGATGAGGACACTGTTACGAGGAGTCTAGCGGAGCACACAATGCCTACAAATAAGGCCTGTTGGATTAACCCCTGTAGTATAGAGACATGTTTGGTTTACAGATTAGGTGACTTTCTTGCCATGACTAACAGAGGTCATAAAAGAATACAACTTAAAATCTCCTAGCAGTATTTTTTTTCTGTACTTAATATTCTAGTAAATGTGAATATGGAGCATGGCTTACAAAGTGTTATTTTCTATGGGTTAAGTAAATAGCCATCCCACAACAAATGTAGTTCAGTCCAGACAAAGAAGATGACATTAGTGAGTTGTTACTTAGTCCTGCCTACTAACCATCGTAAATATTCCATAGTAGGGGAAACACTTGGCACTGACTAGGTAAATCAAAGGCCTCAAGTGCAATTCTGTTCCATGCCCATAAAAATGGAAGTAAGGGAGTACGTAGACTTTGAATGTACAAGAACAGCAAAAAAGGAGAAAGTTCTGAAAAAGAGTGTATGATCCAGGCTTAGAACTAAAGTGATTGCATGTGTATTGAAATAAAATATCCCTTGAGTTAAAAAGCAATTTATGGGCTGTTGATGAGACGTCAACTTGTTACATCATGGCACCATTAGGATTAAAAGATGAGTGTCTAACCTCTGGTCCCAAAGGTGAAAACCGTTTTATCATTATTATCAATTGCCAATAAGATTGAATGGCAATGATTCGGAATTTACAGGATAATGATATCAGCAGAATGGTTTGTGGAGTTTTACATGTACTTAGTACTTCCACTATGAGTACATGAGAATCAGACATACAGATATGTTAGATGTGATAGAGTTCAACAATTAAATAGTTAATTAATTAGTTTAATATTTTCAGAAAGTATCAGTTTCCCCCTGATCAATTGATAGAATCTCCTGACCTTTTTGATAAAGGGCCTATAGTTAGTGAAGGAACCAGATTCACTTTTATTGAGAACTCATACTAAATAAGAATAGCCAAAAGTTACTGAGATCATAGAATATCCAGAATGCCTAGTATTTGAGTGCTGGATGTATTTATGGAAACATCATGCGACTGGTTTCTTAGTACCCTGTATCATAAGATGGATTGAGGAGGAGCCTTGTGCAAAATAGACATGTTAATATGTAGGTAGCAAGAAGCAGTTTACTTCTGCTATAATCCTGGATATATTCCATCAATTGATGTCAGTAGTAATACTATCTGATATCTAAAGATGACATGAATCAGTTGTCAAGAATGGTGGCGGTCATTTAGAGGTTTTAATAAAGTCAGATGTCTATACTATCTTAGATAGGTCCCCATGAACTGAAAAACCAATAGCACCAAAGTCTACAAAGTTAGCCATTTAATATGCTAATTTCCATATTCATCCCTGTGGACTATTATGCTCTGATTAAACTCTAACACTGAAGAATTATTATTTAATGGATTTCTTTCAGAACTTTAGATTTGTGCTGACGTTGGAAATTGGAATCATCTATTTTAAGCCTCCCCTTTGAACCTACTTTAACATAGCAATTTACCTCTGCACCTGCCTGGTCACTCGTATCTACTAGTTTTACTGCCAGAGCTCACATGGGTAATTGTGACTGTCATACAAGAGCAGGTGTTAATGAGTGTCTACACATTCTATGTCTAGACATGGAATGGCTTTCTGCCTACTACAGCACCTGGTCCTCATAACCCATGACTACAAAACCCATGACTCCGCCCACTGCTGCGAGTATAGAAGTGTCCAGAAAGCTCTGGAAACTTTTCTTTGCTGAAATACATAGGGAGCATATTATATACGTTTTAGAATTAGCAGTATATGACCTATCTCTACACATGATAACATGTTGAAGAGAGTAGTCTGTGCACATATAAGTAGTAAAACCACCCCTCAATTGGTCTATACATTACTGTAGTCAAATTTCTTCCAGGTACCCCGCTTAGGCAGGTTTGAAATTCAGCACGGCCAACCACTTTGAGCATTAGTAGCGTGCAAAAAAGGGGTACAATTTTCCAAATTGTCCAAATCTCTTTGGTCCCCACCCCCCAAATCCACCACCCCCCTGTTATAAAAAAATGACCACTCCCTTAAACTCTGATAGATCTTGAAGCAGCCTCCTCCTGCTCTACCGTGAATTTGCGTTCTGCACCTGCCCTGTCACTACTGGTTCAGACACTCATACCTTCTATGGTTACTCTCACAGTTAAGGCGGGTTATTATGACTGTCTAACGACAGCACGTGTCTGACATAGAGGTTTAGTGAGCACTTATTAACTTCACACATGGCGTTTATGGTCTTCTGTTTACTCTAACACCTGGGTCCAAGGGGCACTTCATGTTTTGTATGGCAGCATTATAGGGTTATAGGTGTTACTGACACGCCCCTATTTTTTGTCAGGTGACAGGGTTCCATATGTACCCAGAATTGGGAGTTGCTATTCAGAGTGTATTTCTTGAGAGTGGCACAAAATGTAAACAAGGGAGATTCTTGAGAAAAGTGAGCGTTGCAAGTGGCATGTTCGACGGTGAAATGTTCTGAAAGTTACGATTGATGACTATAAAATGAGTTCCGCTTGAAATTTAGTTTGCAGGGTATGCAGCCTTTATCAGGATAACCCTTGCCCATGCTGCCACGAGGGCATTACCGTAATTCATCACCAGGGTTTGGCTAGAAAAGGTCAGGCTGTGGTTATGAGATAGCATCCTAATAATAACAATAGGAGGACCATCTTGACATTTTTAAGCTACTATATTAGCGCCCTATTAAAAGGAACTGTTATGGCTCAGTCTCACGACTTTGTAACAATTGGATAGTCCTTGACTGGGTGACATCTTGGACCAGGTGACGTCTTTGACTGGAAAGATTAAAACGGCTATGTACACGGAAATGCCGTGTCTTAAAGTGAGGTCCAGCTTACTCTCCTGTTTTCTATGTTTAATACAAACCTTTAGAAGGAAATAGATTTCATAAAAACCCAAATATGTCATTGTGCCAGCAGTATTCATGTATGTATGTATGTTTGTATGTATGTAAGTGTGTATGTATGTATGTATGTATGTATGTATGTATGTATGTATGTATGTATGTATGTATGTATGTATGTATGTATGTAGCACTATAGATATTTGCATGTCTGTGGGTGAACTAATTCACCATGAAAACCTGTCGACAGACCAAATCCAATCCCACATCATCTTGTCAGCTACAATCCCTGTGACTAATCGTCCTCCAGTATATAAGCTGACAGGTGTCAAGCTGGAGCTACAAGTTAGGGATTAGGAACCCACGGAGCTTATAAGGACCCAGGAAGTATTGCTTCATGGGTTCTATGTTTTTAGGGTGATTCAAATTGTTTCAAGTATTTAATCAAATCAATGTATTGTAAAGCCTGGATTCCTCTAACCCTTTGTTGATAGCACAGCGATCATAAGTATGAGTTCTACTTAAATTGCATGAACGATATAGGACGTTATATAGTGATGTTCTTTTTTGCATGACCCTTGACAGCTTCCGTAGACAACAGATTCTGCTTTAGACATTTACAGACATAACTGTAGACCCATATTAGGTTCTACTGTGTACCTGTACTTACTAGTAGTAACTATGTGTAGCGCAGTTCTCTCCTACAGGGAAGTAATACTAACCAGTTGTCTTCTCTTTCTCTTGTTGCAGCGTCGCTGACGGTGGCCATGAACGTGTTGGTGCTGGTGACCATGTACAGACAGTCACGACGACTCAGTCCGGTGGAGATCTACGTGGCCAACCTGGCCCTGGTCGACCTCTGCCCTGCATTGTTAGAGTACCCGCTCACTGCAGCCTCTGCCTACATGCACGGCTGGTCCTTTGGTGATATCGGTAAGTATAAAACCAGCAGTATTCCTGGGAATTTTAATTTAAGCCATGATTTGAGGACTGGACTACCAATATAGTTATACATAGATGGATGAAAGCAGGATTCCACTGAGGGTGATCTGACTAGGATGTGATCATCCATACTCATGCATAAAACTGTACTATAGTAAACTTTGACAGGTTACCGCGATAAACATCCTTCAGGTGCAGTTTGCCTGAAAGTTCGGTGTGTAATACCTTTTCATACCACGGCGGAGATCACTTAACCCTTTGAATTAACCTCTTATTGCCAGGGTGAACTGTTAATAAGAGAGTTATATCCTGGTATTTACAGTTCGAACTGTGGATGAGAAGATTGATTTCTACTATTGACATTTTGCACTGACAAGAGTGGGATATTTTTCTCTTATTGACAGTTCAAACTGTCAATAGTGCTAAATTAAAGGGCCATTGATAGTTCTTCACCGAACTGTCAATAGTGGGGACTTCATGCCTTATTCACGGTTCCTTATCAATGTTATAACCCTGAGAGCAATTTTGGTGGAAAAATTGATTTTGGTGGAAAAGTCGATTTTGGTGGAAAAATCGATTTTGGTGGAAAAATCAATTTCGGCGGGAAAGTCGATTTTGGGGGCGAAACCGGTTTTGGGAGCTAAACTGATTTTGGTGGGTAAAACCGATTTGGTGCTGAAACCGATTTAGGGGTCAAAACGAATTTTGGTGCCAAACTGTTTTTGACCGATTCATTGGGCAAAACCGATTTTAGGGGCAAAACCGATTTTGGGGGCGAAACCGAATTTGGGGCTGAAACCGATTTTGCTGAAGAAAACACTTTTTGACTCCAATAACAGTGGGAACTGTCAATAAGACAAAAATTGACTGCACGCATGAGGAACTGTCAATAACAGGAATAATTTCCTCTGTTGACAGTGTGAACTGTCAATAACAGAAATATTTTCCACTATTAACAGTTCGAACTGTCAAAAGCGTTTTTGATGCCAAAACGTAATAAAACACCGCTAATCCAACCAAACAGATGATATACACATGCACAATCTGTGGCCCTTCTCATGTGACAGTGGCCTTGAAGTGGCCAATGAGATTACAACATGAGAAACTCAAAATTTTGATTATCTGCAACGCAGCAATTACGTTCTTAATGATAATTAATATAAAAGTTCAAGGTAAATATGAGACACTGGTTTTCAATGGATATCAAACCACTTTCCTCGGTCTCAGGTAATTCCACGTAGCAAAGTGCGCATTACAAACATTACAGATACATTTCTATTACCTTTAATTAGTCTCAAAACTCGAGGTGCATTGGGTTGTTGTTAGTTTATAGTCAAAACACCTGCTCAAAATGAGTGGCAGGGAAGGTATCCACTTCTAGGGGATGTTTGCAAAATACATAAAATGGGGTACACATTTTGCTTCAAAGCCATATCTGCCAAAATGAACATATGCACCATTTTTATCCCTGCAAGAAAATAATACAGTATTGTGTGCCCGACATTTTTTTAATTACTGAAAAAGCAATTCAGCTGAAGTCTGAATTGGACTCTTTTGAATCTTTCGTTTTTTTATCAATCCAATTTCAGCTGATTGTATTGAGGCTGCCAGGGTTCAGTTCTAAACCATCAAAGGATGACATGATGCATCAATGCATCGTACCCTTGGTCGTAATGAATGCAGCCTCACCAAGTGACTTGCAGCAACACTGGTGACTTAATTACTAGGGCTGCATTGGTGAATCATGATGACAAGTGTTTACTTTTAACAACGTGCCATACTTGAAGTTGAAGTTGAAATTTCTTTTATTTATCCTGGAAAATTACAGTAGCCTAGGGCATGTCTTACTAATAACCCAGCTCGTGGTGTTCAGCATGAACATACATTATATGAGTATCAGTACAAAGTAAGTACTTATGGACGAGTTATGTTACATTTGAAGAAAGGGCCTAAAGGTTGTGTCTGACGTTATGACACATGCCTGATGTAATTGGAAAATTGAGAGAGTGGTAAAAATTTCAGGGAATTTTGAATAAAAAGTTATTACTATTACGGCCAACAGTAGCAATAGTTGGGTTTTCAGAGAGATGGAAATGAGTCTTGTAATATAGCCTTTGTTGTTTGCACTGAGAGAGGGAGAGAATGCTGGTCCCCCCCCCCCATGTAGAGGGAGACGTTCTATGTTCATGACATAAAAAGATTACCAATTGAAAACCTGATAGTGGCAGTGTGCAGACAAACACAAGCCAGCAAAGGCCAAATGATTAAAATGTGGTTGAGTTTCTTAACTAGTCTTATTCCCTTTATTCAATGAGCGTTTGCATTAGTGCATGTTGCTATGGTCAAAATTGTCATAGCGTTTCAACGAGACTTAAGTGAGTAGCATCTACTGCTATTGGGGATTTCTATCAAATTCAATCAAAATTGTAGTGATCATTGAATGATGGTTCACTTTTGGAATCTTGCACAAAGAGTTACTACCAACTAAGGGAGTGCTCATTTTTTAACAACAGGGGGGGGGGTGAAAAATTTGGACCCCTTGACTTGGGGGGGGGGGGGTAAAAAATTTAGACCCCTCATGGGGGGTAAAAAAAATGCAACCTGTTTTGAGGGAAAAAGCCTGGGCGTTACTATGCTACAAAGGGGCGCGAACGCGCGCGATTTTCGGCCTGCGGGGGGGGGGGGTAAAAGATTTCTACCCCTCTAGGGGGCGGTGAAAAAATTTCCCCCACTGCTGCGAGCGTAAAATAAGGAGTACTTCGTATCTGCTACAACTGCCTATATCATCCTTCATTCAGGCTCAGTCTAAAAAGGATAAAAACGATTCTGGCCAACCTGATGGAAGGGGGAAGGTTATGCTGGCATACAGCATGTACAGAGAATGATGCGGCTAGGCTAGGGTGCCCATGAGGTGACTAGCTGGCCTGTTGGTTCCTTGAGTAGACCCGAACGTGGATCAGGAGTAATGTGGAAAATAAGTCCTATGACAATTGGCACTAAGGATGATCAGCTCAATGTCCATAATGCCCCTGTGGAAGATAGACCCCATGATTAATGGCTCCCTCATTGAGACATACAAGTCTACTCAGGTTACCAACAGACCAGCTAGTCATCTCATGGGCTGTCTACCCGATACTACTACTGACAGTAATTTAAATGCTGCTCATCAATCATGTACATTTCAATCATATTTAAAGGTTTGCCAGCATCTAGCTGAATGAAGCAATGTTTTATGGTTGATACCTAACTAATTCTTACCCAATATCCGGGAAAAATACCCTTGTTTTGCCCTCCAAGCCCGACCAATGTTTGATTGTTTTTTGAGCGGGTTTAGCAAGCAATCGGATCCTTTTGCAGGGAACATCTCAACGAACAATTTTGAAAGCTCAATCAGTCAGTGTTTATTGTTCTTCAACTGAAATGACCCACTCTGTGCTTTCAAATTAGGGAAAATGATGTTCAAGGAAATTCCCCTAAACAACTATTTTATCGAAAAATAAATAGTTTTATCCACGCAAATGGCAGAATGAACTTCCTGAGCTTTCAGGTTGGTTTCCACTGTGGGTTTGGATAAAAAGTTCAAAAGTCCTATTTTCGAATTTGGTGCAATTAAAACCAACAACTGCAAACTTCCACAGGAGAATTTGTCAACTTTCAACTAAGTGTTTTTGTGGGGCTTTCAGTTTCATCAAAACATCAGGGGCCCATTTCTCAAGTTTGAACGATTCATCTTGCTTAAGTGCTTATTGCTTAAGTAAAGCAGTGAACGATTCATAAAACCCTTACATATAGCAGTGAACGATTCATGCAGCCCCTTACATATAGCTGAATCATCCAGGTATATATGGCTATCAAATAGTCATCTATCCCTGCCTCCCGGCCTCCCTGCCTCCCTCCCTGCCTCCCTGCCTCCCTCCCTCCCTGCTTCCTTCCCTGCCTACCCCCCTGCCTCCCTGTCTCACTCCCTGCCTCTCCCCTCTCTCTGGACGAAAGCTCTGGACGAAAGCCAGCTCTGGACTTAAGCTAGCTCTGGACGAAAGCTCTGGATGAAAGCCATGCATTAGACAATTTGCTCTGTACGATTTTACCAGATATAAATGTTTCCTTTTTGATGCGATCGTTTCCCATTGAGAAATGGGCCCCTGATTACAAGGGAAGTCTACAATCACTAATCAGGAATATTTAAGCACAAACACAGCAAATAACTGCCGTAAGTTTTAGGATTGGGATACTTATCACTAATAACTACAATTTAGTGATTTGAAATAGCCTCCTTACATTTTGGGTCAATTCTGGCACGGCTTCATTATGTAGTTGACAAAAACAAAGCCATTCAGTGTACTTTAATTATGGATAAATAACACAGTCAATTTAAGATCTATCTGAAAAAGTAAGTAATTTCTGAAAACTTAATCACTGCTCCGTGGTTAATTGGAAGCAGAAAACACAATTAAATAAGAATTTGAGCGAAAAAAGTCTTGGCCTAATTGAATTAAATCCTAAATGTCGATTGTTAAACAGACAAAAAGATGTTCCAGAAATTACTTCATACTGAGAATAACCATTTTTAAGTTATCACCCCCACCCTTCATTACCCTCTTTATAAAACGGTAACTAACTTTTTTCAGTTCTGAAGAACATCTCAAACTTTGATGCAATTTTCTTTAGTTAAAATCAAACATTCCTTCTCGTTATTGGCCGATGTTTGCCCTTTCACCGTCATTACGAATGCTAAAAATGATTAAGCAGGAAGTTTGCTGCAGAAAAAAGTGTCCAACATGACGAAGCTATAAGCCCCTCCTTTCAACAATGAATCTTTGACCCAGCCGAACCCTTATAATGTGGTTTCCCTCCTAAAATGGCAAGTCTTTGTTACTCACCGAGATCCGTATCTCGGCTATTTCCGGATAACAATGTCAGCCTTCCTCCCCTTCAAGGGCCAAGAGAGCACACTGAACAGGATTCACCCATCTCAATTTACCCATGTACAGTTCAGAGGTCACATGACTGTCAGCCAGGTCAAGGTCAACAAGGCCTTGTAATGGACGCAGGACATCTTGTTCATGAATCATCTCCGGTCATGGCGGCAGTTTTAGACGACAAGAAGAGCAGCTCTGAAAGGGGTCACCTATTTAACCTAATTGAGAATTGGATCACAGCATAGTACACTATAGAATGAGTGATTCCACTGTTAGCAAATACATTAATGAACCACTTATCTGGCGACTTATCAATGTATGGGTTGGGATTATCCACTTTTCCAAAAATAGAACTATATCAATTTCTGCACTGTAAAAACCATCCCGTAAAATTATGATGAATCAGAACGAATCAATGAATGCCAGACTGTCACCGTTTCTTTTCACTGTCACTATATTTTGCATTCCCCTGTAATTTTATAGGACTTTCCTGTTTTATTTTTTTGGTGATTTATCATTATCATATGATAATACTCTGGGATTCAATGATGATTGATTCATTGATATGGATTTCATGATATCATCTTAATTCCAGGCCTGTAAATATTAGGCTTGAGAAACATAACTGAATGCCTCATAGCAATATACAATTACAATAAATGAGCAAAAGGTACTCTACAACTTTTAAAAGGAAACTCTGACAACAGTCTCCATATATGCATTATTCTAATTACCACAACATGGGTGTTTATACTATCCTTACTGGTTCCAAGTTCTCAAAAAAGGAAATTATATTTTTTTATCTGTAATATGTCAAAGGCTTCAATTTTGATTGTGTAATTAATGGGATAGTTGAACATCTTTATAAATCACATTTAGGTATGTTTTAAAGTGATAGCTTCCCTTAAAGTCTCCCTATCAAACCAAGCTGCCATGTGGTGGGCAAATGTTTAAAGTGAGATTAACCATCAATGAAAGACTATTGTTTCACTGTACTGGTTAATGGATGTTCAATTTAAAGAGTTCAATGTAAAGAGTTTTACAGTGTCTTACAGTTAATCACAATTATGGTGATACACCATCAATTTTAGCATTGATTCTCCGTAATTTCAACAAAATATTTTTACAGTGTGGTACAGTTTAATTTTCTGGAATCGTCGCACACATACATGTAGAAAGTGTAATCAAGCTGGCATTGGCCACAACAAGGACTTAAAACCCCAATGGATGAACAGTGAGTTTACCCAGTGGGCACACAACATTGAATCAACATTGATAAATGGTTGTCAATGTTGATTCAATGTTGATACAATGTTGATTCAAGGTTGGACTGAATTTTATGCCCACTGGGTATGAGTTATAAGATCACAGCACTTGAGAATTAGCCTGGAGAGTAGTAGTCAGGATCTCCCCTCGTCTTCCTCTCATATATGGCTGTTTCATGACCTTGGGCCAATGTTTTTGTCTCTGACCAGGTGCCGTCTCTGACCAGGTGCCGTCTCTGACCGGGTGCCGTCTTTGACCAGGTGCCGTCTCTGACCGGGTGCCGTCTCTGACCAGGTGCAGTCTCTGGCAGGCTTGGCTTGATGAGGCCAAAATACCAACAGCAGGAGGCTAATTATAATTATAATTATTTTACAACCGTCATAAATCCTTATATATATATATATATATATATATATATATATATATATATATATATATATATATATATATATATGAATATAATTCTTTTTAAAACACCCTTTTTCTGACACCTGGTCAGAGACGGCACATGGTCAAAGACGGCACCTGGTCAGAAACGGCACCTGGTCAGAGACGGCACCTGGTCAGAGACTGCACCTTGTCAGAGACGGCACTTGGTCAGAGACAAAAACATCGGCCCAAGGTCGTGAGACACAGCCATATGAGTGTGTGTCTGTGAACTTGTCAACTGTGGACTACACCCTTTAGTACGGGCGCAGTGGTCGGCTGAGTGAACCACAGGCTTAAACTAAGTAGCACGCCTATGCTTGGAGTAGATGACTGTCTATAAGACAAGGTATGACACAGCTAGACGCCCATCATCTTCATACCCTAGATGGCCCTGCTGTACCATGTATTTGGACATAGAGGGTAGCGCCATCTAGTTAGTAATATACAAACTGGTTAGTCCACCATCATCTTAATACTTCAGATGGAGCCACATGTCTATTGATCAATACATGGTACAGTAGGGCCATCTAGGGTATAAAGATGATGGGCGTCTAGCTGCGTCATACCTTGGGGTATTTACTCTCATCTACTCCCAGTATAGCCAAGCTGTTCAGCTTAAGCCTGTGGAGTGAACTGACGGCCACAAAATGGCAGCGTATTGATGTGAGTGAGACAGGTGGGCTTATTACCCTATGACAGTGACATGGTGGAGCACAAAGTCATGTTTTTCTGGCTTTGTCCTCAGGCTGCCCTTCCGGCTACCGGTAGAGGATCATTGATTCAGCAAAGAGCCGTCAGCTCAAGTACTAGTATCTATCTCTTTGTATCTATGATGGTGCAGCTACCTGCCAGTGCTGCATTGTTTATCATACCGACCTTTTTGGAACTATACATTAACCAGTGCTGCATTCATGCATTATGCCGAGCAAGGGACATACCAAGTGGACATGAATTCAGTTTAAACTTGAATCAACGTTAAATCAATACTGAATCAACATCTACAAACATTCATCAATTTTGATTCAATGCTCGGCTTAATATAGATTGCTGGTCAGTCAACTATTATGACCTACCCTTTATACCCAATATAGAATAGTACTACCCCTAGGTCTCCTTCACCCTATATAGTATCGTACTACCCCTAAGTCTGCATTCATGTTGTCATTCATTAACCATTGCTACCATCATCTTGCAGCAAATGGCCCTTCTCTAAGAATTGGCAACAGTAAAACCGCCTCATTCAACCAAATGGGCAATATATACTTCTTACACACCCTTGACACTACAGTTTTACATTTTTCACCCCCCCCCTTTTTTTTATTCTAAATGCCAATAATGTGCCTCTACATGGGTAAAAAACGACACAGGCGACACGGTGACACGGCCCTTTTAGGCCCTTTTAAAAATCGACGGACACAGGAAAATCGGGGATAAAAATCGACCCACAGGGTTATTTCTCTATGTTCTTATGAAGCTAAAAATCGACACGATGCCACTGCTCTCCTGCTAAGATTCGACCAAGGGACACGGTCAAAATTGCGGATACCCATGTACAGGCACAATAATGAGATACCGATGGCCGCCAAATTGTCACTGTCAAGTGACTCTTGGCTGTGGGAGGATAAGGTACCTCCTCTAGCGGAGTATACATTTTCTGCAAACCAGCTCTACAAACCAGCCTCTACAAGGGTCAGCACACTGATACTGTATGCAACAAGGGACAAACTTGCATAGTCACTAGACGCCACCCATTCTATGAGTAATCTTAAAACGTCACTTCTGGCGTAATCTTATTCCAGAAAAAGAAAAAAAAAGAGAAAGAAGATGGGGGTGCGGGGACAGAGCCCCCGATATGTAAAGCAATGATACAAACTTACAGTGGTGCCATCTAGAGGATAGGTATCACCTGGAAACTGATTAAGATTACGGTTTAGGGCGTTAGCCAGTACTGGCTATCCGGGGTTAGTCATAGGCATATTGGTCAAAATGGCGAACTTATATTCAAAAGAAACGTGGCATACATGTGACATTAAGGCTTAGTTACAGTATGGTGATGGATTGTTAAGATAGTCCAAAAGGTTACTATGAGCGAAAATATGACTAAGGGTCTCTCAGTCATTATATGGCTCCGTATATGACCAATCTGTCTTAGTCAATGTTGTCAGGTTAGTCACATTGACTAACCCATCTTAGTCTTTTCTTTTTATGCATATTATGGAATTAGCTTTGCCTTTAGTCATTTTTGAATACAAGGTGGTCACTTTGACTAATGAAGGATGAATACTCCTATGACGAACCTGGGACAGCGGCTATAGTTTATCTGGTGCTAGATCCTTACTTCCAATCCACTGCATTGGTGTATAATGTTTACTCTTCGGTGGTCATTTATATTCTGAAATAGCCTCAAAAATCATTGAAGACCATTTGGGATCCATACATTTGCCATGGTCTTCAGCAGCAACAATTATACTAGTGACCAGTTTTGACGAAAATCAAATTATGACGACTGACGAGTGCATTCTGAAAGACCCTCATGATGTGTGAATGCAGCACTTGAGGCACTTTGCTGTCAATTAAAGGGACTCGCTAATTGTCGCAGGATTACTGATGTTCTATTGACTTTTGCATATAACTCAGGATTATGTTGGTTTGATTTATTATCTAATAGCAAATCAAAAAAAATTGCCATGTCACGGTACTAACTTTCATGATACCGCCATTTGATTTTGAGCAAAGGAGTACCTTAACTGTAGAAATAAATAGGAAAACAGCATTTTCACATTATCTGTCATTATCATTGCAACCAAACCTTGGGAATGTATAATGGACATCTATACAAACATTTTAGAACTAAAAAAACAGGGGTCACGGATAAAATAAGAAAGCCATGATTTCTGGAAAAATAGTTCTTTTGCCTTAACTATAGGATCTTATGGGTGTCCTAGCAGTGAATATATGTGAACAATGGAGGTATACTGTCAAAATAGCAAATACAAATAGTTGACTTAGGGAAAGTGGTCTATGTAGGAATAAAGCTTAAAGAATACATTTCATGAGCTTCAATTTTTGCCGCTGGATGGCTTCTGTGTAGGAACCAGCTATTCCCTTTAATGGCTAGAAGGGGTGCCTCCCAGATCCCTTTGTAAACTCCTCAAGAGGGTTTTTCAGAATGGACTCGTCAGTCGTCACAATTGGATTTTCATCAACAGGGCAATATTTGCAATTGACGAGGGAATTTGTAGCTAGAAAAATGTATTATTTACATTATCTAATGATTTAAACAGTAAATTTTTGAAAGAAATTTTACTAGTGGTCGTCAAACAGGTTTCATCACATCATCATTTGCCTATGATCACGTCAGTTGTTCTGTAAGAGTCTACAGCCCCTAGAGGACTGTACTGCTGTTGCAGGTGTTTGGAAGTCACTGAAGAGGTTCACTCAAAAAGGGACAAAACTGGGTTTCTAGACCTTACCAATTAACCTCACTCACTGATCGTCTGATGGCTCCTACTTTTGGTTTGAAAGGCACAAAGCTTTGGGAACTGCCTCTATATGGCCAGGAGGCTCATTCAGAACAGACTCGTCAGTCTTCATATTGTGATTTTCGTCAATATTGCAATATTTGCAATTGACGAGGGTATTTGTAGCTGGCAAAATGTGCTATGTATATATATTTTCTATATATTTGTACAGGAAATCTTGTGAAAGAGATTTTACTAGTGGTCGTCAAATAGGTTTCGTCACGTCACCATTTGCCTGCGACCACGTGAGTTGTTCTGAAAGAGCCTCCTGGCCTTGACATTCCCCTACCTCAATTTCCTGTTTCTGATCACTATAAGGCAAGAAGCACTGCACAGACCCAGCCAAAGGTCATGGTCGGGTCACAGCAGCAGCTATACGAGTTCTGCCATTCTGGTGAATGGGGCCAGGGCTTGAACGTAGCTCACAATAGCCTACTTTATATGTCTTGAATAGATTTGCTGTAAATGGCAATCTAACCGGGTCATTTTCTAGTATCATTCTAGTTATTCACTTGTGAACATCCTTATGCAAAACATGTTGGTCGTTTTAGGCAAATTCAATACAAAGAATTGTGTGTCAATAGTCAAGGCGTGATTCAGATGTATCGACATTCTTTTCCATTTCTATTCATTGTGGCATTCATACTCAATTGATTTTCTAGGAATCGCTAGTTATCAAGAGTTTCGTGAATTTGAGGGAGCAAATCTTGACGTTCTGTTTTACTTCTAATCACAGTTTGATTGAGAAAAAGCCATTATAGCTGGAAGGGATGTTTCCCCCACCTTTATTGAATGTTTCAGCACCATTAGGCATTGTAGCTAAAAACGTTTTTCATAAAACTGGTTTGATTATCAACCAAATGAATTTATTTATTGTATTTGCTAAACATAAAAGGTAAATTGTATTTTGCCAGATTATAGGTTGCGCCTATGAACAGATTTCATAACTTTGTGACATCTTTAACGTTATCTGTGAAAGTGAGAAACTAGCTATGTGCGCGATGTTTGCATTAGTGCAATGTAGAAAAAAGATGTTTTTGATTTAAGGATAGGAACATAAATTATACAAAGGAACACTTGTGATTGGTCGGTTGAAATGCAGTCCTGAATTGGCCTGCAAACATACCCAAAATTCATTGATCGCTGAATGCATATGTCTGCATTCCTTTGAGGTGTGTCCTAAAGCTAAAGGGTTTAAGTACATCTGATGATTGGGACATTAAATGGAATTTTGTTAAAAATGAAACAGGATGTTTACAAATGAAATACTTTCTATCTTTTCCACTCCCCCTTATTCCTTACCATTTTGCTCAAATTTGATGTATTGCCATACTGATTTTGGAATAAAATAGTTCTCTCTTTGAAAATACTCTACAGCTAGAAAATCAAATGGTTTGGCCACATTGGCTCCCTTTCAGACATATTTCTACTCAAGGATCAGATTTTTTTTACCTCAAGCTTCTGAATATCATACCTTTACAGTGTTTAGAACAGTATCAAGTAAGCTTTGGAATTTGAAGTGGGTATATCCGATTTTCCCTCAAATTCTAAATCTTACTTTAATAAATGTCAAACACTGTAAAATTATGATATTTAGAGATGTGAGGTCCATTAAATGCCATCGATGGGTTTAAATAGATCTGAAAGTGATCCAACTTCTCCTAACCATGGGCTTTTCTAGTGTATTTTCAATGGTGGGAATAAAAGCGTGCAAGCACGCTTTTTAAACAAAATGACCATATACTGGGCATTAAAATCTAATTAGAGCAAGATTAGAGCGATTTAGAGGGAATAGGAAGTCAAATATATAGTTTGTGAAAATTCTGACAGATCTTTAGGGAAATCCGTTTGTTTGGCCCTCACATCAGATGTACTAGCTTTAAGAAAAAAACGGATATAGTCACTTTAAGTCTATGAATATTCCTGTTTCAGGCTGCATGCTGTGTGCCTCGGTCGTCTACTTCTTTGGTGTCGCGAGCATCACCACCATTACTCTGATGAGCGTCATGCGCTACCTCATCATGTGCCACTCCTCAGGCACAGGTAAGTCACTCTATGTGCGTGTGCGGGTGTGAATAGATGAGGGTGTATTTGTAATCAGATATCTGGTAGTATATGTATGGCCAGTTCTTGGACAAGGGTCCGCGTATGCCGATTTTTGACCAATAAGGGAAGGGGATAAAAAAGGTTAGCCCCACCAGCCTCCCTGTCATTAACAAAGTGCTCACTTCCTGATTGAATCTCATCTCATTTTCAAGAATAGTCCAACCTAAACCATTATACATCAGCATACATTCATTGTGAAAACATTATTTTGTCCTCAAACATACATGTATAATATTTAATCATACATGGATGGGCAATAACATTTATAACATGACAAATGCACAAATGATAACATCTGTCACTACCTTTGGAAGGGAGTACACCTTTTTTATGGTTGGAGACGAGTCTCTTGTCTCCGCTATTGGTCAGGTCATTCGAGCGCGCCAAACCTCTGTTACCCGGTAAGGGGCGCCCCCTATGTCTTGTATCTAGGCGGAGTGTGTACGTTGGTTACCGCCTTTGTTTACGCCAGAGCGCCGCCCAGAGAGGTGGGACAGCTCAAATCTCGCTTGCTTTGTGTCATATTTATCGTGGTTAGTTAATTTTTTTTTCTCTCTCAATTGGCTTATGTGAAGTCAATATGTATATAATAAATAGGCAGGTTAAATCCAGCCCAAGTCCATATAACGTATTGTGCTTTATTCACCATCAGAATTACCTCTAAACCAATATGTTTTGTTGCCACCTATATTGCCACCTAGATATAGATATTGCTTGAATTGTCTGTGCTTAACTGTATTTTGCCACTTTACCTAATATTACAATTCAGCATCCAATGTTTTAATGATTACTCAAAATATATGAATAAGATATCTGACATATCATAATTCTACGATAATAAGCTGTGCAAGAGCCTCAATTTGGGTCGATTTTTAGCTTCCTATTCCTATTCGGAATAATAACCATTGTATGACTGATATACTGATTGCAGGAAGAACATAAAAATAGTTTGATATTGCTATACTTTTGTAGGATTCTGAAGCTAAGCTGGGCAACTCAGATGTCTAGCAAAGTGATTTGGGTACCTTAGACATGAAAAAGAACAAAAATTGTTCACTGGTTTACAACACTTAATTGGCGCCCAAAAAGTCCTCGGCGCAAGGTCTATATGCAGCCTTTATTCTTTTAATTTAAACCAATGAATGTAATCTACTATCCAAAGCCTCACTTTTAACATACTTCTAGCCAATAGTGTGTATAAGAGAGCAGTATAAATAATTTAAAGAATGCACTTCCACCAACAGGAAACACAATCACAAGGCACTTCGTGATGAAAACGCTCATTCCCATATACATCAACTCATTGGTGTGGTCGGTGGGCCCGCTCCTTGGGTGGGGCTCCTATGCCCCAGAGCCACACGGCAATGCCTGTACACTAGACTGGAGAAACCTGTCCATCAGCTACATCATCTGTATGTTTGCGTTCACCTACATCCTGCCTTGTGTCGTCATTGGCTACTCTTACACATGCATCATCATCAAACTGAAATCTGCTCAGCAGAGTATGCGCAACAAACGAGACAGGAAAGATGTCTATGTGACCAAGGTAAGACTTGAAACTGGTGTTTCTCACAATTGTGTAGGTTATGTTTGCTACTTGCTAAATCCAAATTGTGATTTTAAAATCTTAAAAGAGGCTCAGAAAAATCAAGAAACTTTAGATGTCTTTAACAGGTAAGGCATGGTCTGTATTTGGAGTCATTGAGGCTTGGCAGCTTTGATTTCTCTCAAAATGAAAGAGGACAGTCCATTGTGTTCAGTGATAGAAATAGTTGTATACACTGTCTCAACTGTGAAAATGTTCATAGACACTCAATAATAAGACCAATACAGTACTTGTCCCCAAAAAACTATTTTTAGCAGAATGAGGAAGTCATCAGCCTGGTCCTAAATCCTACTTTCAAGCTCCACTCATAATTTAGCGATTGTAAATGAGTCCAAGTTTATTTCTTATCTTTATTATTTTAATTTCAGATGACCTTGGCTATGACTGCAGCCTTTATGATAGCCTGGACGCCCTACACAATCTTAGCCTTCTACTACATATTTGCTGACTACAAAGATGTACCAATGGTCTTGACAGTCTTAGCACCCTACTTCTCCAAATTCTCCACTTTATACAACCCAATAATTTACTTCTTAGCTGTGAAGCGGTTTAGGAAGGATTTGAAATCTTTGTTATGTGGCCTATTTGGTTGTCAGAAGAAGTCCCATGCAAGACACAAGCGGGTTGTACAAGATGACACTTATTCAAGTGGTGACGATGGTTCTTCATTGAGACTGTCTAATATGCGGCACAAAGTACCAAAAAGAGAGCGAGTGGAGATAGAGATGACTTATCAGACCAATCAGACCATTCTTGCAGATATCACAGAGTCTAATGTCTCCCTGCTAGCTCCAGGCAATGTAAGTAATAACAATAACAACAACAACAACAATAACAATGTCCAAAACGGAGAGAACAGGAATGGTATTGGTGTGGAGCATGTGACTGTACCCCATGTCCAAACAGAAAGCTCTGAGCGCACCTAGAGGTGAGCCTCACACTACTGGAAAATATTACTCCAATTTATCTTTTAAACTGTTATTTCTCCTTCCTTGTAAGCAAAGAGTTTTAACATTGGTAATATAAGCCTTGTTAGCTTATAACATGGGTGTATTCTTGTATCAAGCATAACTGCAGTGCAAACTTCTCTGACAGTATATTATATATTCATTAAACTTTGTCATCAGTACAGGCATACTAATTGGTTATACTTGGTATTTACCAAGAAATCACTGTAGTGAGCGATATGCGAAAATAAGTGGAATGCCATGTATGAAGAACTGTGCTCTCTTTCATATGACTATGGCCATATTGGGTTATCATGTGTGAGGCCTTATTGAAGGCAAAGAAGGGATAAGCAGTTTTTTATGTGTTGGGTAGTCGCTACAGCAGGGTCAGAGTCAGTGTATGGAGTGTCTGCTGATGCTGCTGGCTGATAAGTGGGAGAGTTCCAGCCCTGTCCAAGCCAACTCCACCGGTTCTCCCTGATTGATCCACAGTTCACATGCTGTGCCCCTAGCTCCCAAGCTGAGAGGGATGGGTATTACTAGTATAGGGGACAACCTGTATTGATCCAACAGCGCACAATGAACAAATCCTGTGAATTGTCAATGAAAAGACACACAATGATATGATAATTCTCAAGTGTGGTTCCGTGTTTATATATCCGTGGTGATATATTGTTACCATAAAAGTATTGGGTAGTCCTGCAACAGGATCCCTGAGGTCTATGAAGGTTGGCCTTGGAGTGAAGAATATTGGATATATATGTTTAAGATTTAAGGCGTTCACGTGTATGATCTATAATGCAAACACATGTTGTTAAATACATTTGTCATACTCTAGTCATTATGATTAACAACCATAAGAACTTTTGTTATAGGTATCTACAGTACAAAATGGACAACACGTCTGAAATTTATGTGACATCTCTGGGCACATGTCCAGAGACTTCACATGGATGTGACTTTACAGTATGTCCCCTTGTTGTTGGTTTACCCATGTCCTATGGCCCATGACGTCATGTTGTTAAAGGAGTTAAAATGTGTTTTTTTAAAAGATGTAATCCCAAAACATATAATTACAAAATCCTAATGAGCATTGTATATTCCTAATTGACGCATGGAGAACAGTGGGACTGCATCATACTAACATAAGGTGTCGTCTCTGTATTGAGAAAATCATGGTAGTCACACAGGACACACAGACTATGTTGTGTTACAGTACACAGCATGTCTGTTTATCAACACGATTTGTTATTAAGGTCACATAATTATAGTTTCGTATAATGAATAACATACATAGGCAAAATTCTACACTATTAACGTACATGTACACCATGAGTTGAGGCTGGGTTGTAACACATGAGGCTGAAGGCTGAGAGTGATATGACCCAGCTTCAACGAGTGAGGTATGATGTAAAAAGAAATTCCTACTGTTTTAATATGAACAAAATTAACAAACTCGTTGGGCATGGAGAAGGAGTGCACCGTACGCCATGGGAGCATTGGGTATGGAGCTTCCATAGGTCTAACATAGAGGATGTCATATCCACCATGTAATGAAACTAGAGTCTGGGTTATGGCTTCTAGCGCTCAGACACCCAGAGTCTGAGGCTCCAGTATTGACACAAGATGCAGCAGCTCATACCAAGATTTATATTTATATTTGTGCTAAACTTTGTTTTAGGGGTAGATTTTATACATTAGATATATAGTCTAAAACATAATATGTTCCCTAAGCTGGGGCGTCGTATCAAAAATGAGATCTTCTTGAAGGTGGGGTTTCACTTTATATCTAGTCAAATTTTGTCTAATAATAAACCTCTATTTTTCATCAATTTAACTTGCTTGACGTCCCTATTAGCGGAGGGAACCAGAGAAGTATTAATAGAGTTGCGTATATCGTCGCTAATATTCATCCACTTCACTTTTTAAATACAATACAGCAATAAAAATGACACATTTAAGCTAAATTTTGACTGCTAAAAGTAATGCATCATTTCCTTTTCCAAACCATAACAATTGTAAGTGCATGTTTAAGTGCCCAGTGCAAGTATAGCAGACTGCATCGAATGCTGGTCACAGAGTATGGTTGATGTCCCTCTATTTAAAGTTGCTCCTTTCTTAGATTGGCCTTTTTATAGATTTTTTTATAATTAAAATCCCAGATCAAGAGGCTCTAGATTAATAAATTAATCGATTAATAACTTAACTTTATCAAGTTATAGCTATCATAAGAAGGTATCAAGCGATTAGCGTTTTATCTTTTTGAAATACAAGATTTACTATGCTTAACTGCAGGAAGGGCCATATTCAATGCTGCCTGTTAAGTTCAATGTGGCCACATTTAAAAAAGTGCTAGGGCATAACCTGCGGCTTCGTTGGATATGGCCCCATCCCCCAAAAGGGCATAGATGGTATCAATGGGCGTTTGCATTTGTCTATATACACTAATAAAATACTCAATATATAAATGAGTGACATATTTATGGGAAAGTTGTAGTTCTGATGTTGTGGAGTGTTATCATGCATATACCACCAAGCAGCTATGGTTCAAATCATGTGTGGAAGGAAGTATGTATACATGAGTATTCCACTAACGGAATTGACCGTGATGCTGTCCGTCGAACACAATTCTCCCATTAAACATTATGGACTTTCATCGGTTGACAGGATCATGGTCAACTGATGTTAGTGGAATACTCCCTACAGACACTCATGTGCAATGAAACATATTTTTGTGCAGTTCAGAATTATTCTCTGTATGAATTACATTTTCAATGACTTTTAATATCATTGTGTCCTAACATTTAACCAGTGTCATGTGGGTTTATAAATACTAGTAATGAATGTATTTCACATCTATAATATATTATATATTTCAATCGTTTATTCCACCAATGTTTCTATATTTAGATATTCCCAATGAAAATAAAATACTTTGATTGCAGTTCTCTACAGGAGGTGGGTTCATCTATTCCATGTCCAACTTTTGCCTCTACATCTATCATTAAACTCATAATGTCCATTTACACAATGTAACCAGTCATCTAATTACTTCAATTGATTACATAAGCCGACATGAATAAACGCTACCTTACAACAGATGATACATGAATAAACTTTGGTATGAACAGATGCTCATTTGTTGGTGCCTAGTGCATGTAAACCAACTATATTTTTGTCTACCGTACATCAGGGGGTTGCTTGTCCGATACAAGAACCGGTGAAAGGTTTTAGTGATTTGATTTGATTTGATGTCTTTTAAATGGCAATATGTTCGTGGACACACCGCAAGTTTTCAAAATAAGGCCATAGGGGATATCGTATTCACGATGAGTACCTGATAGAAAGAGATAGAAATAATTATATTGATACATCCAGGACGCTCCTGTGGATAAAGTCATTGTCATTTTCATACATGCTTATTTGAAGGATTAGATATTTATATTTCTGTAATCAAATTTTGCACATAACTGTACCTGGAGCATACACAGTATATTATTTGGTTCTTGCCAAGACCTATCAAAGAGTCATTGACTTACATAGAGTTCACACGACTCTTACAAGGTGGCGGCCATTAGAGGGAACTCATTTGTGACATGTACTGAGATAAAGGACCTTACTGCACCCTGCACTATTAAAAGGGCCCTTTTCGCAGATCGTGTCACATTTATGCTATTCTACTTCCACATTCTGCAGCAGAGGGAGTGACCATGAGGCCTCTCTGTACAGTTTGTATACCCAGTGTGGTATTCCACTCCTAGCACAGTCTTAGTACAGATACAGTTCCAACCGCATGACGATTGAAGTATTGCTACAGAGAGGTGATTGAGCATGATGGGTTGTGCCATCTCTCACTACAGATTGCTCGTACCCATAGCCCACTGTCGCCACCTACCCTTTCCCATGTACACTAATCTCTCCTCTTGGGTTCTAGCAGAATAGTAGGACGCTAGTTTCATAGGGTATGGGGGATGGGTGGAGAGGGGTGGCTACCTCAACCAACTTTAAATATTGGCTTATATGAAAATATTAACATGTCGGGTTTTATGTTTGCTACTTTGAAGAAACACAAACTGCAAAATTTGGTGTATAAGTGGTGAACGTTTCATGCTCTTCTAAGCCTTCTTCACAGCTGAATTTGATTTCTTTAAGCCCAGACTAATATCAAGTGAGCAGTTCATTTCCTGGAGTCATTTTCCAACGGTTTCTTTACAACAATGTAGTAGTAGTCCTAGGTGCCATTCACAATATATGAGCTGCTCTATGCTTTATGTGTTATCTAAAAAAATTGGAATTGTAAAGAATGGTACTATTTGAGCCCCCTTTACCTCTGATTGCGGGTCCAGTCCCGTCTTTATGCACTAATTGTCCAATTTTGATGAGCAATCCTTAGACAATATCCTCGCTAAAGAAGCTGCTGCTGCTACCTACCGTCAGCTAAAGCCTACTACACTCCTGTGCCACAACCATCACTGCATAA
This sequence comes from Harmothoe impar, assembly GCA_947462335.1. Classification (NCBI taxonomy): domain Eukaryota; kingdom Metazoa; phylum Annelida; class Polychaeta; order Phyllodocida; family Polynoidae; genus Harmothoe; species Harmothoe impar. The sequence continues at coordinate 56,327,721 of OX381720.1, read as the reverse complement.
TAATTCAAGTTTAATCACCTTTTGTCTTTGCTTAAAGGGGCAGTCAATGTGCTAAAAGTAGGAGCCGCACCTTGACAGCAGCTTTAATCTACTTTAAGCAGAACCTACTTTCCTGCAACTTTTATTTATAGTTTAGATGTGCTTAAAGTAGGACCAACTGTCAATTGTACCAAGAGACGTATTTATTGAATAATACAATTGCAGGTACTTTAGTGGGAGTGTGGCTCTGTAGGCCGTCAGAGGGCAGTCTGTGAGCCCTTCTCCGCGTCCTGGGTGTGGAGGCACTGTGGCAGACTTGTGGCGGTGCTGTGGGCGTGCACAGGCCGTCAGGGGGCAGCCTGTGAGCCCTTCTCCTCGCCCTGGGTGTGGAGGCATTGTAGGAGGCTTGTGGCTGTGTTTTGGCGCTATGTAGGCCGTCAGGGGGCAGTCTGTGGCCCCTTCTCCCATGTAGATAATATTGTAAAATATAAAAATGTACAAAAGGATCATGTGTTTTATAAATCATATGGAAGGCCTTCAACATTACCGTTTGTTAGCCATCTAAGGGTCTCTCTTTTTGTACGTTTTTTTTGCCATAAAATGTTTATTAGTTCCTTGAGCACCCCTGGAGCTTCTAGTCACATTTGAAGGTGTAGTTCCAAAACGGCTTGGAGCACAGTAGGATTTGCATGCAGGATTCTTGAGAGTCCCAGGGGCTTACCAATGAGTCCTCCTGGGACTCCATAGTCCCTCTAGGAGCACCACAATCCGCACCCAATGACGGCCAATGCTACACTGATCCGCTTCAGTGCACATCAGAGGTCACGTGACCACCTTTAGCCAATCAGAGGGAGGTCTCGCTGCGGTCACGTGACCATGAGAGTACCCCCTTTTTAATGGGGGGTGCTGCTAAGGGGAGTCCTCACTTCACTCCTGCCTGGCCTACTGGATACACCTTCTACCTGCTGCCTACCGAAGCCCTGCCGGACTGACTGCCCAGTTGCCCATCTGACTGTCCAGCCTCCACAACCTGGCCCCAGCCTCCACAACCCGGCCCCTGCCTCCACAACCCGGCCCCAGCCTCCACAACCCAGCCCCAGCCTCCACAACCCGGCCCCAGCCTCCACAACCCGGCCCCATCCTCCACAACCCGGCCCCAGCCTCCACAACCCAGCCCCTGCCTCCACAACCCGGCCCCAGCCTCCACAACCCGGCCCCTGCCTCCACAACCCGGCCCCTGCCTCCACAACCCGGCCCCTAGGTCTACCAATTGACAATTTATGACCTGACACAATCCCAAATCAATATTTCAAGTATCAAGTATAAGCAGCTTTAAGTGACTCTACAGTCCATATAAAATCAAATATAAGCTACTTTAAGCAAACCGCAAGTCCTTCTTTAATAACCTTTAATCAACTATAAGCAACCCCCAAGTCCTTCTCCAATCACCTTTAATCAACTATAAGCATCCCCCAAGCTCTTCTTTAATCACCTTTAATCAACTATAAGCAACCCCCAAGTCCTACTTTAATCACTTTTAAGCATGCTTCAACTCAAACTTTAATCAGCTTTTAGACTTTCAGAAAGAAGGCCATTAAGCATCATTAAAGGGTGATTAAATTCCGACTTTTGGTTCTTTAATTTTTGCTGACAAGTTTGCTTAAAGGTGCTGTAAGAGGCTTAATGTCCGACTTTAGTCAACTTTAAGCAAATTGTAAAGCTACTTAAAGTAGATGTATTATGCAGTGGATGCATCCACTTGGACTTACTTTGCTGTGTTCAATGATATCTCTATCGCATATATACTTTTGAGACTTTGCACTATACAAATTAAACATCTTACAAGAAGATATACCGTGCATGTATATTTGTCCATAGTAGGCCTCCAAATGTTCCCTACATTGTGTACCAATTTCTTACACCGTTTCCCCCATGGGCCTGGGTGTTTACCCCCATAGCCTGATGTACCATTCTTTTGCACTGGATCCTCCTTGGGGATCTCCTTGGGGTCGATCTCCATGGTTAGAAAAAATACACCAACTCCTGTTGAGTAACAATGGAGGGAACTGGTTGGTTACAACAAGAAAGGGGGTTGGTAGGGACGGCCTAGGGAGTGTGGGAGAAACTAAACTATAGTCCATCCCCTATCACCTGACATTTGGTTACATAAATCATATACTATTTTTGGTTTCATATGTTTATACAATATTGGACACATACTTGTCCATAGTAGGTCCTATGCTGCACTCAGGAGGGTATTCAACAAGCAAAACCTGGACTAGACTGGTGGGACAAGCCTCAAAAGTCCTCTAGAAATCATTTCTAAGGGCATGAAGTAGTAGAGCTAGGCAACATGATTTTCTTTCACCTCTGGAACGTGCTGAATCTGAATATCAATGTTGCCCGGCTTGAATTTTGGGTCTTCTATGTTTAATCTTCAAATAAAATAAAAAAGTAAGAAAAATACCAAAAATTGAAATAAAATCTTAAGTAAATAACAAAAAGCCATATGATGACTCAAACTATTAGGATATTCATAGCTGAGTGTCTCCTCAGCAATAATGATAATGGTAATCTTAGTATGAAGGTCAAGGTCAAGTTGAAGAAAAAGAAAGGTGGAAGATATCTTGTGAATCAGAGTGGATATTTTATATCTCATCTTTCCATTTGTGTTCTCCACTAATGGTGCTTATTACAGGTCTTATCTGAATCAAAGGTCAAAGGTCAAAGGTCAGAAATCAAGGAGGTTCCTGTTATAAATTCTATGTTCTACAGGGCCAATCTGTACCATGCTGAAACTTCCCAGGAGACCTGCCTGTAGAGTCATTGTGGGACAACAGCAGCAGTTGCAATGTCAACTGCGAGTATACATATATTTTGGTCCATTCTATGACCTTTCCTACATGAAGGAAACTGGCCCCAAGCACAATTCAACTATTATGCAAGAACTTGATCCACATTACGATTGGAGATTGACTGGAACTGCTAGCTCCATGTCATCATTCATGGAGTGTAGACAGAATCCCACCCCAGAGAGCAATAAGGACTTTGGTAAGTCTAGCAACCATTTTGTGCATTCAATCTAATGATAGGTATTATGGTAAAAGGGTAGTCATTGTTTAATGTAAGGCTGCAAGACCTTACAGCATACAATTGATATGACCAGCACCCTAGCTCTGCAGGGATCATGCAGTTAGGTCCTACAGACTGATTGTTTTCATACCATCAGAGAGCTGGCATTATGTAACAGGTGGGTCAGTGGATTGGTTAGGATTTTATGCTAAACAAGGTGATGTCTCCTTAATCCCTCGGTCAAACAGGGTAAAATGTCATTTTTGGTCTTAATGTGTCCAAATTTCTTCCAACCCCCTCCCAAATCCACCCACCTTGCACTGATGGTTAACAGGGACCTTTTGCACAACTGATGTAGCTAATGGAATGCAGACATAGCAGTACTATACATGTGTGCATTAAAGAGCTACATCATCTTTTGCTAAAGGTCCCTTTTTAGAAGGGGGTGGGGGGCAAGATTTTTACTGACAGGCGGAAATTCCATGTAAACTGATGCCCCCTGAGGAAATCAAAGAATACTCTCAGATTAAAGTATTGAAATATCTACCGCTTACGTAATATTTCCCCTTTGTTATTTTCAGCTAACCATGGATCCAGTAATTAATCTGAAGAGGCCTTTATCAGTTGACTAATGCATATTCTGCCAAAAATATAAAACTGGGGATCCTCCTACTTCAACCCGTACAGGTCTAACAAATATAAGAGATAGTACCTCCTCACGAAGGAAGATCAGAGATCCAAAAAACATTGAAAAGGTAGACCGCATATACAATGGTCTTCAGGACAATCAGTATGGACTTGTGTGGCACAGAACATGGTATCAGGATTACACAAATAAAAATAAGATCAAAAGGCCAGAAAAAAGTTTTCAGAAGAAATCCAGTAATGTTACATCTTCAAAAACTAACAATGTAACAAATTCCAGAGTTTTCCGTCAAAAAAACATACTGATTTAGGAGAAGGTGACCTGACTGCAGAGAAAGAAAAGAAGGCAGAGGAATTTGTGTGCAAGATGTACAGAGCTAATGAGATAGCAGATGTTGATAAGGTACGCCATATCATGTTCTCAAAATCAAAGAAAGCTGAGGCACTACCACCAACCAAGGATGCACTGCATTTCCACATCATGAGGGTCCACCATCAGACCATGATATGGAAGCAAGCCGATTCTGTAGAACCAGACATTCCTGATCCAACTGCAATGGGTTGGACCAAGAGAAATAGAAGACTAGAACCAATCCTGATGTCATTAAGCCCAATCCCAAAAGCATGTATGGAAGTCATATTCTGCTCCTGTAAAACAAATTGCAGAACAAAGCGTTGCAAGTGCAGAAAGGCTGGGTTACAATGCACAATAATGTGTGGATTTAAGAAAGATTTGGAAGACCTGTGCTTGAATAAGCAGTAAGACTTTCACTTGATTAAGTCTTATGTATCAGCAAGATTTAGAGGACATAGCTAAACTTGATTTATTAAGCATTGAAACTTTCTATGCTAGTGACTTTCACCTACACTGAATTATACATTAGAACAATGTATGATGTAAGCGCATTTGTTAATCTTATGGTAACAATTTTCATCCAGAAAGCATGATTAGGTGCGGCATAAAATACAACAGCAAATTAAAGATGAAGATCATTAACTTTCCTGTCTTTGCTATCCTATACAGTGATTTACAGTGTCCTATTGCAATTTGCTAGCTAAATGGCCTTCCTAATCAGTCATACTAATCAATTTCCCAGGACAAATATATGTCAATACTACATACATATAGTATATAAATGTGTTTCATCTCCATTAGTGCTTTAGAAAATGAGTGTGTAGTATTGAATAACAAATACAAAGTGCTATCAGAAACAGCCTCTCCTTTTCCACTTGGTTGACCTTGACCTTAAACCATATCATACATAATTGTTAAGGTGACACTAGGCATTGTATATCCCATGAGTTTGAGTCATTATATGGCATTTAATTATTTTTTAAGCATTTCATTTCAATTTTTGGTATTTTTCTTACTTTTTTTTCATTTGAAGATTAAACATAGAAGACCTAAAATCCAAGCTGGGCAACATTGATATTCGGATTCAGCACGTTCCAGAGATGAGAAAACATCATGTTGCCTAGCTCTACTGCTCCATGCCCTTAGGAATTTTTCCCAGCGTGCCGACCACCAGTCTAGACGGACATGAGATTTCTCATGGTGGACAAGGGGAAAACATCAATCAGGGGATGCTCTAAAACCTGGCTGACATTTTTGGAACTTACCAATTAAAAATCATTTATCACTCATTCCATCACATGAGTAGTCAGCCCAACCATGCAAAAGCCTTACCTTTAAACAATGGGGCCATCAGCTAGGAATTATGGTGTGGAGGCACAACAAATGTATATTTCACATGGTTCCTGCCTCTAAAATACTTACTTCTTCATCAAAATGTAAAAAGCGATAGGGATTTACATGATGGTGACTTACGTGATGTCCTGATAATCCCCTAAAGCGGCATAATCACTGAGCGTATCTCCCTGACAATACTAGTACTGTTCTTGTCTACCATGTGGTAGCCGCAGGAGTGGTTTGGACTGCCGCTTTAAGGGCGATGTAATGCATTAATGCATCATGCCCTTGGCCAGCATGATGCATGAATGCAGCTCTGGTGACTTACTCGGCAGTGCTGCACTCAAGCATCATGCCGACTCTATGGGTTTGTGACACTATTGAATTATCAGCGTGATGCACCAATGCAGTACTGGCAAGTTACTCGGCGGGGCTGAATTGATGCATCATGATGACAGTTGTCATATCTTAGCGACATCCAAACTTAAAGGGCTAACCACCTATGTAGTCAATTAAGAACAAAATATATAGTCAAGACATACTATATGAAGACTTTAATGACAGTGCAAGTAAGTGAGTGTAAGTGTAAGTAGGTGAGTGTAAATCATTCACAGCAATGTAGCCTTGTTTCAAAGGCACTTAAGGCCCTATCAATTTTTAAAGGATCTGATGACACTCAAAGTGATGTTAATAGACAAACACATAGATCCATGGGTAGATGAACACACCTCTAACAAATTTAAAGAGGGAATCTGATGATCAATAGTAAGGCTGCCAATATTTGACCCATATACATCCATTTGAATAGGCCAGTGTGGCCAAGACTGTAGAACAGTGTATAATGCTTGGATAAATTATCCGGCCGTGTCTCATGAGATTGATGCAAGTTGATGGTCTTTGACCGGGTGAGATCTTTGACCAAGTGAGTTCTTTGACTGGGTGGCATCTTTGACCAGGTGATGTCTTTGACCGGGAGGTTAGATTTCATTTTAACTTTATGACACAAAAAACATTTTGAAATCCCCTGTCGTCTTGGACTGACCATACGCCAGAGACTTAGTTCAACATTGAGTTAACATTGAATTAATATTGAATCAACATTGTCAACCATTAGTCGATGTTGATTCAATGTTCTGTGCCCACTGGGTAGCAGTCGGTTGTCATTAGAAAAGGTATATATAAACACCTCTCAGAGCAGGGCTATGGCGAATTGATGGACACCTTTACCAGAGTGGACCCCCTGGACTTGAGTATTATCAGTCTATCACTTTTATTTCCTACGCGAGAAAGCTCTCCACCGAAGCCCAGATTTCAGGAATGTTAATGTGGTCATCATAAGGTTCATTCAAGGAGGGAGTTCAACTTGCGGGAAGTCCACATCAAACTTGGCCCAGACACCCCAGCTTTAGGCATGTTCAATGTGGGCTCCAAAACCGAAGTTTGGTGAACCAGTATAAACTACCTCCCAGTCCAACTTCCTACTGGGGTCCTATCTTGTTATCAGGTACTAAGATAGTACTAGATACATAGTACACTCTTTCCATTGGGTTTGTACCAGGATTATGGTACAGTGCACAACCTTGGTGTACCATCATCTTGGTATACCTGGTGTGCCCACTGGAGCATGACCCCTATTTTGATATGGAAATATGAGAAAATTGACAATATGAGTGTACCAAGTTATTGGTACACCCTGTGTTCTTTGCACTGTCATTCAACATTAGGGCGTATTAAGAAACTGGTCAGTCTCCAACCTGGCCACTGTACTATGTGAAAAAGCTGGCCCTCCACACCAGGTCCTGGTTGGTACCACATCCTAGAGTAATGACATCATCCTTTAAATCATGCAGCAAATTATAAATGTGACGTGCAAATATCTGTGGGGGTCGTGAAAGCATTACACAAACACATGTTCCAAATTCGGTTTCAATGCAACAGGCTCCTTTCTTTCAGGTAGTATTCAAACAGACATAGATATCACCACAGGTATGCAAAGTATAGACTCACGGCCACTCAGGGCAAATAGATGAATAGAGTTCAATTAGGTTGGCTCGAAATGAGGTTTCAGCATTTATATGCTGGATCAAAGTCCAGCTAGGCTGACTCGAAGTGGCTGCTCCAGCATGGGCTGGTTCAGAGTATATAGCATTCTCCTGCGCAGAGAGTAATCACAACAAACACTCAAAGATGATTACTCTCTGCCCCAGGCACCGATTTACGACCAAATTCGTCGAGATTAATACTCATGTTTACCTAATTTTGTGGCCCTTGTTAACAATGAATTGTACCTTTAATTCATGTAGCTGTATATACTATTCTCATATACTATATAAGGGACTGCTATTTTGAACATACAATACCTTTAACAGGGGTTCCCTACAGGAAAATAGTCCCGTGGCACAATACAGCACTGTACTGGTGGTTTTACCAAAACAAAAGCCACGTGGAATGCACAATGCAGTACCTGGTTGTATCAGGAGGCGGGGGGGGGGGGCACTCTCCATTTGAGTGATATGGCTCAAGACTCCTAAATTCGATATGGCGACATGGGCATTTCTTAAAATCGACATGCCACATGAGGCCTAGCGACATGTGACATGAGGCTTAAAAAGATAATGACAGGGGACATGGACAGTTCTTAAAAGTGACATGGGACATGAGCATTATTAAGCGACATAGACATTCGACATGGTCATTTCTTAAAATCTACATGCAACATGGGGACCCCCCCCCCCCATCAAGGGCCCCAGTGATGCCATGGTAGCTAACAAAATAGTCTGAAAAGACTAAGCAAAATAATAAAAAAAGATTCCTATAATAATCGATATGTCTTATTATGGGAATTTGGCCCACACTTAGGTCGACATGGTAGCATTTATTTTCTTTGCAAATTCAATGTATATACATAGACAAAGGCCCATGGCCAGAGGATTTTTTGGTATCGTTCCCCCCGAGGTGGGGCTGCGGCAGTATCCCACGAAGCCGCAGGCCCCACCGAGGGGGGAACGATACCAAAAATTCTCTGACCATGGGCCTTTGCCTTTATTTCATGGTTTTTAACCTTAAAAATATATTAAATTGCATATAAATGGCCATAAGTATTTCAACAAATGATGATGTCATAGGCCATGTGATACAGGAACGTTGTATCCCATGGGGGGCATGGGATACGGGATTTCTAGTTCTTAAGCATAGTGATCATGGTATCCGCCATGAAATAATGTAAGAAGGTGTCTGTATCTATTTAGTCTCCGGTGTGATTTCTTTCCAATTTATGGGTGCATCTCGCCAAAATAGGTGGGGGGTTGCGGTATTTTGTCCCATTAAAAGGGCATCCAATTCAGGTTGATGTCTGCACATAGCACAAAGAAAGAGTGCCCCCCCCCCCCCCCTCCCTGGGATGTCAGGGTCATTAAGTGTGACTGCTGAACTATTTCTGTGACGTAGATGGCTTGGGGCAGAGGTAATCCTTTTTGGGGTTTGTTTTGATTACCTCTGCACTGGAGATTGAGTATATAGCAGGGGCTGTAGGGACCCCTAGGGTCACAGAGGTTGTTAAGAGGTGCGTAGCGGGTCTGAGCTCGTCCTTTAATGAACTCCCTCAGGTAGCCGCTGGCAGCTCCTTTTATACTGTGGTTGTAGACCACACGACCGGAAGTCCAGTGCCAGTGTCGGTGTTGCACGACCTGTCGTACCCCATGCTAACCCAGGCCACAGAAGAACAGTGTTGACACAGAGTCACGGGTGCTGCCATCTGTGAGCACCCGTGACGTGGGAAAAAACCCACTCTCATGGATATTGTGCCAAAACCAGTAGTTTGTAACAGGGGTTAGTTAGGGGGGGGGTATGATCATGGGGACCCTGGCAACCAACAAGTACAAGGTAATGCTAGATGTACATGTTGGCAGCAGCATCGTTATAAGGGTGCAGTCACAAGTGAAGTTTTTTGTCATGCAACATTGTCTGGACACGGTATTAGAGACTCACTCAACATTATTTCCCATCTAGGCACAGTTGGCCGTGGGGCCAAAGGCTAGTTTCTTGAATGAGACATTGTCATCTGCTTTCATATTTTAGTTCGGTCCATTCAAGTATACCTTTATAAAAGGGGCTAGTCCTGTCTTTCTCCCATCTATGACACTTGACCTGGTCCCCTTTGTTGTGTACACCCTGTTTTGTGTATTCTTCTACTTGCTGCATGCGTAGATGCTTCCTGCGTCAGTATTATGTGTAGTATACGGTGTGCTGTATGGTAATATAAAGACTCCCCTGGACATGCTCCAGTGCACCTACCACACCTCCACCTCTCAGGCACTAGTGGAACTATTATTGTGTTGGTTGTGTTGTGGCAACCAACAGGCCAGTGCCTCCCACCATCTACCACACTCAACATGTCTAGATGGTAGACTCTAATTTCTACTCAGTAAATTGCTGATTTCAGTAATGCCTGAGAAGTTTTGCATTAAATGTGGACTACGTCATGATCTGCCAGTAGGTGACCTATGTTTGGGACCTATTCTGGGTGATCTGGACCACAGGACCAGGAGGAGTACTACTGCTGTTGGGACTAGCACTACTACTACTAGGCCTACCAGTGGTACTGGAGGAGTCACAGCCACACCAGCACCTCACAGCACAGGTGGATCCACAGAATCTATAACTGAGTCTACAGGATCCACAGAATCTACCATGGCTAGTAAGGACATTGGTCAGATTCAGGATGAGGAGGAGTTGGACTTGATCAAGCAAGTACAGGCACTGGAGCTGGCAGAGAGGAAGACAGCACTCAAGGCTAGAGTGAAGGCCATGGAGGAGCGGGCCAAGGCTGGGACACCCCCGGCGGCCGGCTGGACACCCCCGGCAACTCTGACTCTCGATGAATTGGAAATCCAAAAACGTAGGTGGTCATACAAAGAATATCTAGATGCTAAAGATAAGAAACATCCCACCTACCCTGAGTACATCTATGCGGCACTTCGCTGGGGCTCGCTGGCGAAGGACGGCACAGCTGACGAGTTACGCAGTTACATGGCCCATCTATCCTATGTAGCTCGCAAGGCGTCGGTGTGTGATGGGTTTACGGATGATACGCACATTCTGTACGATGAAGATGTCCGCAAAGAGGCTCTGGAGAAGGGCTGGTGTGCTTTCTCTCGCGGAAACACAGAGATATCCGCAGACCGGTACACTGTCCTCAATATGAAAGCCTACCGCGAGCGGACAGAGCCCGCGGAGTGCCCCTCCCCGGGATCGGCCGCCCGCGAGTCCGCCAACAAGGCCCCGGGTAGGGGAGCGGCTAGTAAAAAGAAGCATCGTTCCGCCGCAAAGTCCGCGTCCGGCGCGGATATCGATGGGGCTTGCTTAAAACATAACTTTGACGAGGCTGGCTGCTCTAACAGTCGCTGTAGGTTCCCCCATGAGTGTCGCAAATGCGGAGAAGAGTCGCATATTGCCCCAAACTGTCGCAAAAAGTGACTGGAATTGTCGCGGGAGAACGACAAGGACTTCGATTCGGAAAATGCATGCTCCCCAATCGACGCGCCAAGCGGGCCGACGCCGCTATGTATTCCTCGTTCTCATTGGCTGAGCCTCAGCCCCACCTCTCTCTCTCCACCAATAGCAGAGCCGCTTCTAGGCAGGGTTAGGGCACTGGAATTCCAACATGTCCGCGCCCATGAGAGCGAAGAGAGAGGTGGTGAGTACACAAATTATGTGGAATTTAATGTGTTTGAGACTTGTAACAGAGGTACATGTGCATGTAAGTTCAAAGTGAATGATGTCCCTGTCCAGTTGAAGCCTTGCAGGGCTGTATGTGAGTGTTTCATGAGAGGAGCAGTAGATGAAGACTGGGAGTGGATCATTTATAATGCATGTTTTGGTGCAAGGGTGATTGACAGTGAGGTGGATCTACAGTACAGCAGTGACAATTACATTAGGACAGGCCCAGATTATGAGGTTGTCAATACTAAGTTATTATCTGAAATAGACCAAGGTTTTATTTCTGTGGTGGATATTCAAAGCACACATCATTCAATAAAGCCATATTTAGCAATATGCTCAGCTCATGGTTATCCGCTGCCAATATCTTAATTGCGGCCTATTAATAATTCTTAGAGAGGTTTTGTTCTGGGCCTTTATTAGTTATATTAAATTATTTAACACCCTACTTAGAAGACTCCTATATTGAATATTGAAAACATTCTGCAAATATCATTTATAACACACTCTACAAGATGAGGAACTTCTATTTTCTGGCTCTCACCATTGTTGTTTATACACGATTAGAGCTAGGAAGAACAACACATGCTGGTAAGCGATCCTGTTTTTTTCATGTTATATTTTAATCATTTAGGGACCAGATTAAGGTTTTTGACTGCCTTCTTAATAATCAGATGTAAGTTGAGAAAGTAAACACTTTTTCTTCATATAGTTAAGAGATTGGCGTTATGCATTTTCCCCTTTTTTAAACCATTATGTTGGCCATTTTTCAACCATGATTTTCTTAGTGAAAAAAAAACTCATTTCATTATCACACCGTGTAGTAAAATATTCTCATGACAATTCTGTGCTCAGCTCCCTCTTGAACCCTCTCCACCAGGTGCACTGCTTTTATTCGGCCTGGCATCTGACACTGAACCAACTTGGACCTACCTTGAAGACACTACAGCCATTCTGCATGATGTTGAAGCTGCATCTATTTTTGGTATTAATGAACTTAACGTGTCCGGTGATCAAAATTCTTTCATTTTCTACACTTATTCCTCATATATTGATGTGACAAAGCTGCGGTGTCGGGCGGTCTCCCCTCTGGAATTCTCCCCCGAAGATTCTTCCCCCTTGGAAATCTCCCACCCTGGAATTCTTCCCCCTGGAATTCTCCCGAATCCCAAAGTTTGAATGACATTTCCTCTATCCTATAGAAAGAAAAGGGGGAGTGTGGGGGCAGAGTCCCCGATATATACAGCAACGTTATACCAACTTACGGTGGTGCCATTTAGAGGATAGGCCTGCAAACTGATTAAAATAGGTAAACAGGTAAAACAGGTGGAGTCTGGCAGGTTCGTCCCAATTCCGAAGGGGGAGAGTTCCATGAGGAAAAACGCCTAGCAGCCGAAGCTGCTTATCAGTAATTTAGTTCAGAACAAGTTAGTCAGTTACTGAAGCAGAATGATGCATCTATGGGAATAGATATGAAGCCCCACTAGATAAGCAATATAAACAAAAAATTATGGACACTACTGTTGTCATTTCTCTCATCTTTCTGATGAAAGGAATCTACACTTGGAGGCTATCAATATCAGATGAAGTGGTAAATAATTATACGTGTGTCCTCCCATTCTAAAGTATATCTTGGACAAGTACGGGTCACAGGAGTAACTATAGAAGGTACAGTTTTTTACTTCATTATCATAGTGATTGAGGAAAATAAATACCGCTTATTTGAGAATTGTGTTTCCAAATGATATGATTGGAATATGTTTTTTTCATGTGATAATCTAATGAAATATGAAAGTGGAAAAACCTAATAGCATTATAGCAACAGAATGTACTTGAGATCGCAAACTCAAAATTTAGATTAACCAAATTCTTATTTTTCCAGCTGAAGAATGTGTGAATCGTCCGCAAATTTCAACAGTGCCAGACTCTGGCTTTAGTGCTATAAACCCTCTTTCAGGGTATAGTCCGCGCATGGCAAGGCCAATTTCAGCGGCCAGTGGATATGTATGTTACACACCGTGCTGGGTAGCAGTAGACATGGGTATGTTGACATTGTTCTTCAAAGCATGTATTTTTTGAATTCTTATCCATGAAGCAATGGAAAAGCAGTTTCTGTTTATCGGAGTACCTATATGTTGTTCCTACCTATGGTTTTTTAGGTTTTAGACTTAGGTTGTATAAACTCGGTACCTATGGTGGTTGGAAACCAGGTACCTATTACACAGTACACACATACCAGTTCTCCTATAGGCTTGTCGATACAGATTTTACAACATATCAAGAGGACAATGCTACAAAGGTAAGTTGAATAATAACTGGTGGTAGTTAATGTGGCTTAATAAATATTTGTTTAGGAAGTTGCTAGGAATTAATCAAGGGACAGAATGTGGATTCAAATTGGCTATAGCCATACTTAGTACAATATCTTGAATTCAAAATTACCCCATCTATAATTAAGAGCCCAGTATGAATAGCACCAATGGCATAAGCATGCAATATTTAACTTAATTATAAATGGTTATAGTTTTAGATTACAACACACAAGACTGTTGGTCTGGTTATTGAGTATTGCAACTTTTAATATCTTTTTGAATATTATTAATGAAGTATTTTCCTTACTCCCAACCTCTGACCCCAGTGACCCCAGGGGCCCCACATTTTTAGATGACCTAACATTATTGGTATGTTCCTGTGTTTGTATAATTAATGAAAACGTACCTCAACGGCATGTGGTACATTTTTTCGTACCATGCAGGGCTGTGAAATGCTTTTTGCTGCTCTAGACCAATAAAAAGGCAGCATTTGATCATGTGACAGCTAGGGCAATGGCACAAATGTAAACGAATCTCCCACTGATTTAGAACCACAACTTGCCAATTTATCACATAAGCTTGCTAATTTTGAGGTAGAGACCAACGTTGCACACAGTACCATAGTGATGGTACATGACAAGGATGTACCACCCCTTTAGTATGTCATAATTCCTAGCCCCAACCTGCCAAATATACACCATATGACTGTCAAAAAATGTGTCCTACTGTATTGTTAAACATATTTGTGAATAATCATCAGGGGTGCGATTCGAGGAAAGGCATTGCCCCAATGAGCTTGTTTCGGTTGATTTTACCTCATATTTCAAATTTAATATTGGACCCAATAAAACACTTTAGAAAAACAGGTAAGGAATAGTTTAAAACTCAGCTGGTGCATGGTATGAACCTCAAGGACAAAACATATCTACATCGATCAGAAGAGTTTCACCTGTCATCCACAAAAGCAAAAAGTTGTTTCAATGACTGTTGTCTGACATATTATGTTTTATGCGTTATTCTATTTCAGATATTTTCTAGTCACTCTTCAGTGTTGAATTGGAACATAGAGAGCTTTAATTTCCTTCTATATCCTGTTGTTGGTCAGATCTTTAGGTTTGAGCCTCTGACAAGTTCTAGTTCATCAGAAGCGGCAATACGGTTTGAACTATATGGGTGTGGTGAGTGCAATATTTACAATATGAACCTGTCTGGAAAGTAGTCATTTGTGGAGTATTATGCCAAAAAAAGAGAAGGTTTGTTTCAGGTCACCCGGCCGACCCTATCAAAAGAGGGCCGACCCTACGTTTTTTTATGAAATTCAGAAGAAATTTCCTTATTTTTACCCTTTTTGGGTAAATTTTCGGGTCTTCGGAGAGGCCGGGTAGTACTTTCATGTTTAAAAGAAAAAGTTAAAAAATAAAAAATAAATCCGACCTACCGACCCTACAATTTCATGCCATGTTACCTGAAACGAACTTTTTTTTTTGGCCTTACTGCTTGACAGATACAGAGGTATTCCCAACCTTTCATTGTCTCGAGAGAGTTCCCAATCTATATTGGCCTTGACAGGGACAACTATGAATTGGTTCCCCAAACAAAGGTCCCACTCCATTGGTGTCGGGATTTGGTGTTACAGCATTGGTAAATCAACTATTTAACATAGAGATCAATTATGTAAAAACACAATATTAACAAAGATTATATATTATAGTCCCTTCAGCAGTATGCTTATCATTTTAAAAATTGTGACCCGTTTTAACAAAATGGGTCGGAAGTCACATATCAAGGGTTGTGGGATATTGCCATATTTGTTTACAGCTCATCAAGAGCTCAATTTGATATGTGACATGTAGTATATTGGCCAGTTTTGACCCCTTGGTGATATTTGTGATACTTTTTTTTTGAATCATATTTGAATCAAAATTAGATAATTCACATTTAAATTAGAAATCTACCATATAATAGAATACAATCATAAATCCTATGAACATCTTTTTGGGAATAATGGGAGTTGAAATTTGATCTGTGACTCATTATTCCAGAAGATAACTATTCATAGGTTTGGAAGAAGTAAAAAACTCATTTTTCAAAAATTATATTTTTTCCACCCTATACTACTTTACAAGCCCATCTCTAGGCTCTTTACTGTGTGACTTCCGACCAATTTCATTTAAACGGGTCACAATTTACTTTTTTTTTCTGCAGCGGTTGGACCTCTGGTGTTGATTACAAGGAAAAAGATGTCTGAGGCAACTTTCCTGCAGAAAGCCTCGGAAGTGGATGACGATGACACAACATCATGTGTCACCATAGCAACTAACAAAGACGCCATATTCATGACCCAGATTCAAAACACAAACAGTACATCTGTGACAGTGAAGACATTGTCAGCCCTGGTTGAGTCCTGTTCTGTAGATACCCAGCACGGAGTGATGGCACTGGTAAAGGCCCATCCACCTCTCAAGGCTGTCTATGGAGGGTTTAGGAAGTGTCCTATCCTGAGTCAGTACACCGAGTCTACTTTGGTGGCACATGAGTTTAACTGTACTTGTTACTATGGGAATTGCGAATGTTTTTATGTCAGAGTGTTCTCCAGGTGCACAGTGCATCTGTGTAGTGTTGCCCTAAGCCAAACTGCAATTGTCCAACCATAGATATATGTCGCTGACCCAGGAGGCGCATAGCATCATTTATCTGCGACAGCCGGATTTCCATGTCCCTTACCTGTTCCTGGCACAATAAAATCTGCTTTTTCTCCTCTTCAAGACAAATTTGCTGCCCAAGCACATCATGGCGATTGCTGGACAGTGAGACCGGCGCCTCCACCGGCATCTTCCCCCCACTGCTCTGCCTTGGTTTGTAGACGGACATCTCCGCACTGCAGGCATTTTGCTTTCCTATGATCATACTCAAAGTGACACAAAGCACAAGGCAAGCGAGCAGAGCAAGCAGCAGAAGCTTCCAGCAGCGCGGACAGGTGAGCTAGCAATAACATAGTAGCCAAGGTGGCTGTTGACCCTGGAAACCGGGTATAGGTGGCGCTGCGGTACTGGGTAACACCAGCATGGTTCCGGCCTCCACCTGGAAGTGAACACTCCGACCAATACCATAAGCAACGGGGTTGTTTCCTGCCATATATCAAAGACAAATTCCTGTGGGTGTGACTTGAATGAGCAGTGACACATTTTTTGTTTTGATATTCATAAGAAAATACCCAATCCATGGTGTGCAGTCAGCTCTTCTTCCTCCTGGCCTATCTCATTCAGAAATTCACCTCAGGCAGAGGTTATGTAATATTGTAAGGGTTTCCATGTTCGTCAAAGGATAGCTGATATATTTTAAACTTTAATGTGACTTACCTGCCATTTTCCAGAACACATTTTCAACAGTAGATAAAAACTGTAATACCTTAAAGACTAGAATAATATATGTATACATATGTGTGTATATATGTATATATATATGTATATATATGTATATATATATATATATATATATATATATATATATAAATGTATATGTGTGTGTATATATGTGTATATAATAACACATAATTCATGAAGCATTTTAACGATCTTTTATTCATCACTGTTTGAATATATAGAATGATATACACAAGATATAACATATACACAAACGGATATAAGGGTAATCATGCATCATTGGAAAGCATAACAGTCTCAGGCAAGATACCTTGCTGTAGGCAATGATTGAATTTTTTTTTTCTCAAAATGAAATAGATTAACACAACTATGGGTACTGTTGACATAAATTGTATTCATAGAGATAATCAAGGCATGCATCTAACGAGGGATGGTATGTAAAAGAATAATAGATTTATGATGCAGGATTACTCTGAACATTTCGTAACATATTTCTTTTGCATAGGATGATTTAACAAAATCTGATACATTTATAAATGGGCAGAAATCGCTGTGGGGGGAACTCTCTCTTGCTTTTCTGCAATATTATACAACCCAGGTACGTATTACCTTTACTCACAATCATAAGGGCCTTAATGTGTGTACATCATGCAGACCATGCATTGTTTATTGCCTCAATAATTTAGAATGATTATATAAATATTTATAAGGTAATAAGAAAAAATAAAAATAAGGCCCCAACTGCAAAAAAAGAAATGGGAAAAAGAGTTTGCTGCTTTGGTGGAGTACAGATGGGTACAAATATAAAGGGCACCATTTATGGCTGTCCGTAACACAACACTGCAGTCCCTGCAGTATAAAATAACCTAAACATTGTACCAACACACAAATACCTTTGTACAAGAAGGGGAATAAGTTCTCCAGATTGCCTATTCTGTGGAGCGGAGGATAACATTTCCCATTTCTTTTTTTTTTATGCCGAAGTGGTGGCGTAGCCACCTGGTGGTGCCGCCAGGCACCACCAGAGCAAAGTATATGATGTTTGCACTCCACCAGAAGTCAGAACAGGCGCCGCCATCTTGGATTGTTGCGTCATCTTGGATTAAGGTGTCGCAACACAAATTTATGCTATGTGATAACAATAATATAAATCAACCTTTGATAGTTCCTGAGGTTGATTATAATCATACCTACCCCCCCCTAATATGGACCCAAGGAATTCAATGGTTCTATCCATTTGTTGCTAATACAGCTGGTTGCCTAGCAACGGCTATTCTAATTGTTTATCTGCCTAGCAACACACATTTCCATGGTCCTAAGGTTGATTATAATCATACCTACCCCCCCTAATATGGACCCAAGGAATTCAATGGTTCTAGTTGTTTGTTGCTAATACAGCTGGTTGCCTGGCAACGGCTATTCTAATTGTTTATCTGCCTAGCAACACACATTTCCATGGTCCTGAATGTGATTAAAATCATACCTGCCCCCCCCCCCTCATATGGACTCAAGGAATTCAATGGTTCTATCTATTTGTTGCTAATACAGCTGGTTGCCTAGCAACGGCTTTTCTAATTGTTTATCTGACTAGCAACACACATTTCCATGGTCCTAAGGTTGATTATAGTCATACCTACCCCCCCATAGTATGGACCTAAGGTATTCAATGGTTCTATCGATTTGTTGCCTTTACAGCTGGTTGCCTAGCAACGGCTATTCTAATTGTTTATCTGCCTAGCAACACACATTTCCATGGTCCTGAAGTTGATTATAATCATACCTGCACCCCCTAATATGGACCCAAGGAATTCAATGGTTCTATAGATTTGTTGCTAATACAGCTGGTTGCCTAGCAACAGCTATTCTAATTGTTTATCTGCCTAGCAACACACATTTCCATGGTCCTGAGGTTGATTATAGTCATTCTTTCCCCCCCTCATATGGACTCAAGGAATTCAATGGTTCTATCGATTTGTTGCTAATACAGCTGGTTGCATAGCAACGGCTTTTCTATTTGTTTATCTGCCTAGCAACACACATTTCCATGGTTCTAAGGTTGATTATAGTCATACATACCCCCCTAATATGGACCCAAGGAATTCAATGGTTCTATTCGTTTGCTACTAATCCAGCTGGTTGCCTAGCAACATCTATTGTTATTGTTGCCTAGCAACACACATTTCCTTACCCCCTAACATGGACCCAAGGAATTCATAGGAAATGCCATATTTGAAGTAATATCATCCTTCCCCCTGATAACCCCTTCCCGGCCCTGCTTAATTGGTGTCTTGAATGGGTTCCCTTCAAACATACCAACCATGTAGACATTCTGTTTCTTCGAATGCAAGAATTGCGGTTGTTGCCGCATATAAAAATGCCTGAGGCCGCGTATAAAAATGCCTGAGGCATTTTTTTACGCGGCAACAACCGCAATTCTTGTTTACTGTCCATTAGTGGAAGTCTTCCTTGTCAGTGTTGCCAGGCTTGTTATTGACCAACTAGAGCTGCCCATGGCCGATTACAGCCAACTAGAATTTGTCTTGGGTTTAACAGGTAAAGATAAAAAATCCAGGATGCTTAACACAGTCATCCTTCATATAAAATTCTACAGTTATAGGCAGCGTCTCCCAGGAAACTGGGGTGAGGAAGGGTGAGATTAGTGCGAGCATTGCCCATAGAGCAAGGTAGGGTGAGCCCTGTGTGTAGAAGCTCACACTATGTGCAAGACTGGGCAAGCCTTTTGCCTATAGCCTCCTCTGCCCTAACCCACACTGAGGGTGACCCTCTGGTCTGTGTGCTGGCACACCACCTTACCCAAGGTCCCCCACGCATGCACACCAGTATTTAGTAGGTTGTGTATTGCCATGGTGGATAAATAGAGGTTCCTTTATATGGCCACCCAACACAGCTCTATCAGATAGTAAAGTGGTCATCACTGGCGCTTTGTATGTGAAAGGTCCAGGGTTCAAGACTCAGCCATGTCAACCTACCCACCATTTTTTTCTTATTTTTACTAATGTAACTTTCGCAATTGTCCACAAAATACATGTCACTGGTCTATTGTACTTAAAACAAGGGGCAACTGTGAGAACTCACATCATAACTGCATAAGGGCTTTCCCTCTTGTAACTCTTCCACAGTGCCACACAGTCCCAGCCATCAAGCCTGGATTTGGGCAACATGGCAGAGAGCTAGATAGGGCTAGCACAAGATTCAGGCTTGTGTTAAAACATTACAATGTAATACATATAGGTTCCTTAGATATACCAACCTTGTACCCACATGGTAGTCTAGTGGTCATCACAGTCACCTTGTATCCCAAAGGTCCAGGGTTCGTGAGCCATGTCAACCTTCCCACCATTTTATCTTCAATTTTCTATTTTTATGAAGAAAAAACGGTGGGTAGGTTGACATGACCGAGTCACGAACCCTGGACCTTTGGGGTACAAGGCGACGGTGCTGACCAGTATACTACAGTGTGGGTGTGAGGTGTTGACATATAAGTAACTGATATATACTGCACACTGGACAACCCCACACCTTGTGCAAGCGCTCACCCACCTCTCACCCAAGTTCCTCCACCACCAGCTAGCCACTGGGTGGGATTGGGTGGGTATGTGGAAGGGCTAGGGCACCTCACCCAAAGCTCACACTACCTCACCCCTTGAGCTAGGCACAAAAGTAGTTCGCCCTAGCTGGCACTATCATGCTCTAGCCTCACCCCAGTTTCCTGGGCTGTTCCACAAGAACAAGTTGGATTCCATGGAGTGGTTATTTGAGTTCAAGTTTTACTTATTGAGAGAAAAACAGATTTGCAAAGCAGAGTTAAAACCAAATAAGTTTTCTAAATGGCAAAGTGCCCTGCATTAACTAAACAGTGATTAAATAACATGGTGCTTAATGGCAGCTTTGGCATTCTCTGTAGTGTCCTGTGGTGCCCTGTGATGTCCTGTGGTGTCTTTGTAGTTTATATACCAAAAGGTCTGATCAACCAATATATTATAGATAGATCACAAACTCATATATACAACACATATCTTTGTCTAGTCTTAGCATGTATGTTATTGGTAGAGAAAGAGATATTGCTTATATGACTGATTTATATAATCCAGATCTATGTTTAATCTTGATTTGCATTCTCATATCTGTAGTGATAAACCACTCAATATGAAAAATATATCCAGCAATGTGGATGAACTATATAAACTGTACTAAAGGAATGAAATGAGCATTGCTCTGTTTAAAAAAAATAATCGTAGACCTCCACAATCTTAAAGTGTATATGTATGGACTGTTTAGTCATGCAAAATATAAAACCTACACAAGACTAAGCCATATGAAGCCCTTTTTCTAATGTGAGGTCATATTGCTAACTGGTGTGTACCAGGTCAGCTTATAAGACAGGGACGAAGACAGGGTCGGCCTATATGTTAGATTTTTCTACTTTTGTACAGCACTAAATTCACCATAATCAGATTGCCTATGACCCTCCCAAAGATGGGGTGCAACTAAAATGTGAGTAAGGTTGATACTCGAGCTGTTAAGATATTTCAATTAATTTATTCTCCAGATCCCAAAAAAAAAGAGTCATATGGGACAAAAATGAGGAGTGTATGAAAAGATAAAATTATTGTCTATTAGATAATTTGTAAATATGCCCACAAATGATGGCACTGTGATGTAAAACTCCAATAAGGGCTACTCTAATTGAGTCATCGAGGCTCCATTCCCTGAAAAGGGTGGGGTAATGGTTGGTGGTACACATAATGAGGAACTAAACACATGACAGGACAAAGTCAGCCTGGACACCCCCTGGGTCGTCCAAGGGTTTGGCTTCTACTGCAGCATTAGTGCTGCAGGCTCGAGCC
This sequence comes from Harmothoe impar, assembly GCA_947462335.1. Taxonomy (NCBI): domain Eukaryota; kingdom Metazoa; phylum Annelida; class Polychaeta; order Phyllodocida; family Polynoidae; genus Harmothoe; species Harmothoe impar. The sequence goes on along the minus strand of OX381720.1, from coordinate 56,306,054 downwards.
CAATAACCACTCTTCCTGCACTTGAAGCAACAATTGTGCCTCTACATTGGTAAAAAAGCGACACGTCCGACACAGCGACACGGGGGTTTTAACAGTTGACACGTGCAACACGGCCCTTTTTAAAAATCGACAGACTCTGACATTTATACAAAGCCCTAGTATATCCTTTACACATAAAAAATTGACACAACGGCACGGCCTGTTTGCTAAAAATCGACACGGCGACATGGTCAAAAATGTGGGGACCCATGTAGGGGCACACCATTCTCCAGGGGATTGAGCTTCTCGCCACTTCCCAGTGGCTCTGGTTTGCTTTCTGTGGAAGCTGGCCTGCTATTTGTGCTTTCCAGCTAGGCTTGGCTGTTCTTTGAGTCTGAGGCCGGTCTGACATTTTTGGACCGTGCCCGCTGCGGGCATACTACAACCGCAAACGACCTCTAGGCTGACTAGATGCCATCTCTGACCGGGTACCATCTCTGACTGGCCTGAATGGAAATGGTTTTTTAGGGCAGATGTAGATAGATTTTGGCTGAAAAGGTTAATGGATGTTATAAATCTTTACAGTAGTAATTAGTCAGGGATGGCACCCGGTCAGAGACGAAAACATTGGCCCAAGTTCATGAGACACAAATTCTACCATTCCGGAATGCGACATAGTGGCAGCTGCCAATGAGGCTTCTTCCATTGTCTGAGCCGTTGTTACTTGATCTGTCCTGTGAAATGCCACCGCAGCCGTTGTACATTTTTTCAACAGCTTCCACGTACAATTGTCAGAGAGTAAGAACAAATCGTTCAAGGACATGTCATGCAGTTGACATCTCCATGGAAAGCGTGGCATCTTTCACATCATTGATGAAAAGGTTCGATAGCTTGCGGACTAAAAATAACTTGAATAGCTTCAATATCCTTTGTTGATTAAGGATAACAGAACTCAAAATTGTTTTTGAGAACACCGTGTTTATTCAAATATCGTATATTAGACACACATAGTAATATATCTGCATATAAAACACTTTACAGGGCTAGACAGTTATCACCATAATCAAAGATCAATAGATATAAGAAGGTCCACTCTAGGTAAATCTCCATGAGTTAGCATCATCTCAAAATCGAGACTGTGTCTAGTTGATTAGTATATGAAACCACACTCTATAAGAAATCTTCATGTAGTACAGTTACCATTGCTAGATGCCTATCAATATAATCAAAGATCAAGAATATCATTTTAAGCTAATTTTCATAAAATAGCATGATCTCAAACTAGAGACTTAGTCAAGTAGATTAATACATGAAAAACCAAAGCATTTAACTACCAAATTTTACAATCTATTTCTGAGCATACATTTTGCTTTTGGTAACTTAGTCAAGCTCATTCATGCTTCAGGCTAAATGGTAATATAAATTTGTGTTGAAATTTGCTATGCTGTAGCGTTCACCTGAGGTACAGCACTCAATTTGCCCTGATTATTCAATATGTATGAAATCCTTTTGTTCTCTACTGCTAGTTGTAACATACTTATATATAACACAGACCTACATCCATGAAAGAATAAAATCTTATTGGTAAATCCACACCCACAGCGTTACTAAAAGAAATGAATTCTGGTTGTCAGTTGTCAAACAAATATAAAAAATCGAAACAATCTAGCTTGCACTCTCAATGAGAGATATGACATGTCATATAGCATTCAACACTGATAGAGCTATACCACACTATTCCATGTTGTCTTCCAAAAAGAGGATGGAGCTTTGGTATCCTTGACACAGCTTCCTTCATGGCTAAGATTTTAATACACATCTAGCTTTTTGTCAGGATTTGTCGTGCTAACGTTTCAACATTTACCTAAAATTGTTAACACAACGAATACATTTTTTATTCCTTATATCCTATTCACTTAGCTTACACTTTCAAGAAATGGAGAGATGCCAAACTTTAACCAGCTGAAACCATATAGTAGTACATTTCACATCCCATAAAGATGACAGCCACATTACGATAGGTTACAACTATACAATCATTAAATTCCATAACTTGTGTTTGGTCTATCCCTATATCTGCCAGCATATACTCATGCTATTATAGTGGTCCAACCTTTACAGCATTTGAACTTCTCAGGCCATGTGTTTCGGAAAATACACAAGACGATGAATATCTTGGTATTGATATAACACTCTAGTAAAAATAATGAGTAAATTTGTGAGTACTGCTAGCAACCACAATCACATGCTTGGGAAAATGCAACAGGCAGTTACCCAAGCTGCGGCCAGACCTGTACTAGAATACTGCAGATATCTATATTACGGTGTAATTACGGCTCAGCATAAAAGATTACCATTAACCCAAAATCGTTGCTTAAGAATGTGCTTGAATGTTAAAATTAAGTATCCAGTTATAAACCTGCATAAGGATCCCCTTTTCATTCGGTATAACTTACAATTGTTACTGTTACTATATATATATGTATGAAAAATCACATAAACCTAGAGAGTGTAGGGGCACGAATAATATGTGTAAACATGGGTTTGTGGAGTCAACACGGGAAGTGCCTCCTTCACACACTAGGTGGCGACACCTATCCCATGTCCTTTCAATTATCCGGTAGCGGAGCCAGGCAGGGCAGTCCAGACGGCGCTCTTGTGGAGTGCCACGTCGACACTGCTCGGTTCGCGCTCAGGGTATTTAAGAGGCCGAGGTTGGCTACCTCAGGGAGTTCGTCCCAGGACAAGCTCAGACCCACACCTTTCAATACCTTCAAAACCTTCTTTACCTTTCAACCACCGGGCACCTACACCCCTCTCATTATCTGCCTCCTGCACCAGCTATGCTTGCCCAGGACCAGATCATCCAGCTTTGCTGACTTCGAACTAAAGGTAGAATGCTGTACATTTCCAGTTGGTTATTTGATTGAACCGAACAAACCTTTGTGTTACTTTTGTGGCTGTGATCGTGACTGAATAAACCTGTTGCATTCAAACAGAATTTGGAACCTGTGTTTGTATGATATTTCCACAACCCCTACATTGGTGCGGTGACCAGTTCGGGTGAGACACTGAATAGCACAGTTGGTTCGAGTGAACATGGTTGAACAGACAAAGGGTGGAGCGTCACTTCACCCTATTTCGAGTCCGGATCCGGAGGTAGTTGCGGCCCTTGAAAAGTACTATGGGCCGAGTCATTCGAGTTCCACACCAGAACCAAGGTGAAGCAATCCTGATTCTATTCAAAAAGATCTAGGTTCAAACCTAGAGGATTCGTTGTTCGAAACTGGCTGTTTGAAGAGGCACGTAGCTCCAATGCCGACACAGGGCATGAGCATATTACATGCTGAGCGACACCAAAGACAGGAAGTTGCACGTCGTCACTTCACAGAAGAAAAGAGTCGGTTCGAAGAAGCGAGGATTGCAGAGATGGACAGAATGAATGCAGAGTTTGAAGCCTTGAGTCATCAATTGGCACAACTCCGTATGAAGAATGAAGAGTTGGATGGCGAAACAATGGAGAAACAAGGTCGCTTGGATACAACGAAGGCACAACTGGTGCATACGGAAGATCAGTTCTCCCATCAACAAGATGTCCTACGACGGAGAACTGAGATCCTTGAACGGGGTCAAGACCAAGCCGTACAAGAATCGGATGAGCTCCATGAGACAATTAGAGAGGCAACCAAGGCAATGATGGAAAAACGGGATTCTGTCAGCCAAGAACTGCAAGAGTTACAGTCGAAACGAGACAAAGAGGATTCTCGAGGCGGGTATTCCGGATTTGACCATGTCAGTGATGGTGTCTACGACAAATAATCTGGTGGGGGTGGCATTCTGTCATCCAGATGAAGAACCAGACGGGTGACTATTAACACAGGAGGTTGGGATGGAAGAGCATCAGGTCGTGGACAAACTGCAACGTCATATGATGATGACAATTTGAATCCTACCAGCCGGTCTGGCTCTCACGAGAGAACCAACCGTTTCGGTTCTAACGATAGATCTACAAGGTCTGATCCGAATGATTGTTTGAGTTCCTCCACTGGGAGGACAGGTAGATCTCCTACCAATGCAGGTAGACGAGTTTCTCAGCGTGAATCAATGTCCCCAGGGATGAAATTGATTTACGATTCAAAGATGGTTGCATTGCTGAGATGGGGGTCCACTGTGTTAGCAGACAAACTGACAATGCTGATATCGTAGATTGGAGCATTGAGCAGTCACGTTTGTTGCACAGGGACAACCGCAATGTTGCAAGACGCACGGCAAGCACTTTCACTGGCAGACAGCCATGGCAGGAATGGTTTGCAGACTTCATGGACGACATGGGATATAACCGGTGGTCTGAGAAGGAATCGGTGGACAAGCTACTTCGGGCGCTCAGAAACGGGCCTGGCAAGATAGCTGTTTCGAGATGGAGAACGATGCATGGTACGGGATTGTTTACCCAGTTGGTGGAATGCGCAAGTTACCTGATCGGTAATGTGGGTAATGAAGATCCACTTTGTTTGTTTCGAAAGAGGACTCAGAAGCCAAATGAGTCTCATTGTGTGTTTGGCCTAGAACTGCAAAGTCTCCTACAAAAGGCTAGAACACAATGGCAATTGGATGACCCCCAATTTCTTGATGATTTGTTTTCACAATTGAGGACTTGAGGGACTCTGATGAATGGTCAGCAGCCTGTGATAGTTGGAAAGCTGGAACTTCTCTCACCGATTTGTACATGACCATAGAAGACTATGACAGGAAACGGCATCTGCTATCTTCGAAAGTGTTTTCAACAACTTCCAGTGTGGTACAAGATCCATCTACTTCTGATACAGAGGAAGATGATTCTGGAAGGGAGGAGGAGATTGGCGCCGTTTCTCAAAAGAACAGCGGCAAATCTTATTCGAATTTGAATTCGAAGAGCAATCCGAAGGCGGACAGGAAAACACCTCCTGCAATCTCTGGAGCCACAAGCGCACCTTCAACTACACCCTCAACTCCTAGTTCTGTGGAAGGACTCCTGTTACGGTTGACTGACCTGATTTCTGGAAATCAGCAACCTGCAGGGAGGAATTCGGAACCAAAGGTGGATAAAACCACCCGGAAGTGCTATAGGTGTCAGGCGCTGGGACACTTTGCAGCAGAATGTCCAGCTGAGAAGCCGGTGCCAAAACCTGAAGAGAAGAAGACCAAAAACTAGAGGGGGTTGCTCAGGATGGCAAGGTGGTAACCCCTAAGGTGAATGTGTGCCAGCTTATCACCAACGGTACAAACGATGAAGTCCGAGGTACAGTAGAGATTGGAAGCTTGGAGGAGGAACCTGATCAGTTCCTTCCAGGTATGTCCAGTAAACCCAGTGAAGAAGACGTCCGGTAAGGAAGTACTGGGGAAGCTGCAAGTTGGATACAGGAGCTGGAGATGGTCAGCAGTGCCCGATTGTCCCTAGATCACCCCTGCCTGAAACATTTGAAGCGGCGAGGGATGGATCTTGGTGTCACCAAGGATTTTGAACGTTTCACCGTCAACCCATCACCACTGCATGGGAAAAGGTGGTATTTGACTGTAGCAGTGAAAGGAAGATCTGCAGAGTTCTTGGTCGATGCTGGAGCTAGTCACTCCATGATCTACAAAAGATTCCATGATCTTGTATCCGATGAGCCGGATAACCTCACAACCAGGGTAAAAGCTCATTTGGCCGAAGGTAGCTGCATGCAGACGTTTGGTAAAGCGTTTTTCGAAGTCAATATAGGTGGATGGGATTACCTCCTGTCACCTACTATTGCTGATCTGAGTGATGATGGCATCATTGGATTAGATTTCGCTGCATTGTACTGGGCAATGTTGGAACCTTGTAGGGAAATGTTGAAGATAGGACATTCGACAAGATGGCCGTACAATGCGTATTGAGAAAGGTAGCCTCGGTGGTACAGAGGGTTAAGATACCTCCAGGACAGACTTGTGATGTCCTGTTTTCGAGTGACAGTATCTTCCGGGACCAAATGGCTGTAATTGAACCCGATGTGGTGAGATTGACATCCATTGGACTCGAGAGTGCAGATACTTTCGTTGGCAGCGGCAGCAGGAATTTGATTCCTATTTCGAATCCTGGAGGTGAAGTCCCATATCTGAAGAAAGGTACTCCCCTGGGGCAGGTGATCGTTGCACAGGCAAGCACCAGTATATTCTCAGAAGATACCAAACCAAACCTTGAAGGGATATTCGATTTGCGTCCAGAGCTTCAGAACTTGGTGGACGATTCGAGCTTGGTGACGGGGGACCAGAAAGATCAGTTGAAACGATTATTGATGGAATACAATGTAGCCTTCTGAGAGCCCACTGGGTTGGGTCGAACTGATATGGTGTTACATTCCATCAATACAGAGGATGCTGTACCTTTCAAAATCCCTTATAGACGCCTACCTTTGAAGAAGAAATTGATGGCCGAAAAGGAAATCGCTGATCAGCTGAGATTAGGGGTGATTGTTCCCAGCACGAGCCCCTAGTCCAGTCCTGTTCAGATGGTAAACAAGAAGGACGGCACAATTCGATTCTGCATTGATTATAAAAAAATTAAAGGGTTGCACAAAGAAAAACTCCTATCCTCTACCCCGTAAAGACGAGACTAATGATTCCCTGGGCGGAAATCAATGGTTCTGTACGCTGGACCTACAGTGGAAGGAAGAGGATCAGGAAAAGACAGCTTTTTTGAGCCATGTCAGTCTTTTTCAATACAATGTAATGCTGTTCGGGTTGTGTAACGCCCCTGCAACATTCAAAGCCATGATGGAATCTCTGTTAAGTGACCTGTTATGGAAGGATTGTTTGGTGTACCTGGACGACGTGATTGTATTTGGAAAAACCTTCGATTCATGTCTGGCTAGTTTAGCCAAGATTTTAGAGAGGTTGAGAATCAATGGTTTGAAATTGAAACCAAAGAAATGCAACCTATTCAGGACTTCATTTAACTATCTTGGTCGGATAATATCCACCGCGGGCGTTAAGGCAGATCCCGAAAAGTTGGATGCTGTGTCGGAATGGGAAAAGCCGGAAGGACCTAAAGGCATACGGTCCTTCCTCGGCTTCTGTAGTTACTACAGGGACTTCCTTGCGGGGCATGCCAGAATAGCTCAGCCTATGCAGGCTCTAGCTCACTGGACTCTAGGTAGAAGGAAGGAGCCTTTTCCATGGGGTCCTGAACAAGATCTAGCATTCGAAGCCGTGAAAAGCCTATTTCGAACTTCTCCAGTTTTGAGATATTCCACTGCAGAGGGTCATTTCATACTGGATACTGACGCCAGTAACGATAGTATAGGTGCTGCCTTATCCCAGATGCAAGATGGGAAAGAAGTACCGCTGGCTTTTGCAAGTAATACCCTCAATAAGGCCCAGAGGAATTACTGTACTACTAAACGCGAGTTGTTAGCAGTAGTAGTTTATACGAAGAAGTTTAAGCACTTCCTGTGGGGAGGTGATTTTACTTTGCGGACAGATCATTCCTCCTCAAGGTGGTTGCTCAACTTTAAGGAAGCAGAAGGAATGATAGATCGGTGGTAAACCCATTCGTCCGAATTTGGTTTGGAAAACAGCCAAATCCAACACCGGGCTGGGAGTAAGCATATCAATGCTGATGCCCTTTCGAGAAGACCCATACGGAAATGTTATAGAATGGATTGTGATGACTGTGGGGCCCATAAGGCTGTGGTGGCTGGAATTCGAGTGCCGTATGATGTGGGACATTCCAAAGCTATAGAATGGCCTACTGAGACTATCAGGCAATTCCAGAAGGGTGACGCTGTCATTTCAAGACTGATAGAACAGGTCTCCAGTGGTGTCGAACCTCAGAGACCAACTATTTCGATTGAGAACCAAGAAACGAGACAACTACTTGCTCAATGGCCAGAGCTCACCTTTGTCGACAGTATCTTATGTAGGTGGAAAATAACACTTTACAAGGCCAAACTTCAACAAATCGTGATACCCACTGCTATGCGAAGGGATATCATGCATTTCCTACATGGACACCAGACCAGTGGACATTTTGGAGAGAAACGCTCACTTGCGAGACTCTCCAGAAGGTACTACTGGCCCGGCATGAGTAAAGATCTACTCCGGTGGATCTCAACTTGTCCAGACTGCTGTCTTAATAAACCAGGTGAAGGCCTGGGGAAATTACCACTAACTCAGGAACTGTGGGGAGTTAGGTTTGCACACATAGCGGTGGACATCATCAGTGGTCTCAGACCTACTCCTGATGGAAACACGTGCATGATGGTAACCTCCGATTATTATTCGAAATACACAAGATTGTTCCCTCTGAAAGATCATAAGGCCAATACATGTGCCCAGGCATTTGTAAAAGGCTGGGTGCTCCATCTAGGTGTGACCTTAATGTTCCACAGTGATCAAGGAAGAGAATTTGAATCCGAGTTATTGGCAGCAATGTGTCATAACCTTGCTATATGCAGAACCAGAACAAATCCGTACAGACCTCAGTCTGATGGACAAGTAGAAGGGTTCAAGAGAACCCTAATACAAGTCCTGAAGCCCCTGGTCAACAGTCAGAGGGATGATTGGGATGAACAATGCAAATTTGTGGTACATGCTTACAACAGTACGGTGCATGCATCCACGGGTTGTTCCCCCAATCTGTTGGTGTTCGGAGAGGATATGATTATGTCTGCTGACTTGGCGTTCGGCGTAGCTGGGATAAACGGTGAAACACCTTGTCAGGTGATGTTCGTGGAAGCATTGAGGGATCAAATCAAATCAGCGTATGAGATGGTTCGATGTGAATTGAGTAAATCTGCATCGTGGCAAAAAGTGGGCTACGATGTTGATTTGAAACTCAGATCCTTATTATCTGTTGAAAAGGGCTATCCGGTGAAGTGTGAACGCTGATTGGCTGACCTTTGCTCCCACGGCGGGCGTGGCATCGCGAGACAAGAAGGACAGTCGCCATCTTGGAACCTCGCCAGATGAGGCACGCTCGCCTTTAGAACAAAGGAGGAGGAATAAGGGTCCTGGTATCATCAACATTCCTGTCAACCATATCGGAAGACGCTGAAGGTTGGTTAGTTTCATTTGTGAGTGTCATTAGGACACGGGGAACTCTAGTTCCCGCATCATCTTCAATCAACTGCGTAAAGAACTTCGACTTCGATGGAGGAGCAACCTCTCTACACCCCTGGTGAGGGCCTCCAGTCAGATGACTTGGATCTATTCCAAGATGTTGACAACGGACAGTTCGACAGTGTTCATGAGTCGGATTACGAATCCGCCTCTACTGGGAGCTCAGCTGCCACTCCCAGAGTGACTGGAGTGGGTCCTTATTCGACGGCCGAGCAAGACGCTAGGGCCATGCCGCTGCCAGCGACGGTAAATTTAGGACCTTTGCCTTGGCATAACATCCCAAGGCGCGTCCCGGCAAAAGACATCGAGAACTCCATGGAAACGAATCCAGCAGGCGACCTGGAGGAAAGTGAGATTCCAGAGTAAGAAGAGGTGAGCCAAGTGCCCATTCATACAGTAACAGAAGCTGAGATGGAGGACGCCGTTCGTAAATCCTTAGCTCAAAAACAGTTGATGGAGGATTTGGAGTACGAGCCGCCATTCGATACTTCGTTACACCTCCACCCAACCCTCATGGCAATGGTGCTGGAGAAGTTAGAAGAGCATGGCTTCTACAACCTTGACGGGACTTGGCTTGAAAGTTACGAAGGGGCCATCCGTGGCGCCTACAAGAACAATATTTTTAGCCAGATTCTGTTACGTTGTGGTAAGGACTTTCGAGTCCTCAAACAGGCCCAACCAACTGTAGAGCCAGTCCTATCAAGTGAGGGTAGTACTAAAAGCGCCAAGGGAAGGAAGAAAGGGCTAACTAAACATAAAAGTGACCACCGATTCTCCTGTTCAAATACCTCCCCAGCCACTCCACCGACATCCGAAAAGTCCGAGCCTACCTCGGCTCAATTCGAATCCATTTGGAGTCCTCCTGAGTTGACCCCGACTCAATTCAAAGCACATACTCCTGCAACAGAGACTGTTAAGACTCAATTTGAATCCCCTCTAGAGACTCCTGAATCATCTATGATTCAATTCGAGTAGTCTCCAGATCTCCTCAAGTCAACACCCATGGATGTTACCTCCACTACACCTGAACAAGTTGAGCAGGAAGCTTGCTATGCACAGGTGTTGAAGGAATCTGATGACTTGAGGGCAGCAAATGAACAATTGAGACAAACTCTTGAAGCTCTCAAGGCTGCTCCGAATGTTCCTCTCACACAAGCTCAAGCATAAAAAAATCCTAATCCAAAGAAAGGATGTGCCTCAATCAATTCCTCAGCACCTAATTTGGATGTTGATGAGGGACAGTTCGAGGTACCCAAAGCCCAACGACGGAAAGCAAAGAAGGCTGAAGTCCAACAGCCCTGTGTTCCCCACCCTCTACCCCCGCAGACGACCGCAATCAACATGTCTGCCACTGTGAGGCTGGAAGATCTGGTTTCGAAAGGTGAAGTAGCAACATCTTCTCCTTGGACACTGCGAGGAACACTGGCTAAGGCTCCAGCAAAGGTCCCTCCACCTGCGTCTCCACCAATGCCCCCTGTGTCCCGGCATTGGAATCCCTCAAACCCAGTTGCCCCTTTCTTGTAGGCAGCCGCAGCAGCTGCCCCAGCAGCAGGGAGTTCCCAAGATGAACCAAATTCCAGAGCAGAAGAAATGATCTGGCGAAACGCTACTGGTGGCTTCAAAATGTTCAGGCCCGAGTGTATTGAACACTGCAAACGATCCCGGGGGATGTACTCCTACCCCAAGGGAACGGACTTCAAGGGCCTGTCCGACGATGAGGAATGGGTGAAATCCAGTACTACGACTGTCAGCTCTTTTCGGTGGACCGAAAACTGGTTCAACCGTCTCTCTGATTGTAAGCAGTTTCCGGAATCGTACTACAACCACGAGGGCCGCCCCAACATCCGGTGGGCCATGCCGAGGTATCGACAGGGGATAAATGAGGAGTGTCCGTTCGATTTGTGCATGTACTACTTCAAACATGAGAATCAGCTCATGCTGACCCCACTTCGATTTATGCGACACCTGGTGGAATGCCATATGCACCACACGGCGACGAATATTTGCTCTGACACTGGACAGAGTAACCAGAAATGCCGTGGGCTCCGAACACTTCCTAAAGGACGCATGATAGAACACCTGATCCAGTGCCATGGGCAAGCCATGTTGCTGGCCTGCAAGAATGTAATAGATCTGCATGCCAAGTTAATTGCTGGCTTGGACAAGGTGAAGTTCGAAAACATCACCATCGAGACATTACAGTTCGGGAAGGTCCAGATTGCTAGGAACTCAAAGCAGTCTGCCGTCTTTGCACGTACCGACCGGAGAGGACGTCTGGATCTCGGTAAGGCTCTCTATGCAGAAATGGCTCCATGAAGAAATGCCAACCCCCTTACAGGGAAACGCGGCAAAGCCAAAAGAAGTTCCGCGACCTCCGAACCTGAATGTAAGAAGGTGAAATCGGAAGTCCAATCTCCTCGAGCTCCCGCGCCAGGGAGAGGAAAAGGAGTGACGATCGAGCATCGGTCCCCACTTCAGGGGCTGCGACCCAACTATGGTCCAGATTTATCTGCACCAAGAGGTCGTTCAACGCTGCAAACCCTTCGTCCACTGACCCCGGGGAACCTGGCTAGTAAGTCTGAGTATCCCCCTATGGATCCTCCAGGGCCTGAACGACAAACACAGAATGATCCCTATAAGGATCTCCCATCAGTCATCTGTGTAGAAGCTATTCGTCGACCCCACTCGAGAGATGTGGAGATGATCGAGGATTCAGAGAACTATGTCCTACCTGGGAAACCGGATATGGTGGTGACTGCCACCATTTACACCCCTCAGGTAGTGAAGAAGACCACTTTGGAAGTGACAAGTAACAGTGTGAACGTTGAGCCTAAGGTCTCTGCCTCCACAGTCACTTCGAAGTCAAAACTAGTTGATGCTGAGACTGTGGTGGACCCAGTCCCAGTGACCACTTTGAATCCTGTGACTACCACACCAACTAGGACTGCCCCAGCGGCGACACCGAAGACTGTCGCCACTCAAGCAACCTTGACAAGCACCACCTCGGCCACGGTGCCCTTCAAACCCATTCTGAGGGTGGTCAAGGAAAAGGCGAACCTGGTGTATGGTATGAGCTAGTGACAAGTGGTGAACATCTCTGACCAGCCCTCCACATACCAAAGGACTACTTTGAGCCTGTAACAGCCCCTGACGCTGTGGTCTATACTGAACTGTTTACACAATGGCTGCTCGAACAGCAGAAAGCCATGCGACAGTGTGCCACATCCATAGGAAAGGCATCCGCAGACTATGCTATGGCCATACAATGTAAGGAGGTTGAGCAGCTGACTACCATCTTCAAACAGCAACGACTCGGGGACCAACCTCAGCCAGGCAAGGTCTCTGAGCTCACTGAGGAGCTAGGGAAGGCCAAACAAGACCCGGGCCTTCCAGAAGGCAGCAGAAGCCACTGTAGAGGAGCAGGCCGCTACCCTGAAGGCTTTGAACGTGAAGTTCATCACTGTTATCGGGATAGGCCTGACCCAGTGGAATGGTACACTGGAATAGATACAGGACATCATTTGGGATATGTGAAGTGTTCGGTTGTTTTGATTGTGCCTGTGTATATTATGTTTCGATGATATGCTATGAAAATTATTGTATTCGTAGGTACTAATGTCCATGATTGCAATCATGATTCGAAGAAAGTAACTGGTTGTTGAGTATGTGTTCAAAAACACTGTCATATGTAAATGTCTTCGATATCTCTAATAGTGGGAATAAGATTCTCACACTTAGAAAGTTCTGAATAAAGTTATATACTGTCTACTATGAGCTGTTACCTATATGGTACCCTCATAATTCAAAACAACTACTGTAAATAGTGTTCGATATCTACCATCATATCCAGAGAAATCTTTTTCTTTGAAATGATTACTGGTATTTGAATCTCGAAAGTTATATCTATTTTGATAGTTGTAAGATATTATATTACCACAGGTAAAACATATCATATTCATTCCTAAGTTGATTAAGAATAATTCTCACGCAAATATTGGTTTCATGTGTTAGGATTCATACAATTGGACATATAATTTCCTCTCCAGGGACGGTTCGCCCATAAAGACATTTCCGAACCAATACTTCTGTGTCAATCCGTCCTAAAGTCACATAATGTGTATTTTACCTACCTACGAGTGTAAAAATAATAAAAATCCATGTTATTTTCGATCTCATCAAAACCAAAAAGCTGTGATCTTGGTAGTTAAGTAAAGTAGAGTAGAAAAACATATATATATTCATATCTTTATTGAAGATGGATACTAACGTATCTATCTTGTCGTTATTACTGTTGGATCTCTTAGATCCCTGTTGTGTACATAGATTGTATAAACATTGGTTGATGTAACAGGTTAAAATAAACATTCGGTTTTCCTCAGGTTCAGATGGAACATATTCGAACCCTTCGACTCAATATAATTGATAAGGTTGTGTACACTGATATTATTTGCCTATTTTGAACTGTATATTATATCAGATGTGTCACCCTTGTTATAATCTGGTGGGGGTGATGTAGGGGCACAAATAATACATGTAAACATGGGTTCGTAGACACTAGGTGGTGACACCTACGCCATGTCCTTTTGATTATCCAGTAGCGGAGCCAGGCAGGGCCCTCCAGACGGCCCTCCGGTGGAGTGCCACGTCAACACTGCTTGGTCTGCGCTCAGGGTATATAAGAGGCTGAGGTTGGCTACCTCAGGGAGTTCGTCCCAGGACGAGCTCAGACCCACACCCTTCGATACCTTTGATACCTTCGTTACCTTTCGATCACTGGGCACCTACACCCCTCCCACTCTCTGGCTCCTGCACCAGCTATGCTGGCCCAGGACCAGATCATCCAGCTTTGCTGACTTCGTACTAAAGGTAGAACGCTGTACATTTCGAGTTGGTTATTTGATTGAACCAAACAAACCTTCGTGTTACTTTTGAGGCTGTGATCGTGACTGAATAAACCTGTTGCATTCACACCAAATTTGGAACCTGTGTTCGTGTGATACTTCCACAACCCCTACAAAAGTTTGGTCTCCAATTCCACCAGGCAAACCCAGAGGACAGGGTAACCAGGTCAGCTTGGACCGGTTTGCTAATATTCCCCCCTTTGATTAAGTATGGCTATAGAAGAAGCCCGTTTCATAGTCGAGTGGAAGTGTGGAATATCCTCAATGTATCATTTAGACTAGCTGACTTTAAAGATATTTTTAGAGCTAAAGCAAACGCCAAAATTGTAGAGTTCCGACAAAGCAATAGTCTCCACCTGCATATTATGCTTTGAACCTTTAGTAATATTGATAAACCGTTTCATGCAGAAACCTGCATTTCTCTTTGTTTTAATTTTTGTAATTTTTTTATGTATATTATTTTATCACTCTGAATCATCTGAAAGGCAGCGGTGCCAAAGGCAAGCGAGATAGGCTTCTCCACTATTAACTTGTGTGTTAATAGACATTGTGATACGCATATCTGTACATTCAAGACGACATCATACAAATGTCATGAATTCAACATCCTTTCATAATTGTTTCATCACTTCAATACATGTATGGTATTTTTGTGTGACTTGGTGACAATAAATTATACATTATAGATTGAAAAAAATTGTTCATAGCCATATTGTGCAAAAGGTAGCACTGCAACATTATGATTTTACTTCATATTCCTGATTGTTATATATTTTTATGCTTAACTTTAGTTTTGAAAGAAATTGCTTGTCTACTTTGAAATTGATTCACTAAAACACACCAGATATAGCTGACTTTCACTGGTCGAGCCCATACAATTCAACAGAGAAATCCATCTTACAAGGCCAATCTTGTAGAGACTGGCACTGGGACCCCACTTTATTATTTAATATTTTGATTGCATATGATATAAAGAACAAATAATTTGAGTTTAAAGAAAATTGTTTTTTTAGTTCACCTGTAGCCCTTGTCCTTAAAAAATATTTTACTTGTTTAGTAGACTATCGATAGAAGGCATTTAAAATGATTTCTGAAATGATCTCACTTCTATGGGGAAGTAAAACATGTGGCATACCTTATTAATTCCCATGTGACCTCATTTTTCTCAGAATTCAACAAAAGATTCAAGCCACCTTCTTTTCTGTCACATAACCTGGCCATGCTTTGTTCATCTTCAATTACCTTTCTGAACCATCAGCCAACAGTTGCCTTCAGTAGCCTCAATAACAAAGCCAATACAAGTATCTCCATCCTTCACACATTGCAGGGAGCACAGAGTTATGGGTGTCTGTACAGCGTTTGTAAGCGGTGTGTCTTCATACCCCGCTACAGGGGAGACGGTGAACAGGCCGCCCGGTCTCCTCACAAACAGGTCAAACGGGGGAGTCAGATAAGAGACCCTTATGACAAATACTGCGCTCCGGTCACCTGAATCAGCAAAAATGGCCATATTTACTCACAGGAACTCACAGGAACTGTAATCATTGACAAAAACAAATATACACAGATATCATAAACCCTTTTGGTAATAAGGACACAGTGCACTTAAAATGTAAATTTAAACTAAAAAGAAATAAAATGTCTATAAAGGGCATATCCTACCCATTTCCCCCAAATTATCTTACTGTGGCAGTACTGGATCAACCATAATAAGCACCACTGTGCCTACCCCAATAAAGCCTACTTTAATGTCAAAAATGTGCCCTTGAGCTCTTGTATACTTTGACAATTGAGTCATATGGACAATATACACGCTTTATAGATGCTTTGAATCCATAATTCTGTGATAAGTTCAGCTGCTGGTAGCATTTTAATATTGATTAGACATCCTACATGAAAATGTACCGAAGCTTTCATACTGGGGTTTGTAACATTGTGTAAGACTCAAAAATAAATTATACATGTAATTGAATAATTACATATTCTCGCCATTCTGGTGGTACAGCTTGTACCCCAGAGTACCCTGTTTTTTGCGTAGGCACACAGGAAGCTGTATGGATTGTAACGCCACCATTTAGTCACGGCGAACGTGGTGGGGCTTCCATTTTCATTCTTCCAGGGGGCACTTGCAGATGTCCTAGTCATGCTGATCCAAAATGGCTCATTCTTCCAGCGTCTAAAGAAAGAGTTTTTTAAACTATGGTAAACAACAACTAACACAATGCTCATTAAATACAGAGACACCTCATTAAACTAAAATTTGATAATCCTGCGATTTTAAGGTGCAAGCATTATGGTCCATAAAGTTAATCAAATAATCAGGATCCATCTGATGTTTTAACATCAACACTACACAAAGGTAAAAAAGAATGGAAATGCCCCAAAAGATTCTGCTTACAGCAGGGGTTTTATGATATGTCAATGTTATTTCACCTGGAGTTACCATATCGATTCAATGTTTAAATTTGATATGCTTACTGCATGAAGCTACACAGCCAGCTTAACTGTCCAGCAGACTGTATGGAGGGCAGCACACAGGCAGCTCGTGCTGTAGCATAGTTTGCCACAATTGGCACCCTCTCATAACAACGTCCATCATACATGTCCATGTAAGTGCCACTGCAACTTTGTGCTTGTTGAGCTGAAAATCAAGGGAGCATATAGGGAGCAAGGAGTACAAGGCTAGTTACTGAAGTTTTCAGCATGAAGAGTCTCAGTGCATCGTCAAAACCCCACATAAATGTACCAATTGATGTTTTGCAGTGTTTTTCACCTTCCTTGAGCCAGAGAATAAAGCCATCTGCACTAGATAGGTCTTGTTGGTTTTAGCCAACAGAAAACATTATCTTCTATAAATCTATAAGTACCCAAAACCTATCAATTGAAGGCAATTTTTATGTATAAGATAGACTACCCCTGTACCGTGGTATGCGTCATAACCACTGCCTCACAAGGTCGAGACAAAGTCTTATACACCGAGTCGATGACCAGTGGGCAGTGGTTATGAAGGCATACCAGGGTACAGGTGTAGTCTATCTGACTTAACCCTCGGGTATGCAATATAACCAAGGTGCGAATCATTCGTCTGTAATGTCCGTAATCTTAACTATGACTGACTGTAAGCCCCCTACTTCTTTTTAAGACATGCACTATGCTAAAAAAAAACGTAATAGAATAGAATGGACATTGCTACAGTAATGTGTGGCATTTACACTGCTAGGTTTTCTGTTGTTAATAAAATAGCTATGCCTACTGTTCATTACTTAAGTGTGTTAAACTAAAGCTGGTAGGCTCTATTTGATTACCAAAGCTAAAGAATGAATAACATTAAGGACATTACAGAGTTAATATTACAGACATTACATGTAGATTGAAAATCCCCAAGAAAGTAAGTCATGATATGTATATATTTTTTCTGAATAGAATGTCGAATGGCCATTTAATCTAACAGCCAATTACCCAGCAAATTTTCGTCATACAAGCATGAAAATGCGTGAGAATGCGTAAAGGAATTTTGTATTCTAACACAATGTGTGAGGATGCGTTGGCATTGACGCAGCACTCCCGCATCCCCACTCAACTGACGCAAACAATGAGTCAGGTTTGCGTGGGGATGCGTTGGAATGCATGGGGATGCATGGGGATGCATGGGGATGCATGGGGATGCATGGGGATGCATGGGGATGCATGGGGATGTGTGGGGATGCATGGGGATGTGTGGGGATGCATGGGCATGCATGGGCATGCATGGGCATGCGTGAGATGAGAGTATTCTCTTCTCTGATTGGTCAAGCTTTCAAGTTTAAAATCTCTTTGTTCAGAGAGGTTGCAGCTAGCACAAGGAGGTGCTGGAGGAAGGATGTGTGTATGGTAAGCAGTTGCATGTTTCCTTTCTAGCTCAGCTCAAAACATATTCTATTAACATAAACTGTCTGTACCTAACAATGTAACATCTTACATACCCAGCCTACTGGTAAGTTATGACTATGTATTCTCATTGAGACGTTGATAAGGGATTAGCAATTTGTGCACATGTACATGTGGGGTGTACTTGTATGTATAGTCTACCCATCTCAGGACTGATCTTCTCTTTCCAGATACACAAAGCTACTACTACATTGGAATCGTGGTCTCAAGGATCAAGAGTATTTCAATTGATGGTAATAAAGTTGAACATATAAAAAGAACAAGGGAGGGAAAGGTATAGTACCTCTAACTAATACTAATACCTTACCCCAACCTCCCCCTCACAAGCCCCCTCCCCTTCACACCAACGCATACAAGCACACTGCGTTAACTTGAGACTGTTTACGTTTAACGCATTGCGTCAGTTTGAGTGAGTAGCGCGTTTAACGCAACCCCTATACAATGTACACGTTTTTGTCACAATTGGTGATAGGATAACGCAGATGATCTCAAATTAACGCTAATTTGCTGGTTAAGGAACTAATTTTCAATTGGTCAGGACAGACTTTGGTGCATGTAATGTCTGTAACGTTAATCATATTTTTTTTTCTTTTGAAAAACTTACTTTCACTCAGTCAATCCTTGCTATGATTTAACACAACATGTCCCTATAGTACTTCTATCAAATCAAATAGTTATTTCCCCAATAGAGCATACTTAATATGCCAAGTGCTACCAATACTGTCAAAAAAAAGAGTGCGTACTTCATAGAATAGAGCATTTATGGACTTATTCAGATATTGTCAAGTTGGCCTTGACAGTTGATTATAAAGTAGCCCATAGCTACTCACAAAAAAAAAGCTTTTATACTAATCCTGGGAATATCCATGTGTACTTATTCTAATGAAGGGGTATCATGCAGGAATATCTATACACCAACCATACTGGGGGTTTTAGCTAATATTGACAAGGTTATACATTATTCCCGATGGGTTTTGTTTTGTGAACCATTGACCTGCAATGGGCCTTGATTAAGGCTGGAGGGTTGATCTGCTTCCTTCTGTAAATGTGCCTAAAGATCATATCTTAAAATGATTTGAGCCGGGATGCACTTATTTATATTTGTAGAGTCTAGTGGCTACTCTTTGAAGTTGGGGTTTAATTTATTTCTAGAAATATGAGAATGATTACATGAAAAATAAGATGATTGTAGACCCATGTGCAAAACGTATCCAGATCATAGTATAATCCCTCACAGTCAGGAACTATAGCTAATATATCTTTCCAGCAAGGTAGGGCGCATTCTGATCAACGTATCACAGGTAAAGTAATGCAATACAAACATAGACAGATAGGGGATGCCTACAGTAGTGTGTCACTGAATTGTCTGCTATTTGTGCCTTATGATAAGCATGATCCTTAAATCAGCACTGTTGAGTTACAGACCAGGGCTACATTCAGTCATCAGGCCTACCAAGTACAGGATACTTTAATGCACTTTAATGTCCTTAAAGGGTTATCTAGATATGATTTACCTGAAGGTAGTGGATACCCTGCTATCCATAGAACCACAAGGGTAGTCCAGTGAAGTCCCATCATCGTGAACAAGTTCTCTCCGCAGTTTAAGGGTCCGCTTTCCTTCGTTATCCAGTAAAATGTGCGCTGTGTCAGATACCTTATTGAACACACCCTGCGTTGCCATGGTGTGATTAATTACTTGATTCCCGAGGCAAGAAAATGTTGTGTTTTAGGTCTCCTGACCCTACTCACAAGTTGATATGAAATGAGTAACACATGTGTTTACTAAGTGTCAAGGAAGATGGAATTTGTTCTGTCATTACAACATTTACCATTTACCAGATACATCTCAAACAATAACCTTACAATTATTTCACTTCCTTCACCATCTAAGAGAAACATAGGGTATAAATTGTTCGGCCCTCTTTTACACAATAGTTCCCTCTACAGGAGAAAACCCTCACATTGTTGATCAATTGCCAATTATTGCATTCTCAGCAGCTCCAAGTAATCCTACAGACTCAGAAAAGAAGCATGCGGCCCATCTATAATCTATATCCTCCACCTTAGCTAACATAGACCCAAAAGGCTAAAACAATAACATGCAGTACACTACTACACTTGCAATCCCAGATATATGCTTGTCAGCACACTGAAATAATCCTTGTACCCTTCACCAGCCTCATGTCACACTCAGAGCTGCAGGGACTGGATGGCCCTCTGTTGTTAGCTCTACTTATTGTAGAGTCTAGCAATCAATACCAATTCACTCTTGCCCTTTGTCATGAATTCAATCATCATACTGAGCTCCCAGGTGTGCAGCAGCCCATTCCTGTTATATTATTGGTTTTCTAATTCATGACAGAGTATACAAGCTTATGGCTGCCTACAGGGACCAACAGGGCCACCCCAAACACCTTTATGGTGTGTTCTCAAGTATCATAGATTTTACTTTTGGCATGTGTTGTTACATAGTTACCAGAGACATTAATGTCAATTATACATTAGCATACAAGAAAACTTTTAAAATTGATGATCTTGTAATAATAGTAATCTGAAGCAATTTATGAATCAACCTGAGTTAATGCAAAGACCAAACTAAATTTAGACCATTTCTATTTAAATAGTTACAAGCCAACACAAAATTATGGTGACAACTACCCAATATATCTTATATTAAGGCAAGAATGTACTAAAGTCATTAGGAAAACCATGACATCCAGAATTTATAAATAGCTAGACATGGATGATGTTAGGTCAAGATTACTAAAGTCAGACTCGTCTTATTGAACATTGACACCTGATAAGCTACAGAAAATATTAGTAATGCTTTTAAACCCACAGCTCCCTTCAAATCTATCACAGTACCTGTTGTAGTACAGGAATGGTTAACCCCTGCAGTCCCAGAAAAGTTTGAGGATTGAGATTCTCCATTTAGTAAGTAGTAGCTAGACCACTACTAGGCCGCTGTACATAGAATAATGATGAAAGTCTAGGCTGATCACAAGTCGCAGACCAGTGTGCTCAGCCGTGACTAAGTCATTATTGTCAGTACTGCAGTCTGTAGTGGTTCAACTACCTTATGCCACACTAGTGGTGAGTGTTCTTCTCACCCTTTTACGTCATATACAGTTGGGTCATTTCCTTTGTTCTCTCATGCAAATGTGGTATAAGGCAAGACAAACTAACTGCCAATTGGTTGAAAGCACACCTTAAATGAAATGCTTTGCAATGTGAAATATGGTGTACTAAGAAGGGTGTAATTAAGGACGTAATGAATAAAGATAAGGAAAAGAAGAAGAATTTTTTTTTAAATTTTCGTGAAATGAGAAGATTATTCTTGGCTGTGTAACAGAGCAAAGAAATCACGGAATATTGAAGGGCACTGTAGTATGCATTCCTCACTGTTTACAACTGTAATGTACAAACCTGTGTCAGACCAAACAATAATTGATTTAATTTTTGTTTCAACTTGTGTTAAAATCTTTTGTGTGATATTACCTTACCTGCAAACCATTATTTACACAAAAAAATCCAGGCTGATGTATTTCACCATTAGAGATATCTTAGGTATGAATATCTCCTCACAATATCTTCTCACAAGTAAGGACCCTTACAAAATCTGCCATTTACTGAACACTGTGCTAACAAACATAATAATCAAAAGCATATTGATGTGGAGTTGGTAGTAGTATTGATCAACAGGGGGTTGTACCAGCTTTCCCGCTGGTGATGCCGTGATGTCACTGCTGGCTGCTACTGCTGTCAAACATGGACTGATAGATTTTTTTCTTTTCTACTTATTTCATTTTAATTATAATCATGTTATTATGTTAATAAATAGGCTCTCTATCCAATTGGGGTGGATCCCAAACAGTTATGTGTAGCCTCACTTCATTTGGATAGATAAATAAGTATGTTTCTCATGCAGCCAGTTTCTCAATCCTTCATCTTTTTTCTTTTTTGAAACTAATTACTAGTTTTAGCAGTACAGCTTTACCCTTGGTGTATATATAAAACATGAACATGTAAACTATGATTCAATACAACAAAAGGCATAATGAATTCAGGCAGTGTGCAGTCCGTAGGGGCTCAGTAGTGTGTATGTGAAGTTCTCCCCACTGATGATGAAACCTAATATCTTATATCATAACAAGTATATTTACCTTAGGCAGGGAGGTACTGTAGACCCTACAATATATTTTTGTAAAATTGTCTCTGTTTATTTATAAACAGATGGAAAATAGAATTGCCAGGGCTATATAATGCAATTTATATTAGGTCCCGATTTCGCATCTCCGGCTTTTGATCCCCGATTACATATCAAACATCTTTGTTTACCTGATGCCACACTCTCCACATGGATCTACTTGACTGATTTAAACACATATATATAGAAAGTAACATTTGTTTATACCTGATCAAAACTGTACCGACCCATATGATTGCATTGTGAGTATCGATAAAAAGATTGTGTGGGGGAGCCCTAGCTTAAATAGTATGGAGGTGCATCACAAAGGTGCCCCCTACTGCAGCTTTTTCTGAGTGTTAACTGTGGTATGGTCACTAGTTTATCGGGCCAAACAAAGATCGCTCCCCTGTCGCCTGCTCTTAGGTTTGTGGGGGCATAGCGCCATTTTGTGGTCTGACATCATGTGTCACGTGACCTTCTATCAATAGATTGCTCCTCTAACTGTCAGATCATGTGACTTCTGCCAATCTCTGTTCTTTTACATAAGAAGCAAGTTGAGCAAGCAGAAAAGCAGGGAACTCCCAACTTTTCAAGATGGCGGACTCAGCGTGGGACAGTCTCCAATAACGACCCGGGGACTTCTAGTCTATTTGGTCACAAGTTACTCTATTATTGCAAGCCATTAGCAGTTTTGTATAGTATGGATTTCTCTCAACCAGAATCGATTCATTAATATAAATAAACTATATCTATCTGGAGGTGGTATGTAAACATATGAGGTTATTGAGGAGGACAACATACCTTTTAATAGCAACGTTGTAGACATCTAAAATCATGTAATGTTCATGATCATTTGTCATATTAGAAGGCATAATATCAAATAGCTTCATGCTTAATGACTAACCAAATAGGCATTATCCTCCTGGGCATTTTCAAAGCATCATGTTCAACTGTGACTTACACTGGGAAAAGGGACTTTAGTGCAGGAACTGTAGTTGATTTAAGACCAGCACAAAACTTGATATCATATGTTGTTTTAATAATTACAGCTGAGTTCATACCAACGGTACATATATTTAGTGCACATGTAGTTGACAAATATGTTGCTCAATATCCACACTGGCACATCCAAGAAAATAACTGAGCTTCATCGGTAATATGTAAACGAGGTGGGGACACTTTGACTCTCTGTAATGGCTACATTTTGAACATCTCATGTAACCAGAATAACAGGACAATTATCTCTATAAAAGTATATGTTAGAATGCGGGAGTTTGATGTACAATTTACATATTTGTCGCTCAAGCTTCAGAAATGTTCAAAAACATTATCCACAACATTTCTGAAAAGTCATCATTTCTTGCTGAATTGGTCTATAAGTACTGCAATTGTTGTTCAGATTGTACACAGCTAAACCGTTGAGCTATATCATATAATATAGATTATCATAGAAGCCGCATGGTGAAGTTCCATATAATTACAGTGAAATTCTAGATACCCCCAACAGTTCCCCCTTTGTTTGAAAGACACTTACAAGCCATTTATTATTCAATATACAATGTTTACTCCATCTACCTTAATAAGGGCATCTGCTAATGTCATTGTCAATCCACTGCCAATGTCTGAATCGTAGCCTATCAATTAAACAGTGTACTTTGACAATGAGGTATGGATCTAAAATTATATATCAATTATTGATTACCCTACGTAGGTGGTCAAGATGAGCAGATGAAATGCTCATAGCCATACAGCCTACACGATGAGATGGTACAATTTACTAGCTCTCAGCATCCTTGTTTCTTCACAATTAGAGATAGCAGTAACAACCCATGCTGGTATGGTATCCCTTTTCTCTTCTGGTCCCTTTTAAATTATTCAAGATTTCAGATTTAGGTTTTCATTGACGTTCTCCATAGCCTTAGTTAATTTATTTACCCCTACTATCATGTCTATTACCTTCTGGTTTATCTTAAACATATCCTGCAATCCTGAAATATTGTACTCTGAAATTGAACGTGGCATACCAATTCCTAACGCCATAAAGTCAGCAGGATATTTAAATGCAGCACTGGTGACTTTTTTTTCCAGGGCTGCAGTCATGCATCATGACGACCAAGGGCATAATGCATTAAAAATATGTATTTGCAGCAGTGTGCCTCTATTAGCCCTGGGTACATCATAAATAGTTTTATATTAAACTGTACTGTCCTTTCTAGTCCATCTTGCTCTTTACAGAACAAGTGTTTTCATTAGATACCATGATAATATGTAAAGGTTGGCACCTAAAATCAGCCATGCTGAGTGCCATTTCCTAATCATAATTGACATCGGCAATTATTTTTATTCACCATTGACTATACACTATCGAAAATTAAATGTGATTTCTCCAGACTCTGTGATACTGAAGCGTCGATGGACATGAATTTTACTATGTATATTGACGTGGTTAATAAATGATTAAAACCCTTCCAAAAAAAATTAAGGCATGATGCTGCCATGGAAGCATTAACAAAGGAAATAGTCTGACATCTAACCCTAACATTTTCTTGATCCCTCCACATTAGGTGCACTGTTTCTATTCGGCTTGGCATCTGACACTGAACCAACTTGGACCTACCGTGAAACTACTGCAGGGATTGTGCATAATGTCGAAGCTGCCTCAATCATTGGTATTATGACATTTGTGATGATATCTAGCAGGAGTAGAAACTAAGTCTCTGTCATGTCCCTCCAGGAAATGTTGTAACTTGACTTAAGGCCGGACTCCACTAAGGCGACACAGGTACCCGTGAAACAGGGCATTCTTTTAGGTCCATTGTTTTAGATTTCACCCTGTTATGCTTTGTTTCTCCCTGAATGTCGCCCTGAATGTCTACAGGAACAGGGCAACATTCAGTGAGAAGCGAAGCAAACAGGGCGAAATCTTGCATAACAATGGACCTAAAAGAACACCCTGTTTTGGGGGTACCTGTGTCGCCCTAGTGGAATCCTAGCTTTTATTTTTTCGAAATACAAGATGTCCAATGCTTATGCTTTGAAGGGCCGTATTCAATGCCCCCATTGAATACACCATTGTTGTATTCGATGGGCTTAGAAAAAGTTGGTTTTCATTCAGTAAATGGCTTCAAATAAAAAATAAACACAAATGCCAACTACATTGATACCGCTCTGATGTATTTCACTCGTGGGGGCTGGGGTGTATCTCACTCAGCCTGCGGCTTTGTGGGATACTGACCCAGCCCCCACCCGTGAAATACAACAGAGATGGTATCAATGGGCGTTGGCATTTGTCTATACCTTTACTTTATTTCCTTCATCCACTCCTGTGTGCCTTACTGGCCTATAGGGAGATAATTCTAAAGAAAACTGTGGGCCTGTAACCAAATTAACTATATGTAATTGCCAGCATGTTTATTATTTAGTCTACCCTTGTCTACTGTTTCAATTCTTCAGCATTTTACCTCTTGTCATATAGTATCTAGATAAATTACTGTCTTAGACTAATTGGAAAGTGAAGGAAAAGATTGGGGGGAAATTATTTCAAACTATCACACGTGAGATGCCTATATGTTCCTCTTTACTGCAAAAATAACTTTTATTATTGTAGGGATATTATGGGTAAAAAATATGGGTCAAACCAAAATGTTATACAGGATTGGCTGGGGTGTTGATGCAAGCACTCCCCAGGTGGCTCCACTCTCACCGCTCACCTGGGCCACCTGAGCCACCTGGATCCTACCCCAGCCAGTGCCTTCATGTCTACCCTACTGGCAGTACTGGGTGCCTGCACTGTGAACTCAGTTTTTTTTTCAACTCTCTCAGACAATTGTTCAGATTGTTAACCAGGAGATGGGAGAAGTTTATATGGGTAGACTCAATTATATTGAGTAGTTTATTATTACTACTCCGGGGGGCGCTAGCAATTAACATTAATATAATTCTCTTGTATCATAAAATCATTGATCCTCCAGAACATATACATTAATTGACCTATTTCTGTTACTAGGTACTTACACTTGGAGGCTAACAATATCTGGTGGTGCTGATCTCCGTGTGTCCTCACATCGTAAAATATATCTTGGTCAATTAAGTGTGAGAGGAGTAACTCAGGAAGGTACAGTGTGTATGGCATTATTGTGTAACTTAGTAATGTGTAACAGATGTCTCATGACTGGTTGATAAGTTTTCTTAGATATGGAAGACCATCAGCACGAAAACACTATTGTAAGGTGCGTCAGACCTCAAAGTCTCTCCTTTAGTTTGCCCTCAGGGCTGCCCTTAGGTCTGGCCCAATGGGGCTCACTTGTCTATAAGGTTATGTGTGCTGATGGTGTACAAAAGGAACAAACTCAGGAGGGTGCCTTGACATTTAAATAGTCTCCAATACATATTTTGTAATATATGTGGGCGGACATATATTCTTTGAGTGATCTTATTCTGAAATCAATAATCTTAAAAATCTGAGCGGGGGCTCTGCTCCCGAACCCCTTATTAGAATTATATATTTAGACTTAAAGATTATATGTTAATAGTGTAGAGGCACGACATCCAGGTGTGTCTCCCCACAGGGGGTGCCATAACCGGAAGTCATGTGCATCGTGCCCTATATGTCCAAGGGACTTGTCAATGCAATCCAGTAACGTAGGTAGCGGAGAATGGTCAGACACGGGTTGGTAGTGTAACAGTTAGCACACTTGTCACTGGTGCGAGAGGTCTGTGGTTCAATTTCCGGCTGATCCAATAACTAAGTTTTCCGCGACCTCTACAATATCTTAAGATTATTCATTAAAAATAGATGATTATACATTAAGACCTTACAAATATTCATGAAGACTTTACGATTATACATTAAGACTATAATTTTATCTATTAAGACTATAAGATTATATATAAGATTAAGATTATACATTAAGACTATACACAGAATATTTGTCCTCACTGTGGAGAGCTATCCTGTATTTCTAGGGAGCAGTGGTGAGGGGGGGGGGGCAGGTGCAGAACTACATTGGACGACTATGCACAATTATGGATGTTTCAAGACTACTGTTTGCAGGACAATGATGTTTTAAGGCTACTCAGGTCATGGATATTTTAAGACTAAGCAGGTTATTGATGTCCAGGCACATCAGCAAGTTCGTCCCTATAGGGGTCAAGATGGACGTCCTATGGGCGCATCCATTACTTAAGCTTGTAACTGGCGAGATAAGCACTGGTAACAGCAATCACATGGGTATAAGCTGTTACATAATGCACCCTAAAAGTTCTGCAGTGAATGCAGGGTGTTATCTGATTGGTTGATAATGCACCCATCTACATGCCTATATGGGCGATAGTGGGTCCCAACATCAGGGCAGATGTAGGTTGGGTCCTGCTGGTAGACACACTCTTAAAGGGGCACTATCACCACTCACACTTAACCACATAGTACACTAGAACAGTACTAGGACTGTCAGTGGGATACGATCGGTGAGTGTGCCACTTTAAGTCCATCCGTAAATCTGCCCTTAAGTCCACCTTAAGGCCCACAGAAACTTTGTACTAGGAGTGGCTTCAATCTGAATCAATCATTAAAGTTTTTGTGCTGATGGTCTTCCATACTAAGGATATTACCATCACAGCCAGTAACAACACACGTCTTTCCTGATTATTATACAGGCATATTAAGGGTGTATAAACTACAAATAATCAACTCATTGCAGACATAACCTACATCAATGCTTCTCAATCTTGTATTGTCAAAACACTGAAGTATAGTTAAGGATGTTGCTTTACTCATAATATCATCACAACAACCAATAGACACATATGTTATTGATATCTAAGTCTGTATGAATAGGAAACATTCTAGCCCTACATTAGCCCCTTAAAGTGTGAAACTACATCAGCACTCACTCATAATAATTGTCAGACCAGTGAATTGTGATTGTAGTAGAAAAAGGTTGAAGAGGTTGATTTGATTGATTTGATATGTTTGGGTTTTAACCCATTTCCTTATTTCAGCTGAGGAATGTGTGAATCGTCCCCAATTATCCATGGTGCCGGACTCTGGTTTGAGTGCCATAAACCCAGCTCCAGGATCAGTTTCCCCAACAAGGCTCAGACCACTTGGGACCTCTGGATGGGGATGGTCTGGCTATCTACCCTGCTGGGTAGCAGTGGACATGGGTAGGTTAACTTTCTTTTAGAAACCATGTAATTTTATTCCCGTTTTCCAGTCTGAATTAGTGGCAGGCTTATGGAGGATCTCTAGCATCACACATATTTTGCTATAAACTTTTTTCTCAGCTTTAAGTATGAAGTTTTGGCTTCATATATATGTGAAATAATCAATAAGACAAGTTACCTTAAAGGATCATCAGATTAACTTCCAATCACTTTCTGTATATATATGGCTCAGCTCAAATTAGTCAATTTGTATTTGGCCCAGTGTATTAATGAGGAAATAGACGAATGCCAACTACATTGCTACTGTCTCTTTTGTATTTCATGAGTGGGGGTTGGGGCAGTATCCCACTAAGCCCCATGCTGAGTGGGAATGGGCCGCAGCAGCCACTCGTGAAATACATCAGAGCGGTATCAATGTAGTTGCCATTTTATTTTATTTATTATTTAAAGCCATTTAATGAAGGGAAACATGTTTTTCTTGGCCCATTGAATACGGCCTTCCAGTGCTTAAGCATGGAATAACACAAGGGAGTGTCTCATGTGCCTCTTGAGAAAGAGAGTTGCATCACTGTAGACACTGATATTAGGAATACTGAACAAACACACCCAAATTCCATAAATTGGATTCTAAGGAATATATTACCTTGAAAATAAGTACCTCTTGAAAAAAAAACCAAAGTGTTCACACTTAGGCCAACTATATACACATTTATGTTCGAGGTCACAAGTCATGCCACGGTTTACTCTGCTGCCAAATATGGTCAAAGCAACATGCATCCACCGTGAGGCAAAAAAACGTCCTGAAGCGATTCAAATTCAATAGCTCAATGAATGATTAATTAAAATGCAAATACATTTTTTAATTGAAATTCAGTTTCCCCTGCACTAGACTAGTTTGATGAAAGTAAAATAATGTTTAGTAAAAAATGATTCAATTACCCTCTTTGACTAGGCCTATTTTAGTTGTTGTTAAAACTACATGTCATGATTAAACCAATTAATTACATGTTGAAAATAGGTAGCCATTTGGCCCTAGCCCCTTAAGGCTTAAACCCCTAAATTGACCCCTCACCTATAGGTGCCACAATTATAATAGACAGTTTTAGCCAGCTGAATGTAAACGTTGACATAGACGTAGTGCAGCATATTGCCAAGTAATATGCCCCCCTTAATTCACCACTATTCTCATTGCCAATTGTACCATATTGAGTTATGATATAAACAAGTGTGGGCAGACGGGGAGAAAACAACTTCCAAGGTTAAATATGATGTTTAAAATTCCAGTCATAACTAAGCCTTCCGATGAGGTATAATAGTCTTAGAACACCCTTATAGTTTTTAGAAATTATTACATGTTATATTCAACACAACTTTTTAGACTATGGTTTGGTCGCTGGATATAAAATCTTTATAAAAGTATTAGAAGGTTGAATGGCAGTTTTGACAGACTTCAGCGCTGAATCATTTAGGTACGGATCCCACTTTAACCACATGGTGTTTCCTAACAATTGACATGAAAAATGGCGTAACTGCACCATGTAGTTCAATTAGATAAGTACATAGACAAATGCCAACGCCCATTGATACCATCTCTGTGGTATTTCACGAGTGGGGGCTTGGGCCATATCCCACGAAGCCACTGGCTGAGTGGAATATGCCCCAGCCCCCACAAGTGAAATACATCAGAGATGGAATCAATGTAGTTGGCATTTGTGTTTATTTTTTTGTTTTGAGGCCATTATACGAAGAAGAAACAATCCTTTCTCAGCCCATTGAATATGGCCACACTGTTTTCTTTGGGGGGCATTGAATACGGCCATTCAGTGCTAAAGTATAGGAAATCTTGTATTTCTAAAAAATAAAGTATGATACATAAATAGGTATAAGCTAGAAAACCTCCTTGGAGCTTTAGAATTTCCTCTGCCTCAGAGGTTTTAAAACAGATACCACAGCTCTAAGGAGGTTTTCAATCACATACTCTGTTTTCAGTGTAGTAATTCTCGTGAATTATTTTATCAATTGGAATCTCTAAATATAATAATTAAATTCATGGCAACACCTTTGAGGAATATCTCAAATTTGTTTGAAATACAAGATTTCCTACGCTTTGGCACTGCAGGGCCGTATTCAATGCCCCCCCATTGAATACAATGTGGCTGTATTCAATGGCCTAAGAAAAAGCTCTTTTTCCCTCATTAAATGGCTTAAAATAAAAAATAAACACAAGTGCCAACTACATTGACAACTACTGCGGCTTCGTGGGATACTGCCCCAGCCCCCACTCGTGAAATACAACAGAGACGGTATCAATGGGCGTTGGCATTTGTCTATTTATTTAGGCATATTTGGGCTTTACAACATTTTATTTGTATTCCAAATATTTATATATAAAAGCATAAATGAAAATGGAATGTTTGAAGAAAATCGTTTTTTACAAGCAATCTATTTTAGAAAAGTGTTGGCCGATTTTTTACATTCGTGGCAATTGTGGGTCACCCGGTGGCCAAACACAGTACTCAAAATCGTGCGGGGAGGTCCCTTTCTCCCCAACGTTAGTTATGTATGTCAAATGGAATATGGAGTCATTTGTGTGTTATTTATTTTCATTACCACAATCTGCTTTGTGTCGGCACAGTGCACCATCACGTCATCTCTATTCCACATTTACAGAAACAATAAACATGGATCCATTATCACAATATACCGTAAAACCTCGTTATAAGCCGAATTTTATTTGGCGTTTTTATTTGCTATAAGCCG
Source organism: Harmothoe impar (assembly GCA_947462335.1). Taxonomy (NCBI): domain Eukaryota; kingdom Metazoa; phylum Annelida; class Polychaeta; order Phyllodocida; family Polynoidae; genus Harmothoe; species Harmothoe impar. The sequence continues at coordinate 56,275,013 of OX381720.1, read as the reverse complement.
AATTTTAAGCCCCAAACTCCCATTCAGCTTAAATGCAAGGTTCTAATAATATGGGAACAAAGTGAAAACTTATTTCAAGCTCTTTTGTTATAAGCCGGATTTTTACTCTCAAACTCACATTCGGCTTATAACCGAGGTCGGCTTATAACCAAGGTTTTACGGTAGTTAGATAAGTTACATGGATCGAAGTTAGCTGCACTTGCTGCTAGTTTGTCAATCATTATTTTCATATCGCCACTATGACTTCACAAGTGCCCCATGAGCTGACCAGCTGAGCAGCAGCTGTTAATATGGTTGCCATGGCATTTCTATAGCAACGTCACATAGCTAGACTCCAGCTACCTCTAAAAACGCCTCAAATTTATCTCAGGATCTTGTTCGCAGGGATGTAAACTGTTACCTAAAATCCTAAAATAACTGTCATGTAGGTTTCAGAATGTTGTTGTACAAGGTCGGTATCTATGGCGCCATTCAACCTCATAAATTCCACGTCATAAAGACCTACCAGTTCTACTTCCGGTTGGCACATAGCGAGTTTACAGCATTCAAGGTCAACAATGTAACAATGGTATGTTGAATACACTTTTTTATTAGCAACTTTAGCTTTCATTGCCGATAAAGCTAGATGCTGAAGACGTTTTTAGAATGTATGACATACATGTGAGCCAATTAAATCACTGCTATAAGGTAGATACATATTTCTATGGAATCCTGAGTAAATAAACCTTTTCATGTATTTACCGTACATATGAAAATAATTTTTTTTTAAAGAAGAAAAGATTACCTCATGTTTCTTTTCAATCTTTGAGGACATATATGCCCGTGTGATTTATACCAGTACTTTATACAAAAGTGAACAGCTGGTGGCCCCTTATAACATGTACATGGCATAAACTCCCCACTTATGTTGTTTTGGCTATTTCTGGCCCTTTTCAGGCTTATACCCCTACAGAATAACCAGTTTTGCACCAATTTAATAAAATTTTTGGTATATGTGAAAAAACATCCTAATAATTCAGGAAATCTCTATTTTTTGTGTATTGGCCTAATATTTTCCGTTTTCTGGCCCTCCAAAGGCCCAAAAAAAACTAAAAACCTCAAAAACGCTAAAAATGACATGTTTTACATGCCTCCCATGTGTACTGAGGCAGTAACAGCTTATTCCTAATATCATTTTCTATTAGGTCTATGGTATAGTCAATTGATTCACGAGGATTTCACTAGATATGTTCCGTATTTTTTTCTCCACAGTCATTTAAGTGTGTTTTGTGAGCAAAATATTCAAATGTCATTTCAGGTTGATACCTCTATAAAGTAAATAAAGAAGATCCACACAGTCTCTAGTGTATCCCAGATTGTGAGGTAATTCTTGTGTCTTCTGCTGGAAAAAAGGAATTTTGAAAAATATCCAATAATCTTGCCTCCAGGAGCATATGTCTATTGGGATACATATTTTCCGTCACGGAGTCACCCGGAATATTCGTCACGGAGTCACCAGCCACCCTGATGAAAATTTAAACCTTCATAAAATTGTTAATACCCAATATATTTAAGTTATCTCTGGTTTCCCTGTGTCCTACCCACTCCCTCTAATGTTCTAATGCAAAAATCCACCATTTTTATGCTCATTTATACAAGAAATAATTTCGGTCACGGAGTCTCCGTGACGTAAAATAGGTTAATAGGGGTTCTTTAGGCCTATACTGTGCAAATTTGGTCTAACCAGATATCACAATGCTTCATATTTCTTAAGGTACACATGATCAGGACACTGTAGAGTGAATTTAACCAATAATGGGACCATTTTGAGGAAACTAGGGTAAAGTTGAGAGTATGTAGTTGAAATGTTCATATTTCTGATAAATGTTCAAAATTCATCGGGCTGTACCTCAAAAACTATTACTCAGAGGATATCTATTCTTGGTATGCTTCAAGATATATTTTGGCCCAGCTTGTAAACAAAATTATTAGTTGCTGTTATGTTTTTAAAACATAATGTTCATGATCATGGATTTTTGGTCACGGAGTCACCTGAGAAAAGGACAATTAACTTCACGAGGCTATAAAAGCTGAACCGCTAGGGTTAGAAATGTATCAAAAAGTGTTCCAAGGAGCCAAGATATATACCTTTCAATATACTTAACTTGTTTAAACATATTAAGAACTTTCTGATTAGTCCTTCCTCTATCCTAAAACAACATAAGTCAGGAGTTTGAGCCATTATATAAATATAAAATATAAAGCCATTGAAATTTGTGGACAATTTGAAACACTTTACGGAGAGAAAATTTCATCAATTAAAGCTAAATTTGGCAATAAAAACTGTGGGTAGAGCCTCATACCATGGAAATCACCCGGCTCTCCCATTTGGACAATTTAAAAAATGACATACTGTCCTACTTGGACATGTTAAAGAAAATACAATTGCAGAGAAGAAATATCAACAATATTAGCCTCCATTATATTGATACCTCATTAAATTGATAGCTAGAAAGAGCCCATTCACAGCCTATTGACTGATGCCATCTTCAGTAGATATGTACTGTTTGTCAACTATGACTGCATGACATGTATGCTTTATTTTTTTGATAATGTCTGTAGCGAAACATTAAACATCAAATGATGTGCAGAGAGTTTTAAGATTAATTAAAAATTCAGTAGAACTCATCAAGAAAAAACAGTGCCTTATTTTAACCTTTCCTTTCTTTTTCCACTTTCTCTTAGATATTCCAGAGTCATTTAAGTTCAGCCACAAACGGCTATGAGATCACCAATGTATTGCCATATCCTGCTGATGGTCAGGTCTTCAAGTTTGAGCCACTAACTGGAACTCATGTACCCCTAATAGGACTTAGGATACAGCTATATGGGTGTGGTATGTGCATCCTTTATACAGTCTTTATAGTAATGGCTTTTGTGGGTTATTGTTTGTAGGAGGAAAAATTGGGAAATTCATCATCTCAAATTATTTGTCAGGAATGAATTATGCATAGTAGTAGGATTATGGTTATAGCTATATATGGGTGTTGTATGCACAACCTCAACACAATCTTCACATCTTTTTATTGATGATTATTGTTCCGTAAAAAATATTTTGTGAATCAATCCCACAAATAACTTGTTTTTATAAAATGACATTCTTAACATTTTGAGGAGGTTTGATTGGAATATTTTTCGAATGAATGGGTTCCCAAATTGCCTATTGTAAAATATTCTGGATAGGTATTCTGGATAGGTATTGCTTGCATTAAGCTCTGGTAGAGAAACCTATGCATACTTAATTTGCTTACAATGCAATATCTATAGAAATCTACTACAGTAGGCCTACAAATAAATTTAGATATTGTCAAATTTCCTTAAGCTGTTGAGGCTCCAGTGTCTGTTACAAGAATGAGGATGTCTGGGAAAACATTCCTCCAGAAAGCTGCTGAAGTGGATGATGAGGACACTGCAACGTGTGTTACCATAGCAACCAACAAAGACGCCATCTTCATGACCCACATCCAGAACACAAACAGTACATCTGTGACTGTGAAGACATTGTCAGCCCTGGATGAGTCCTGTTCTGTAGATACCCAGCACGGAGTGATAGCACTGGTAAAGGCCCATCCACCTCTCAGGGCGGTCTATGGAGGGTTTAGGAAGTGTCCTGCCCTGACTCAGTACACTGAGTCTACTTTGGTGGCACATGAGTTTAACTGTACTTGTTATTATGGGATATGTGAAGATTTTTTTGTCAGGGTGTTTTCCAGGTGCACTTTGCATTTGTGTAGTATTGCCTTGAACTGAGTTGCAATTATTAAAACATGAATTTATATCAATGACAGGTTTGTACAAGTGCGACTAAAATGAGGGCGCCATTAGTCCCAATATATCATATCTCCCACATGATGCTCGCATACCAGGGATGACTATTGGTTGGGCACTTGAGGAGTCGCCGTTGTGAGGAATATGCTATATGTACACAAAGATATCACAGTCATCTATGTATATATATATATATATATATATATATATATATATATATATATATATATATATATATGTATACATGTAAATATAAAAAATCAACTTGACATGTCTCGGGTTGATGACCTTCTGGTTGCCACCAACAATGCACCAAGGACCCAACCTCCCCCAGGTGGGCAGGTGGTGAACTAGGTAATGCATGAACTCCACCTGGGTAATAAATCCCAATGTTCCTGCCTCGAACATTGGTGTACCAAGCAGTTAAGGAGATTAGTAGTGACTTACAAGTCAGATATTGTTATGTGTTATAAGCCTTGGACAACTGTAATTATCTGCGGTTAATGCCTTGGACAATTACTCTGTCCTTGGCTTATAACACGTATACAGCTAGTCTCTAGGACGTGGGACTATGATATATCAAGTTGGGAAATTTGATTAGAGCGTACCTATTGCACCTTTTTCCACATTGTATGTATTAAGCAATAAACCCAACTACATACTTAATCTACAAGTTATTGTTGTCCCTTGCATTTAGGGCAGATCATAGCTAATGCATAATGATGGCCCAATATGATACTACCTTCATTAGTTTATATATATTATTCATACTTATCTATCGATTCTAGAAGTAGTTCTAGCGCGAAGTGGTAAAGGCTTAAAATATGGGTGGTGGCCATAAATCATGACAATCACCCCAGCCACTACACATACTGAACACATTGTCATGCATATGCCATACCCCACTTAACATGATTTTAACCCTCTCACTGCCCACAGGCCGCTTTAGGCTCAGTCTCACGACTTTGTAACAATTAGGTCGTCTTTGACCGGGTGACGTCTTTGACAGGGTGACGTCGTTGACCAGGAAACGTTATTATAGCATAAATTTGACCTATATAGTAAGAAATGTGTGAAAAATGTCAAAGGATATTTTCACACTATATGACATGAAATTGATTTAAAGCTTTTTACACTGTCCAAAGTGTGATGCAATAACCATCCACATATTTTTAGAAATAGTAGAGATATGAGGAAAAAATTGCAAAAATTAAAAAAGACCTTTTCTAGCCTTCGGGTCAAAGATGTCACCCGGTCAAAGACGTCACCCGGTCAAAGACGTCACCCGGTCAAAGATGTCACCCGGTCAAAGACGTCACCCGTCAAAGACGTCACCCCGTCAAAGACAATACAACTGTTACAAAGTCATGACACTGAGCCTTCAGTGACCAGCTCAACAAAGTCACTGAGCTGAACAACAAAATATTACTCAAAATTAATGAAAACATTTACTTACAAATTCTAGCAGAAGCAACCCATGTTTGGTATCATATAAAAAGTCAAGATATCCTTTTTCACTACCTACATTTGTGTTTACAAAGAATGTTCAAGGAGTAACTATGCCAAAACCTGATATAAATTTGTGATATACATTTTCTTTTCTTAGCATTTTGGCAAAACTACAGGGAAATCTGGCGGTGGGAGGGCTAGAAGTTCAAAGTACTGGGGGGCGGATGGGTCATAATAGAAAACAGGCTATTGAAGGCCTGTTTTCTATTATGACCCATCCGCCCCCCTCGTATCCAGCAAGCGTTCCCAACCAAGCAATACATAACTCGGACCTTGATAAGTCCCTAGTAGTCGTCGAGATGTATAAGAGCAGCCCTATCCCACTGGGCACAGAACATTGAATCAACATTGAAAACTGGTTGACAACGTTGATTCAATATTGATGCAACATTGATTCAACATTAAACTGAGTGTTGTGCCCACTGGGATGGAGTACACTCACTGGAACTGAATCCATGTACCATGATGACAATGCTTCGTGACACTGACACTTCACGTGTTAGTAAAGTACACTAGTGCTAGAAAGAATTACCCAAGTGAGTGAGCTGCTTTTACTTCTAGAGCAAACTGAGCAGTTCGGCAGAGCTGCAGTAGAGGGCAGCATGTAGCTCCTTGTGGTACACCTCGATGCTGGCAGGTGGCGCCAGGGTTTGAGCTCCATCACAGTGCCTGCCTATGGTGGGGAGGTCACCAATAGCTACAATGTAACAGCTCTATTCACGTATATAGTATTCATGACTTGTTCATGGTGATTACCACTAGATTACACATACAGAACCAGACATTATGATAATCTATGGTTATCGTTGGCATAAAGGTAAGTAGTATAGTATGTATCGGAACGGGACTATAGTTAAGTACTGTTTATTACTCAATCGACATGCAGCCAATCAGAGGCCTCCATTTGGTCACGTGACCCCCTCATTTGCATAATAACGTAATAGGCCACGCCCCCTCATTTGCATAATCACGTAATAGGCCACGCCCCCTTGATCACCAGCCAATCAGGGCCGCCATTTGGTCACGTGACCCCCACGTGACCCCCTCATTTGCATAATAGACCACGCCCCCTTGATCACATGACCCCCTCATTTGCATAGTAGACTACGCCCCTTTGATCACCAGCCAATCAGTGGCTTCCATTTGGTCAGGTGACTCCCTCATTTGCATAATCATGGATCACGTGACCCCCTCATTTGCATAATAGGACCACACCCTCTTGGTCACGTGACCGGAAGCGCTCTTTATTTAGAAAATAGGCCACACCCCCTTGGTCACGTGACCTGACCCCCTCCCTCATTTGCATAATATAGACAATAGACAGACTACGCTTCCCTTTTGGTCACATGACTTGGACTAGCTAATGGGAGGCTTCTATAAGGGGCGAGGGGAGGGGAGGGGGGGAGGGGGGCACTTTAAGATGCATGGGGAGGGGAGGGGGGGAGGGGGGCACTATTTATGGGGTGGGCGGGCACTTGGGGGGGAGGGGGGGCCTTTGGGGTCTGCTCGGGAGAAAAAAAAAAATTATCTGATCTCTAGGGAATCGCTTCCTCTCTACCCCCCTTTAGGGGGGTAGGGAGGAGGCGAGTCGGAGGTGACTGTAGAGGAGTTTTTCGGTGACTTGATGCCTTTCAAACGACTGTGCTGATAGTTGATGAATTTGACTTTTTGACTTGAATATTTCATGCGACTTTGTGACTTGTAAGCGAAAGCGAAAGCGACTTTGCGACCCGTAACCCTTTAAATAAAGAGGTGACTTTGTAACCTCAGGGGGGAGATCCTTCTACACCCCCACGGAGTAGAAAGGATCTCGGTTGATTGACTGTACTTTGACTTGTTGTTGTAAAAAAAAAAAAAAAAGAAAAAAAAATAAAAAAAAAAAAAATCAATGAATAGAACGACCCCCTCATTGCTAACAAAGGAACGACTTTTGAATTACACAAATGACCCTCTTTTTGTAGGGGTTAGCGGTAACTCGACTTGAATTAGAGTATTAGGGAGAGCAAAACGCGACTACACACCGTCTTAGACTGTCGTCTTACGGCCCGGATAACAATAACCCTAGTTACCTCGGTTACTGTTGCTCAAGAGACGGCGATGGATCTGGTCACGTGGATACTGAAAGAAGGTCTACCTATAACCACCACGCTAGTTTGAACGCGGCGAGTATGAGTCATCATGGGGCCCTTGACGGGTGGGTCCTCCCCATGCAGCCGTATGTCGAATTTAAGAAATGCCCATGTCACACGTCACTAAGGGAGAAAACGTTTTTTGAAAATATTTAGAACCCGAATTTGAGCATTCTGGTACATTTTTAAGGACCCAGACACTGCAAAGCCGAGTACCATCCAAGAGAAAAAAAAATTTGGCGAAATGTTTAGGCTTGAAATGGCACTTTTCTGATGCACTCTTTGAACATTTTTTTTTTTTCCTCATGTCACTATGGTCCATGGCACATGTGGGACTCAAGAAATGCCACATGTCCCATGTCACTTAGATGTCCGTGCCCGTGTCGTCGTATCGAATTTTAAGAAAATGCCCATGTCACCATATCGAATTTAGGGGTCTAGTGACATCAGCATGTCCGGCTATCCTCCACAAATTTAGCTCTAAAATGTTTACTTTTTTTTTTTTGGGCTGATTTTTCATCATTTTAAAAAAAAACAATAGGTTGTTTGAAATGTTTGCTGTTGTAAATAGAAACAAAAACAAAACAAAGCGCATGGTAAGATTATGTCACATTGCAAGTGGCGGGTCCGCTCGAGGCTTATTCAGCCTCTTCGTGGATCCGCGACTGCCAATGTGATCATATACTAATCACCGGTGTTTACGGTATTATATACTAAGGTATGAGACGGGTCTTACAGAAAAGGTGTCTAAAGAGCCCTGTGACCTGATTGAAATGACGTCAGCGCCGTCTGCTCGTCAGTGCCCGGCTGTAGCCCGTAGGACATGTTATTCTGCTTTTCTGGATGTTTTGAAATATTTTGATTTAACTGTTAATACCTGATAACAAGCCTCTGAAGCAGATTTTTGGTCGAGCACCTGTTCTCTACTCTTCCATCGATTAGCTGCTTCAGCAAAAAAAAAAATCGCGCGCGCGGTCTAGTCTATATGACGGAGTCGCTAAAGCTCTGTTTAGAGAGTGGAACTTGACCTTGAGTATAGACTCAGTACTAACTGAAATCCCCACGGGGACACCCCTCACGTGGGAATATGTACAAGCTCTGGTTCTTCACTTTACGGCTTGACTAAAACTGAGACGCGTCCATGATAAACTCTAGCCTTTTTTTTCCTTTACTAGGATCGAGAGAGAGATTTTAAATGGGGCGTTTATCTAAATAGCGTGGAACTAAAATCAGGCTGCGGCAGATAGTATCTCTGCGCACCTCAAGACTCAACGTAACTTTCACTCTCCAGCAGAAGTTTAGTTGTGACTAATGATGGGCGGCGACCGTCGTGCACCGGCGGACATTGGAGAGTGTTGGAGAGCTGAACCTTACAGACATATAAATCAATCGCTTTGGTGGAAATATCTCGCCATAGATTGGAACCAAATACTTATCTAATGGAATCGTTATCAGTTTTCAGTTTTCTTGCCGTACAAAATTTATTTCCCACTCTTCACGTGGTGATAGCTGAAGGTCGCTCGTCGTAGGTACGTGTGACCGGAACACCCTTTTTGTTTTTGGCGCGGGTTGACATCAGATTTGTACCGTACTGTCGCGATTAAGAGCTCTGAGGGAGGGCTTTTCAATTCGGTGAAGTTCTTACTCAGGAGCTATATACAAGCCAGGCGCTGGCGCTTATTCAAAGTCGCGATTTTAGTGCTTGAGAAAAAACATTTGGAGGCTCTTATACTCCGGCGCTTATAAAAGACCGGCACGCTTTTCAACACTAGTTGCTTTATCGCGACCGTACGGTATGACTTCGGTGTCAAAAGATCCCAAACTCCAAATAAGGAAGTGAAACGACGTCGTCTGTCTACCTCGTGCGCGTCATAGCGTCGTCGAAAATAGTGTGACGTCAGCATCTCTCAGGCGGCTAGGAAGTCAGTTCGACAAAATGGCTCACGGAGTGAACTTCGTGGCCGTTTCTCGATCTATGATCGATGCGGCCGTGGAGAAGGAATTCGTAGCCGTGCAACAGAGAGAGGAGGCGGAGAGACAGAACTTCGTGGCCGTTTCTCGATCTATGATCGATGCGGCCGTGGAGAAGCAGTTCGTAGCCTCGCTACAGAGAGAGGAGAGACAGCGGACTGCTGCTGAAGCAGAGGGTGTGGTGGATGAGCTGATCGAGAACGTCGCTGATCAACTCATCCGCCGGTGCGTGGAGCAGGTCAAGCAGTAAGTCTGCATGGAGGAAGGCTTACCGCCCGCCGTGCTGGAGGAGCTGCTGAAGGACTGCCACGCGTTATGACCACGCCCTCCGCTTCAGCAGCAAGGTCCCTGCGACCCTCTCTCTACCAAACGGTCCTTTTAAGGACCAACCACTGATCACAAAAGTTGAAAATCAATCTCAATATAATATACGCATCAGAAAAACCCTAATACTCTATACACTGAAACCCTGTTGAGTAGGTAGATCGAGTTGGGCATTTTTTTTTAGGAAGAGCAATCAGGTCATCGTGTGGAGATCATCAGGTGTCCTGTGTGTGTGTGTGTGTGTGTGTGTGTGTGTGTGTGTGTGTGTGTGTGTGTGTGTGTGTGTGTGTGTGTGTGTGTGTGTGTGTGTGAATTTTATACAAATACAATTATTCATTCCTTTCAGCAAGAAAATTAGCTCAATGTAATCATATGATTTTAACTGCCCTACTTATCAGAGCCTTGACGACATCTGACCGCCCCCCTTTTCAAGATCTAAATGGAAATTCACCGCCACCGCTTTTCAGAGTACTGCAGCGCCATTACCTAATTCTTTTTGTATGTGAAAAAAAAACAAAAAAAAAACAGCACTGATAAGGGGTTTAATTAGCCAGATATTGGTTTCTACACTATCAAAAAAATAAAACCCTCAGCGCTTTAATGCTAAAGGTGGCAATAGTGCTTTAATGCGCTACGCCCTTTGTCGATATGCCAGTGTATGCATGCATGCAGCCCTGGTGAGGAACTCTGAGTGCCGCATTCATGACTTATGACGACAACGGGCACTGCACATTAAAGCGCTATGCGACTATTAAAGGGTTAGATCCAGTCTTGCTACAGGCATCCAGAATGCTATACCCAGAGTTGGTGGTCTGGTCCAGACTGCTGTACACAGATTGTAGACGGGATGGCGGGTTGCTGCCAGACTATCCCTCTGGTACGATATGCGGCTGGCGCGGCCGAGCCTGTCTTATATGATGCTGAGTCTAACTATGTATTAGATACCCTACGAGTAACTGAGAGTATGTCAAAATAATCACGGCAAACTGACTGGCGTCTTCATAGGATCATAGGGTGGTTATTATTACATAACTCAGTAACCTTTGGTTATGTGTTAGATAGAGTACACTTGGACACGGTTATTCCATATACCCACTGCCCCACAGGGTCAAGACGAGGTGATTTAAATAATAAGACCCAGACGGGTAAAATAGCCAAAGTCAACAATGACCTGTTTTTTTTTTTTTTTTGTTTTTTTTTTTAGCCAATATGGACAAAGAGACACGGGGTGCTGTACACAGGTTGTGGACGGGCTGGTGGGTCACTGCCAGACTATCTCCCTGGTCCGATATGCAGCCGGCGTGGCCGAGCCTGTCTTATATGATGCTGAGTCTAACTATGTATTAGATACCCTACGAGTAACTGAGAGTATGTCAAAATAATCACGGCAAACTGACTGGCGCCTTCATAGGATCATAGGGTGGTTATTATTACATAACTCAGTAACCTTTGGTTATGTGTTAGATAGAGTACACTTGGACACGGTTATTCCATATACCCACTGCCCCACAGGGTCAAGACGAGGTGATTTAAATAATAAGACTCAGACGGGTAAAATAGCCAAAGTCAACAATGACCTGTTTTTTTTTGTTTTTTTTTAGCCAATATGGACAAAGAGACACGGGGTGCTGTACACAGGTTGTGGACGGGCTGGTGGGTCACTGCCAGACTATCTCCCTGGTCCGATATGCAGCCTGCGTGGCCGAGACTGTCTTATATGAGGCTGAGTCTAATTATGTATTAGATGTGCTACGAGTAACTGAGAGTGTGTCAAAATAATCACGGCAAACTGACTGGCGACCTCATAGGTCAGTTATTATTACATAACTATTATTACATAACTCAGTAACCTTCGGTTATGTGTTAGATAGCGTGCACTTGGACACGTTTATTCCATGTACCCGCTGCCCCACAGGGTCAACACGAGGTGTTTAAATAATAAGACCCAGACGGGTAAAATAGCCAAGTCAACAATGTCCTGTTTTTTTTAGCCAATATGGACAAAGAGAAACGGGGTGCTGTACACAGCTTGTGAACGGGGTGGCGGGTCGCTGCCAGACTATCCCCTGGTCCGATATGCAGTAAATTTTCTGCACCGTGTGACAACGACCGATCAGCTACCAACCTATTTTTGGTTATTTTTCTATTCAGTTTTTGATCAGCGCACTTTATTATCGTGGTTTTTTTTTTTAATTTTTTAATCATAAATAATATGTAGACTTGGAAAAAAAAAAAGAGAGCTGACATGTCGCTGTTTTGTCACTAAACCCAAAGACCCACCCACCCCGTAGGAAGGGTGGACGTTTGTGAACGTTCCCTTAGGTCTCTATTCTTTATTTATTGTGTGGCCCCTAAAGAGGGGCCAACCAACTGACACTGTCAGTTGGTTAGTAGATGCTACTCAACATAGGCGTAATTAATTACACCTAGTGTTGAGAAACAACATGACTGAGCTCAAAAGGCCCCCGTTGGGTGGGGGCCCTTGTGGCACAACGAGTTGGTTCGTTTTTCAGATTACCGACTCGGCGAGAGTTTCTGCCTATGTATCTTTTATAAAGCCTTTGATATGGTGTGGTATTTTTCATCTCGCTATAGTTTAGTTGGTATTCAAAGAAACTGCCTCATTTCTATCAGAAATACACAATATTGAATTGTTTTTATATTTTAATATATTCAGAAGCACACTTTGTTGCCTATATAGCTCATTATGCGTTGAAATGTTCGCGAGCATCGTAGGAATGTACAAATCCCCTATTGTGGCGCCATCTGACGAAAGAGCAAGGAACTATACATGACCTGAACCCCGCCCTCAGCGCGTTCGTTATTCGCATCTTTGACAGCGACTAAGAGACGCTCAAACTGTCTCTTATTTAGTTTGAACTTATCACAAATTTGTCTTTGATAGGTCGTAGATCGACTTCTGACTTTTTAGTTAGAATAAAAAACAAGTGACGCCGCCACAGACCCGCGCATTAACGCGCTCCGCCGTCTTCAGAGGGCCGAGTCTATAGTACAGTAGATTCTACTGTGTACTTACACTAACAGTGCTACATATACATACCTGAGTCATAAGTGGGTTTTTTTTTGTTGTTTTTTAGGGGAAAAAAAGTGATCTACTCACCCAAACCGCTATTAGTAGGTAACCTGTATGACCCATGCCGCAAACATCTGCCTCGTGACTGATAGTGTACCGGTGGTGAAGTGCTGTTGCAAGAACAATTGAGGCTCTTTATATAGCTGAGAGAGCGAATGGACTAATCTTGTTTTCACCTTGAGCCCCACCCTATTCCAGAGAGGGTATCAAAAATCGCATGTACACGTATATGGGCTTATAGCTGGTGAATAGATAAGGCGGGGCACCTGTGTATACTAAGACTCCAGGGGGCGTTTTAACGACAGGTGTGACGCGCCAGCCCGTGGAGGGAGCTTTTTTGTTTTTCACCTAGAGAGCGTATACAAAGCCTACAGGGGGTGATTAACGCCAGGTGTGACGCGCCAGCCAGTGGCCGGATCACCTCATCTTCTAAGCTTTTGTTTTCACCTAGAGAGGGGATCGAGAGTGTATACAAAAAACTACAGGGATGTTTAACGCGGCCAGCTGCCTACATGCTATAGTCTAAGCCTGTTTTCAGCTAGAGAGGGATCTACATCACCTAAGCCCTTTCCACCCTTAAATCGATCTGATAATTACCATAAAGAAGAGTAATGCGCGTTACATGTATATGGGCTTATAGCTGAGTAAGAGCTTAAGATGCTAGTCAAACAAACTACAGGGGGTGTCTAAAGTCGATTGTCATGCGCCAGCGGGCGGACAGAAGTCTGCCACTCTAGCTGTGACTACAAGCGCGTGCGTGTGGTAGACAGCTTAAATCAAACACGAGTTAAGCTCCTTATAGCTTCCTACTGTCTGCGGATTCGAGTCTTTTGTTTTTTTCATGTATTTCCTCGGAGGGTCGAACAGGATTAAAGATGTAACGAACCCGCGCCTACACAGGTAGACAGCCGGTCGCCTTCCTAGTGAGAGTTTTCCTCCTGAGTTAAGAAGCTTATCTCGGAGCCTAGTACATAAGCGAGAGTGAAACATGAGTCCCACACACTTCTTCAACCACCTTCAGCATGGGGTCATCAGGAATCACTCTACGTTCTACCGAATGTGAGCAATCCCAACACTACTACAGAGCCGCGACAACACCACATGAGGAGACGTCCATGTTTACTGATGAGTCAACAAGTAGCAAGGTGGAGGTTGGTTTTTATCAAGATTCGTACGGGTGGCTGGAAAGTGTGAGGGCTACTTCTGCAGCTAATGCTGCTGCTCGTGCAAAACGTGAAGTTGGTTTTTATCAAGATTCGTACGGGTGGCTGGAAAGTGTGAGGGCTACTTCTGCAGCTAATGCTGCTGCTCGTGCAAAACGTGAAGCTCGTATCGCTGTTCGTGCTACACATGCAGCATACGAAGTTGCCAATGCTGCTAACAACGTTGCTGTTACTCTCGCCGCTGCTGCTCGTGCTGCTAATCTTTTTGCTACTGTTTCCGCTCTTGCTACCGATGCTGCTGCTACTGATGCTGCAACGTCTGCTAAAAGTGTCGCTGTTGCGGCTGCTGCTAGGGCTAATGCTATTAATGCTTGTACAGCTGCTAAAAAAATAGCCTGTTTTGCTTATGCTAGTCGCAGTGTCGCTGTTACGGCTATGACTGATGCCCATGATGCTAAGTTACGGGCTTTTGCTTTTGCTGAAGATGCTGTTGATGCTCAAGATGTTGCTGCTGCTGCTGCTACTGCTGCTGATGAGGCTGCTGCTGCCGCTGCTGCTGCTGCTGAAGATGCTGCTGCTGCTGCGGCTGATGCTCTAGACACCTATGACGCTGCTGCTCTAGACACCTATGACGCTGCTGCTGCTGAAGATACTGCTGCCGCTGCTGCTACTGCTGCTGCTGAAGATGCTGCTGCCGCTGCTCTAGACACCTATGACGCGGCTGCTGCTGCTTTTGCTGAAGATACTGTTGATGCTGCTGCTGCTACTGCTGCTGCCGCTGCTGCTACTGCTGCTGCCACTGCTCTAGACACCTATGACGCTCCTGCTACTCCTGCTCTAGACACCTATGATGCTGCTGCTGCTGCTGCTGCCACTGCTCTAGACACCTATGACGCTCCTGCTACTCCTGCTCTAGACACCTATGATGCTGCTGCTGCTGCTGCTGCCACTGCTCTAGACACCTATGACACTCCTGCTACTCCTGCTCTAGACACCTATGATGCTGCTGCTGCTGCTGCTGCTGCTGAAGATGCTGCTGCTGCTGCTGCACTAGTCATCTATGACGTGGCTACTGCTCTAGACACTTATGACGCGGCTGCTGCTGCTGCTGCTGCTGAAGATGCTGCTGCTGCTGCTGCTCTAGACACCTATGACTGAAAACATAGTAGGCGTTATTTACAAACACTGCTGTTACCTATGCCTAAACTTAGTAGGTCTTATTTACAAACAAGAGAGCCACGTGGTGTTGTTTACAAACAAAGAGAGCCACGTGGTGTTGTTTACAAACAAAGATAGTCACGTGATGTTGTTGTGGTCTATCATGTCAATGAAGGGGTCACGTGATCAAGGGGGCGCGGTCTATTATGCAAATGAGGGGGTCGCGTGACCAAATGGCGACCTCTGATTGGCTGGTGATCAAGAGGGCGTGGCTTATTATGCAAATGAAAGGGTCACGTGATCAAGGGGGCGTGGCCTATTATGCAAATGAGGGGGTCACGTGACCAAATGGAAGCCTCTGATTGGCTGGTGATCAAGGGGGCGTGGCCTATTACGTAATTATGCAAATGAGGGGGCGTGGCCTATTACGTAATTATGCAAATGAGGGGGTCACGTGACCAAATGGAGGCCTCTGATTGGCTGCATGTCGATTGAGTAATAAACAGTAGTTAACTATAGTCCCGTTCCGATACATACTATACTACTAAGGTAGTGATGCACTACATGTTTAGTAATTTTGTACTTCTCATTTAGTAAATATGGTACTGAATGAAGTGTAAGTGTTATACGGGGCAGAGCCTATGCAAGTTCTAGAGGCATGTACCAGGGGGCTCAGATAGTCGTGTGTCAAGCTTTCATTTTCCCTCTTTATGAAGTTTAATGTGGAGGGTTCTCTCTCATTTACTATATGTTTATTTTCTGTATAAATTAGATCAATCTTTTTCCTATTAAATGGCCTTTAATTAGATAAGCTTACAGGAATATGAATATCTTGAATCACAGAATCTCAGAGAAATGGAGCATTAACATCTCTGTTGGTGACCACATGTCATCACAGTCAGAGTGTATTCAATGCATTGTCTCCCAATCAGGTCCCTGACTTCACACCTGAGACAATGGGGAGGTGATTAAGGTGATTAAGATAGGGGTGGGATGCCACACATCATTGTTATCATTGCTATCTGTGGCCATTGTTCCTAGGTGTGAACAGTGACTGATAATAGATTTACCCATAATGCACTGGTCAGGGGACAGATAGAAAATGGCGGCTCCCATGGCATGTAGGTGGGAACATGCAGGTTACACTGGTTCCCATCTCTATTTACGGCCAGGCACATGGTGTAAAGAGATGGAGTTTACGGTCTGGGCATGCTAGACGATCTGACTACCTGCCATGACTGCCAACCACCAACACAAGTAGAAGTGAGGATGATGGTCGTCCTTTCTTTATTGGATTCCGTACTGATGTAAAATGTATCATTTTAATGCTCTACTGGGTGATACTTGTTTCAGCGTTGAGACTCAGATCTTGATTTGTAAGCTATGTCCTGAGAGTCTGGTGATAACTTACTGAATTCTTAAACCCCACGCCCCATCGGATAACAATAGCGCGGGCTCGACCATGTACCTAAGTATATACTCATATAAATGCCTACATCCTTTATATAGATAAGAAGCCGCATTGGCAGCTGCCACTATGG
This sequence comes from Harmothoe impar, assembly GCA_947462335.1. NCBI lineage: Eukaryota > Metazoa > Annelida > Polychaeta > Phyllodocida > Polynoidae > Harmothoe > Harmothoe impar. Next base: position 56,258,317 of record OX381720.1, on the reverse strand, counting down.
CACATTCCTGAATGGTAGAATTTGTGTCTCACGAACTTGGGCCAATGTTTTGTCTCTGACCGGGTGCTGTCTCTGACCAGGTGCATCTCTGACCAGGTGCCGTCTCTGACCGGTTTAGCATGATAAGGTCAAAATACCAACAGCAGGAGGCTAATTACAATCATAATCATATAAAAACCGGCATAAAGTTTTTACAAATCTGAGTATAATTTTTTTTAAATCCCTTTTTCTGACACCCGGTCAGAGACGGTACCTGGTCAGAGACGGCACCTGGTCAGAGATGGCACCCGGTGAGAGACAAAAACATTGGCCGAAGTTCATGAGACACAGCCCTATGCTCGCCCCCCCTCCAAGGGCCTATACACTAACCATACCAACTTGATGTCAGACACTGGTTTATAGTAGATGTAATATACAAGGCTGACACCGGATTTTGTCAATGTGTGGGCGTAATTGCTTGTGGTTGGGGCATGTGACGTTTATCACTGGTCAGAGAGACAGCAGGGGGGCTATTAGTAGATGGGGTGTTGTGCATGTATAAAAGATGACCATCTCACTGTTGTTGCAGTCTGGTGTGCTGACAGGTGGTGATCTCTGCCACATTGTGGGTGGACTATGATATTATAGACTGTGTGATAACGAAATGCATTTGTTGCTGAGTTTTCCACCATATAGTTCTAGACAGAGAGGGAAGATGAGGACATGTTTGGAATTAACTTCTTAAGCCTCGGGGAATTAAAAAGTCAAAATTAAATGCAAAGAGGCGGTAGTTTAACAAATGTCATAAATTACAGAAGTCTAGTCTTTTGGCACTTAATATTCCCAATCAAGAGAAATAAGGTCAAAAGTCACATAGGATGTTTCCTTCTCCCGATTTTGTTTTCCTTACATAGACTTATCAGTTGGGTGTGTGTATACAACATGAATAAAAATGAATCCACTTCAGACATATGAATCTTGGCCTGTTTATAAGGCATTATAAGAATTGCGAATGGCTACCACGTAGGGAGGACGTGTAAGCCGGGGCGCTCTCACCTAACTCTAGTTTTAAGGATATTCCCACTGTGATACCGCTACCATATTGGAGGAGCAAGACCAACAAATCACATGGAAGCTACCTACACCTTTTAAAACTACTAACCAAGAATTAATCAAGAGGATTAGAGACATTTTCAACAGGACACCGGCACCTGCGGTCCGTGAGTGTAAATACAGGCTATTGCCCATACCTTCAGCATTGACTCACCTGTGTACCTGTGCAGCCCGCTCACCTGAGTGTTATTATTATACCTGTCAACCCGTCCCTATACATTGGCCCACTTACAGCCACATAACAACAGCACTGCCTTATAACCTCTCCTGCGTACAATAAGATATATTAGTTTATCCTGGTAATACTAAACAAAGGTTCCAAAGCATCAGAATGGCAGACGATGATGACCTTGGGGCATATTTACAAGCCACTCCACCCAGAGCCGGAGCAGGCATGACTCTCTTTAGTAGAATTGCAGCCCTGATACCATCGAGCTCACCGCCCAAAGAGACACCCCCCCTACCCAGACCCCCTGAAATTGATGGTTCTGTGGTACCATCCCCAGGTGCAAAATCGATTAAGGAGTTGGAAAGTGTGTTTTATTCCAAATTTACGCTCATGACCGACACCCTTAACCTGCTGATCATCAACACTAACAAAGTGCTTGGTGCACATAGGGAATCGAGTGAGCATGTCACCAAACTGCTTGAAAATGTGAATGCACATAGCACAAGAATCGAGCAAAATTGTGCTGAAATTGATGAAATCCGAGTCAAGGTCACAGACTTCGAACAGCTGAAAACCAGGGTAGATAAACTAGAGGCGATCTGTGAAGACCTAGTGTGTGAGAACAATACTAACAGGATAGTGATAGGCCAAATGAAGAAGGACAAGGAGCAAGACCTTATCTTTCAAAAAAGATGCAACATTATCCTGAGAGGTATAAAAGAGTCCAGGTACAACTCTCCTTCTGCAGCAGTGACAGCCCTCCTCTCAGACCTCGGCACTGGGTTAACCTGCCATGACTGCAATGATATCCACAGGATGGGGCGCCCCCCCCCTGGGGGTCCCAGTGATGATAACCCACGCCCAATCATGCTGACCTTCTTGAAACCACAACACAAGGGCACATTGTACAAGAATGTGAAGAAGCTACGAGATATGCCCCAGTGGGAAGGACTGTCAGTAGGTGATGACCTGACTTTCAACCAGCAGAACACCTTCAAGGATCTAAGGGTGGTGGCTGCTAATGCCAAGGCACTGAACCACACAGTCAGACTTACCCCCAAGGCAGTCCACATCGATAACCACTCTTACACCCCTGACTCCCTAGACAAGTTACCTGAACAGCTCAAACTCTCAACCATAAAAACTGTCAAGTATGAGAATGAGCAAGCCATAGCATTTCAATCTAGGCACAGCATGCTGTCGAACATGTTTAAAGCTAGGGTGAAATACGAGGGACTCTTCTTCAGTAGCGTGGAACAAGGTTTCCAATACCATGCTGCTATGGCTGCAGAAGAACCAACACTAGCAGCAAAAATCCTCTCCACAGATTGCCCTTATGAAGCAAAGAAGTACACCAAAGGGCTGAAACAGAATGCCAGATGGACGGAAGCCATACAACTGGAGGTGCTCGAGGCTCTGCAAATGTCCAAGTTTACCTTGAATGAGGGATGTAGAGACTATATTATCTCAACAGGTGACCTTGACCTGACCGAATGCACGGCTGACCTTACATACGGGAGTGGCTACACACTGATGGACGGTATAAAAAACTTCAATGATGACCGACCGGGCAGAAACATGTGTGGTATTACCCTTCAAAAGGTCCGTCAAAACATCAGAGCTCTACTGCCAGCCTAACTACCATAGCGGCAAGCGCCCAGACCCACAGTACACCTATCTACGATGGCCGGCCAGGTCGGTATTTTTTCCTACGATGGTAAGCCGGGTTACACGATTATGCAGTCTTTAGTCGGTAGTGCGTCAGCGCCAAACACCTCGACCCACCTGCCCCCTCCCACCCCACCTCTACTCGTCTAGCCTACAGCGCGCCCTCCACCACTAGTACCAGCAGTGGCATAGGACAGACGACAACACACCAACACCGGCCATACGTATACGTATACAGTTCCACTACTCCACAGTAAGGAAACCAATATGTTCAAAGTGCTGGTGGCCCTGGACAGCAGGGGCTCAGGCCTCTATAACAAAATAATGGAGAAACTAGAAGAAACAGCAATTAAAGAAGGTACTGTCCAAGATATCTATGTTAAAGTCGTAACAAAACCCGGAGCCACTATAGAGTCCCTTCGTCCCTGGGTGGAGGAGGAGCTTGACATGGACAATTTCGACCTCATTATAGCTGCCATAGGAATTAATAACCTAACAAACGTTAATTCAAACAGTACAATAACTCCAATCTTCCAAGAGGTAGCAAATCTGGTGGATGTGATGACGTCAAAATACCAGGACTTCAAAAATGCCCTAACTGCCAGACCTAATACCCCTCCGGTGGCCATAGCACAGCTTGTGGGAGTTAAAGTATTAAGGTACAACCAGGCCCATGGGAAACCTACAAATGGACAGCCACTTATACTTAACCCTTACCCGCTACAACAGGCCGTTATCAATGAGGGGGTGCGCCATATTAACCTGGTATTAGTCAATATGAACACTGAAACAGGAGTGATCGGCCCATGGTGGCAAAGTTCTATCCACCATCTCAAGGGTACCAACAGGTATGATCGCTATAGGAAACTGTGGGACGGGCTGCACCCAGACACCACCACCAAGAAGCAGTGGGGATACTCCATTGCCAACTCCATATTAGCAAACAGGAGGAAACTAGACGGACAGTCGTAAAAACCAATATTAAAGCACTGATAACATAGTAATAAGACTAAACCCAGCACCTAATCAACCCATAATATAACTCCTAATTAATGAATTAATAGAAATTATATTCCAAATTACAGCCTTACTAGCATAATAAAATATAACATAGGAAAGGATCAGTGCAAACCTATAAGTCAGAAGTGACCGGTCACTACCGGGTAGCGCTCCCCAGAAATCACCCAAGTGCAACGCAGCCAAGAATAGCAGCTGACCCACTGACGCTATCCTGCCTATAGCTACATGATTATGTCATACTGTGCAATTAGCACTAGACACTCTATTATACCGTAAAGCATTGTCATAATGTGTAATTAGCACTAGACAGCTTTAAACAGGTTTTTCTTGTATTTGAATTGTGATTAGTAATATGTAAAGATAGATTGTGTCACTATAAGCATAATGTGCTAGTTGCACTCTGCCAAGAATAGGGACACAATATATCAAAGTATAATATATAAATGCTGACACTACAATTTCTTTCATCCCGACTAATACATTCATCTAATTTAACATAGTCTATCAAAATAGTAATATACAAGGATAACAGTGCAAACATACCAAGGGTCAATTGCCCAGAGTCATTTGTTTACAACACTGTACACTCCAATCCTTAAAATAAGAATAGCCCTGCACTAACATAAATTAAGTTACTAATTAATACACACTCTATAATCACCATCTTGTACATAGAGTGGTAAAATATCACGGTAGATATCCCTTAAGGAAATTTAAATAATGGTCACTTAGATCATTGAATTAAACATGTTATTGATACCATGGTACAGCATACCTACGTAATATAAGTGTACCGGTAGATGTAGAGACACTCAGGTCACCTCGTGGCCAATGATTGGACATTTCTAGAAGTAATAATTGAGATATATACCTAGAAATAAATATATTTTGTTAACAAACTATGCCAATCTTTATTTACAATGATTTTGTATCTTTACATTACGAGAACTTGTATGTCTCTATGAATATTGAATGAAATTTCTTTAATTGACTTCACCTTCCTCTTTCCTCTTTCCTTCTCCTTTCTCCTTTCCAACCAAAATACAACGGTCACTCGTTTTAAGCTGGTATGAATTCACCTGGATTCACCTCACACCATGGTATTACGGTTGTACTGGAATTACGGTAGGAACTTTCCAAAATTCTCTCAAATTTACAGAGTGCCCCCCCCCCCCCCTTATACTTCCTTCCCCCCCCTTCCAAATGATAATGAACTTCTTACCATCGTTCATTAGAAACTCAGGCAGCTCTAGAAGCAAAGTCCTGACATATCACATAATGTGGAGGTTGGCTGTGTGTGGTGTTGCTGGTGTGTACCCTGGGGGCATGGTGGGTGAGGGGTGGGACCGGTGTCTCTTCTCTTAATCTGGTGGGTTCTGGGGGTCAACATATCTGCCATCTCAATATCAGAAGCATATTTACAGAGGAAACATTTGAGCAATTCAGGATCTTTATGAATGCAAAATCAATTGACTGCCTTACTATCTCTGAGACATGGCTAAAAGAAAAAGTAACTGATAACCACTTACATATCGAGGGCTACAACCTAATAAGATTGGACAGGCAAATTGATAAAAAATGTGGGGGGCTAATGGCATACGTCAGAAATGACATAACAATCGGTCAGGACATCACCAATGCTTACAGCATAAGTGTGGAGGACTTGGAGATGCAGGTTTTCACAATTAAAAAGGGGAATAATAAGAAACTTAGTATTTTCAATGTATACAGACCACCTTCAGGAAAAGTGAATGTGGCTATAGATATCCTCACCAATAAATTAACGCACTTTTTCAGATTTTATAGGAACAATGAGGTAATAATTTTAGGCGACTTTAATATTAACTATAAGTTTACAAATGAAGGGGATGGGAAGAAACTCAAACAAACAATGGCTACACTAGGCTTTGACCAGCTAATAAAAGGTAACACTCATTACAATCCCAATGGAGAACCAACCACTATTGACCTTATATTTACAAATTCTCCAAATGTAAAAACGAGTGGCATCTTAACCCCAGGCCTCAGTGACCATGAGTTGGTTTACATGACACGTGAACATGTACACGTTCCTGTAGAAAAACTCTCCTTCATAGGAAGAAGCTACATGAATTATGATACAGATAGCTTTACAATGGGCATAAAGAACTCTAATTGGGAGGAATTACTCAATTGCCAATGCCCAGAGAAAGCCTGGCAACTTTACATCAAACAATTGTGTTTTCTTTTAGACATAACATGTCCCATAAAAAGCTTTAACTTTAAACAGAAAATGAAACCATGGCTGGACCGTGATATAATCACACTGATCAAAGACAAAAATTATGCAATTAACAAGCACAGGAGAACACTGAACATTGATGACGGTCGTATATCTGACTTCCTCCAGGGGCTAGCAAGGGAAGCCTGCAGGGATGCAAAAAAGGGTTACTTCCAACAGAAATTCAATAACAACAAAAAGGAACCAAAAGAATACTGGAAGGCAATCAGTGAACTTGTTAACCCCAGGCCCAGAAACACTAAATTCAATTTGATTAATCAAGAGAATAATAACCCTGTTAATGACTCTGACACAGCTGACTACATCAACACCTTTTTCGCTGAAATTGGATCCAACTTGGCCAGAGACATGGTATCACCTTGGACATTCCAAGGAGAACAACCAGAAAGCATTTTTTCATTTAGACCTTGCACAGAAGCTATCCTTATACCACTAATCAAAAAAATAAAAATAGACAAATCTTCAGGAGTAGACAACATTTCAACTAAAGCCCTTAAAGATGCCATGTTAGCAGTCCCATTCCTGATGACCCATATTGTCAATCTAGTTATTGGCACAGGTACCTTTCCAAAACCCTGGAAGAAAGCCTTGGTCTCACCCTTGCCCAAAGGAGGAGATACCTCAAATGTCAGCAATCTTCGCCCTATCTCAATATTACCCCTTCCCTCCAAAATCACAGAGAAAATCATGCATAAACAAATTATCACCTACCTAAATGAAGAAAACCTACTAAATGAAAACCAAGATGGATTTAGACCTAATAGAAGTACAATCAATAGCCTCACCAAACTAACCAATAGCATTTATCAAGGACTTAACAAGGAACATTGTACAACAGCTATCTTTCTGGACTTCAAAAAGGCATTCGATACTTTAGACCACAAAATTCTCTCTAAAAAAGCAGAAAAAATAGGATTTGATCAACGTGCTGTAGCACTGGTCTCTGACTATCTATCTGATAGAAAACAAAGCACAAAAGCTAATGGCATTATTTCACAAGATAAAATCCTCACATGTGGCGTCCCCCAAGGATCTGTATTAGGACCCCTACTATTTCTTCTATATATTAATGACATGAATATTTCCTTAGATTACTTAAAATGTCAACATTATGCAGATGATACTGTAATATACTTAGATCACTCACCAGAAGACAATACAATATCCCAAAAAATTAACTTAGACCTAGCAAAAATAGCAAAATGGTGCATCGCCAATAAGCTCTCATTAAATACCAAGAAAACAAAAGCCATGAATTTTTCTACAAAAGCACTAGACAATATCTGGACCAAACCAATCTTAAAAATAAATAATGATATAGTAGAATTTGCCCCTACATACAAATACCTTGGAATGACGCTAGATAATAAATTAAATTTCAAAAAACACATAGACATTCTGGAAAAAAACCTAGACTACAAATCATACCTGTTCAGGCATGCCAGGAGGAACATGACAGAAAATGCAGCAGTGGATGTTTTGAAAACTATGATTTTGCCAGTCTCAGACTACGGTGATATTTGCTATATGACCGCCAACAAAACACATCTTGCTAAGCTACAGCAAGCAATTAACAAGGGCCTAAGAACTGCTCTTTGCCATAGAGGAACAATTAACACAGAGAAGCTCTTGAAGGTAGCCAAGCTAAATTACCTAGAGGATAGAAGGGAACAACACTTATCACACAAAGCCTTTGTACAATCCCTGAATATCACACTCATTGATAGAAGGCCCATAAGGACAAGAGCCCATGACGAGAGATTGCTTAGGGTCACACGCCCTCTAAATCCCAGCTACAGAAAAAGCCTTGAATACAGGCTAGCCACTAGGTGGAATTCTTTCACTACAGAAACAAGGGCCATTAGAGATGAGCAACAATTCAAACAATGGAATGATGAAATATATAAGAAAAAGATTGAGACCTTCCCAGATATCCCCTATGGTTGAGTCTTGGGTCACCCCCCCCCCCCCCCCTCTTCCCCTCCATTCCCCCTAGGGATTCACACACGCACGCCTAGCACAGCCAAACCTTTTATTGAATAAGAAGAACCAACACTTATTATGAGCCTTTGCATACATAAGTCTATTATACATGGCTGTGCTTCTAATGAAGCACAGCACTGTATATTGGACACTTATACTTGTGTCCAGTATCATTTACTGGACACATAAAGAAATAATAATGAAAGAACAACAAACATTAGTCTTCTCTCTCCCCATTGCTATTACCTAGCATGGGTTCTATCCCCTCTCTTACATTGTGTGACTATGTGTACTAACCTAAACATTGGTCTAAATGATCATTATTATAGTAAAAAATTATAACAAATCCTTTATAAAAGACCTGATAGGTAAGTTATACATAATAGGAACATACACCAAAATGTGTGTGTTTTTCTATTATACCATGAAAAAGGCTTAGTTGCCTTATTAATTTCCGCTCATCGGAAAATGCTGGTGCTTGTTGAAAACGGTCTACCAGGCCATACATCCTGCCAGGATAAATAAAAGAATTTCAAATCAAATCAAATCATTATGAATCCCGTTGCTCTATGCTCCTTACCTCCAAGGGCTTTGTTGGCAGAGGATGCAACTCCCAGTAGACTAGACAGAAGACCATTGACTAGTTCCCAGACCCATACACGTCTTACCCATTAGCCTTAGGCATAAGGGATTTTGAGCTACTGTCAGTAGTGTAAGCTAAGGCCACTTTAAAAAAACTGCTTTGCAGACACCGCCCGCATAATTTAAAAAGGGCCGCATAACTGCTTTTTATTTCACATTTTCGAAAAATGTATTCTAACCCTTATATATAAGAAATAGTATACCTAAATGATCAATTGAGGTAGAAACTCAATCTAAAAGGCATTTTCTTCCTTGATACTAATCCTATCTAATTAGACTACTTCTTTGATTACTTATAATGGTTATAATGAGAATTATATAAACATTAGCCTATCCAAATTTCTTTAAACTGAAAAAAGAAAAGAAAAAGGGGGGCCGCCCTCATAGTAAACAATAGGAATATCAAACCGAATTAAAAGCTGCCCTCCCACACCTATCCTTTCTGAAAAGTATTTACAAATCTGATAATATTTTTTAAGGGGCCTAAGTGCCATCAGATAGAACTTAGGGTTCTTGACAGAATCACTAAGCAGCCTCCTTCACCAGAAGTCACCTCGATACAGACAATGCACATGACTTTTCTTTGTGTAACAAAGTGTACCTCGGTAAAACAAGTGAAAGGAAATCAGATATGGTACCATGAGATAGAAGCGTTCGTTATCGATTGAACCTAAATAATTAGAATGATACTTTACAGAATTGAACACATTGCAAAGTTAAGGGGCTGCTGAGTCTCCTGGAGTAGATGTGTGATGGGTTGTGATGCACTGATAATAGCAATAACCAATGCAAAGTGACCTGCCATAGGTCTAGATAGGATCAATGACCATGACCTGATAGAAATTACACTTAAAATGTCACTGATGGGGCACTAGATACCAAGCACCTTGAAAAATACTGTAGGAAGATAAAGTGAATGCCAGCAGAATCCCAACAACTAGATAGAATAAATGAAAAACAAATTCAATAAGTTTCCATGAGCTTATTTTCATTTCGACATTTCAATCTAGGCTGTCCAACATAAGATAACGCAGGTTCATCAAATGCTAATGAAGAAAAAAAACACGATATTTTAGTGGCTATGAGATTGAATTTCTCATAAATTACCATTTGTCCCTGGATGGCGGGGACTGACTTGTAGGCAATCAACCCAATTATATGAAGTTCTGAACCAGCTGAAATAATTATAGTTATATTTCAATGAATTCAGCTGCAGTTTTTGGGCGGTCTAGTGATCTTGTTGGATAAGGAATACAGAATTTAGAATATCTGTCGACTAATACTTACAAACATTACATAAATGTTTATCGTTAGTGCTATTGCGTCAATATGGCTCAATTGTAGGTGTGTTAAGGAATATCCTGAGTAGTTAAGGATTAACATATTTAAGTATATATACATGGAGACCATCTAAATGGGTATTCCTAGTTGTACTAAGCTGTGCTACCAAAGTTAATGGTTCTGCAGACCTAACGGCTAATAATCTATCACATGCTGATTAGCTAAAACCATGTCCTCATAGGGAGGGGGGCGTGGAGTGTCACATGACCTCTGTTATCTACCCAGCTCCAGTCGTCATACTTAAACCACTTCAAGTCGAGTGGAAATCATACCAGTCAATATCCGGGGGTGCTGGTTCCTAGGGACCTTAAAGCTGGGCCGTCAGGGAATAGGTTCAGCATATTCCGTACATTGACTAAAATAACAGTTCCACCAGAGGGCAGCAGTGTTTGGACAGGAGACCATTAGCTTTGTCCAGCTACAACATATTCACCCTATCTTGTGCCTATAAGAGTTGAGCTCCCAGCCCTTAAGAGCCCTCTTGTGAATGAAAACTGAACTATATCCAAAAGTGTTTTTGGCCTCACTTCAACAATGATGATCAAGCTTTAACTAGCTCTCTTTATCACTACCCTGCATGCTGCACAGCCATAAAGACAGCCTTCCTCAGCTGTCTCTTCTGCCATCTAGGTACTGTTTATCCCTCTAGACCCTGTTACCATTCAATAGGAAGAAGCTTGTGGTGATTTCCAGTCAGCTTCCTAGCCTGTACTTGGCCCGTAGTAGGTATTGAGCCAGTGCACCGCTGATGTGTGCACGGCTGTGATTGGCCGAGCTATGACAAAAATCACTCGGAATTCACTTTAGCGTGCAGCTCTCTCTATGTAGTACCACCCTCGGGCTTAGCTGATCTCAGGTGTTAGAGGCTGATTCCTTATGAAGGAGTCCCTGCTGGTAACTGATTAGGTACTTAGTATGGTAATCCTGTAGCAGCACTGTACAATGATGGATCCCTAAATCTTAAAGGTCTCTGGCTAGATGCGCTGCACACTACCCGTTTCAAAAGGTATATGTATGAAGCTTCTCGTGCTGACAACATAGTATTTAGATATTCAAGATTAGCAACATGAATGGCCATATTAGGCAACTTTGAATGTGTGAAATACTCATTGTGGTTCCTCTCCTCCCACACACCTGCACATTGTAGCTGCTCAGTACAGCAACAAGTGTGACAACAGCCCACAACAGACTCCCCTTACTGTAAATAATGTAAAAAGCTGCAGCCCATCCATCATGATTGTCTATATTCACGTCTGAGGGTGGAAGCAGCTCTAACTGTTGTATTTCTCACAGAGGTTCTCACTATCTCAATGCCCTGTGAATGTGTATAGTGTATGCGGGCAATATTTCATTAATAGATTAATAACTCCAAACCAAAGCGCAATATGTTAGGCATCACTACTAGCTATAAGTAATCTTTATAAACAATGTAATTGGAATCTTGAAAGATGTATTGTTCAACCATGAAATCGTGTACATTTGCAGGATATTTGAGAATCAGGGTTCAGGCCTCTCTACCTTTTGACTCTTCAACCTCACACTTCTTGTCACTAACCACCACATATCATGGAAATTCTTGTCTTGTTTCTAATATCCTCTCAATCTCTCGTTGTCCCTTTACTCATGGGAAATCACTGACATTTTGACTCAACCCCTCCTACACATCCCTTTGTCCTTGCTTAATTTCCAGGAAGCCTTTGTTCCTTGCCGCCTCCTTTGCCTACATCTCAGGACCTTTAGAGGGTATTTGGACTGAGAGCTTCTAAGCCCTACAATATCCGTCTATTTAGGTAGAGTGCATAGACCTTTCATCTTTGAGCCATGACACGTGCAGCTGACATCACCTAAAGAATATAAGAGATTGATAGCATGGTAAATATCAGTGAGTACTCAGTAATTTGTGAAGGGTAAAGGGAAAGTATAGAACCCCACAGAAAAGCAGAATAAATTAATTCTTTAATGCTGCATCATGGATGCTTTCTGTATCTCCAATTATTTCCTTCTCCTTTTACAACACAACTGATGTAGAATTAACACATTGTGTGCCCTTTTCTCCCAGCACCCCTGATTTACTACCCTTGGGCCATTTTGTTGATAAATGGCACCTGTGGATTTATGAGTAGCCCCTCTTTAGCCCCATTTTCCACTCTCCTACCATGGGCACCTACATGCCTATATCTATGCATGCCTGCCCCCAGGGCCTATACACTAACCATACCACATTGATGCCATACATTGATGCAAGGCAGCAAAGGGTAATATTTGGAAGCTAACACAGGATTACCACTATGTGGGTGTAATGGTGTGTGGATAGAGAATGTGATATTTATTACCTGCTAGAGCAGGGTGCACTATTAGCAGGGGGTGCTGCACATGTATAATAGATGACCGTCTCACAGTTATTGCAGTCTAGTGTGGTGACATATGATTCTCTCTGCTACACTCTACCAGTACTCACTGATATTGACCATGTCATTAAGAAGTACTATCACACTTTTATCTACATAGTCTCAGATAGAGTGGTGAGATGAGTAACTTGGATTTCCTGCTTTGGCTTTGATATATTGAAAGGTTAAAGCAGTATTGAAAAGAGAGAGGGTGTTTCATATTGGAAGTCAATATTTAGATGTTTTTATTGGATCTATACCCATCAGTTGGTAGTGACGAGTGGCGAGCAGGTATTTGCAACATTTTGCTGAAGTCAACAGAATATGACTGACAATGTCAGCTAACTCATAAAGGCCAAAAATAAGTTAATCTTGGTACAGCTAGGAGTCCTACAGCAGCAGTAGCAGAGTATTACCAAGCCAGGTACTCAGCCCTATATATTGAACAGGTAGGGGTTAAAGGGACTCACTACTTGTCGCAGGATTACTGATGTTCTATTGACTTTTGCATATTACTCAGGATTATGTTAGTTTGATTTATTATTTAATACAAAATCAAAAGAAATGCCCATGTCACGGTACTAACTTTCATGATACGGCCATTTGAGCAAAGGAGTACCTTAACTATAGAAATGAATAGGAAAACAGCATTTTCACATTATCTATCATGGATAATCCCCTTCTTCTATTGATATTGCAACCAAACCTTGGGAATGTATAATAGACAACTATACAAACATTTTAGGTCCAATAAACCAGGGGGTCACGGATAAAATGAGAAAGGCATGAATTTTGGAAAAATATTTCTTTTGCCTTAACTATAGGGTGCTATGGGTGTCCTAGCAGTGAATATATGCGAACAATGGAGGTAAACTGTCAAAGTAGCAAATACAAATAGTTGATTTAGGGACAGTGGTCTATGTAGGAATATGAATACAGCTTAAAGAATACTTTCCATGAGCTTCAATTTTTGCCGCCAGGTGGCTTCTGTGTAGGAACCAGCGATTCCCTTTAAGATACCTATTTAGCGTGAAATATCAACTTTAAGATTTCCTGTATTTCAAATCTTAACTGTATGGAACCCTTACTAGCCTATATTTCTCATTGTATGGTTGTTTTCCCAGGTTAAGAGTAGGTTATCACAATCTTATCCAGATTCAATTGATTTTAAGGGTAAACGGTGAAAACCGACTTTCGACATCTGTAATTACCAGATACAACATGTATATCATGAGAATTCTAGTTTGAATATTTACATGATTGTTGCTATTTGGGAAATCATATCCCGTCCCCTAGAGTTTAAGACACATCCAATAATGATCTGGTAATGGAAGGGTGAAGGATACTTTTATGCATGCACAGCTAGGCCCTGCACAATAGTTGCAAAAGTTATAACCCTAGAGGGCTTCCAGAAGTGGTGTCCAGCGACCGTCATTTTGCCTTTGGTTCATCACGACCCTCCTGTTGTTGCCATGGTTACACACATGCCAGCATCAACACCCCATCACGTTATGTGACATCTTGAAAGATGCGTAAGGGCCTGTCAAAAAGATTTAGAGTTTAAAGCTGCTATACCACTTGGTTCACTCAAATCAAAGTTTTCTTCATTTGTATCTCAGATAATTGTATAACCCTTTCCCTATTATAATCTGCCATTTATTTTGGAAAGAGATTCTTAATATATGCAATTCAAGACTCTAATTCCAACTACTATTTCTATTCTGGTGGGCTTTGATAATCTAGTGTTAAAAGTGACATCAGGTGGCAGCACTGAGTGGCCTGTTACCTGGAAGTCTTTCATTGCTGATCTTACCAACAGAGTCTACTTTTCCTACAAGGAGGCAGCACTGAGTGGGCAATTAGCAGAGTGTTATTGTTATCCGGTTTACAGTTGGTTGACTTTAATTCTCACAGGAGGTATTTCACATATTTCCTTGCAAAAAGAGCCCCATATCTTTTATAAATTAACCTGTCCATATATAAGTCGGTGTAGATTGCTGATGTGTTAAAATCTAAATTCCGATGCTTGGAGCTAAAGCTGCTGCTTTAAGAAGGACAAGGCGGCTATCTCAAATTTCTGGCATTATTATGGCAGGATGTTACCATCTGAAAGAAATTTCCTATTTCTTCACTCCATTGCACTACCTTTACAGTTACAAAGTAATTGTAGAAATCTCTAGGGATAAAGAGTTGATCAAAATATCTTTAGAACTAAAACAGTATATAATTTGTTACCCACCGTCTGTAGTAAGAAGAAAGGGTTGAGCACCGATAGCTATGCACATACCATAGAACAAGTAAAGGATCAATGTAGCGGTGATATACACTATAGTGTTACTACTAACTTTTGTTTTATCAACCACCTGCTTGTTATATTTAACCTTTTTCTCTTTTAATAGAACCTTATCATTGTCTGTCTGAGATCTGATTAAAGAGTTTTACAGCAACAGGGGGGGGGGTTGGTGAAGTTTTGTGGAGGATAGATATTTTATACACCCCTCCCTAGAAGGGGTCAGAAATCTTTTGTGCATTTGTCATTCAACGTAATGGTAATCCACAGGCTATTTCACTAAAGGCAGGTGACACCATTTTTCTCCCCCCACAAAATACACCAACCCCCCGTGATAAATAATGACCACTCCCTCAGGAAGTACAGATATTCAGGAGCACCATACACTTGTTTTTGTCGAGCCCAGCCATTCGCTCCACTGCTTAGTTGTATGCAACTCACTTGTGTATTAGATGCACACATCTGAAAAGTGGAAAAACGGATTTAGTCTTAACACGTTCTCACATCAATAGATGTACACACTACTAGAAGCATACATGTATCAACATATGAAAAGATCATTGGAATGTGCATGTTCATCTTTCAGAGTAGAAGTGAATGAAAGGAAATCTAAAAAAGGAGAATTCTGCCATTCAATTTCTCTTAAGACAGCAGATCTATGTCCTAAAGCAATTCATCTCATACATAACATCATTCAGATCTTGCCCTGTAAATTCCTAGGAGGACAAGACAAGATGGAGTGAAGGTGGGATTGTGTAAGATAGAGAAGCATGGGGTGTGAAGTGTCTCACTTTGCTCACGGGGAAAGAGCAATGTTTTGTTTCGCCTCTTTCCTCCTACACACTGCTTTGTTTTTGTTTCATCCCCGGGAAGTCTTTTGTTCCCTGCTTCCTCCTCAGCATACATTGTCAGACCTTTAGATGGTATTATGACTGTGAGACTGCAAGCGCTACACAATTTACCCATTCACACTTGGAAAGGGCATAGACAGCTGTACTGATAGTGTTTTAACATTTTCACATTTAAATCATGACATATTTTATGTTAGCTGAAATCCCTACAGGATCCATGGATCAAAGGTCAAAACATAGAGCGACACTGGATGAAACATTCCTAATGTATGGTCTGCATGACGTACATACATGAAGACTGCTACTGTTGTGGGTGAAAGTAGTGCTTACATAGTTTGTACATGTATTGCAGCACAGTAAGAGGTAGTTTCCCTCACTAGTACAGGGGTCAGCACTGAGTAGTAAACCTGCCACAGTCAACCCAGTTTTAGTCATCCAACTGTCATCATTTCGTTAAAGTTTATGGACGTTTTCACAGATAAAGATAGTTCATACTGTCTCAAAACTAGAGAAGTAGATATACATTAATGTAAACTAAACACACATGGGTTCAGATTTAAAAAGAGGATTGAGGTGGTATTCCAGCTTCAAGACACTAGGCACTAGTATGGGTCCCCTCCTCTATACAGCAGAGTCCATAAGCAGTCTCACCATCTAACTAAGCTCTAACCATGTTTTAGAGCTAATTATAAACTAGTACTCAGAAAGTAATCAACTCATACATGCCCTAACTTACCCTCTTAGCAGGGTGGTTTGTCTTTTGATATGGTGGAACTAGATGAATTTTTGCTGGATTTTCATGAAAAAATGTGCAAATAATGGTTCTATTTTACTCAAAACTTTAAATTTAAATGAGTCGTACAACAACATTTACCATACGTTCATGATTTACTCTCCAGATACCTTAATAGTAATCCCTCCCTAGTTATGGGCATGTCATATATTACCCTTCACACTAAGAGCTTGACGCTTCTACATTCTTGTCTTCCGAATGGCCCTTTAGTTCACTGTCAGTGACATTTTATCCCGCCCCCGTCCTCCCACACATCCCTTTGTACCTGTCTCATCACCAACAAGATTTTGTACCCCCTGCCTCCTCTCCCTACAATAACAGGGTATTTCGAATGACAGCTTCTTAGTCTCATGTTGACCTTTACACACTAGCTGAAAGCATAGAAACTTCCATTGACAATGTTCTTCCCTTTTTAACCTCTGTGTACCTACATCGGCTGATACTCCTAGCTTTAAACTGTACAGGGGACTGTCATCATATACGAGGCAAAATATTTGTATTGTATCAGAATGCTTTGCTAGTAAAATCGTACAGGATGCAAAGACTGCTCATATTTTCTCTACTATACAATTTCTAGCCTATCTCATCCTAATAGTAGTCTAATTTTGAGACATGATAATCTATGCCATACTGTATGTACATTGTCGATGTGGATTTTCTCTAACCAGAGACCCAGAGGGTATAGATGCAACATCATAACATATTCAGGCAGTAAGAATTACTCACTCTTATTCAACAAACTGGTGGATGTTTTTATTTTCCATTCAGTATTCTCTCACAGCACCACTGATATAGAACACCTGCCCCCTATTTGTCCAAGTACCTCAGATTTACTACCCCAGGGCCTGTCGGGTATATGCCGCCTGTGGATTTATGAGTAGCTACCATTTAGTGTCAATTTCACACTCCCCTAGTTGAGCCCCCTACATGCCCATATCTATGCATGCTTTCACCTTGGGGCTTATAAACCAACCATACCAAATTGATCCCGTACACTGCTGCATAGCAAATGGAGGCTGATATTTAGAGGCAAAGAACTGACCCACAAAGGGTGGGTGTAATGGCCAGTGGTGAGAGCATGTGACATTTGTCACTTGCCAGAGCAGGGTGCGCTGTTGACGGGTATGCATGCTACACATACATATAAATAGAGCATTGCTTTACGCTACATTACTGAAGATTTACTCTTAGCACTCACCAGCTAGGACATAGATATACAGGAGGCGGACTGGAAATGCCTTAATGTGAATTAATTCTGCAATTTTAGGCCCATACTCATAATACCCTGTTTTTTCATATTTCCTAGACTTGGATTTGTTGAATTTACCAGTGGGGAGAAAGTCCCAATGTCAGTCGGTGTAATAGATATCTAACCTGTAATAATCAGTATGGGACACATCATACTGACTGATATCACTGATGATGCTACATGGAATGCCTCATTGAATACATAGAAAATAACTGGGGCCAAAAAAAGGGTTTGTTTCAGGCCACCCGACTGACCCTATCAAAACAGGGCCAACCCTACTTGGGGGTCAATTTGAGGTATAGTACAGTATAGAACAGTATAAAGTGGCATATTTCCCTTCAGGCGAATATTGGCTCGCTTGTTAATTATACAAATTAACAGGACTCACATGCTAGACCTATTCAGTTCCATCCCACCTTGCACCTCACATACCCTACCCCTCATTAACCCGGCCTCATTAGATCTGGTCTCTAAAACTTTAAGGACAGCACAGCACTTTCATACAATATTATTATGTTGTCATTAAAAGGTTGCATTCAAAAAACATGTCAAACATTCAAGCTTTAGACCATCTGCATTATGATGGCAAATTAATGTGAAGCCTTAAGGTATCATGTTCTCCTTAAATAGTTAAGCCAGACACTAGTGCACTCCATCAGCTGGCCCTGGAGTTAAGAAAACCCGATCAGCAGACGCCTCCCCCTCCTAATCTACACTCTTGCTTACCACATTACCGTTCTGCAGTTCCCCTTGTTGGTTTTTAAACCACTGGTTAATTAGCTTTTCTTATCACAGTTGAACTACAGCTACTGGTAATGACATTTAGTGATGCTGTTGAGAGGTGATGGTGTGTAATGATATAAGTTATATATTGTATATGAAGTTATAGTGGATCCTCTCCCTGGATAGTGAATTGCCTTAATAAGCTACATATAAGTCACCTTAAATTTTGTGAAGCTAGGTCCCAATGGGGATGTCACATGTGCATCATAAATTGATAACTTGCCATTGTTTACTGTCAGATGTACACTGACGTTTTTTTTCCTTCTATATGATCATATTGCTGAACGTTCACCTGTCTAACCATTAGACTATAAGCAGCAAAGATGTGTGCATGTATCCCTCTGGACTAAGGCCCTAATAACATGCCCATGTCATAAAGTCTCTGCATAACCAAGTCTCAGATCTAATGGACAATGATAGCAGCAGTGTAAGTATCAACCTGCTATGTATCATTATACAACTAGAAAAAATAGCAACCCTTAAACCCAACCACTTAGGGTCCTACATATCATAACATACAGCTGTTATTAGAGTAATACAGAAAAGCTGTGCATGATAAATGTGCCTCAGTAATTGGTCAATGTGGCTATAAATTTTGTAAAAGAAATTTGGATGCGTATTCTGTGCAAGTATCTAAGAATGATATTATCTAACGTGTCTGGTACTGTGGCAGCTTCTTTACATAAGTACTAGTACATTTCGTTCCCCTTGATTGCTATGGCTTGAGTAATTGGCAGATGCTAATGTATCGGAATTCCATCACCATTACAAATATGCTGGAGCAGAGTGAATTATGATCAAACACGTTAACTAGAAAGTGTATCTGCTGTCAGGATGCCTCCCCCATCACATTTATATTTGGGTAATAACATTCCCCCTGCAGATATTTGCCATTATGCATCACATTTAGTATGTCTATGATTCTCCACAGCATCAATAATGTATGAGTCCTAGTTCATACTCATGCCCATCCTGTATATCTTTCATGGCATAGGTTCATTTCAAAAGATAATTATATATCCTCAGATGATAAAACAGAAGTATTGCACATCAGGCATTATTAAATGCGAACATAAGTAGAGAACCGCTGATGATACACATAAAATAGTCTGATTTACAGAACATATTAGTGCAGTTCTTTTTTCACCTATGAGGCATTAATCAAGTTATGAGAAGTTCGTTTTAATAAGGAGCAGCAGTGGAATTATATTCCCTGTGCTTATGATCAAATTATCTTTGTCAACAAGGGGATACTAGAAGCACTTACATCTCTGCAGAGGCCTGCAAGCATAATTCTGGAAACTAAATTCTGGAATCTTAATGTTACAGTTTCCTAATGCTGGTATCCTGTATTGCAGAATCCACACACTGCTGTATCCTAAACTAAACGATGTAGACCGCCAGAGGAGAGACAAGTGGCTATCTAGATTAGTCTAATTGGTTGGATAATTGAAAAGGAAGTGCAATGTATTGATCATGATAAGACCCCGTCACTACAGGGTATGGGTATGTAAGTGAGTGATCGTGTTCATCACTAGATATAATATGGAGTCATTCTACTTATGGATGTACAAGGTACAGAACATATTGCTATGTTCCCTGAGACCAGATTATCATCATCAGGGGAAGTCTGAGTCTACGTGGTTTGATAATTGGATGTAGAAGTGTAGGGCATATATTGTGATAAAAAGCTGTCACTGTAAGGTATAGAGAGCATGATGAGTGAGGGTTTCATTTAGCATTCTGTACGGCTGCTAAGGCCAAAAAAACACCTTTGTTTCAGATCACACGACCGACCCTATCTAAACAGGGCCGACCCTACGTTTTTTTATGCAATTTGGAAGGAATTTTAATATTTAGACTTTTTTAGGGTCAATTTTAGGTTTACAAAATTTTGGAAAAAAATCTCTCCATTTTTACACTTTTTTGGGTCAATTTAAGAGGGGAAGTAAAAAAAATTAATTTTGGCCTAAAGCTAAAACCAATGACAAAAAACACATGACATCGCTGCATGTCCCACCTCTACTGCCTCTATAAATGCTGTCATAAGGTGGGACATGCCGGGATGTAATATGTGACCATGTCATTATTTCCGCCTGAAGCGGGAGAATATGTGTCTAGACTTCAATCTAGTAGCCGAGTTAATTGGAAGGGAAGTGCAGTCAATGTATCATGATAAACGGCTGCCATGTAGAGGAGAAAGATTGGGGATATATGTCATCAATCATTATTCGCTCCTACAGCTAACAACATGGTAATTTTCCCCTTCTGAAAGTGATGCTGTCATCCATAATATACAGTGAATCTTGTCTCAAATAAAAGCTCGTTAACATGAGGCAATATTCAAGTTTCATTTCAGTCATTTTATTTTTTGTACCTACTGGTAGTAATCTTGGTAAGAACTGATTTTGATAATATCACAATGGTCTTAATCGTATCAAGCTTGGCTGTTGTCTGTAGCATAATTATTATTAGGCTTAAGTTGATATCAAGGTAAACTGAATGCTGCCTTACTACTAGTTCTCTGTAGTGAGTGCCTTCCAACTGGGACGGCGAAACATTTAGATGGTGAAGGTAAATATCTGGCAAATAATCAATACTACACAGAGTTAGAGAATGCCACACATAACTGCTCATACATGCTACTTGGTACAACAAGAAGTGTTACACCAAAAGAATCTAGAGTGGCTCCCCCTATCTTCTATCACTGTAAAGTGTCAGCCCGGGTGTCAGCTCGTCCATCAGGACTGTCGGCCTCCATGTCAGACATATCACTCAGCCGGGCGTGGAGCACCGCTCCGAATTGTGTTGTTCACATGTGCTCTCTTTAATCCAGTCTCCTGAACTCTCTATGAAGTCAATCGCTCAGGCCTCCCAGATCCAGGCAAAAAATTATGAAGGTGTCTTGGCAGTAATCCATCAGGTGATATTCTTATATGCTCATCCTAATTGCAGTAGTGTGGCAACATTATCAACTATGCCATACTATATTTACACAATTTGGATCTTCTCTAACCAGAGAAAAGGGTATAAAAGCAATATCAAAACATATTCAGGCAGTAAAAATTATAAATCACTGACTCATATTTGATAAGATGAGTAATGTATTATTTTTCTTTCTGTATTCGCCCACAGCACCAATGACATAAAACAACTACCCAATATTCCCTCTAGTACCCTGGATTTACTACCCTGGGGCATGTTGGGTATTCTGGATTATTCATGAGAAGCTACCATTTTGACCTGATTTCACACTAACCTAGCAGGGGCCCCTACATACACATATCTATGCATGCTTTCCCCTTGGGGCTCATTCACTAAGCATACCAAATTGATCCCATACACTGCTGCATAGGAAATGGAGGCTGATATTTAGAGGCTAAGACTGGATTGGCAAAGTGTGGATGTAATGGAGGGTACTCAGATATGTGACATTTGTTACCAGCTAGAGCAGGGTGCACAGTTGGGTATTGCCATGGTGCTACTAATACTTAATCAAGTCTGGGCTTAGGCTATATTCCTGCAGATTTAGCCTAGAACTTAACCAGCTATAGCTATAAGATTGTGAGATTACCCTTGTGAAATGTACCTGTAATTTGCCACATAGTCTGAAACCTATTGGGATACAGCCTTGATACACTCTATTTTTCTCAGTCAAGGATGAATAAAGAGTAACGATCATAACTCCACTTAAACTTTTATTTTTTAAAAGGTTTCATTTTGGGCAAAAATTATCTATATTACATATTTTTTCACCAGGTTCAGCTGGCCGTTCCGCTACCTGGGCCCATATGGAAATGTCTGATGTATGAATGTGGGTTTGGCAGGAACAGGTATAATGCCTATCTCAGCTCAGTGGCAGGTATGCAGGAAGATACATAGTCATAATTATATAATACACTATAATATATGATATAGAAGGGCATTGGAAATTCCATATGCTCCTTAATTTCTTGATGTTTCAAATAGGTCTTATTGCATCTTAGTGGACGGCCAGATAAAAACGTGGCCCTTTGAAAAATACATTTTGATTTTGCAGTGTGTATTTATTCATAAAATGATGTTTCAAAATACAACAATCAAAACGCATCGGAGCTTCATGGTGTTACATAACCAAATTTGTCGCAGATGCAGTATGGGACTAGTGCCCTGCAAATTAGTGTTTATAGAAAGATACTTGTGGGTATCAACGCTGATTAATACTGGTGAGAACACACAATTGCTAAATATGCAGAAGCTTAACATGGCTTCTAAATTCCTTGACATTCGCTTATACAGACACATCATTCCTCCCTTGTTGGGAGTAAAAACATGGGGCTTTGGTGAAGAATTTGGTGAAGAATCCATGGTTTAATGCTTTGTAATAAAGGGACCATCTTGCAATTTTCAAGCTAGTCCCCGATCTCCATATCAATAGTTTGAACCCTAGTGAGATATAACGTGCCATGTATGCATAGGATATTGGGAATTATCTTGAGGTATATAATCAAAGTAATCTACTGTCATTAAAAACACATAAAAACCTTGTTTTATGTGGAAAAAGAGTGTAGGATCTCTGTAAAATGTCCCACCAGGTGGGATGCTTTTACTCTGGTATGATACCTTCAATTGCTTTTCTCATAAACACATATGGAAAGATGTGGAGCGATTTGCAAGGTTTTGCTATGGTTGTCTGAGATTGTATGTAATATCTTCAATGCAAATTCATTTCACACATAGTTTTTTAAATACTGCTTTAATAGTATTTGTTGAATATGTCAGTTAAGGAAAAGTCCCTATGCCCAGGTCCCAATGTGATTTAGTTTAATGCATATATTGTGTGAAAATTATGCCATATCCATATTGGACATTCACTTCCCATCACAACACAATCATTACCAATATGCATGAACATAGATTGCCAGATCTGGCTGGAAGCAGTGCACCAATACAAGTAGTTAATGGAGGCTGTAACACTGTCCACACAGATACTAATTGCCAATCAGCCTGCCAGCAATTATAGAGGTCTGATGGGAATATTACTGACGATGCTAGATACAAGGCCTCATGTCATACCTAAACCAAGATGACCAAAATAGCAATAGGTATGAGAATACAGATGACCATACTTTGATACAGGACTAAAACTGTTATAATCTCCAGCATGAAATAAACCTACTCATAGGCATATTTCTGCTCAGGCATGCAAAGACTTGCTTGTTAACAATATAATTACCAGGATCTAGTCCCAAAACATGTTCAGCCAGACCAAAACTTGCACCTCACATCCCCTACTCCTCATTAACCAGGCCTTATTAGCTTTGCTACCTTAAACCTTTCAGGACAGCGTAGTGCTTTTATACACCAAACTATCATGTCTTATACATAATGTATCAATGAAATGGCATTCAAATAGCACTCAAAATAGCAAGCTTGATACTGTCTGATAGAAATGGCAAGATGCCCCGATGAGGGGCAAGCAAGATACTTTCTTATCCTGCATTGCTGTATTATGATGGCAAATGATGGTGAAGCCTTTAGGTGTCATGTTTCCTGAAATGGTTAAGCCGGACACTAGTGATCTCATCCGCTTCATTAGCTTGCCTAAGGCCAAATAAAAAGAAGGTTTGCTTTTGGTCACCCGACAGGGCCTAATAAAACAGGGCCGACCCTTCCTTTTTTTCATGCAATTTTGAAGACACTTTCATATTTTTATACATTTTTTGTCAATTTGAAGATTTACACTGTACTTTCATGTTTAAAAAAATAAAACAAAATAAAAAAAATATCCAACCTACCAACGCTAGACTTTCTCCCAATATTACCTAAAACATAACTTTATTTTTGGTCTTACCTTCACGCTCCCTTCATTCATTACCCTTCTGTAGCTTCCCTTGCTAGTTTTTAAACCAGCGGTTAATGAGGTTTTCTTATCACAGGCAAACTGCAGCCTCGGGTAATAACATTTAGAAATACTGTTGAGTGAACATGGTATGTAACAATAGGAGTGGTACTTCCTAGATGAAGTATAAGGCAGCCAGTTAAATTCATAAAGAAGCTACCTATAAGCTACCCAAAAGTCTCTGAAGCATCCTCTTGAAAAACAAACTACCCTACAATTGAAGATACATTGTCAGCTAATTGTGGGGGATTTTTTATTTTCATCAGGTTTCCATATACAATGTGGCTGTAAGTCTATACTAGGATTGTGATATTATTTCATTTATATCTCATGACAAATGGCTTTCCAATGATAATGGGACTGTCAATTGATAAAGAAATGGCCAATGGAAGTCTACATTGGGTTTATTTCATAACTTGATTTTGGGTCGATTGAGGTGTTAATGTATCTTTAACTGAAAGCTTCTTTAGAGTTTCTACATTTATTGTTTAAAGTTATGTTCACTTGAATGTTTACTTGAATGTTTCAATGCCTTTCCATCTTCGAAGTTACTACGTTGACCCCGCCCAATGAATATATGATGTGTACTTCAGCATGAGGTAACAGTAATGCATATATAATTTGAGAAAGATAAATGGACATGGTATTATAACAATGTTAGAGAACTTAACTTAATTTAAGGTACTATATAAATCATATCTAAAGAAATAGAGTCTCATTTTGAAGTATCGATTTTGTATATGTTAAGGCGATAGAATCCTCCAGTCAATGTGGTAACCTTTCCTGTCAACTTATAATTAAAGAAGTCTTGGCCATGTAATCCAGTCCTTACCCACACTCTCACTTCCCTCATTACCCTCCTGCAGCCTCTCCCTTTAGTTTAAAACCCCTTTGCTTATCACAGATAAAACTTGCACCTCCTGGATGCCACTTCATTGACAGTAATGAGGAAAGGCTGTACTTGTATTAGTGGCAAGATATTATGAATATAATGGAAATTAGCAAAGGATACTCTCATAGCACCCCCCGCAATGCCTTATACATTTAGGAAATGCCAAATGCCTATCTGCACTTTGTTATTTTACCTAACTGTGCTGAGTGCTGCTTTGTAGTTTTTGCACTAATTGCGTGCACCGCTTCCAGTCCTTGTAATCGGCACCTTAAATTGATTGCCTTTCGATATTCATAAGCTTTAAATATAATCTGCTGCTGAAGGATGTTAATTATGTGTATGTCTAGCCTAGCACTTAATTGGAAAAGTTATTTTCTACTTGATCGTCTCACTCCTCCATGAAGATAGGCGCATTATAAAGTGATAACTTTACATGACCAAGTAAGGTATTCGGGGATATAGCCTGACCTTTCTATATGAGTCTTTTTAATGAGTCTCTGAAAATGAACTCACTTAGCCCAGGCTACCAACATGATGTCTAGAACTGATAGCATAAGATGATGGATTATGAGGATAATTTGACAAGGACAGGTGTAGAAGGCATCATAGCAACGCTACATAACTTGAACTAAATGAGGACATGACATTTCATGATGCTGTACAATTCCCATGCAAATGTACTCAAGGCCTATGCAAATGTAGTAAGAGTCTCCGTACAAACTGATAATACAAGTCCTAATTATGATTAGTCAAATATAGAGCACAGAGATCACAAAAGAAATGATGCCCAAAATTGAATCATACACAACTTATATCTAGCTATCTAACGAAGGGCAAATCCCCCGTCCTAAATTGGTATTCTGATTGAGCATGTCCGTGATGAAGAACCTTGAGTGCTAAATCAGTACCAAGACATCAATTATGGAGGTAACATTGGAGCAACATATACATGGATGTATTTTATGACCTAGTCATCATTTCTGCTTTGAGTAAGAGAAATAGGTGTCTAGACATGAATGACAGTACAGCCCATGTATCATGATAACATGCTGGCACTGCAGGGTATGGAGATGAAGGGGAGAATAAGTGGGGGTATATTTCATCATTTTTCCCTATTGCCTCCTTGGGCCAACAAAATGGAGTCATTCTATTATAGAAGTAGATGATGGTGATTATTCATGGTTAATTTATATATGTGGCTTGTAATTTGATACAATCTGTCCATCACAGCCATTTTCAGTATTTCGAATGTATATATGTGGAGTGAACAACGAATCTTTCCATTTTAAGTTAATTGCCAACCACAAAATAAATGTGCAGTAGTGTGTAGTTCTCGTAAATAACATCTATTATTGTAGACACACAGACCGCTGCATACAAGGACAGCGCAGTATTAATCAGTAATCATTTCCTGCTGTAGCGGTGTAGGCCTTATCTGATTGGCAGCTGCCCCACAGTTACCTTGAGATGTTGGCTTCCAGCTCCTCCCAAAGCAATGCCTCACATACATGCAATGTCTCACCTGCTGTGATTTCACAACCCTACATGAACATGAACGCAGTACTTAGTTAGGCCAAAAGAAAAGATTGTGTCCAGGTACCATGGCCCAAAAAAATATGGAAAAATTTTTCAAAAGAAATTTGGATAGTGTCAAAAAAATAGGGTCGCTAGGGATACCTGAACACCATTCTTTTAGTTGGCCTTATAGGGATATCTAAAATGCAGGAGGATGCAATGTTATGTAAACATAATCATGTGCTTCAATTCAGATAAGAAACACAATATGCCTGTTCATCTATTTTAATTGCATTTACTGTGATTCGCTTTCTCTATTTCTCTTCGTAGATCATGTAATCGTAAGATGATGCCATCAGATCCAAAAACTGTAAAGAAAAGAGACTAGAAACCAGGAAACAGAGCACATCTGAAAGACATAACTGTGTTCTACCGTTCTGGTTTGATGTTGTTGGAATACAAGGAGGCCACCAGATCATGTCTATTCATTAAATTGAAAGCAGGGATAGGTAGAAGTAGTAGGAGTGTCACCTATACCCACCAGGCTTTCACGTCACAAAGCAATTAAAGGCTCATTAACAGGCTCAGGGGTGAATGAACTAGGACTCTCAAGTGCACTACTATGGCGCCTCCTGGTGTAGTATTGGGACATCTATACTGGAACTCTCAAGTGCACTACTATGGCGCCCCCTGGTGTAGTATTGGGACATCTATACTGGAACTCTCTACTGTATCACTAGGGCGCCCCCTGGTGTATTACTTTAGTGTCTCAATACTTGGGAAAATCAGTTTATGTCCTTGCCACAGTCTGTTAATGTGGATGATTAGTTAATTGATGCAAGCAGTGTAGAATGAGACAGCAACAGGTACACGTTATAACATGCTCTGATAAGCAGACACAGCTAAATATTATTTCAGTAGCTGTTATGTTTAAAGCTCAGTGTGGAAACATCCCTTGACTAGAGCTGACAGGCTGCCATAATGTGGATCACTTCATCACTTTATCACATGTGTTATCTTCTTGATGTAGGGAAATAGTAATCATGGCTACTACTTGGTCAGCTGAAGAGCTGGCTAGAGTTGTTTCAAGATTTAACAACAAACCTACCCTTATACATTGGGCTTCAAGTCAAGGAGTGCTTGGACATATACTCATTGTAGAAAGGCTTCAACAGATAGATAGAGAAGGGGTGAGGAACTTTGTCATATTTCTATATTTTCATTTACTTGTAATTGCAGATCAATGTTTTTCTATTTAAAAATAAATATATGTTTGTTTTTATAGCTCTCCAATGTTGTTGATGATCAATGGTGTATATCTGAACAAGAATGGAAGAGGATAGTTCTTCAATTTGATAGTGCTACTAATCTTAGAAACTTCATACGACAAAATGGGATGGTGACGGAGGCCACCCTATTGTGCAACAAAGACTTCAATATTTGGATTACTTCAACAGATCAGGATCGTCACCAGTGAGTATTACACTATTTCTTACTTTATATTTGACTCACATGCATCACTGGGTATTTTATCAAACAACTGAAATGATGTGGTTTTATCTCATGTTATTTCAGAGTGATGCAGCACATTATGTTCCTCACATGGTTCATCAGATATCACAACTATTCTCTAGTGAGGATGCAGTCAAGGAATGGAGTACTGCAGAAAATTGTCAGCAACATCCAGATGTCATTAACCGGCTGGTTCAAATATATAATGGCATGGGTGATGTTGATTCTACTCCTCTCTGGAAGAGGTTGATTGATGAATCAGCTTCGGTGACAGAATTAGATGAATTTGTAGATGCTAATAACATTCCAGAAGATGATGTCTATGTCAAAGCTAGGCGAGACTATCTAGAAAACAGCGGGAAGTGGCTACCCGTGAAGAGAAGGGTGAATTACATTTTCTAAGAATAAATATTTTGTTCTAAGCATAATTATGTTGAATTTGTAACACTTCATTGCAACATCTCGTCCTCAACTTAATGCAGGCTTCAGCAGTTATTATCCTTTTTGCTTCTAATGGCATATTGCTAATGTGTTTGCATATAATATATTTATGAATAACTTATATATTTCAGAGGAAAAGTAGGAAACATCGTTGTCCTTTCTGTCCAGATGCTTTTGTTAACAGAGCTGATTTACATCTACATTTGCAAAGTCATGATACTTCCACAATGCAACTACCTGAAACATCTAGTAATGTAGTGAATGATGTTTCTGAAGTTCAACTAGCTGCAATTCCTACTAATGTACATATCGATGCCTCTCCACTTCTCAATGCTCCCCATGCCGCTGCTATTGGTATCTCTGACTTGAACCTCGATGTTGAAAATGATCATCCTTCAAACTCACTTCCAGTGGACTTTGAAACCGATGTTTCTGATCTCCCTAAACGAGTGAGTCTCTTATTCATTGTGTCAAATTATATTACTATACTATTTCTTCACTGATCTATCCCTAAATATATTTATGAATTCTTTTATGTCCGTCTTTTCTTTCAGAGAACTCCTTTGAAGTTTGTATGTCAAGCTTGCAAGGAAAACTTTCATAGTCGGCGTATGCTATATTACCACCAGGGGATACAACATGGTCGTGGTGATCTTCAACAAAACCCGTTTGATGAGAATGTGTGGTTAGATGAAAATGGTGTAGTAATAGATAAGTTGAAGAGAGTTTTTCAATCTAATCTCAAACATATATTAGCACCTCATACAAGAGGTCTTATGTCTACAGATTATAATTTTCCTACTAGGGATTTAGCAGGGGGAGTGGATGAGATAATAAAAAACTTTGATGAAGTATACAAAGACCGAAAGAGTACATTTAAAGTCAACATGGCATTGGGCATCATTCTGACAGATATTGAGTCTCCCGATTATAGATACTTCATTCCATACAACAACAAAACATTGTTTCCAGATGCTATATCAGTATCAGGTATACATGACGTAGGCAGAGTACACGATTTGATAAGAGCAATCAACATTGAGGAATACCTAAAAGGTCATAGAGAGGAGACTAGATGGAAACCTTATATGGTGACTAATATAGTTTTTTTCGTTGAGAAGACAGGCTTTCATTTAGGTAAAGGTGTTAAAATACCGGATTATATCAAGGACAAAAAGTGCATTGAAACATTAGAACATGTTCCTGGATCTACTAGTCATTACTATAATGATAACTTGTGTATTTTCAGATGTTTAGCTTTAGAAATGATGAAACATGATGGGAATTTAGCCAGACAACAATTAAATGTGGTAGTTAGGAAGTTGTACAAGAAGTGGGCTGCATTCTTGAATAATTGCATTACTCCTGTTCCTAAAAATTATCAAGGTGTTACTTTAGAAGCATTACCAGACTTTGAACAATGTTTTGAAATTTCTATATACATTTTTGAATTACAGTCAGATCACAGTGCCGTGTTGAACTATAGACCTACCACTAGACACAAGAAGATCTTGTACATGAACCTGTATGAGAACCATTTGTCATACATCAAAGATTTCTGTGTGTATGCTCATAAATATGAATGTCCTTCATGTCATATGCATTATAAAAGGTTAGGTGACTATAAGAGACATGTGTATACATGCAATAACAGAACAAACCTAAAACATCCTGGCGGATTCTTTTCTGCTGACAAGACAATTTTTGAAGAATTAGAAGAGTATGGTATAATTGTACCACATGTAGACCGACAATTTGAATGGTATAGTGTGTTCGATTTTGAATCTATGTTGGAGCGGGTGTACATCAATCCAACAGCTAAATTATCATGGAATCAGCGCCATAAACCAGTTTCAGTTTCAATTTGTAGCAATGTGGTAGATAACAACAATAACAAATCATTTCTACAGCCTGTATGCTTTATCAATGAGGATTTAGATATGTTGCTGACTCAAATGTTCAGTCATCTCAATGAGATACAGAAATGCAGTAGAGAATTAGCTATGAAGAAATGGGGAAATGTGCTTGTTAAGTTAGACGAGTTGAAAACTCATTGGAAGCCAACGGTTATAGCAGAGAATTTAGACAGTTCAAAAGATGCAGACGAAAATGAGTCTGACTCGGATTCGGTTTCAAGTAGTGAGAATGATCCTGACTATATTCTTTTTCAAGAAGAAGAAGAAGAAGACGAAGAAGAAGGTGGTATTGATATTGAGTTTGAGTCAGAGCATAACACAGAAAAAAATGGTGATCCTGCTGCACTGCATTCCACTAACACTGTAGAACCTTACACTGATTCAGAAGCATCTCAAACAAAACTAGAAGGAAAAGAAGAACATAGATTAGGTAAAACTATAATGTTCAATAAATTGAATCAGTTGGAAAGTAAAATGCAAATGTACATAGATCAACTACCCATCTTAGGATTTAATAGTTCTTCCTATGACATAAACCTTATTAAATCAAAACTATTTTCCTTTCTCAAGTTTGATACAAAAGAAGAGAAACAAAGCAGTTATGTCATAAAACGGAACAATTCATATTTGAGCATATCAAACTCACAATTCAAGTTTATTGATGTACTACAATTCTTGTCACCAGGTTGTTCATATTCTCGTTTCTTACAAGCTTATGACACTGATGAATCTAAGGGTTTCTTTCCATATGATTTTTTTGACAACATGAATAAGCTTGATCTCACTGACTTACCTTCTCATGACTCTTTTTATTCCCATTTGAAAGAGAGTAATATATCTACAGAGGAGTATGAATATCTTCAAACAATATGGAAAGAAAATAACATGAAGACTTTCAGAGACTTTCTGATATGGTACAACAACAAGGATGTAGCACCTTTTGTTCAAGCTGTAACAAAAATGCAGAAATTCTATTTTGATAAAGGAGTAGATGTTTTCAAAGTAGCGATATCAGTTCCAGGAATAGCTAGAAGGTTACTTTTTAAATCTTGCACAAGCTCACAGACTAATTTTGAAATATTTGGTCCACTGCATGATGATCTATATGCTACTTTCAAAGGTAACATAGTTGGAGGTCCTTCCATAGTTTTTCATAGATATCACAAAGCTAATGAAACTATATTAAGAGAAAAAGAAGGAGAAGACAACGCAGGGAAAAAGAAATGTCAGCGGATCCTAGGCTATGATGCTTGTGCTCTTTATTTATACGCGTTAGGTCAAGCTATGCCTACAGGAGCTTTTGCTCGTCGCTGTGAGAGCACTGGTTATAAAGTAGAGAGACAGACTAGATACCATAGCATGTATGAATGGTTGAGGTGGAAATCTCACACAGAAAAAATTGACATAATGCATAAACTCAATTCTACTACAGAAAAGAGGATAGGTCCCTACTTAGTAGATGGTTACTGTGCCTTCAATAATACAGCGTATGAATTTCATGGTTGCTATTTCCATAGTTGTCCTTGTCAAATAGGGAGAACTAATGAGAAAGAACGAGTAAAACGCTACAACAACTCTTTGAAAAGAATACAATTCATACAAAATGAAAAAGTGAATACTGAAGTCATCTGGGAATGTGAGTATAATCTATTGAAGATTCAAAATCCAGAAATCTCAACTTTTTCTATACTACCACCATTTTCACGTGACACTCCTGGAAAACTATCTATGAAACAAATATTAGACGCTGTGAAAGCAGAAAAGCTGTTTGGAGCTGTAGAAGTTGACATTGCAGTGAGTTTGTGGTTACTATTACTATCTATCCACTATATGTAACATATTGTCTCTCCCTTCTATCACTCATATCTTCTTACTTTTACTATCAAGTTTGAATATATGTTAAGTAGCTAGCATAATACACACACATACACCTATATATATATAGTATGTATTTATGTATGTATGTATGTATGTATGTATATATATCACTTTCACAATTTTTATTTGTACATTCTAAAGGTTCCAGAAAAATGGTCAGATGATGGTTTTCGGCATAGTATGACTCCGATGGATTACTTCTCAGAAATGTCTCCTTTGTTCTGCACTTCTTCTATTCCATTTGATGTAATTGGGGATCATATGAAAGAATATGTAGAGAAGAAGAATCTCAGTAAAGTGAGTAGAAATGTTTATTAACTGTTTTATTTCTACTAACATACTATATAAAACCAGTGTATTCATCAACTCAATGAATGTGATAAACAAATACAATAAATGAATTCTAATATTAGTCTACTTCATACTTTCAGAAACCGAGGAAGTTGCTAGTGGGAGGATTAAAAGCTAAGAAGATTCTTTTGGCTACACCTCTACTTAAATGGTATTTGGAGCATGGCTTACAAGTCGGCAAAATTTATCAAGTAGTTGAGTTTACTCCAAAACAATGTTTCAAAAACTTTCAAAATGATGTGACTGAAGCTCGCAGAGAAGGTGATGCAGACAACACTAAAAGCATCATTGCTGATACCATGAAACTGATTGGTAATAGTGGTTATGGATCCCTTATCATGGACAAAGAAAGACATACTAAAGTAGATTACGTCAAAGGTGTTAGAAAAGCGACAATGAAAACAAATGAGCCAGTATTCAAGAAATTATCAGAATTAGACAATGAATTGTTTGAAATAGAATCTGTGAAAAAAGAGATAAAATTAGATTTACCCATCTACCTAGGATATTTCATACTGCAATATGCTAAACTTAGAATGTTAGAATTCTATTTTGATTTCATTGACAGTCACATAGATAGGAAGGACTTTCAATATATGGAGACAGACACAGACAGCGCCTACATGGCTGTGTCTTCTCCTACCTTGGAATGTATCACAAAACCGGAGAAGAAAGAGAAATATATGAAAACGTTATATCATTCTTGTCATATAAGTAATTTTGCTGCTAGCACAGACAATTGGTTTCCTAGAGAATGTTGCGCTATGCATAAGAAATATGATACTAGGACTCCAGGTTTATTCAAGCTAGAAGCGAGTGGAATAGAAATGATAGCACTTTGCTCTAAAACATATATCTTAAGAGATGAAGATGAAAGTTTAAAGTTCAGCTGTAAAGGCATAAACAAGAAATCTCTCACTTCTCCTATGAATGCTTATGAAGATGTGTTGAATACTACACTTAGCGGTTTTGGTTTGAACAAGGGTTTCCGAGCGCGTCTCAACACAGTGTTCACATATGAACAGATAAGATATGGATTAAGTTACTTCTATTGCAAGAGATTGTTGAACAGGGATGGTGTTTCTACCGAACCTTTGGATCTTACTCTGTCCCCTTGGGATATAAAGCCCAAAAAAGTATTTGGAACCAAATTCCACCCTCTTTCTAGCTATTATCCTTGTAAAATATTTATGTATGACCAGATATTCTCCTGTGCTGAAGACGCTTATAGACACAAGCTGATAGAATTCAACAAAGTAAAAAATCCTGTTGGGATAATAAAAGAAGAACGGTTGTCTCTTGTATGGTTGAGGAATCGTGACACTATTATGAAAGATATCATAATAGAAAAAATGAGATCAGTGCCAAAAGTTGCACAATATCTTAGAGATAGTTATGATGTAGAACTAGTGAATGGTACTAGAAATCGTTATTGGGGAACAGGAATGAGTGACAGGATGTGTGCACTGACAGATAATTATAGAGGGAGTAATAGACTTGGCTGTCTATGGCAAGAAGTGAGAGCTGCTTATAAGGACGAAATCAACAACATTAATATAAAGCAATGTGCTTTGTGTGGTATCCACAGACCCGATGTCAGATATCATGAAAATGAAAATGTTGATGCTTGTTATAATTGTATTGTATGAATAAAGATTGTACATATATACATTCCCTTTCACTTTATTGTTCATTTAATACAAGATGCTTGAAGTAAGCAGTCACGTGTTCAACTCACCCACTACTATACTGATAAGTGGAAGCACTGGTTCTGGAAAGAGTACATGGTTGAAAAAACTTTTGAAACATCCTGACCTGTTTTTAACCACTCCTAACAGGATTATCTACTGTTATGGGACATGGCAAAAAGGTTTTGAAGAGTTGACAAATGTTGAATTCAGAAATGGTATAGACATTCCAGAGACAAATTCTGACCTACATACCGTTATTATACTAGATGATTTAATGAATGATGTATTGAAATCAAAAACAGCTGAAGATTTATTTACTCAAGGCTCTCATCACAGAAATATTTCAGTTATTTTTTTAGTGCAGAATATGTTTCAACAAGGCAGGTGTGCAAGAACTATCATGTTAAACTGCCATTATTTAGTACTGATGAACAACACAAGAGACACACAGCAAATCAAACACTTAGGTAGACAGTTAGGAATAGAAAAAGCTGTAGAAGAAGCATATAGAGATTGCATGAAGACTCCTTATGGTTATTTACTTGTAGACCTTTCTCCTCACAACAACAGCGAGATCAAACTGAAAACTAATATATTTCCTGATGAAAGAGAGACTATAGTATATTTACCTAAAAAATGAAATATTCCCAGTTTTCTACTCTATTGAAACGGATCAATTCTTTTTCAGTTATATTACACAAAAGGAATGGGCATTTGTTGGCTGAATCAGGCTTTTTCTTTTTAGGAGGGAGAGATTCTGTTCAATGTTTTTGTTGTGGGATCATCTTGCATACTTGGAAAGCAACAGACATTCCAGACATAGAGCATTTCAGACACTCTCCTTGCTGTTCATTCATAAAAGAAAAGATTTGTCAAGATGGATACAACAACATAGATATGCTGTCTGTTGTGTTACAAGCTGTTAAGAGTTTATCATTAAAAATTGATGATCTCATTATTTCAAACAAGTCAAGCAGTGATTATGCAATAATGACTGAAGATGAGGTAGACATAACTAGCGCATGAAGATCAACAGCAATATAATAAGCGTCATATAGAAAATAAGATTATTCTTACTATGGCTGTCAGTCGAGTAAGACCTGCTTCAAGCTACATTCGACTCCTGCTAGAAACAACTTAAGACCAAGCTAAAATACTGTTAAGTTGTGCTACTACTATCCAGGTGGATGCCTTGTCAGAAATATTCTACAACCTCATTACTTTAAATATTCCACAACGTATGAAAAACTTGATAAATAGAAACAGAAAATTGTTAGAAAAGATTGCAAGGAAAAGTGCTAATTTCAAATCAAAGCTACGATTAATCAAATCTAATGCTGTTAGAATAATGAGAATATTAATGAGCGTGAAAGATTCTATACTACAATTGTTATGAGAAAAATGGTATTAATCCCATATGATGAATATATACAAAGGATAAGAGACAGAGCATATATACACACCAAAAATGTAGATCCTGCAAAAGAAGAAACTATTCCAGCAGAGACCACTAAAAATACTGAAGACGGAGAGATAAAGCAAGACAAACTAGAAGAATCTCTTATTTTACAACCTTTTGGAAAGCATCAACGCAGAAATGCAGAGTCAATTTTATCGTATGTTAAAAAGAACATGGGTTGGAACAATCTAGGCGAATTAGTATGTAATGAACAGGTTGTTGAAGGATCACATGTAACAGATTTGATCAAAGATTCCCTGTGTAATTACAAGAACTTTCACCCTATTGGTCATGAGATATTTTATGCTAATCTCAATGACATACCTCTTTCTCTTATTTTAAACTCTAGAAGGCGAGTTCTTATAGGGAAAGGGAAAGATCCAAGTTCAGGAAAAGACTTTCCTTCTACACGTGCTCCACCACCAGGGATACCTATACATAATAAAGCCGTCGATATTACCATAGATTCAGACGATGATTGGATTTCAGAATGGAAACCACAATGAATCAGGAGTTGAAGGAAATATACTATGATCCTTCTCACTCTGCATCTTATTCTGGTTTAAGCAAATTATATCAGTCTGTCAAAGATAGGGGATATAAGAAAAGGGATATAAAAAAATGGTTACAAAAGCAAGATGTATATACTCTACATAAACAGTTGAGTAGGAATGTAAAAAGACCTGAAGTTGTAGTTTCCGCTAAAGATCAGTTGTGGGATGGAGATACTATGAATATGGCTAAATATCACAGTCAAAATAAGGGTTATTCCCATGTTCTCGTTCTGATTGATATCTTCACTCGTTATACATGGACTCTCCCTTTGAAGACATTGACAGGGAGAGAGATGTTAACTGCTTTACAAACTATATTCCATCTGCAGAAGCCAATTAAAATTCGCACAGACTCGGGCTCGGAATTCAAAAATCGTTCAGTTAAAAATTATCTAGAAGATGAAAATGTCCACCATTTTACAACTACTAACGAAGTTAAAAGCAACTTCGCTGAGAGAATGATCCAAACATTAAAAAAGAAAATCATGAAGATAATGTATGAAAGGAATTCTGATACTTGGATTGATGTTTTACAACCAGTTACTGAGAGTTATAATAGTTCTGTGCATAGGGGCATACAGATGACTCCTACTGAAGCTAGACAGGCAGATCCAGTTGATGTGTGGAACAATCAATATAAGAAAAAGTTAAAAATAAGGAAGAGACATCCACCTAAACAGAGAAAGTTGTATAAATTTGATGTAAACGATAAAGTAAGATTAGCCAGATTTAGATCAAGTTTTGAGAGAGCCTATTCCGAAAAATGGACTGATGAGGTATTCATTATAACAAAAAGAGAATCACAGCAGAGTATAGCACAATACACAATTAAATCTTGGGATAACGAACCTATCATTGGTAAGTTCTATGAAGAGGAATTAGAACTGATTCAGACAGATGAAGGTTCACAGTATGTTATAGAAAAGGTGATACAGAAAAAAAGTATGGAGAAGCAACCTGGGTATATAGTAAAATGGCAAGGCTGGCCTACTCAGTTTAATTCCTGGGTAGCAGCGAGTAAGGTAGAAGAGAGCAGAGTTCTGAAGTAAAATGTTTATTCATACAAACTTCAACGATCTAAAACTATATAACAACACTAGTTGTGATTTTATAGTGGAATTACCCGTTTTGCTAGAACTAGAGGGAGAATGGTCATGTGCACTCACTGAAGCATTCTTTCCAGAAGCTCCAACTGAGGAGTTATACATCCTTTCTAACATAATAGAAAGCAGTTTTGTATATGGTAAAAGATGGCCTCTTCTGAGAAAGATAAGAAGATCCTCAGAAATTACATATCCATATTACATACCTGTTACATCACCAGAAGTTAAAAGATTTGAAATTAAAATAAGGACAAAAGACAATGAGATTCCAGAAACAAATCTCAGTGAGGCTACATATGTTCTACATTTCAAGAAAGCATAAAAGCTAGTACATTTCAACAACTTCATCACTCTCACATTTGCTATATCGACAGCAAGTCATAGGAAGTTAAAATGAGTTTCATACCTTATGTTACTAACATGGATCACTGGAAAAAGTTAGCTGACGGTAAATCTATTAATAGCGTGATTACGCAAGAAGGAAGGGGAGGAATGAGTTCAATGCAAGTAGTTTCACCACAAAAAGCTCTTATTGAGAGAGCAAAGTCAGCTTTGAAGAGGCAAATAAATAAAACAGGTCTGGCAAAATCAAAACAGTCGACAAATAGATCCAAGAGGAAGAAGACCTCTCCAGTAAAAAGGAATAGAACTACCACTAAAAGTAAAACAAAAACTAAAAAGAAAACTAAATCCAAGTCAGTGAAAAGGATTAAACAAAACAAAAGACGATGACTTCCTATGTCCTAGATAATGCTAAGGAAGGATATGATGAAAGATTAAGTTTGTTTGAACCTCTTCCAGTTGAGACTGCCATAGAAGATGTGTACTGCAAAGACTTTAGACCTATAGGAGCGATAAGTAAAGGATCTACGTTAGAGTTTGATGTACAAAACAATTCTATGGATTATATTTGGTTAAGTGATATATTTTTGTTGTTGACTTTGAAAATATTAGATGACAAAGACAAAGGAATAACAGAGACAAATGATGTCACTTTTGCTAACTTTCCGTCTGCTAGTATTTTCCGTCAAGTTGATGTTGCTGCACAACACCAGGTAATAACATCTAGCGTTGGACCAAACTATCCTATCAAAGCTATGATTGATACCTTATTATACAAAGGAAAAAATGAGCATGAAAGTACATTGAAATTAGCAGGGTTTGAAAAGGATACTGCTGGCTCACTAGCTGAATATATACCATCAAAAGCAACTAATGCTGGTCTCTCAAACAGATACACTAAAACAAATACCGGTAAACCAATAAAATATAAAACTAAAATCTATGTAGATATTTTACAACAAAAAAGATTGTTGATACCTGGCGTTCCACTCAACATAAAACTATTTCCATCTTTGGATAAATTTGTTCTTATGTATAAGACGCTAGCAAGTACAGCAACAGGTTCTAAATCTTATACATACGAAATACAAGATGCTACATTAGTTGTACCTCATGTCAGAATAAATCCTGGTATGCTGGCAGCTCAAGGTGAAAGATTGAAAAAAGAAATGGCTTTGTATCCTTTTAAAAGAAGCGAAATAAAAACATACAATATAGCAGAAAAAAGCAACAGTTGGAGCATGGACAACTTATTTCAAGATTGTATTCCAGACCGTCTTGTCATCGCGACTATTAACAGTCTTGGCTATATTGGAGCTAACAACAAAAACCCATTTAACATGCAACATTTCGATTTGAATTATCTTGATTTTCAAGTAGATGGTAAGAGTTCTGGGAGTGGTGTACTACAACCAGATTTTGCAAATAAGAACTTTTCTGATGCATACTTTAGAATGATGAATTCCACTCCCACCAATCAAAAAGAACCACCTAACATTACACCTTTCGATTATATAAATGGTTACACAATGTATGTGTTAGATTTGTTTCAAAGTAGAAGCACAGCATACACAAAACCTTTCAGAAGAGGGCAGACTAGACTGACACTGAAATTTGGAGCTCCATTACCAGTGGGAATTACAGTCATTGTTTATGGTGTGTTTGAAGCATTGATGAAAATAGATTATGCTAAGAACGTGATAGTAGAAGCATGAATGAGGTAGAACTGAGTCAGTATATGTGGGCAGATCAACAGATAAGTAAATGTTTTAAAGGAGTGATATCCTATGACGAGCTACCATGTAATATAGAAAGACCATCTTTGTATATAGTTAATACTGATGCATCCATCGGTCCTGGAAAACATTGGGTCTGTCTTTATATAAACAAAACGATTGAATATTTTGACTCTTTAGGAAGAGAACCAAAGGAAGTAATGCGCTTCTTATCGCAACAAAACTGTGTATATTCCTGCAGCAAGAAACAAATACAAAACATGTCAAGTGCCGTGGGTGGAGATTATTGTATGCTGTATTCATATTTTAGATCTAGAGGATATTCGTTAGAATGGTTCACTGACTTATTCAGTAATAATGTTGCAGAGAATGATAATATGGTTCGATTTTGATGTGAAACTAAATGAAAGAAAGAATAAATGTCACAGCTATTATTCAAACAAACTTTATTATATCAAATGAATATTGAATATTGTATGGCTCACATCAAGCGCTACTTTTCTTTCTTTTATTTTTTTTCGCACGGCATGAATACTGATATACGAAAAACTACCACAAATCAAACTGTGGCTGAACGAATGTTGATATGTGAATAAACTTACTACAAATCGAACTCACAATTGACTTAACTTTGTTATAATATGTACTTATCTAAGTGTAAACAGTAAGTTTTCTACATGGTCAAATTTAAGCCAACTTTTGCACTAAATAAAGTCAGAAATGTTAAAACTTTGTTGTATACCTTTGATCCATATATAAAGTATCAACTTCTCAATCAGCTAATAAAACTAACTTTCTGTCAAGTCAGTGCAACACAACCTGATTGCAATTGAAAAACACTGAATGCTATACACTAATATAAGCGCCTACATATAACATTATCATAACTGAGTAACCTTTCTTTTCGACGTGAGTAAACAGGAAAGTCATATCAAATTGAATGTAGATGACTTCTTATCTTAACGTAATGTATTCAAGTTGTATATTATACCTGACACAATCCACCCTTATACTATGAACTTCTAAGGAATATATCTTTCAACGAGTAAAACAATACTTTTTGGCAAGCCAACTGGACAAAACAATGATTTGATGTGGGTTATAATTCCCAATTATAAAAATATATATAGGAGTCGTCTATATCCTATTATCCACCCTCCAGTGTATGTATAACCCTCCAGGAGGGGTAGGTGGTGGTGGTACCTAAGTAGACCACTAGAGGTCAGTGGTGGGCCTAGTCCAGGTGTTGGTGTCCGGCCAGGTATTCGGCCTCACAATCGCCCACCCGTCGTCAGGTACACATCGTTTCTTTTTGTGACTGCCGTCACCACCTCGTGCTAGGCCTCACCATGCCGCCAAAGGGGACGCCTCGGTCATGTAGTAAGTGTTTGTTCATTCACGTTCCCCCTACAGGGAGGAAGTGTACTTTAGACCTTACAAAGCTCAGTATGGATGACATGAACCGTATGGAAAAGGCTGAGCCCGGGGACATGGGTGAGGACAGTGTCGGTGAGGGGGAGAGCGGAGGTCCTGACATGTTTGACATGGAAGATTTCAAGGCGGCCTTGAACGCTCAGGGAGATGAAGTCAGGGTGGTGAAACAACAAATGACTATCCTGAACAATCTAGTGGAGCACATAAACCTTAGTGTAGCAACTGTACTCACGAGACTCCCTGCTGTCGGTGCCGCTGGTGGTGGTGCCGCTGGTGGTGGTGCTGCTGGTGGTGGTGCTGCTGGTGGCGGTGCCGCCCCACCCGGTGCCTATCCGCCTGTGGATTCTAGCACCAGTGACAGCTCTGACACGGACGACGACGACGGAGAGGGCCAGCATAAACGCCGTCACCGACGTCGTAAGGGTAAGAAGATTTATGCCATCCGGAGATATCTCCCGGAAGGTGTCAATGTGCCCGAGTCCTTTGCCCAATTGGTGGCCGCCCTAAGTCGTATGCAGGCGGCCCATTTGGAGAAGGGGACACCAGACGCGGCCAACATTGGGCGTCATATCCAGTTCCTAGCAGATCGGGCGTCTACCAGAGTCCATGACCTGCGCTTCCTCATCCGCTATGACGCCGCTGCCCGGCGTCAGGCCGAGAGGCGGGGTGCTGCCACATTCGTCTACGGTGATACCACACTCATGCATCAACATCTATCTGTCGATAGTCTCCAGGGTGTGTCGTCCCCGGCAGGCATGACGGGGGGGGCCGCGGTCAAGTCCCGTAAACAGAAGAACAAGGTCAAGGCCAAGACGGGGCCGACCGGTGGTAATCCACCTGCCGGTCTCCCGTGTTGGTACTACAACTACGCCTCCTGCACCGCTGCCAACTGTGATAAACAACACGTTTGTTACGTGTGTCATGGCGCCGATCATAAACAAGGAGCCTGTCCCAACGTCAGGCGCCAGGGACCTAAATCCTCGTGACTCGGCAGTGCTCGGGACGGATCGACAAAACCCGGAATCATGGTGAGTGACGTCAAAACAACGGAACTTTCATGCATTTTCGATATTCCCTCACCCGTAGATCTAGAATCAAACTACATCGGCAATATTAACACTGAAATTGATAGTATTAAAAACAATACTATAGAATTGGG
Organism: Harmothoe impar; assembly: GCA_947462335.1. Taxonomy (NCBI): domain Eukaryota; kingdom Metazoa; phylum Annelida; class Polychaeta; order Phyllodocida; family Polynoidae; genus Harmothoe; species Harmothoe impar. Next base: position 56,215,904 of record OX381720.1, on the reverse strand, counting down.
GGTCGGTTCGGGCCGGGTCGGTTTTTCCGAATGCCATTCGGCGGTTTCCGCCGAGGTCACTCGGGGTCAAGGCCACTCGGACCTGTCATGGCGGCCTCCGGAGGTTTCAGTCGGCGTAAACACAAGAGGAAATTCTCTTTCGTCGGATATTGACAATATTGTGGAGAGTTTGGATTATTTCTCGGCAAGCGCTGACGACAAATGTGTCAGCCTTGATGATGAATGTGAATTTAGCAATTGGTATGTAGATTATTCGTGTAATAATGAATTTGGATCTTCAGAAATTGCCGACGAAAATGATCGTGTGAATCCTGATAGTTGTGTACATGTATTGTGTATTGACTCGACCGCCACCATAGGTTGTCGCTCACCAATGTATTATGTTACAGCTCCCGGAATCGCTTCACCTATTACTGTTTACAATGAATGCCTTTTAGGAATTTGTAGTTGTGTCCATTTTGTTGGGCCTGTACGTTCTCAATTACTACCATGTAGGATAGCCGCTGAATATTGTAAATATTTTACAAACATGTGTGTGTCAGATGACTTTGTTCTCCTGGGTGTATACAATGGCTTTCATGTTGTGGATGATACTGAAATTCCTGGTTATGATTGTACTAATTATGACAGCATATTACATGGTGATTTTCATGAGGAGATGTGCAGTACTATTGTTGATGAATTGGCTAAGGGTAAAATAACAGTAGCTGATGATGACGTGACATGTATACACAGCCTGGGGGCTATTCCAAAAAAGGATGGCTGCCTTAGACCTATCACTGATTGCCGCAGGCCTTTGCATAGGTCCATCAATAATTACATGGAAACTACTTGTTGCAAATTCAGTTACCGGGGTCCCGATCATATATGTTCTATGATGCAACAATCAGACTTTTTGTGCACTTTGGACTTGCAGTCGGCCTACAGAAGCGTGAATATATACCCCGGTGATGCCACATACCAATGCTTCAGGTGGGACTTAGGGGATGGACCTGTCATATATACGGACAGGTGCTTGTCATTTGGCCTCAAGTCTGCCCCATACCTGTTCACCCAGATAGGAGATTACATCATCAGGTGTATGAATCGCAGAGGCATCATGAGAGCCTCCAATTATGTTGACGACTTTGTAGTAATGGGGTCTTCATGGGAGGAATGTGCCCAGAACCAGGCTGTGTTAATATCAGTAGTCAGGAACCTGGGATTCCACGTCAAGTGGGCAAAAACTACTTCCCCTTCACAACAAACTGTGTGCCTAGGTCTCATGATGGACAGTACATCCATGGAGATCAGTCTTCCCCCTGATAAACTCATAGGCCTGCATTCCCTGTTAGACTTCTTTGAGAATAAAACAAAAGCGACAAAATTAGAGCTGCAGCAGCTAGCAGGGGTGTTGGCCCACTGCTCTACGGTGGTAAGGGGTGGGAGAACATTCTCCAGACGTATAATCAACCTATGTAATTCGGTGAGAGAGTCTTATTATTCTGTGCGTCTAAATGAGGAGTTCAGATCAGACATGTCCTGGTGGAGGGCCTTCTCAAGGGTCTTCAATGGTAAAGCAAAGATTCTTCACCCCCAAACACCAACAGTCACCATATCCTGTGATGCTTCGTCTAGGGGGTTTGGTGCATACCTAGAGGGGGGTGATTGGCTGTATGGGGTCTGGTCCCTAACTGACATCCTAGACATTCCTATGTACCCTGACCACTTTGTGCCTCCACCAACGCATGATATCATGTCAGACATTAACATTGAGGAGCTGTGGCCAGTCCTCCTGACAGTGGTTAGGTGGGGACCTACTCACCGTGATACCTGCTGGTCCATCGTTACTGACAATTCCCAGGTTTTCTATGCCTTGAAATCGGGCAGGAGTAAAAACAAAACTACCATGAGTCTGTTGAGGGAACTGTTTTGGCTCTGCTTTGTCTACAATGTGGCCATTGTGTGCACCCTCATCAGGTCAAAGGAGAACACTGTGGCTGACTTCATATCCAGGTTGGCATATCCTATGGTCGCCATGTCCTCACCACCTTGTTATTTATGCTGTTTCAGGCCTGGCAGACCTACGACGAGAGACCAAATTGCTGCAGGAGCAGTCCTTGTCAGAGAACACCAAACTGACGCGCAAGTGTCAATGGAAGCACTACCGGGAATTCTGCGTGAGATATGACCTCACGCCTCTACCGTGTTCAGAGGACAATGTGTGCCTATACGTGGCATACATGGTAATGACTTTCCAATATGTAAGCATTGCGAATTATGTGAGTGCTCTGGCATACCTTCAGAAACTCCACGGTCTAGCACCTATATCCTCTTCCAACTTCATGGTTCATCGGACTTTACAAGGAGCAAAGAGGAAACTGGGGGTCAACTCTATTCAGGCTGAGCCCCTGGAACCCAGGCATTTATTACAGATGTACTCCCTGCTGGACATGTCGTGTTCCTATGATTTGTGTTGGTGGTGTGCTGTCATTGTAGCATTCAGGGGCCTTCTGCGCAAGGCCCATGTGACAGTCAGCCCCCAGGGTATATGTTCAGACAACGTGAGTTTCCATGACTGGGGTGTTTTGATTTCACTCCCTAAAACCAAAACCATCCAATATGGAGAGAGGAAGCTGGACATTCCATACACAACCATCAAGAATTCTGTGTTTTGTGTTGAATTCTACCTAAAACTGTTGTTAAAACGCACCAAAGTTTCAGAGGACCAATTTGTGTTTCAGTACCGCCAAGCCGGTACACTGGTCCCCCTGACCTACACAAAGTTCAGTGAGACACTCAAGTCTTTCACTGCTAGACTTAAGTTGACTGGCAGGATAAGCAGTCATTCTCTGCGCCGTGGTGGCGCCACGTATTTGTTCTCCATTGGTTATGATCTGGTGGACATTTAACAGCGGGGAGACTGGAAGAGCCTAGCTGTTCTCATGTATCTCAAAGAGAACCTCCCAAAAAGGATCAGGAAGGACAGAGTCGCTGGATCCTTCCTCAGGTTTCTCTAGAACTGTTTGAACTTAACCCTACTACTACTGATACAATTTGACTTTGGGCATCTTGGGTGGAAACGCCAAATTGTTACCCATACTCATTGTCTTGTCTATGTTTTGTTACCGGTACAGGGACTTTATATGTGGGTTATAATTCCCAATTATAATAATATATATAGGAGTCGTCTATATCCTATTATCCACCCTCCAGTGTATGTATAACCCTCCAGGAGGGGTAGGTGGTGGTGGTACCTAAGTAGACCACTAGAGGTCAGTGGTGGGCCTAGTCCAGGTGTTGGTGTCCGGCCAGGTATTCGGCCTCACAATCGCCCACCCGTCGTCAGGTACACATCGTTTCTTTTTTTTTCATATTTTAATAAACTTAAGGGGTGGAAACGCCAAATTGTTACCCATACTCATTGTCTTGTCTATGTTTTGTTACCGGTACAGGGACTATATATAACATAATACGTAAATACTTCAGTCATTTTTCGACTACATGTTACAACAAGAAACTGAATGATTTTTCTTCGCTGTCGCTAGACGGGGTCAACACATTTCTTGCTTTCTTTCACTGGCGTCATGTATCAATCTCATACAGGTGAAACATTCTACCACTCACTGAACATAAATCGGCAGCTAAAGTACAAAATTGAGAGTATAAGGACACATGTCAAATGAACAGAAATGGTACATCTTTACCTGTTCTCACTGACGCTGAAAATAAATATGTCACTATCACTCTTTTCTCATCATTACATATCCTTAGGAGCGCCAGTGCTTTCTGTCAGGGGAGCACCAGAGCGTACTGATGTGGGGTGTAAAAATGGCCCTCAAAACGCCAGTGCTTTCTGTCAGGGGACCCCCAGAACGTACTAATGTGGGGTGTAAAATGGGCCCTCTAAATGCCAGTGCTTTCTGTCAGGGGACTCCCAGAACGTAATATGTGTAATGGATTTTACAAGTTTTTGGCTACCAGAGAGTAATGATGTGTATTCTAGGACTGATTTCCCTCTTTATTTAATATAAATTGTCATGCCCAATACACATTGTCCCACTCTGGGAGGTCTAGCCCAAAAAGGAAAACTCATTAAAACGTTCTGGCAGTTCTATAGCAAATACACATTTTTTGTGTGTGATCAAACCTTAATACACATGACCCTCCTATGGTAGGTCTAGTTGGAAAACCAATACGTTTTAATACACTTTGGTAGTTATGTTATAGAACTTGCTATAAAGCTCCCAGAATGTAATGATGTGTATTCAAGGATTGATTTCCCTCTTTATTTAATATAAGGTATTCATTATGAAACAAAGTAGATATCAACCATCTGGAAAACATAGGTTCCAAATACGCATAGACCCACTATGGCAGCATGGCTGCAATGAAAAAACGTTTTAGAACGTTTTGGCACTTCCTTTATAAACAAGGTACATGTCTATTATCTGGTCTGATATAGGTTCCAAATATGCATAGACTCACTATGGCAGCATGATTGCAATGACAAAACGTTTTAGAACGTTTTGGCACTTCCTTTATAAAACAAGGTACATGTCTATTATCTGGTCTGATAAAGGTTCCAAATACGCATAGACCCACTATGGCAGCATGGTTGCAATGACAAAACGTTTTAGAACGTTTTGGCACTTCCTTTATAAAACAAAGTAGATGTCTATTATCTGGTCTGATATAGATTCCAAATACGCATAGACCCACTATGGCAGCATGGTTGCAATGACAAAACTTTTAAGAAAGTTTTGGCACTTCCTTTATTAGACTTATTATTTATATGGTCCCACTATGACAGCATGGTTGCAAAGACCCCCATCCTGTTTTCCATTATGCTGCTCTCCATCAGTAGGCCTACCAATAGAATCTCATAAATACCAATAGATTCCCATTGGAATGGATAAAATCCCAGCTCTCTGTTCTCCATTGTATGGCCCTGCATTGTGCCACTCTCTGTAGTGCTGTTTACCGTTTTGACAATCTCCGTTCTGACGCTCTCCATTCTGACGCTCTCCATTCTGACGCTCTCTGTTCCGATCTACTCCCATTGGTACCAATACAATCTCATAGGTATCATCAGAAAACATTACTAAATACATAATACATTATGATAGGTACTAATATAATCCCATAGGTACCAATAGAATCCACGCTCTCCGTTCTGGCGCTCTCCGTTCTGGCGCTCTCCGTTCTGGCGCTCTCCGTTCTGGCGCTCTCCGTTCTGGCGCTCTCCGTTCTGGCGCTCTCCGTTCTGGCGCTCTCCGTTCTGGCGCTCTCCGTTCTGGCGCTCTCCGTTCTGGCGCTCTCCGTTCTGGCGCTCTCCGTTCTGGCGCTCTCCGTTCTGGCGCTCTCCGTTCTGGCGCTCTCCGTTCTGGCGCTCTCCGTTCTGGCGCTCTCCGTTCTGGCGCTCTCCGTTCTGGCGCTCTCCGTTCTGGCGCTCTCCGTTCTGGCGCCCTCCGTTCTGGCGCCCTCCGTTCTGGCGCTCTCCGTTCTGGCGCCCTCCGTTCTGGCGCCCTCCGTTCTGGCGCTCTCCGTTCTGGCGCTCTCCGTTCTGGCGCTCTCCGTTCTGGCGCTCTCCGTTCTGGCGCTCTCCGTTCTGGCGCTCTCCGTTCTGGCGCTCTCCGTTCTGGCGCTCTCCGTTCTGGCGCTCTCCGTTCTGGCGCTCTCCGTTCTGGCGCTCTCCGTTCTGGCGCTCTCCGTTCTGGCGCTCTCCGTTCTGGCGCTCTCCGTTCTAGCACTTTCCGTTCTGGGGCTCTCTGTTCTACCGCTCTCTGTTCTACCACTCTCTATTCTACGGCTCTCTATTCTACCATTCTCCATAGGTACCAATAGAATCCGATAAATACCAAAAGAATCATATTGGTACCATTAAAATCCAATAGGAACCAATATAATCCTAGCTCTCCATTCTCCATTGTGCCGTTTTTCATTCTACCGCTCTTCATTCTGTCACTCTCCACTCTCCCGTTCTCCATTCTGCTGCTCTATGTTCGGCCGCTCTCTGTCTCCATACGCACCAATATAATCCCATTTGTACCAATACAATCCCATAGTTCTTCATTCTGCTGCCCTCCATAGGTACTAATATAATCCCATTGGTACCAATACAATCCAATAGGTATCATCAATATCCAATAGGTACTAATAGAATCGAAGCTCTCTGTTCTGCCGCTCTCCCTTCAGCAAATACTAATAGAATCCCATTAGTACCATCAGAACCAATAGAATCCCAGCTCTCTGTTCTCTGTTCTCTATTCTACCACTCTACGTTCTGCCGCTCTATGTTCTGCCGCCTTCCAAATGTACCAACACAATTCAATAATTACCAATATAATCCCATTGGTACCAATAGAATCCCATTGATACCAATACAATTAGTATCATCAGAATCCCATAGGTACCAATAGAATCTGATAGGTACCAATAAAATCCAAGCTCTGCGTTCTGGCGCTCTCCGTTCTACGCTCTCCATACTGGTGCTCTCCGTTCTGGCGCTCTCCGTTCTAGCACTTTCCGTTCTGGGGCTCTCTGTTCTACCTCTCTCTGTTCTACCGCTCTCTATTCTACCATTCTCCATAGGTACCAATAGAATCCGATAAATACCAAAAGAATCATATTGGTACCATTAAAATCCAATAGGAACCAATAGAATCCTAGCTCTCCATTCTCCATTGTGCAGCTCTCCAACTGCTTCTCTCCTTTCTGGCACTCCATTATGGGGCTCTTTGTTCAGCCATTCTCTGTTCTGTCACTATCTGTTCTGCTGTTCTTCATTCGGCCATTCTCCATATACCAATTGAATCTCATGACTATCAATATAATCCCATTTGTACCAATAGATTGGTACCAATACAATCCCATAGGTATCATCAGAATCCCATACAACCAATACAACCCTATAGGTACCAATAGTATCCCATAGGAACCAATACAATCCTAGCTCTCTCTTTTGCTTCTCTCCATTCTGGCGCTCTGCTTTCTGGTGCTCTATATAATGGCGCTCTATGTTCTGATGCTCTCCATAGGTACCAATGGGATTCTATTCAATAGAATAGAAGGTACCATTAGAATCCCAAAGGTACCAATAGAATCCCATAGGTACCATTAGAATCTGCTAGGTACTATTCGAATCCAAAAGGTACCAATAGAATTCCATAGAAACCATTAGAATATGCTAGGTACCATTAGAATCCCATAGGTTCCAATAGAATTCCACAGGTGCCAATAGAATTCCACAGGTGCCAAGAGAATCCCATAGGTAGCATTAGACTACCAGTTCGAAGTTTGCTCGGACAAAGTGAAAATGATGAATATTGTCGCTGTTAATGCTTTGCTCTGCCCAATTTTTGAGAGGGGCTGGAGAACTTCATAATCATTTTTGGGGTCAAAATCCTCCTCAGGGTCAAAATCGTCATTGGGGTCAAAAAGTGCAATTATATCGGTACCCATCGGATTCTAATGGTCAGAACGGATAGCGTCAGAACAGAGAGCATCAAAACGGAGAGTATCAGAATGGAGATTGCCAGAACAGAGAATGGCACAACGGAGAGCACCAGAATGGAGTGCCAGAACAGAGAGAAGCAGAATGGAGAGCTGAGATTCTATTGGTTCCTGTGGGATGTAATTGGTGTGAATGGGATTCTATTGGTATTTATTGGATTATGGACGGCTGCAGAACGTAGAGCGCCAGAACGTAGAACGGGGAAACGAAGAGCGGCAGAACGGAGAGTGGCAGAATGGAGAACAGAGAGCTGGGATTCTAATGGTACCAATGGGATTCTCTTGGCACCAATGGGATTCTATAGAGGGTGTCAAAGCAGAGCGTCAGAATAGAGAGCAGCAGAGCAGAGAGTATCAGAACGGAGAATGGCACAACAGAGAGCACCAGAATAGAGTGCCAGAACAGAGAAAAGCAGAATGGAGAGCTGAGATTCTACACAGCTAAAAATAATTTTCTTATTTCAAGAAACTAATATAAATAAACTTGACTGGCGGACAAATGTACTCATTTGTCTGCCAGGCGAGTTTATTTATCTTAGTTTCTTGAAATGAGAAAAATAATTTGGCTGTGTATTGGTTCATATGGGATACAATTGGTGCCGTTGGGATTCTATTGGTATTCTGATGATTCTGAGATTGTATTGGTACAAATTAGATTATATTGGTATTGGAAAATGGCACAACAGAGAGTATCAGAGCGGAAAACGGCACAACAGAGAGCACCAGAATAGAGTGCCAGAATAGAGAGAAGCAGAACGGAGAGCTGAGATTTTATTGGTTCCTGTGGGATGCAATTGGATCGTCAGAACAGAGATTGGCAGAATGGGGATCGGCAAAATGGGGATCGGCAGAATGGGGATCGGCAGAACAGACATCTTCAGAACGGACATAGGCAAAACAGAGTGCTGTTGTGGGCAGATTCTAGCAGATTCTAATAGATTGTATTGATCAGAGGATAAGCAGTGATGATATTTGCGATTCTAGTTTTGGAACCAATAGAATCCAATAATTACCAATAGAATCCAATATGTATCATAGAATCCAATAGATACAAATAGAATTCTATTGGTACCAACAGAATGCAATAGGTACCCATGGGATTCTATTGGTATCTATGGGTACTGGCATATAGATCGGCAGACCGGAGATCAGCAGAATGGACAGTTGCAGAACAGAGAATCTATGAGAAAATATTGGTATCTATTAGGTTCTATTGGTACCCATTGGATTCTGTTGGATTCTATTGATAAGAGCATAAACAGCAACAATATTATAGCTTTGGTACCAAAAGAATCCAATAGTTACCAATAAAATCTAATATGTATCAACAGAATCAAATAGATACAAATAGAATCCCAAAGGTACCTAAAGGATTCTATTGGTACCTAAGGAGAGAACGAGAGAATCAGCAGAACGGAGATCAGCAGAACTGAGATATTCAGAACTGAGATATTCAGAACGGAGATTTTCAGAATGGAAATTGGCAGCACGGAGGTCGGCAGAACAGAGATCTGCAGGACAGAGATCGGCAGAACAGAGATCGGCAGAACAGAGATCGGCAGAACAGTGATTGGCAGACTGGGGATTGGCAGAACGGACATAGGCAGAATGGACATTGGCCGAAAAGACATTGGCAGAGAGGACTGTAGCAGAACGCACAGCAACAGAAAGGACTGCAGCAGAACAGACATCAGCAGAACCCAGATCGACAGAATGCAGATCAGCAGAATGGGGATCAGCAGAACGGACATGGGCAGAACGGACATAGGCAAAACAGAGAGCTGCTGTGGGGAGATTCTAGCGTATTCTAATAGATTGTATTGATCAGAGGATAAGCAGTGACGATATTTGCGATTCTAGTTTTGGTACCAATAGAATCCAATAGTTACCAATAAAATCCAATATGTATTGATCATAGAATACAATAGATACAAATAGAATTGTATTGTTACAAATAAAATCCAATAGGTATCAATATAATCTAATAGGATGCTATTAGTACCTGGCATGGAGATCGGCAAAATGGCAAAATGGAGATCAACAGAACAGAGATCGACATAATGGAGATGGCAGAAAGGACAGCGGCAGAACTGAGATATTCAGAACTGAGATATTCGGAATTTGGCAGAACGGAGATCGGCGGAACTGAGATCAGTAGATCCAATAGGTATCGATAGAATCCAATAGGATGCTATCGGTACCTGGCATGGAGATTGGCAGAATGGAGATCAGCAGAAAGGAGATTGGCAGAATGGAAATTGGCAGAAAGGAGATTGGCAGAATGGAAATCAGGAGAATTGACAGTGAACGGGCAGAAAGGAGATCGGCAGAACAGAGATGGACGGGACGGAGATTGGCGGAATGGAGATCCCTGTAAGATCACTGTATATACCCTGCTTCCATAACGTTCTAAAACGTTTTATTTTCAAGTTATAGTATAAGAATACAATAGATACCCTACTGCCATAGCGTTCTAAAACGTTTTACTTTCAAGTCATAGTAAAAGAGTACAATAGATACCCTACTGCCATAGCGTTCTAAAACGTTTTACTTCCAAGTTGGAGTACAAAAAACGTATTGAAACGTTTTAATGCTATCCTATGCATATCACAGGCAGAAGTGCCAAGTCCTGCTAATGTGTATTGGAAACAAATGCTAATTAGCATGAAATTCATCATATCATATGGTAAAACTGATGAAATCCTGAGATGATACTTAACTAGAGGCATTTAATCATAGTGAAAACTCAAAATGATTTGAATAGAGCTATTATATCATTACAATATGTATGATTATGTTTACCATGTTATTTCAAATATTGCAAAATTAGGATATTATCGATTTTCATGGTTAATTATCACTAATAAAACATTAAGTTATTAAGTATGGAAAGTCACTAGTCATAGGACCTTTTATCATGCATATACATTTTAGAAGAAATGGTAACAATCTAGTGTAACATAGCCCTTATATATAACATTAAAATCCTTGAAATAAATGAAAACCACTGGCTTTTAGGGCCATCAACCAGCCAGATACCTGGCATTTAGAGGGCCCTTTTTACACCCCACATCAGTACGTTCTGGGGGTCCCCTGGCATAAAGCACTGGCGTTTTGAGGGCCAATTTTACACCCCACATCAGTACGTTCTGGGGGTCCCCTGGCATAAAGCACTGGCGTTTGGAGGGCCATTTTTACACCCCACATCAGTACGCTATGGTTGTGCTAAGGATATACAATAAAATCACTTAAAAACAAAACAAACACTGAACTCGACCTAATCACACTATTCTTGACCTGAATACTGCTTTCTTAGTACATGGATCAGAAAAACAAAACAAAACAAAACACAATGAAACATGACATTGTCATAATGCATCTAATAAACCCGTCAGAACTGTATTCTAATACTGCATTAAATCAAATTAACTACCTTTAAGTTTGCATTTATCATGATACACCACCCATGCTGTGAAAATGTGAAATTAGCACTTGAAATCTAAAGTAAGTACAACAACACTTAGTTTAAACGAATGAAATATACTTCAAGTTAAAGTTGCTATACTTTGCATCCTGTTTGATTCAATACTGCTTGAACAGTAACATTGTATCCGTAAATCAGTTTAAATGTTGACACTCATGGTGTATTCAAAGAATCGTGACAATATAGAAAATACACAACAGAATTATTAAAGAAACCCCAATTTAACTTGTTTTGTAGTGATATTGTTCGGGGTTCATACTGTGGGAAACTGTGAGCAGCAGAAATCTGGCTTTACTGCTCCTCCTCAAAATCTAACTTAGCAGGACTGTTGAACTTTTTCTGTCCCTTCCTCTTCTGTCTAGCACTACGTCTTAGCTCGGCAACAACATCTTTCAAAGCTGGCGATTCTCTTGCATCTTTGTGGGTCAGCTCATACTTTGTTGCATCAAAATCAGAGTCCTGCTCCTTTTCTACTTCATCGCTATCAGTCACTTGATGAATGTGTTTTGGCTTTACACTAGCCACAACACTTATCCCATCCTCAGACTTGTCTGTTTCTACATCAGACTGTGAGACTTCACCACAGTAGAGCGAGCATCAGATTTGTGTGCACTACTATCCTGCGGCTTCATACTGCTTTCAAAGAAGAAGTCTACATCAGACTTGGCTGTTGTTGTAGCAACATCGGGTACATAGGATGCAGCACTACTAGCATCACTTTTTACATCCTTTGAATTGTCTCTTTGTATTGCATGATCAGCCAGTTGACTCTGCCCTTTCGACATTGCAGCAGGGAGAGCAGTATCTGAGTCACCACGTGGATCAGATTGGTGCTCCTTCCCACTTTGTTCAACAACTGTGACTACACTTGTGTCATCATCATCAGAGTTCACAGGAGAAGTGTCCAGCACAAGTGGAAGGGGATGAACATCAGCTTTAGTCTTTTTCATGGTAGAAGTTGCAACACTAGACATGGATCGTGAGTGTCTACGAAGAGTTTTTGAATAAGATGGAGTTTCATCACTGTCCGTTGACTTACGCCCTACTACTCTCTTCACATGTGTTTCTTCTTCTTCTTCAGAGTTGAGAGAAACAGGGGAAGACACTGTATCATCAGTCACTGGCGACCCTTGTTCACTACTGGCTGCAGTATTTTGACTGAAAAAGAAAATATTACAGGTTACATGTTTATTCCTCTGAGCGGTATAAAACTTAAAACATCATTTAAATACTAAGCAGACATTAAAAATGATTATAAATTAAATTAGGCTTCAACTTGTAAATTTGATTGCATTATATAGAAGTTTACCATACTTCATCTACTTCTTTCATTCATTCTGGTCAGTAATTTTATTTGAAACTACATCACACTACAAACAATTAGGACATTATATTATAAGTTATATTATTACCTATTAAAATAATATAAAATGGAGAATAATATAACAACAATATAATGTAACAGACTGTTTACTTACGTTGTATATAGCGGATTAGACATGGACATGGAGTTGATCCTAGTCAGTTTAGACAGCATGTTGCAATTGTCCTTGCAAGTCATGTAGAATGTTCCTGTCAAAATGGTGACAATGACGACTCCTATGACTACTAACCAGACCCACCACGGAAATTGCTCTACCTCTTCTTCTTCCAAGTGAATGCTTGGGGGAGCAGGATAATCTGCTTTTTCTTCTTTATCTCCATCTACTGGGGTATTTGGAGGTAGTGGAGGAAGTGGTTTCAGATCTGATTTTTGGTCACCAAGATCAGAATCAGTTGAAGTAGGCAGTGGAATGAAGGGTAGAGTTGTAGATAGCGTAAATGGAACTGGCACTTCAGCCTGTGCTGTTTGATCTACTTTGACTGGTTCATTGTGTGAGTTATCCTGTTTTACCTCTTCTTTGGAATAAACAGACTCAGTTTCATCATCTATTGTGTGGAGAGGAACAGTGATTGTGGTTGCAATACAGTCTGATTTAAATGTCACACCTTTTGGTAGCGTGCCACTGTCTGGACACCACATGGTACCTTTCTGAATTCTGATATCGACACTCTTTACGTTAGGGAACATGTTTAAAATGTCTTGCACAAAATCTTCTCTGTCCAACAACAAGTTCTTACGCAAATCGATTTCCGTTATTCCCCAGTATCTCTTGTTCTTCAACAGTTCCTGCTCGAACACAGCGTTGACTGGCGAGTTCCTGCATGTAAGCTGACTTTGCTTACAAATGCAGATGCGACACAATTGTAGACTATTCACAAAAGAGAGATAAAATAAAATCGCGATAACGTTGAACAACTCCATGTGTTTCTCAACTTTCCGCGCACTTTCGAAACAGCTGTGTTCGAGAAAATACTTCAGTCCAAAAAAGTATGAATCAGAAAATTGTAGCAAGGTGTATATGCAACAAGCCATGAGTATGACAGTTAAGAGAAGTAAGTTTTTCATATGAAATAAAGCATGATATTTTAATCACATGAAGTAGTACTTAGATTTGTGTGAAGAAACCCAAATTAAGATATGAAAGTTTGATGTTACATCGAACGCACCATGCATCATACTAGTTTGAGACAAGCAGCGTAGCGGTACTATTGTATTACTCAATTCATATATTCATTGAAGAATGATAGTAGCATTCCCTTTGTTTTATGTGTGTGTCATCGCTGATTGTGTGATAATAGTTGATACAAAGTCAGTACAAAGTCAAAATTAAAAAACAGAGAGTGCACTATGCTACAACTTCTCTACTCAGAATGATAACGCTGGCGCCACCTATCGGAATAACAGGAACTGAACCGACTTCGCTTGTAAGCAGCAACTTTTCGTTTACACACCGAGATACTGTTTTACAAGCGTAACTACTTCCGCTGTTGACGAAGCCAGTCCATGTTTTTTTTAAAAAAAGGGAAATATCAGGAGTTTACATGAAATGAGGAAAGTCAAGGTATGTAGCACTCATGTTACCTTTGCTTTACGCATTGTGCTATAGTGTGATGCATAAGAAATGCTTAATAATTTACGCAATAGCGTGATGTCAAGTGGTTTAGCTCAGACAATGGTTGGTTGAAATGTAGGTCGAAGTCAGATGCGCAGATCTAATAATAAATTAAGGGGCGTACCCGGAAATGATAGCGGACATCGTTCATACTTGGATGCAGCAGGATCATACAAGCATTAAGATAGTTGAGCCAAGTGTAAAATGGAGATTCTACACCTTGGAAGGATTATACTGTTCCTTTTCACAGCAGATGTTGCCCTCACTAGAGAAGACATGTGTGAGTCATGTCAGTGTAGGCTAGTAGATCCAGCAGCACTACACGTCGGGGCCAGCTACAGACACTTCACTAAGCTAGATTGGAGAGCTTGCTTCTTGACTCGTTTTCCACAGAAGTTATTAACAAAATTCAAAAATGTTAAATGGCTAGACATTCGTAAACAAGAAGGACGATTTGATTGTAGCACTGTTCCTACTGATCACATTTATGTGTTGAAAACTGACTGTGTAGCGTATGACGTACAGAGAAAAGCAAGAAATAAGACTAGTACTAAAAGTACTACACATGTTGACCTAGTTACTAAACATCCAAGAAGACATGATAAATCTTCCAGTATGCAGAGTAGCACTACAACTATTTCAGCTGTAGTTAGTGCTAGAACTAATGACATACTACATGACAGTGCCACTGAAATAAGTGAGACTGAAATTGAGTCATTTGAAGGACATAGTGCATCAACGAAAAATGACAGTGCTGGCGCGCTTCTTCAGACAGTGAAAAAAATGAAATGGCTACATGTTGGTCTAATCTCAGCAGGATGCGTCAGCTTTATCAGCATCATCGTTATACTTTCTGTCATTGTATACAAGAAAAGAAGTCAAAACATTCCTACTACTACTTCCACCGAGCAAGAGTTCATTAATGTGAACTATTATGAAGTAAGTTAAAGTGTGTATGATAGTCATTTTATTATAGTAATATATCATGGGACAAATACAATGCATATGTATGACTATATGAAGAACAAACAATGTTTAGTATAATATGTAACATTTATTCAACTTGTTTCATTACAGTCCACTGCAAGTGAGGTAATAGAAAGAATAGCAGAGATGACAGTAGATGAAATAAGGACTTGAACCAGCTGATTTAAACAGTAAGTATTTTAAACAAGATAGTGGTAGTAATACTACAGGTATCAATATGGTATATAATATATTGTAAAACATAATAGTAATATACTGTGTATACCGGTACATGGCGCATTATCATGTCTGATTGCAATAACTATAAAATATTTAAACATTTACAGAATATGATACATGATCAACATCAGGAGAACATATTGATATGCAAGAAGACAGTTTCCAATTAGAAAATGGTTCCTCATATTTCGAATCAGAAGCAAATAATATGCCATGACGTAAACCATGATATAACTGTTTCCTAAATGCATGTTTCTTAGTTACATTTTGTATGATATATTGAACACCTTTAATTGTATGGCATACATTTAACAGATTGATATATTCGTATGAATCTGTAATTCTAAATTCATGCATTAGTTCATGATCATAAAATAATATCTGAATAGATTTTACATCAGGGCCTGTATTGTATGTACACGGTGAATCATACAACCACATATAATATTCTGTCATGTCCCATGCAAATACTCCACCCAATCTTTGTAAGAAAAGATTCATTGCATGAGGTAGCTCGTCAGGTTTAGTTAGATCATTGAAGCTCCTCTTTATATCATGTAGAAAGTTATAGTACATAGAATTAGTAAAGAAAAAAACTAGGCTAATAACTTTTTCATAACACATGTTGACCAGTCAGTGTCAAATGAATGAATTAATTCATGTCATGAAATTCATACTCAAAATCATACTTTTGTACATTCATCAGAACATCATAGAAAGCTGCATCTTTCACAGTTTGATTGCAAATGCTAAGTCTAGCATAGCTTGCTAGTCCTACGCTAGCTGCTACTACATTACAACCCTCTCTCACTCTCAGACCAGATATCTTTGTGTGGCAAACTCTGCTATGTTTATTTACCAGTTTCTGACGTTCAGTAGGATCTAAACTGAGAGGCAAGTTTTTCTTTATCTTGTTGTCAAATTCTTTTATCAACAAGAAGGCATACACTTTACGTGCTAGAGCACGTTCAGACTCAAAAGGAGTCAAGCGGGTGATCACTTTCAAAATAGTAGAAATACCTTCATCTGATAGTTCTTCCCTTCTAGTAGCAGAACTGACCTCTCGGTTTGCAGCATTTAGGAACCAAAAGGGAGACACTTCATCTCCAATCACTTCTCCATTTTTCTTTTTCACTAGCAACCACTTTTCCTGTTTCACAACTTTTACTCCCCTTTTCTTTTTGATAGTTGGAGAAGCTGAACCAGAATTAGAAGCCTCGCTGCTTGGTCTTTTTCTTCCCTTGTCAGTGTCATTTAGCATAGGTTTTAGAAAATCTAAATCAACAATAGTATTATCGTCCTCTTCCCCAACGTCTTCATTTTGTACCTTATCAACGAATAAACCATTCACAGAGAGTCCACTAGAATGAGGGACATGAAAGCTGTTCAGAAGTTTAGCTACTTCAGGTGACACATCAGAGACACGTTCTACAGGTGGTGACTGATTGTTTTCATCGTTTTCTCCTCCGTCTACTTCATCCCCCTCTTCTACTAACTCAATAGGAATCAGATCATTACCATCAGCTCTGTTTTCTTCTTCTTCTGGCACCACTTCAGGCACCAGTTCAAGCGCTGCAACCGGTTGTGGAGCAGGGAGTATTCCAAACCAATCACTGTTGAAGTCGTATGCTTCACTTAGCTTCAACCATTCCTGCTCACTTAGGTTGACACAATCAAACCTGTAAAAGAGGACATTTTGAATTATGCTCATCAGACAGAATGAATAGTACAGTTCAGTGCATACAACATCACAACAGAAAGTCCACATCCAATTTTACATAGCACTGTTTTTGGATTGATTACTGCTACTGAACTAATGAGAATGTATATGTGTTAAGCATAACAATACATTTATATTCGATAGAAAATATGTAACAGTTCCTTACCCAAAACGATCACCGTTCTTCAGCTTGACAAATCCTAAGTACACAACATCACAGAACCAACTCTTCTCCAATTTCCAGTCTGTGAAAGGAGTGTCGATGTAGACCTTAGCACAGTCCTGACTTGTTGGTTTAGTTCTACCAATCAAGTCTCTGATACTAAGGCAGAACATAACCAGATTCATAGGTAAATTAACATATCTGGTCCCTCTCACATTGCTGCGGCTCACTCTACAATAGTCTGGGAAAATATCCAGTGAAACCTTTTGACTCAGTTCTAGGTGAAAAGGCATGATATTTCTACGTTCAAGCAACAGTAGAGATGCACAAATCCAAGATAAAGAAATATTTTCCAGATCATGTTTATATAGCAAATAGAATGTGTGACGTAGGATCTAGATAACAAATCACAAACCCCGTAGAAGAATCCACGTGATCAGAAGTGACGTGTTCAGACATGTACCTGTATGCTAATGTTGCTTTACACTCATTCATCACCTGTCTCATTACTTCATCTATTTCAGAATAACAGATTAGCTGACTACATCAAGCATGAAGTGTGAGAATACTGCTGACACGTGATGCATAGAAATCAAGGTCGACATCCATATGAAAGTTATAAGGAATATCTGACGGCACCCTCAGAAATGTAGTCTAAGGAACATGTGACGGATCACTTGGAAATGTGGTCAGAACCATTTTGCCATGAGGGAAAAAAACACAGTTTTCAGTACCATGTACTACACAGCCTTCAGTTGCCATAGCATTTTCACTTTGCACTTCTGTGGCAGTTATAGTCTGATTCAAGAAATATGACACATTTTGCTCTTCTGCAAAATTTAACAAGGCTTGCATTTCATCGCTGTCTACAACATTCCAGTAGGTCTCATATTGACTGTCCTTGATATGTGGTGTTGATCGAAGTGTGTCACTAAAAATGAACTGGACACACCCTACTTCTCCATCACTCAGCGAAGACCTGATTGAATTATGGATTACTACTTTGTAATCATAATTTGCGAAAAAATGTGTCAGATCATATATCAAGTTAATCCAAGTTTGAATTTCCACTGACATAGAATGCAACAGCTCGATAGTCCTCACTTCATAGTAAAACAACATTTCATCGACATCAACAAGTGGTAAATGTATCCTGAGAATGTATGTTTGCGCTAGCTTGTAACCCTCCATTGATATACAACACACGGCATTAGCTGCTTAATGCGATATGAGTGAAAGTGAGATAGCTTATAGAAAGTTTGGTTCTACATTAACCTCAGGGAGTAGAAGTGCTATGGAACATATAATTACTCAAGACAAATTACTTTGTACTAGCTAGCTGTATGTAATAGATGGTAATTTGTAGTGCTTAACTAAATTAGATCTGTCGTGTAGTGTAATTATCTAGCCAATCTACTTGATCAATGGATCTAGAAAGAGGCGGTATTATATACAGGTGCAGTTGAATGTGTGCCACTTTTCTTATCTATTAGAATAAAGTTACATATTGCTCAACCTCAGTGTTATCAAATAAATACAACATATTGCTATGTTGATATGATTTAGATATAGCATATATATTAGCAACACAAGAATAAAACTCAAGTTTTACGCGAGGCTCGAAAATTCAAGTCTAGCACAGGGCTCGAACCCGTGACCCTCAACTTAAAAGGCTGACGCTCTCCCGACTGAGCTAGCTAGACTGACATTATTAGATTGTAAAATGACATTATTTATGAATTGTACAAAGCAATTCAATGCTAAGGTCTGACTCAATGGAAATGAAAACAACAGCTAGTGAAGTGTAGCGTAATACTGCCTATATTACTTCTAAGTAGAATATGTGTGCTCCAAAATTTCATCGACTCCATCCATGAAAAGCCCATAACCATTCCATGTCAGTCATGATAGTCTCTGCATGCTGACACATTAGTTCCAGAGTATTTCTGAATTCAGACCTGGAATCAATACTATCACACTCAAATGATATAATATCAGCATGTTCACCAGCAAAGATTAATTTAGCATAAATCTTAGTGTGAATGACCGACATCATGCACCCATCCTCGAACACGTCACCTCCACCGTGGAACACTAAAGATGCACTAGCCACATTCTGTATTTGTTGATTATCCCATTTCACAGCAAAATAATCTACGTGAGATTGTAAAATGGAAGTCAGCTGAAACAAACTCTGTGCAAAACTTTTCAGATGGAATGTCATGTCATCCACATATTCTCCTTCCCAAACTTTCATTATTTTAACCATAGATTCATTGTCTGTTTTGAAAGTGATTACTTTAGTGTGATCATAAGGTAGACAAGAGTCACATGGTACGTATTGTCCCATATCATCGTCCACATTATCTTGCAAAATTGTTAATATCTCTGAGTCCACCTTACCAAGTTGAGTCATAGTGAATGACATTAGTTCCAGGAAGGTTACAGTGGATAAAAAAGACACTGCCCAGACCCGGGATTGAACCGGGAACCTTTAGACCTTCACTCTAACGCTCTCCCAATTGAGCTACCAAGGCTAGCTGTGCAGTGTTGTAGAGAAGAATACTATATTACAACTCCTGGTATTTCTCTCAGTGCATATACCGGTACAGCGGTATTATGAATATTTCTCTCACTGTCCATACCGGTACAGTGCTCTTATCAATAGTTCTAAAATATCTCCCCAGGTGGAGAATATGTTCCCTGGTTATATATTACTACCCCAGAGGGCACCCTAGTGCCCAGTTGAGAGTTCCAGTATAGATGTCCCAATACTACACCAGGGGGCGCCATAGTAGTGCACTTGAGAGTCCTAGTTCATTCACCCCTGAGCCTGTTAATGAGCTTTTAATTGCTTTGTGACGTGAAAGCCTGGTGGGTATAGGTGACACTCCTACTACTGGTAGAGGACAATCTAAAGCAGGCGTTGCTCAGCCAAAAATAATCATTTCATTTCAAGAAATAAGATGAATAAACTCGCCTGGTGGGCAAAGTTGGTTTGAAATGAGATAAATATCTTCGGCTGTGTGTGTGGAATGTGTTGACCTATATATATGGGAAAATAGAGCTCTGTGGAATTTGGGAGTTTTAGAATAATGAATAGAATAAGTAAATGTGATACAGCATTCAACAACTTGAGAAAAAAAAGTAATGCTAAGCCATGAAAAAACAGATTAGGACAATGGGGGTGAGCTGTAGAATAAGTGAGGCAAATCAATAATCTAAGAAACGTGCGCATGGTCTGAGGTACTTGTTAATAGAAGGTGGAAGTAAGAGCATTTTACCGAGAGTATTTTTGGTCACAAGTGATACAGATTGGCACTCATAACATATGCTGTGTATATACAACTATTTTTATGCTGATCTTGGCCTCCGCTAGATAGACGTCACAGGGACCCGCTATTCAATGGCGTGCAGTAGGCCTTTAGTGGTGCTCACCAGGGTCTTTATATGACCTGGGCACCAGGGGGAATGATGAATGAGAGAGGCAGATACAGCCAAGGCTGAATGGTGTGCTGGGGGTTGGAGTAGAGATGTGAGTCTGACAGGGCACCTGGGAACTGTATTGAAGGGTAGGACATGGAGAGGGGATTGTTTGGGGGCTTTGGTGCCCTTTGACGTTTGCCCTGTGTATTCAGGGCCGACTACACTGGCCTTTGTGTGCTGTGACCAGAGTGATGTTATTCATAGTACGAATGGCTGCCAGGTGTGGATCATGTCTGATAGTTGACAGGCTGAATGATTAATCTGGTGTGGTAGGTAAACCTCTTCACCGATTTGGGATTTTAGACACTCTTAAAAATCTGAAACCAAAAGGTTCACTGTCCACAACGGAAATGAAACTCGCACATGTGCAGTAGTGCTGTTTCCCGAAATGGTTCCTGCCATGGATCCATGGATTATATTTGAGAAATAACTATACCATTTCCCGTAACATAATCATGGGTACAAAATACACACATTTTTCAAATAGATTTACTTAAGTTACATTATGTTAAGGGATGAGAGGACCATCTGTTGTGATCGTGCATCGATTCCTTGTGTAGCAGGACATGCCCTATCTGAATGAGAGCTGCCAAAACTTGGCCTGCGGCTTTTGGCTCTCCGCCCATCCTAACTTCATACATCCTGTTACAAGGAAATCTTGAAGTCATGTAGCAGTAGGCATGTGGCAGTAGACAAGTAGTACTGTGGTTGCAATCAGTAACACTTTTTTAGTATCACCAAATTATTACTCTTATAATTATTGTGTGGCAGTAGGAGCCCATTCTCAAACAGTATAGAAAACTAGGAGACCCCAGGAATCAGTAGTGGTAGAGAAAATGGCTGCTAGCATTGGTGGATACAGGTGGGGGCAGTAATACTTATCTAATTCTTTCAATGTGAGCTTTTTGCTCATGTAAAGCTACTCTGCAGTAAAATGATATAAAAGATATAATTGGAAACTGATTAAGTTTGGATAAATGCACAGATCACCACACACCCATCCTTTTGTAGCGAGCTTCCCGGCTGGGAGAGCTATACAGGGCTATGGGTTACCACACTCTACCGTATGACGGACAAGTCAGGGTGAGCTGCCTTATATAGGAGGCTCCTAGGTCAGCTGGCCCTTGTCCTGCACCTCAGCACCCCCCCACACATCCACACAGGTGTATGTGTGTGTGTGTGTGTATGGGGGTTTGTGGTCAACCATGCCTCTAGTCACCCCTTCCCACCTGGGTGGGTGTGGGTGACTGGGGCTCAGTGCTGGTTATGAAACCTGCTATGTGTCTAGGTGCATGTACACAGGGGTAGCACACAGGTAGACTGTTCCCTAAAAAAGGGTGGAGACAGAAAGGGTTTTATTATTTCTGTGGGGGTTGACCGCGGTATACGGTTTTGACACTAGTCTCATCAGGAGTTTGGTGGCAGGTAGGGGTAGTGAATCAAAGATTAAATGTTTTTACAAAAATCCTTGAGACACCTGTGTCTGGAGCAAGTCTAATTTTCAGGGTAGACTTGCTCCCCATTCCTTACCAGGGAAATGGTGGAACCACTTTTTTAGAAAAAGTGGACACGTGCTGAGACACTAATTTAATAGTGTCACGGTGCATAGAAAAAATCTAATAGTAGATTTTTAAGTAAACTTGTCCCGGTAGTATGGGATGAAGCACCAGTATTCAACTGATGTGGTCAAAATTGTGTTTGCCCCCGGTGGTTCTAGGTTTTTAACTAGATCCCGGGGATCCTGTTTTTACACAGATTCCCCATAAACATTAAATGATCCGTACGGTATTTTATGTTTAGGGCGAACAAAAATTTTTGTTACGAGGCAGTGAGTGTCTTAGCTTCACCCATACACACTGTCCAGTGTGTTTAAACCCCTAGGAGCCTGAGTGCCTAACCGGAAAATCCAGTTAAACTCAATTTTAAGCCTTAGTTTAAGGGCTTTTTTGCTGAGAGGATGTTCATACACATAATCTAGCACGTAGACCTTCATGTCCTGGTCGACATTGTGGCCTTGTAGACCGAAGTGGTACTGAACGTCAGTACTGAGAATGCATTTTTTGGTTTCATACACATGTTTCCACAGTCTTTTTTTTAGTGGGCGGTATGTTTGACCTACATATCTAATGCCGCACTTTCTGCATTCTAGGCAATAGATGAGGTTGGAGCTACAGCATGAGATCATGCTTTTTGTTTCGAAGCTCACTGTGGTCCCAGGTTTGTATATGTGACCACTTTTGTCCAACTTGAGGCAGTGTGGGCAATTTTTCCTTTTGCATACGTTTTTTGGAGCATTCTTAGTGATGGCATCCTCTGGGGCAAATGGGTTGTAATGGGTTGCTGCTCTGACCAAATGGTCTTTAAGGTTTTTAGGCCTCTTGTAGCTGCGGCCCCACCCTTTGCGGTGCATTTTCTTGGTGGTTTTTGATCCACCTAGGCGATCCCAGTTCTCGGCGACTATGTTTTCTAGTCTCCTGTCATTTAATCTGAATGTGGTTGTCATGAAGATTTTATCTTCTATGGCCAGATCAGTGTCTCTTTCTGAAGGGTTGAGGAGGTCTGCCCTGCTTCTATCGAGGCATTTCCTCAGTGCTGCTTCTAAGATCACATTTGGGTAGTCACGTGCTTTAAAGTACATGACCATGTTTCTTAGATGTTTTACAAAGTCAATTTCTCTGCTGCAGATTCTTTTTAATCTGATGAATTGACTGTAGGGGAGACTCTTGGTGCAGTTTGGTGGATGTGCTGAGTCGAATTTGAGGTAACTGTGAGAGTCTGTTGGTTTACAATACAGATCTGTGTACAGTTTCCTATCTGCACCCACCTTGACTGTTGTGTCTAGAAAATTTACTTCTGACAGTGAGTGTTCAGAGGTGAATTTTATGGTGGGGTGTGCATTGTTGAGGTGTTGGATCCAGGTGTTGAGTTTATCAGCGCCATGTTCCCAGATGAAAAAGATATCATCTATGAATCTGAGCCAGATTGTTGGTCTGCATTCATGTAAATCCAGGATTTCTTCTTCCAGGATGGACATGAAGAGACAGGCATAGGAGGGTGCTAGGCGAGTGCCCATGGCTGTCCCCCCTATTTGTAGGTAGTTGGTGCCATTGAATTGAAAATTGTTTTTGCTTAAAACAATTCTCAATAGATCCACAATGGAGTCATTTTTAGGATTGGTCCAACTAGGGCGATTTTTGTTCAACGCCCGAGAAATTGCATCTATACCTTCATCATTAGGGATGTTAGTGTATAGTGAACCTACGTCCAGAGTGCCCATAATTGTGCCTTCTTCGAGACAGTCAATTGCTTCAATTTTATTAATGAAGTCAGTTGTGTCTTTGACATAGGATTCGATTCTGCGTGCCAATGGTTTCAGAAAAATGTCAACGAACGCTGAAATGCGTTCAGTAGCACAACCATTGGCACTGACAATCGGTCTCCCCGGCGGGGGAGTGACATTCTTGTGTATTTTTGGAAGAAAATACACTTGGGGAGTTTTCACCTTGGAATTGGTGAGCATCCCAGCCACTGAATTAGTAATTTCTCCACGGGCGACCATGGACATTACATATTCATTGACTAATGTCATATACTCCTCACTTGGGTCTTTCCCAAGTCGGGTATATGTGGTAGGGTCATTGAGCTGTCTATAGGCCTCTTTGGCATAGTCTTCAATATTTTGAATAACTAATGCGCCCCCTTTGTCTGCAGGTTTAAAAATGAGATTTTTGTTTCGAGCTAGAGTTCTCAGTGCTCTGCGCTCATCCTTTGTTACATTTTGTTTGGTATTGCAAAGGGGTTCATTTTTATTGAGACAAATTTCATTAAGACTAATGAAGGTCTCCAGGTTAGGAGGGCCCTTGGGGGGTTTCCAAGTGGAAGGGGGCTTGAATTTTTTCAAGTCGCATTCCCTAGAGAAAGGTGCTGTAGAGGGTTCTGGGTACATACCCAGATCCTTCTTATCATCATCTTTCGACCAAAATTGAATAGTTCTCAATTTGTCATGGAAACGGTCGAGTTCTTGTTTAAGATCTCCGGGGTCTGTCCTAAGTTTAGTAGGGCAGAATTTAAGACCTTTCTCCAGCAGACTTTTTTCTGCTGGGGAGAGGGTATGTGACGAGAGGTTTACGATCAGTTTTTGTTGAAAATCTATTTTATCAACACTCATGATATGTTCTATGCTACTCTCTAAATTAGAAGAAGGAAGAACAGGAACACATGAATAATCAGTACTGGTGTTTAATTCGTTAAACAAGACACACAGATTTCCAAGGTTGTTTTTGTCAATGGTGCAAGAATCAGAGCAATATGAATCAATGGACTGGGAAGAAATGTTAACTTCGGAGTTCAAAGTGTTCAGTTCAGGTCGGGGGGCAGAGGGTGTCTGCCCCACAGAGAGTCATTTGGTGTGCTTGGTTTTCTTGCCAGGCTGCTGGTTATGGTCTCTCCCGAAGTGCTTCGTGGCATGTTCTTTGGCGTGGGTTTCTTCTCCCCAGGCCGCGGCGGCTTTACGTTTGGTGCTGCCTTGATTGGAGCCCTGGTTGGTGGAGGAGTTGTTTTCTTTGTGGCGGTTGTTGTGGTTGCCCCTACCAGATTTGGTTTGGCCCCCACGGCCCCCACGGCCACCGCTGTGGTTACCTCGGTTTTTGGCGCCTTTGCCCTGGTTTTTACCCTGATGGGCTTGGTCGGGCTGATTAGGCTTCCTGGGGTTCTTTTTTGAGACCCTAGGGAGCCGGGCGTTTTTTAGGCCTTGGCCTGGTTTCAATGCATAGGCCTCGTGTTTTTTGAGGCCACTTTTAGCAGTGCGGTTGAGAGACCGGTGTAGTTTACGGGTCTCTCTTTTGATGCCATCTGACACATTCTCATATGCTTTTTTGAGAAGTGCCTGGATTTCATCTTCGGTGCCAGAGTCAGGTGGTATGTTGTCATTAACTGCCACCTTGGCAATGGCGGCCTGTTTAGTGTTGCCCTTAGCTTGTTTTTCTAAGTGCTCTACTACGGCCTCGGTTTTGAGGTGAGCTGCTCGCTTGCTTATTGCGACCAGTTTCAACCTGAGTTGCTCATCCTTAGTCATCCACTGAGCGGGGGGTTCGAAACCCCATGCCCAAGGTTCGTAGCGTCCAGACTGCGTGAGTTTGGTGTAAAAACCTTTGCGGATTCCATGTTTGGCAGCTTCTATGGTGTTGCTTCTGTGGGTACGGAAAATGTCCCGGACGTCCACTGGAAGGTGATGAGCTTTGAACTCGGGCTGAAATGAGAAAGAGGATGAATCAGAGTCATGATCAGTTTGTGAGTCAATGTCACTGTCATCGTCATCTGTGCTAAAATCAAACGTTGTTAGATCCAGTACAGGTGAAAGAGGGATAGAATCTCTCAGTGGGGTCTTAATTACAGAGACAGGGTCTGAGTGGCTAAGGTAGTACGTCTATCTAAGTCCGTACTCATAATACCCGGGGGTGTGATCACCGGAGTGTCAAATACCCAACCTGTCCCTGATCCTGACTGCGCGGGGCCTGTCAGGTCGAGGGGCTCCGTAAGGGAGGCCTCGGGGTCGGGATCCGCGGGTGGTTGCCGCTGAAAAGGCTCGGGCGGCGAGTCCGAGCCCCTTACGGTGCTCTCGAGAGGCCCGTGGTCCTTAAGGGGGCTGTGGGACTCAAGGCGCAGGGGGCGCCGTGCGAGGCGGTGGGGAGTTTCGTTTCCCAAAGCCCCGGGTGGGGTATCGACCATGTGTGGACGCTTTTTAGGGCGGCCCCGGCTTCTCTTGTTTATCGGAGAGGTCGGGGTCGATAAAGTACCTTTTGTTTGAAAGAACTTAGTCAATACAGTTTGAATAGGATTGAAACCTACCTCTACTGGTTCTTCCTCCGAGGAACTGGAGTCCTCCCAAGATGTGGAGAAGTCAAAGTTGATCTCGGCTTCGGATTCAGACGCGGACATCGTGGATTTGTTTACCACGGCGCGGTGACTGTCAGGTGAGTGTGGCTCGGCTCTGTTTTTTAGAGGACCGAGTATAGACTCGTTATAACCGATGTTCTGTTGAACAGAGACAGGGTTTTTAGGTCGCTTATAGGGTCTGTCTAGGAGCCCGAGGACAGGGGTTTTCGACTGACGGGTTGGGAACCAGAGAGTCACGGACAGGGGTGGTGGATTCAAGGAATCAGTAGCGAGCTTCCCGGCTGGGAGAGCTATACAGGGCTATGGGTTACCACACTCTACCGTATGACGGACAAGTCAGGGTGAGCTGCCTTATATAGGAGGCTCCTAGGTCAGCTGGCCCTTGTCCTGCACCTCAGCACCCCCCCACACATCCACACAGGTGTATGTGTGTGTGTGTGTGTATGGGGGTTTGTGGTCAACCATGCCTCTAGTCACCCCTTCCCACCTGGGTGGGTGTGGGTGACTGGGGCTCAGTGCTGGTTATGAAACCTGCTATGTGTCTAGGTGCATGTACACAGGGGTAGCACACAGGTAGACTGTTCCCTAAAAAAGGGTGGAGACAGAAAGGGTTTTATTATTTCTGTGGGGGTTGACCACGGTATACGGTTTCGACACTAGTCTCATCAGGAGTTTGGTGGCAGGTAGGGGTAGTGAATCAAAGATTAAATGTTTTTACAAAAATCCTTGAGACACCTGTGTCTGGAGCAAGTCTAATTTTCAGGGTAGACTTGCTCCCCATTCCTTACCAGGGAAATGGTGGAACCACTTTTTTAGAAAAAGTGGACACGTGCTGAGACACTAATTTAATAGTGTCACGGTGCATAGAAAAAATCTAATAGTAGATTTTTAAGTAAACTTGTCCCGGTAGTATGGGATGAAGCACCAGTATTCAACTGATGTGGTCAAAATTGTGTTTGCCCCCGGTGGTTCTAGGTTTTTAACTAGATCCCGGGGATCCTGTTTTTACACAGATTCCCCATAAACATTAAATGATCCGTACGGTATTTTATGTTTAGGGCGAACAAAAAAGCCTGTCAAACAATCCAAGCATAGAAAGGCCAGTGTGAGATACATGTTTAGTAGCGATGAATGCACCTCTTAAAATGCTCTAATAGTTAGACTTCTAGTTTAAATGAGAACAAGTAGACAATTGAAATGAATTCGTATATCTATTGTTGTCATATTAGCAAAAGACATTAACTGACAATGGGTTAATTAATAGGTCTGCCCTCATGATGTTATTAGCTTGTGATTAGCTTGTTTTTGAGAAATTGCTAAGTTAGCTCACCTATTGAGCTAGATAAGGTCTACAGGGGAATATAAAAGGTCCTTATTTTGAAGTGTTGTTAGAGTGCGCTGCAAATGTCAGACTTGTTATGTGTCCTGTGAACAAGGTGTCAAGACTCTCATCACTAAGGCTTCATGGACAGAAAGGGAAGGGAACATGGATATGTACAGCACAGTGTGAATTTTGCTGTAGCCATACACTTCATGACGATATGATAGTTTTATTCATTGCAGTTGCTAATATTGCTTTTTCAAGGAAATTATGCTAGGTTTAATTGACCCACACCGTCAAGAAATACATACAATATAATTCAGAGTTAGATAGGAACCAGGGACAACATCCAAACAAAATAATATTACAAATCCAATAGTTCAGGCTAATTCAAACTTCTTTTTTTTTGTTAACACAACTTTTCCTGGAGTTTTACATGGCATTCTTCAGCATTTTCTGTGATTCAGTAATGTTATATTGTATAAGTAATGGTTACATAAAGTATATTAAATGAATTTAAAGAAAGAGTCCTTTTAATGTAACGCATTAATGTAATGATATTATGGTGTTTGCTGTGCTGTGGGTGTCTGTGCAGTCGGCACAGTGTAGGGACGGTTTTAACTAGATGGGGTGGGTAGAAATCTTTCCTTCTCAGGGCTACACATTTAGTGACTAAGCTGCTATAACTTAGCTGGTGTTGACCACATATAGGCTAGAAAACACAAAGTCATGAAAAAAAATTGTAATTTGAAGAATAGAGTATGCCATACATAACATAAAGATGATGCTAGCTTGGAGAGCTAGTGAAAGTATTCTGTTGAAGCTCAATAATATGTGCATTAGAAATTGACTGAATATCGATCGAAGATGAATATTCAAGTGCATTACAACCTGATTGAAAAGGCTTCACTCATGTCAGTAAGTATGGATCACATTTTTTCCCTTACTTTTGAATGAACCCACATATCCATGTAACTCAGTTCATTTACTGAGGGACTCTCTGTCACCCTTCTCATCACATATTGCATGCCAGGCTGCTAATGGCCATGGGGAGTGCAGTTTTTTTTATCCCACATCAAACACCTAGGACTCTTTCATGAAGGATTAGTTTAGTTTCTAACATTGGAAGATGCCAGTGTTGATGATAACAAGTAATGTCAAACCTTCTTCAAAGAATTACCTCCGCAGCTGTTCAATATCAAGTACCTAAAAAATAGTACTTGTCTGAACTCTCCACTAATACCTTTCTAATACAAGAGTAAGAAACATTGCTCTGAAATGTGGCAAGTTTCTCACAGTGTATTTCCCCTTTTAAGGATACAAGATTTTTCAGAGATAGACGAAGTTGAACTTTATCAGAAAGGTCATCATTAAACGTTAACCTTGATCAAATATAAAGAAGAACTTCATAGATATGTCAAGATAATGGTGTTAAAATGAGACTCCATCTAACCTATTGTAACATCCTTGTCTAAATAAACAAGTGCAGACTTTTTTTATGCTTCCCTGTGTTTCAAACATTATTCAAAATCACATCAATATCATTCTGGTTATATGGTATAAAGGATGAGGGCGCTATATAGTTTTAAGTGGGATTTGAATGCAGCATTGTACTGTATTATTGCATTGAATTGAATCTTTTATTGGTCGGTAGCATCTTTCTACCCGAGCACATCCATGTACATGTGCTGTAATATGTTGATGTCTTATGCGTAGAATGATTCATATTATAAATTATATATGCCATTGTAGGTTACTTTGAATAATTAGTTTTAGTAGCCGAACAATGTACTGTTGCCGGTGGTGTATTAAATAACTTCTCTCTTCTTTCTTCCCTCCTAGCCACTTCACAGCCTCTTATTTGATGTATTAACTCAATAACAGTAGTTGTCATTTGACATGTCAGTTCATTAGTCGAGTGTAAATAAGTAGATGCTACCTATTACTTCCACATTACAGTTCATTAGCCAATTATGTTTTTACACAACTCACTAGGTACATGACGTGTGACATCTGCGTACCAGGATTACTTTCAGTAATACCAAATAATTATTATAAGCAAGTGTTCATGACCAAATATTAGTTCATTGGCAGTTACATCAAATTTAGTAGTGGCCCGGATACAACAAATTCAGCTCCCTGTTGAACTCCCCTTCTGACTTAAGCTTTTGCATGTCCAGATCTAGGGCATTCCACAGAGAGACCCCTCTGTAATAAGGGCTCTTCTGGAAGAACGCAGATTTTGGTCATCTGATTCTGAATTTAAGTTTTCTGCCACCTCTCGTGCGGGCATGCACTCCAATAGTGGCTTCACCTTGTAGGGCAGATTTCCACATCATTTTTGTCAGTTGTTTCTTGCATTTGTCTTCCAACTTCAGGACACCAGTGATTGTGTGTAGTGCATTGATGCTGACTTCTCTCATCCTGCTTTTTGTTCATATACGCAATACTCTATTTTGTAGTTTTTGCAATTTAGACAGCTCAGACTGGCATGCACTGCCAGTGTAGAAGCTGCAGTAGTCCATGACTGGGGCAATCATGCTCTTGTACACCGTTAGGCAGCAGTCATTTGGTACTCTTTTGCTCAGTCTACCCAATTTGAAGACTTTATTTCCTACAAATTTTTTCACCTTTCTAGTGTGCGGGTTCACTGTCAGGGGTCCATCTAACTCAACTCCTAGATAGTCTGGGGCTAAGTATGTTATTCTCTTCCAGATAATTGCTGACATAATCGTGTATTACCTTTTCCAGGAGTTTCCCCGCGAGGGGCAAAAGGGTGATGGTCTCCAGTTTTTGATATTGTGTAGATCTCCTTTCTTGGGGATAGGTACAAGTATTCCATTGGACCAGGTATCAGGAAATATACCTTCATTTAGTGTGAGTTCCTGACAATTGTTACTAGGTGTCCAACCAGAAGTAGTAGTAGTAGTATTCTGTATGAGGTTGCTCCTTGGTATAAGGAGATGATTAGACATTTTTTTCTTATAGCCCTTCGGTGAATTGCAAAGCATAGATTTTCATACCTATGCCAATCTTAGATAATATGCCAGACTGTCTATGACCATATGTATCGTTGTAGGGAGGAGATCAACCTTCTTTATGACCGTAAAGCCATGTTGGCCCTCATAGAGCAATTTGTGTTGACCCTATTTTCTCATTGTTTTGCTCAGCGTTCTCTTTGTAACTCTCCTCTGCCTAGTGTATACAAAAGGATAGCTATACCTGAACCTACCGTAGATAACTTGATGTATAGCCACCCCTTCTTAATGCCATCCTTGTTCTCTTCCATCACTTCTCTCCCTAGCCATAATGACAATAAGTATGCCCTGCAGAGTATGGCTGTGGGATCAATTAACCCCACTCTTAATGAGTCTATAGAGTAGCACCATTGAACTAACATTGGACATTTATACCATTAGCCAAGAAAAAGAAATAATGCTTCTCCCAATGTTGGCTGAATAAGGAGTAGGCTTGACTACTTTACAAGTGCTGATTGTCAATTACACATTGGATTGATTTGAATATCAGTTTACACATTGAACACAAAATAGTTTTACATCTACAAATCAGCATTGTATGGTTGTCAAAGAATAATGCAGATCATTAAAGAAGAATACACACTGATTTAGTGAATGATGTTGTTCCATCTATTCCCCAAGTGTTCCCTAAGGCAGTTTCCAGTAAGCGATGGGTTGCAGTACATCTTTCCCAAGGGATATTGATATGCTTGCCTGATGCATGGCTATTGGAGTGATAGGCTGTCCCTACACAGGAGGTTTTTGGCCTTCCTACAAAAAGGCCTCCCTTAGATGCTGCTTATTAATGTGTGAGAGGCAATGGTAAGATGTCAGAAGGACACCTGGGAGCTTCAGCTTGCTGCCAGGAGAAACAGCAGTATACTCTAAGGAAATGTCTGGATGGTATAGAGAAAATAAGAAGTAACCAACCTCATTAGAATAGTCTTTGCGAAAACATGCAGGACAGTGGCAATGTTCACCTAAAATGTCACAGGTCCAGCAGATTGACAAGTGTAGATGGGCCAGTTAGGCTTTTCTGAACTCGAAGAATTCAGTTGGGCTTGTTATAAATAAATTCAAATAAATAGCCAGTCCTGCAACATTGAAAGTTTGCAGGACTGAATGCCCTGTGGGAAGAAAAGGTTTTTGCAAAAGACTATGAGAATACAGTCAGAAGAAGTCTGGATGAGTCCTAAAAGGATTATTGAAGGGGGTAGGTATTCCATTGCACTATTGGGACCCAACTGCTGAGCTGTTTGGCTATAGTCTCGGAAAATAGTGTGTTTTCTAAAATCCTATGACTATTGAACTTTGGTGAGCACATTTAACAAACTCAAACAGACAATTGTAAATAAAGTACCAGGCAACTGTTGGGCCAGATGCACAGTTAAATTCATTTATATGGATTTAAAATGTGAAAAGGAGGGGAAACTGTGCTCTTAAATGGAAGGGTGTCTAGACGGTGTCAGTCTAATAAGGTACAGTATGGAGGAGGTTTTTCACACTAAGGATTGTAATGGGAATGTGAAGATGTGGAAATAGCCTTTTTCTTTGTTTCATGCAATTATTGATTTAAACTTGTTAATTACACCAAATTCAGCCATAGACATGTGAATAAACTATGAACCATAATGACATCATAGGTCATTAGATACAGGGACATTGAATCCTTTGTGGGGCACGGGATACAAGAATTCTAGTATATAGTAATGCTTGTATCTGGCATGAAATTAAAGGTTGTGTACCTGTCCTGGCTCCATCAAACTGTTGCTGGAGGGGTACCAAGATCCTTTTTTATGCCAGAGGTCAGGTCCCTGCCATATATGACATTACCTCCTCCCTTTGGCATTTACTTTAACAAAGACTCCTTACCCATTAATGCATGCAATGCCATCTTGAGACTTTTCAACTTTAGAAACGACTACGTTTTCATTATACAAATACTGTAGTAATGAGCATGTTTTGGTGTTCATTATAATTATTTCTATTTCTTCGTTATTTTTATCTCTCAGATAGGTATATGACTAAACCTTTACTCCTGGATATACCTTCAGAAAGACAGTTTTACCCACAAGAAAAAAGGCTAAAGATTTCTTACCTGACTGATATTAGATTTAGCTAATGCAAGGGTAAAACTAAAAGTGTCTTGCTTTACCTGTTTCTTCTGATCCTTTCATGCTTCCTTATTATTCACCCTTGTTATATAGTTTACCTGCTCAGGATAACAACAAGTTCATGCCTTGTACTACTCCTCTTCTCCTAGAATCTGAACTTCTCCTTACCTATATCTACCTGTGTATGTACCCCTGTCTGTAATAGTATAAGCCACACTAAAACCAGATCTGCCTTCTTACATCTATACTCTTTGGAAATCTTGCATGGCATGTACTGAATCTCTTTGATCTATATAGGTATAAGATAGTACTACTCATGAAGGACATACCAAGAATTATATGTTTGATATCTACAAGGGAGGCAACATATATTTTGATGCTTTAGAACAACTGCCAGAAATATTGAGCCATCCCTGCCTATGGACCTAAATGTTGCCACTCAAAAGGCTATAGCAATATATTTCAGTTGTGTAAAGGTGTATCAGGTGTATGAGTCCTCTTAGCATAGCTGCCAGTGCAGCACTGGTGTGTGTTTGTGGCAAGTCACACTGCCTTTGTAATTGAGATACAGTCACAGACATATGAAAATGTCAGAGTTGAAAAAATACTTATCAGTGCTGCATATCTATCTCAAAACAGAACGTCACACATCCTCTTTGTACACCCTCATGTGTTCAATGCCCAATTTGAAGTGCATTTGTGGCAGACTCTTTTGTTAATTTGTCCAATACAAATGTACCGTTCCCTTACTTTTAGCTTTGCCTGTAAAACACTGATAGTAATAGACTGAATGTGACGGTCAGGTGCATCTCCTACTTATTACCCACAAAGCAAACCGTCTGCCTCTGCCTGTACAACGCCTTTGCCCTGAGAAACACAATATGGCTGCTTTTATCCACGAAGAGTACAAAAGGCTGCGTGAAGTATTCTTATTTTAGGTGGCCATCAAACAAAGCCCTTGTTGTGAGAAACTCTACCAATCTTGTCAGATTCATACGATTCAATTCAAATAATTTGTCCATGCAAAACAGAGAGATAATGGATTGCCTTTGAAAAGGGAAATATTTTTCTACACACACGCTGGTGTAGTAATGATATTGTGTTTCCTTTTTCTTTTGAACTCTTATCCTAACCCTGATTCTGAGGATGGTTTTATAAGCTCATCACGGGTGACAGTATCATATAAAAACATGTCTCCACTGCTTAGCATGCCCCTAGTCCGACTCTACTAAAGCTTGTATGTTCTGCATGTCAATCATTTTCAGTTTTTAGTTTCGAACCCAAAATTATAACACTCCCTTAAGCAGAACGTCCAGTTGATAATTCGCTCTAATTGGCCATACAAGTCCTATAAAGTCGGCTGAACCGAGTGTTAAAATAACTGAATGGCTATACAAAGCCAGTGGTATGCAAGGGCTGCACCGTGAATGTGGAATCAATAAACCCATAACCACCATGACTTTTAGTGACATGGTCCGATGATTAGCGCTCAAAATTCAATTCAGTTGAAAATGTACCAGAATGTTCACTATGGCCATACTTCATGTGCTAACTACTGTATTTAACCTTATTTCCATTCATTTGGAACACCTTTAAGCAGGATTTAAAATATGAAAAAAATCGGACTATGTCACTTTAAACCTGCTGTTGATTTATGCTACTAATTTATCTTATAGTATATGCAGGGTGTCCTCTATCCCTAAAGTTGCATGTCTCTATGATAAAGCTGTATCTCCCGATATAGAGATAAAAGAGATCACCTACATCTCTATCCTGTGGTGGCAGCCTCTCATCATGATGCATCCCCTGCACTTCCTTTTCAAGTATCCTGCCAACTAGAGTCAAGTCTAGACCCCTATTTATCTCACTTCCAGAGGAAATGGCTACTTGGTCACGTGATACATCCCCTTATGTTTTGCCTCTGGTATGTCTATAATTATTGTCTCAGTACTATCCAGCAGTACACACTTTACCTCTATGCTATGCTTATTAGAAAGGCAAATTTGGTTGGAAATGTAGTTTTCTCAAAAATATTTTAAGTATGCCCAAACATTTGACAATTAAAAATGTGTGTCTTTAATGTGTGGATTTTATGCTCATCCTACCACATTTTTGAGAAGAGCACTAGAACTATCAAACTGAATCTCATCATTAACTCCTTAAAGTAGTACATATCAGATTTGGAAGTGTTCATCAAACTAACTGAATTCTAATTTAGGTTTAGCAATGGATATGACATTAACTGGCACTCTCAATTCATATAATGTACTAAAATAATCTTGTTCCTAGAGTAACATGACATTGGCTCTACCGCTGTCTACACAACCTCTTGTCCTGAGTGCTTGATGTAGCATAGAATAACCACACTCCTTACAGGCACAGCCAATAGCAGCATGGTATGGAACCTGTGCATAGTAGGGAGGGGAAAAGAGACTGCAGTTTCCTCTGAGTAAATGCGCTAAGAGAAATCAATTTAATTTACTTGTGTCAGATATTATCATTCTTATGTATCTTAAGAATTCCTTGACATCAAATTATCATACACAAACATCTCTTGATGCTTGTGCATTACACCTAATTCTTCTCTAGTTTTCTCCAGCAAATAAATACTATGTACACATGGTCATAGTATTGATTACTGATAACTACGATTGATTTGTGAGGCATCAAATTATGTCAGTCAATTACATTATAAACCTAAGCCACACAGTCTAAAGAACATCATATAGTGCTTATGCTGAGAGAGATCCATGCAATTGGGTGCGTCCATCTTGACTTTATTGTTATTCTCGGTGTTTGCCCAACCTCTCTGTAAGTAGAGTAATTTTGCTGAGATGTTCACACCACACCTAAAGAGACTCACTTCTATAGCACTCTCCAATTACGCAAGAATATCAAAAAGCATGCAGCGTGCCTTGTTTTCAAACTGCCCTCTGTCTGGTTTTGCCAACTAACAGATGTTCTGATCTTGCACTACATTCAATTTTTATATGACAGTTTCCCCAACGTCCTCCAGAGTATATCATGATGAGGTTCACTTTTTGTCAGTTGTTTTTCATTCACCAGCCAGACATCCCCTAGCCTGTACATTTCTTCCTCCTGACAGTAAATTGAAGCCTCCCAGTGGTCCTTCTGACATACATCTGGTCATTGCCCTTCCTGGCTTTGGAAGAAGGCTCAAAGAAAGTCCTAAATGAGGGAGGTCAAAAACCTTGGTTCACCCTCAGAAAAGTGAGAGTCATTGTCGCTAAAACTACCCTCACCTCAGAGTCAGGCAGTGCCTGACCCTCAGGTGAGGGCAGTTTTAGGGACAATGACTCACATTTTTCCGTGTGTGTTGTACGGGGGCTCATCACTTCAATAGATGTGCATTAAACAAGGAGGACATATCTAGATCTACTGGGGGATAAAAACAGAAATAAACGTTTCATTTTTAGATAATCTTCTCACCATGGGAGATGATACTATTCAGGATGCTGAGTTTCCTTACTTCTTACAAAGTGTTCCTTGGGAAGTTTTGTCCTTCATCCTTAAATTACATTCTGCACATGCACCTGTTCATTTGGCTTTTGCCACTTTCTTTTGGTTCTGCAGATGCTTTGTTGTTGTTCATATTTTAAATCAAGCGTGCACTTACTAAAACTCCTGAGCTAATACACTGCCCATTGATTACAATTGAGAATGTGTTTGATTTTAAACAATTGAACAATAAGAGTCAATGCATCTACCGAAACAAATAAAATAAGTAGTTATTATACCACAGCCCTCCGGTTCCCAGCCTACGAATGCAACTTCAGGGGATCCCTCTGTCAAACTCAAACTTATCATTTCACTTTTGTAATGAAAATCCATCCCATTTGAGGCAAAACATCATTTGAATTTCAATGTGCATTTCTTTGAGTGGACGGTTAAGTTTGTCATGCTGGATGAGATTTCCTGATGGAAAGGTCTCAAGTGGTGGCCAACAGAAGAACAGTATCATCACATTACCTGTTTGAGTCTGTTAGGATAGCAAGTATCATAATGGATTCTTCAGTGAGTAGTCTCAAATACAGTCAAAGTAAAATTGTTCTGATGGGATTATTTTGTTTTCAAGGATTTTTTCTATACCGTGATGTGTTAAATATGAGGAAATCGACCATTAATTATAAAACAGCATGATTCCATAGACTGTAAGAAGTATTTAGCTTTTTGTTTATTGAACATAGATTTGAAACTCCTCTGGTGGTCCTTGAGAATTTACCACTACCAGTGACAACTAAGGCCTTTAGACATTGTGGCACCAATACTCTTATAAGGGCCTCCATGAGTAGGCACCTCAGGCCTACGGGTTGGTGATATATCAGCAAGGTGCTGACAAGTAATGGGCATTGCC
The DNA here is from genome assembly GCA_947462335.1 of Harmothoe impar. NCBI lineage: Eukaryota > Metazoa > Annelida > Polychaeta > Phyllodocida > Polynoidae > Harmothoe > Harmothoe impar. The sequence goes on along the minus strand of OX381720.1, from coordinate 56,178,633 downwards.
ATCTTCCAACATGCACCCTGTGCTGTCCATGAATCTGCCCACTACCTTAACATCCTAATTGTTCTCAGCATTGATAGGAGGTTGGTCTTTAGAGTCAATCCAGCTTCTGGTTACACTATCTTATACCATTTCTATGAATAAAACATGCACGAATCGATTATGCTCGTTACTAACACTACAGGGAACTATCCTTACACTAAAATTGTCTAAAGGTTACTACTTGCCTACCTTTTGGTGGAATGATCAGACAGGGTTCTGGTTGATAAGTTTCCACATGGCTCTTCATTGAATGGCTCCCTTAGTATTTGAGAGTTTTATTTGCTATTACTATCATATTGAGTGAATATCCCCATTTGTATTGATTTGTTTATAAAATAAGCTGATTGGATTTGTTGAGCTTTGTATAAATCTGCTTTTTGTAAAGTGATGCAGGCGTGAGGTGCACTAGACAGTATATAGACATGTCTATAAATGAAGTCAATAAATCACCGCTCTCCTCTAAGCATAAAAATGTGAATTATTCGTACATGTATTTTGTCTATGTCAGGATCATCACATCCAATTCAAAAGGAATCATCATCTGAAATACAGCAGAACAGGATGAAATATCTAAAGCTAGGATTAAAGGTACTGATTCTGGGAAATACCCTAAATTGTACTCCCTATGCAACTACATTGAAACAGTACTTTCCGAAGAGCCCTGACCACATCAACACCCTGACATCAATAGGAGCCCATCACGCTGTCTACTTTCGCTGGTAACCCACAGAAGCTACTGAACATACAACAGCCCCTTAGCACATACGTAATGCAGACCGAGAACAGGCAGAATCAATACCAGTCAGATATCAGGTCCTAAAGCCACAACCACAGTACACCGGCGATTTGATTTAACTGGATTCCAGAAAGGACCTTCAGCAGAGATCTATCACTGCAGAACCTTTCTGTATTATGGATATCTAGACTCCTCAATATCTAAAGCAGCCTACACTGAAAAGTAAGATCAATATTTATGTACTCAGTTTTCCTGCTTGGTGAAAATATCAATATGGCTTCACTATAATGTTAGACAGCTATAGAACATAACCTATTCTCTGTTCTGAAATCATGACTTTTTTTTCTATTAATAGTGCCAAAGCATAACTCTATGATCTCTGCTAAAAACTAGATGGCCTAAATTCTAGCTTGACATCTGTCTATGGGTAAAGAGACAAGATACAATGTCAATTATCCTCTGTCATCATGTATTAGTGTAGTTGGATGTCTGAAGCACATTTCCTTTTGCACAAGAGAGATTTAAGATATCAAATGTTTAAGAAAGATGCTGTCTCTCCCTTAGGTCTTCTTATCATACTACTGTTATAGCAGGACACAACAGTGAGCAACATAACAATCGGAAGGTATTATTTTGTTTATTTTTCAAATATGTGGCCAGCAATTATACAGGCTCATAAACACATTGTATAAACAGAAAGAAATAATAAATCAGTGACTTATGCCTTTATAATAACTGTAGCAAAAGGAATGGTTAATTGCACACCCTTCCATCTATGTTATCATCCTGCATTCTGCATATGTATTATACAATTACCACATGCCTCTTTCAAAAGCGAAGTTCAACTCACAACACCCGCTCAGTCCTATTCCCAGTACCTTCATGTATCCCAGCATTGCCTTTCCTTTTCAATCTAAACGGTAATAAACCACAGAGAAAGTGTCTAGTTTGATTGAGATAAAGATCTGTTTTTACTGTGTAGGTTCACAAACTATATATATTGGATAGAGATTACAGATTAAGATAAGGCAGCATGTAATGGCATTTATGATGACTGGCTACATAACTGCCACTGCCAAACGTCCTCTTCAGTGAAATGGACAGTGTGTTGCAGATTCATTTAATCCTTTCATGATTTTTTGAAATTTACTTCTGTTTAGTTGGACACAATGCCACTCGCAATAAGCTCATCATTGCTGGAAAAGAATAATTATTCAATACAAAGTTCAGACCCAAGAAGATCCATGGGAAAAACACGATACATTACTCTAATGGGATTGTCTAAATCTGACAAGATGGATAAGATTTCCTGAACGGATAGATTTGTATGAAGAAATACATTTTACTTGACCTTTTCTGCTGTATGTATCACTGAAGACTGATTTCCAAACCCTGACATTTCCGTATGTATACATGTATGTGACTGTGTTTAGGCTGATGCATAAACAACATTGCATATGGCTCCCCTTATAGATAACAGGCCTACAGTTCTTCCTTTCCCGCTTTTTGTGCATTGAATGAGTAGAAGATTGAAGTACCTAACAGATCAAAAGATTAAGATTGATCATCAGGTAACCAGGCAATGCAAGTGAAAATATCTGAGAAGATATATTTGCATTTAGCATCTAATAGGTGTATTGTAATTGGGATGTATGAAAGTAATAGCTTACATGGGTGCATACACAGGTAGTTCTGTAGGGAGAAACAATATATATTTAGTGAGAGTGGAAACTATAATAAGGGGGGGGGGTAAATAAGGAAGACTGGAAAGGATTAGCAAAAGTCAATATAAGGAGACACTTCAAGTTTAAACCCTACAGTAGATATTTCATATATTGTCAGTTATGACACTAGAAATTGGCATAATATGCATGAATATATGAGAAGGAACCCTGTCTCTGTTATGGAGTCAGTTAGGGAGGACGAAATGTCATATGGAAGGAGCCTCACCTCTGGCATTAGGGTACAGCACAGGGGATGAAGAAGCCTGTTATTTGACAGTAGAAAAGAAAGTTTGTGGAGAGTATTTCTTTCTCTATGACTTTCGCTATTGTCAGATACTAGTGTATTGTTCAGGAATCTTAGAGAAGATGCACAAGGGAGAGAATGCATGATTCAACTTATGTAAGAGGGGATGCCCAACAATTCCTGCTTATTTAAAGAGATGAAATAGATCCATCACTGTTTTAAGCTTGCCGTAGAAATCTCATAGCATTTCAATGTTAAGGCAGACTACTTTGAATCGACAATTTCTTGGCCCAAAGTGGGAACAAGCGTAGTACCATATAGTCATGAGTCTACAACACAGGATAAACCAGGTTAAACCAGGAGTTCAAACTGATTAGAGTGGATCTCTGTATTTATCTTATGTAGTTCATGATTATTTTCATCAAAAAATGCATTTAATTGATGATTGGTTTCATAGCTTTTTTGGTGACGTCATCATAGAGAAACAGGCCATGGAGAATGAGCACCAGTTTCTCCACAGGGGGTGTGGCCACTTTGGTACTTAAGCACAGTTACTTTGTTTCTTCACATGAAATATTGTCAGTTAGGACACTAGAAATTGGCATAATATGCATGAACATATGAGAAAGAAACCTGTCTCTGTTATAAAGTCAGTGTCTATCTTAAGGGAAGGACGAAATGTCAAATGGAAGGAGCCTCACCTCTAGCATTAAGGCACAGCACAGGGAGATGAAGAAGCCTGTTATTTGAAGCTAGAAAATAAATAGTTTGTGGAAAGTATTTGTTTCTCTATGGCATTGTCAAATACTAGTGTGTTAGTCATGAATCTCAGAGAAGTTCCATCCACGATAGAACCAACAATTGAACTTGTATAAGAGGGGATGTAAAAAACACCGCTTATTGAAAGAGATGAAATAGATACATCACTGCATTAAGTTGGCCGTAGAGATCTCATAGCATTTCAATTATTCTAAGGGAGATTGATTTGAAGCGAGAATTTGTTGGCTTAAAGTGGGTATTGATGGCACAGGAGAAAACAATCAGAAAAATCAGTTAGGACATTAGATGCAAACTAACACAAATCCTGTTATGTTATGCTTCTCCGGTGCACAATGCTAGAATCAAATTACACTAACTTTAGCACTTACTCTGCGCCAATCAAACAGGGGTTGTCAGTTGGAGCCATTTATTAGGATATCCAAGCCTCTTATACTTATTCAATTATTGTCGTTTGTTGACAACTTTGCGATATGCACTGTCTACTATTTACCCCTGAGAGTCAGGTAAACCATTGCCATAGTAAAGTAACAGATCCGTCTCTTTTTCCTATCTATTCATGCATTAGTTAAACATAGCTGTGCTGACACAGATGATGACATCAGGAAAGGGAATGGCTCGTGAGGACAACCATAGTACCTGATACTCATTGGAAAATTGATGCGATGCCTACCAAAATAGTACATCTCTTATAAAAACCAAAGGTTCGTCACATCTACAAATTGTATGGTGTCTGAAGGGAGTTTGCAAATATATAATAGAGCACTTTATTCTAAAAAATGGTTAAGTATTTCCAGTCGAAAACATACTGAGGTAAAACAAGTCTAAAACCTAGACCCTTACATGTCTAAGGTGATCTAAACCCGGTCTGGCATCACGCACACAGCTTCTTGTCACCAACACTGACAGTGCTTTTCCATATCAAAAGAAACCCTAGTCCTACATGACAGAGTCCTGGGTGCTTGATGTAGGCCGAGACAACCACACTTCCCGGGGCCATTAGCAGCCATCCTGGCATGCGATCTGTGGTATACTGAGAATGTGATTCGTTTCTTAGTAAATGAGGGAGTAAAATGCCTTTAAAAGTGTTGACACTGCATGAAAAAAATCATTAACTTGACTCTGAAATATTTTTTGAATTATTGCAGATCTAATATACAGATTAAATAAACAGATTATTCCATATGAAATCAATTATCCATTGTACAGATCCCTAGAAATTGGACATCAATACGGTTTTGAGGGTTTATCATTTTCATGTTATACATACAATTCATTTGATTTTTTATTTGGTAACAAATGCAGTATATGAGGCAATAGAGCTGTGAAGTGTTTGTCATGTTAGCCCCTTAGCTTAATGATGATCTAATAAGGTAACTCAATACAATTCTGTATTTGTGTGGAGATATTGATTGCTCAGACTAGATTCCACTGTTTACGTAAACATTCTCCTCAGCTCTCAGTATTTAGACCTTGAGTGTTAAGAGCCTCCTCCATAATGCACCTAATGAGACTGACATCTGCAGAACGATGGCAGCACCCTCTTACAACAGTTCAGAGCAGTACTAAGGAAGCATACTAAATAGCTAGTGTCGGTACACAGTGGGATCTACTGTAAATCTACAATAGAATCTACTCTGGAATGAATTTGCAGTAGAGTATTATTGTAGATTTACAGTAGATTCTACTGTTTACCTGTAATATACTGTACACATACAGTTGAATCTACTGTACACCTAAAAATGGCAACCACCTTTTTACAGTACAGTGTTTTTTCTTTTCACATTGCTTTTTTTCTGTGTATGCCCGATAACAGATATAGAAATGGTTCTGAACTGACAGTTGCATGGCATTCTATTTTCAGTTGCATATTAATTTTGAATTTGTTAAGTATGCTTTACATTCTCATCAAACCTTGAAACATTCACGTTTTTGAAAGAAACACAATTCTTTTGAGGCTGTTATTATGGGATATCAGCAAGGCATTCCTTGTAACTGCTGGTTCCTTATTGTGCACAGAAAACGTACACCCGCTTTTATAAGCCTTTTTTAAAATCTATCCAGACATCCTCAGACACTATCCTAATCAGTTTTTTCTCATTTCCATTACTTCAGTTTGCTACACCATCCAAACATTTCCCGAGATCACATTTTTCTTTCTGCTGCCAGCAAGATTACTCTCCTAGGGGTCCCTCTTATCTGTTCTCCTAGCTTATCCCACATATAAGCTGGTTCTAGGGCAACTTTGTTTGATGGAGGCAACAATTGTTAAAATTAAACTGTTTAGTGTAAACATCAATTTGTAAGATCAACAGCTATTCAACTTGCAGTTGACAATCAAGAATTGACAATTAAGACTGACAAGTTAGCTGTTATTTCCTGCTATGACCGGGCTAGGCTGTCTCATACTGCCTTTGGTAGGATACGTGTGATTCATAGTTATTGGCATAATGTTAGTAGCCAACAGTACCATAAGCGAAGGGGTTGATCGCTCCTACAACACAGTCAGGCATCAGTCCTATGTCAATAAACAGCAAGGCACGCTCAGGGCCCTTTTTGGAGTAAACGTGGTGACAGCATACCGTACAGGTATAGTATACATCAATTTCAAGTTGGTTGATGTACCATTCTTTTCATTATAAATTCATAAAGCTATCCTATATCAGATTTCCTTAGCAGAATTCTTCAGTATTGCCTATGGCCACATTTTTTAGTATATGTATACCAGAGTAATTTTGTCATACTCCTGCTTGGGTATACATAATCCTCAAAAATGTGGTCATAGGCAATACTGAAGAATTCTGCTAAGGAGATCTGATATAGGATAGCTTTATTACTACTTTTCACATTTGCGGCATAATATGATGAGCATAAAATTCATACAATCCAAAGTATGTTTTCGATTGTCAAATATTTGTTGGAAACTGCAGGACGCATTTGTGAGAATAATTGTCTAAAGCAATTATTGTGGTGGCTTCAAACGTGCAGCCATGTCAGTTGCGCACAATATTACATTGATATTTAGCCAGGGACACATTTACATGCCAGCAATCAGCAGCTTTTCATGAGCAGAGCCAAGTTCTCAGCAGATATGTTTGTGGCAGCTGGCACACATAAGTCCCGGGAACAACTCTGCTTTTCCGAGTCTAAAATGTATGCTTAAATTTAGTATTTTTAATAAAGGCTCTTCTAACTATGACCAATAAAGACCAAAGGTATTCACTGAGGGAACATTGAAAAATATCCCAGACAGAAGCATTTATTGCCCCTTCATTTTACCCTTTAGAAAAAGCTACATCTCTGACTAAATTTGTCTTTCCCTTCAGCATGTCACAGAGGTTAAACATAGAGTGCAGAATACGTAGTGAGACAATGATTATGGGCATACCAGAGGCGAATATAAGAGGATGTATCACACGACCCTGTAGTCATTTCCGTCGGAAGTGAGATAAATGGGTGTCTAGACTTAAGTTTAGTTGGCAGGATAATTGAAAGGGAAGTGTAAGAAGCTGTCACAGCAGGATGGAGATGTAAAGGGTCATGATCAGGGACCTCATTTACCTTTCTGTGTCTCTATAGGAGGACATACAACAGTAGCATCTATAGAGTAATGCAACGTTAGAAATAGAGGACCCCACATCTTCTTCATAAGATGAAGTTGGTAGCATAATTTGACTGCTAGTATACATTATGTCTGTAGTTGGTTAAACAATTTTATATTCATGTCTGTTTTCAGAAACGTTTGATTGGCTGTCATAACAAATGTAAGGAAAGTGTGGTATATATAATAAATTAACTTATCCTATAGCAACTTGTATAATCTAACTGGCAGCTGCCAACAGTGATTCTTCTCGGGGGAATGCTAAGCCATGAAGATACAATATATTAGAGGATAATAAGGGTATAGGTAGACATCTGTGTACAGTAGGCCTGATACAGCAGCTTGGGGCTATATTGATGGATAGGACATTACAAGAGCCTTGTTTTGGACTTTGGTGCCCTTTCCCATTGCCCTGTGTATTCAGGAGCGACCTGGCCGGACTTTGTGTGCTATGACCAGAGTAATGTTTTTCATGGCATGAATGGCTGCCAAGAATAGGTCATGTCTGAAAGCTGACGGGCTGCTGTAGTGATCCCTTGTATGTATAGGACCCCTGTATATGGGAGATTTATTTTGAGTCTGAGATTAGGCTCTGACAGAGGTCAGCAGGCTTGGATGTTCATGTTAGAAGTTTATAGACTCACAGGGCAATGATACACAGATTAATTCCCGCTTTTGACCAAAATAAAAGAGGACATAGGATAACTTCCTTTGATGAGTTGTTGGGAATTATAGCTCACCTTGCTATAGTTTGCATGCCTTAATATATAAATGCTTGTATGCATTTGACCTTAGCGGCCAGAGTTCCATCCCCTTTAAGTCTCTAAGACCATGTTGGCTCTATATTATGACCACATGTCAAGTCAGCCTCCAACCTTCAAAGAAAGAGCCAGTATGGACCCTGGTTCCTCAGGGACAAAGAACAGAGCACAATGGGGGCCGGTACTGTGCTGGCTGTGTAATGTCTGTGTTAATGTTACCGCTTCACATCAAGGGTATTTTGCCGTTGACAATGCTCCAAAAAAAGAGAAACTACAGATGAAGGCAAACATGTCTAGCTTTGGCACCTGGGAGTTGAAGAGCATACTGATAGACATGAAAAAGGACACCGTTTCCCTATATGTAATATACATGTATACAAGTAATTATCTTTACGTGCTAGGAGTAAAAAAATGTTATTGACTCTAGAGTTGCCGGTAATTCATGTTCATGGTTGATAACTGTCCGATGCACTCCAAGCCTGCATTACATAACCATGCCTAAATGTAAAGCAATCCATTGACTTTTGGAAGAAGTAAGTACAAATGGGGATATTCACTCACCAGGATATTGACTAGACTAAATAAAACTCCCAAATGCCAAGGGAGGCTTTCATGTAAAGAGCCATATAAAAACAAATCAACTAGAACACAAATGTCGGATCGATATTCTAGTTGAATCCCACAACAGTACAAAGGAGGCAAGTAGTGACCTTTTAGAAATGTTGATGTGAGAATGTTTCGACTCGGTGTTGGTATCAAAGATAATCAACTCATAATCTAATAAAATAACATGTATGTACTTTGTATTATTTGATATAAATTACTCATGTCAAAAATTTGCCAGATTGTCTTAAGATTATTCTCTGAGGAATCCAATATGGTAGTTGTTATAAAAGTCCCAAACAGATCATGATCATCTCCTCCTCTGTGGGCCATCGCTTGAAACCCTTCCCTCAAGAAATCGTACACACCATGAGAAATTCAAAAACAATCCAATTGAAGACAGCGCCTTAAAATTCAAATGATGTTTTGCTTCAAATGGGATGGATTTTCATTACAAAAGTGAAATGATAAGGTTGTGTAAATAAGGGATCTTGTGGTGTTGCATTTCAAGGATGGGAACCAGAGGGCTGTGTCTTTGACTAAATTTGCTTTTTTTTTCAATTTCACATGAAGAGCTGTGTTTGATCTGCAAAGTTAGCCCTAATACTGGGCTGTGTTTTACTGGACACAACTGGCTCAGTTCCCCACTACCAGAAAATGAGGCTTGCTTAACAATGCTATGAGCGTTTGCAATCACAGTCTCTTACTTTTGCTGCTTGCTAGTAAGGTAAATAATTTGAGGATAAATCTGTAAGATGACAAATCAGAAAACTGCACCTAGGGAAAATTACATTGGTCTTGGGATTACATGTCATAATGGGTTTCCAGTGTACACTGAATGCATTTAGATACTAAGAGACATTTGCCATTAACGGTCTTATGGTGTTTGAATGCACTATGTCCTTTCTCCTGATGGTCCAAGAATGGGACCCTGCATGCCATAGCATATTGCATGAAAACAATATATGCAGTCCTAATAACACGCTAGAGGTGCCACCCCTTGGTTTTATGAATGAGTGGGGTTTGTGTAACAGCCATCAATATAACTGCAGAGAGATCACTTGGGGGAACCTATATGATATGAGTATACTTACCTAATGCAGATGATATTTATGCCGCCTTATCTACTTTTGAAGCTGTTGTCAAATGAAACCAGTAGAACACATTCAAAGAAGATGGTGTTTGTAAAACACCAGTACACCCTCCTCCTTTTGAAGTCAGTAGATCTAATACATCGGTCAACTAGTTGGGAGAATAGAATACCTATATTTGCAGCACTATATGCTTCATGACTCAATACTTCGTAGCTTTAGTCAGTTCATGCTTGATCTGAAATAAACCCATGTTACAAGTATTCTGCACAGTGATGGTCAAAAGATTCAATACATGTACGGAGCAAAAGAAAAATGACAAAAGGTGAATGAACAAGTGAATATGCCAAAGGTAGTCAAAGGATAAATTACAAAACAATAGATTTGTGCATCGTGCTGACCACCCAAGATTGAATTGTTAAATTGTCAAACATATATAGATTAATTGAAAATTACCATTATTTTAACATGTATGCTCCACGTCAAGGGCTCACACTCTCCAGAAAAATCTTCTCACAAACCAGGCCAACTATCTATGGCAGGATCCACTATATGTGGCTCCCTCTGGAATTTGAGACTAGAAGATAAATTTATGTTGAATCCTTGTAATCAAAGCCAGGATAGCATTTCACAAGGATCCACTGTGAAATGGCTGACATTTACAATGCTTCACTGTATACCAAATAACGGTGAATCAGCATTAAAGTTTACAGAGTGAATCTGTAAAATGTACATCTATTTTTTACAGTGTATAAGAATTGCTTTTAATGAGCCTCCCCCTCCCCCTTTACTTAATGAGGTGGCACTTGTTAACTAATCAGAATTTTAAGCCCATATTTACAGTTATCTATGTTCGACAATGCGGGAAGATGACACTAGTGAATATGTATTAAAAAATCTGTACCTGTTTGTTAAGTTGACCTTTCTCTTGAAGGCATAAGTCCTTCTTTTTGCTTATAACATGCATATTATGAGCCTGTATAGGCCTAATTGTTAACAACATTGCATGGCATGGGGAGAACACCTGTCAGAAGTAATTGTTGAATCACTAGTATGGGAAGATGGCCTGAAGAATGTACCATGAATTATTTGATCTCTTAAATCTCCCTTGTGTAAAAGAATAACATAAGCTTCATTAGCAGACTGGACATTTTGAGATTATAGGAACTGAACTTTTGACCTTAAACCTGGCCTATTTACCTTTACACATACCACATACAATATGTAACAGTCTTTAACTTTACCCCCATTAATCGCAAATAGTTAGTCATGGTCTCAGAACAGAGGACAGGCAATGTTTTATAGCTGTCTAATATTGTATTGATTCCTTCTGGGTATTTTCACCAAAGAGGAAAAGATGGATGCTATCACAATGATTTTCCCTCCAGTGTAGGCTGCTTCAGATATGGGGAAGAAGTACTGCAGTAATACATCTCTGCAGAATGTCCATTATAGGAACCACCTAAATCAAGTTGAGGTCTTACCAGTGCACTGTGGTTGTGGCTTTAGGACCTGATGTCTGAATGGTATTGATTCTGCCTGTTCTCGGTCGGCATTACGTATGTGCTGAAGGGTTGTTGTATGTTCAGTAGCATCTGCGGGTTACCAGTGAAAGTAGACAGGGTGATGGGCTCTTATTGATGTGGACAGGGCTGTTCGCAAAGTCCTTCCTCTGTTTAAATGCATAGAATATGTGTAAGATGCTCAACAGGGGCAATATCCTAAGTTTTATATTTAGATGAACATTTTACTCAGCTGTATTTCAGCTAATTACTTGCTTGAATTGACTGTGATGTACCGGATATACACAATCTAAGGCTTTTTTGGATATCTCAAAATAGATGAAAATCAAATTAGATTCGCTTTTACTTGTATTTAATAGGCACCAGTCAAGGAACGCTGACCCTTGGATATATGCAAATATCAACAGCATCACAGACTAGAGCAGATTAATATACATGTATGTTTATTATTGTTAGAACATTGGTAGTCTGTTGAATAATTCATTTTAAGGACTGCTTTTGCAGCTCTCATTATTCACTTTGTTGTATTTTGAAATGATCTATTATACAGTAGGGTTCAATGCAGTGGAGATTTTATACTGCAATACCTTTTTAGATTTCCAGATATTTTCCTAATGCCCTCAGGCTAAATAGAATTCTTTTATAGACAGTGGATTTCAGGTCTTTGGTCAGGATCATGCCTATATTGCAGGTAAATTGGCTTAGGTCTATCCAGCGGATGGTGCAATACTGTTTCATACAAAATCAGCGTTGATGACAACTAATTGGCTACCATGTACATTAGAATATCTGGATATAGCCATCTGGGCCAATAGAGCTCTAGTACTAACTGCAGAAGTGGACAATAAAGATCAATGTCATGTGAGAACTGCAAACATCATCCTATATTGATTCTCTTCTAAACATGCTCTGCCACTTAGTGGTTTGGGCTCTCAATAATGCTGAGCATAATAAGGACTTCCTGGCAGACAACAGCTCCCTTAAGCCCAAAATCCACGGCGGCAGGAATCCGCGTTAAAATGGTTTCGCGGCCCTGCCGCGCCTTTTTCGCGGTTTTGCCGCCAAAGTCCACGGCGTTACAGGGACGAAATCCGCGCGGCAGGGCGAAAAAGTGGCAAAATAACGGCGGCAGAGGGGCGATACCATTTTAACGCAGGATCCTGCCGCCTTGGATTTTGGGCTTGTGTCTAGTGAATTAAGGGAAATATACTTTATTTCTGGATAAAAGTACCAAAGTTTGTTTATAGGTAGATAAATATATGTTAGTGAATATTTTTCCTTGCTCCAAGCAAAAAGTGTCCTGCGACACTATTTTTGGGTCATTTTCCTGAAAAATGTGAAATATGACAATAATAGTTTTATAAGTAAATCTTTTGCAGGTTTCTAGCATTGAGACCTAATAATATTGCCATAATAGACATTAATTGTCATAAATATGAAAGAATTAGCCCCCAAAAAATGCGATATGGGGAGCAAAATTAAAGCTGAAAGGCAAAACTGATTGTGGCTTGATGCTTTCATTTTAATTACTTTCACAAGCTGTCAATAGTACTTTTTTAACCGCTCATATATTCTAAGGGTAATTCTATGTGTTTTCATATATGTTATACCCTGTTAGGTTACAAAATTGGTAGTAGTAGGATTATCTTGGGGAGATATGTGATCAATCTATAGGGATTGGGTATTGCAGCAGAACACCGCAAACAAAGGGCTGCAGCCACCACAAGTGAACTGCAGGTGTCACACTGGGGGGTTTGGGGGCATGCCCCCTCAAGACCATTTTGAACTTATAGCCTTCAAATGGTCCATTCTTATGAATTTTGCACACATTTTATGAAAGGTCTGATCTACATCTAGCCTCTATCGTTTGGTTTGGGATTTCTTTTGAGAGAGCGATCCTCTGGGAAAATACTTTTGTCACCTGAAGGCATGTCCCCCCACCTATAACATATTTTTGAACACATTGAGAAGGAGGGAGTGACATTGAGGGGAAAGAAGAGGTGCGGTTGGAGAGCTTAACTGAACTTGTGGACCTTTTATAAAAACTTAAGGTCACATATAAAGTTGTAAGCAGGGTACAGCGAGCTTGGTACCCACAGGATATTTTCGAGATCTAGAGGCAAAAGGTTTTTTTTCTGGTGGGTTCTGAGAGCTGTATAGATTCATTTGCAGCCAGCAGTCAGGGGTTGTTCTAGTTGTTTTTTTCTTTCAAAAAGGAAGACTTTGAATCCACACTCTTTTGTTTTGCATCCTATTTCCTGACTGTCCTAATGCTTCATTTTCCCTCCAACTGCTTCCCTCTCCCTAGGCTTGAGTACACAGAGGTCGTAGAGGGAGGAGAGGCCACAGGGGTAGGCCAGGGCATGAGAGGGGATCTGGAGGGGAGGAGAGTGGACATGAAATGGAAGGTGAGGTTGAGGGATATTGGAAGTGTATGGTAGGGGAGGGACCAGGTCCCCCCTCCATCTTCAGGAAATCCCTCAGCCCGCAGCATGCCCCCTCCCGAACCTGAGAAGAGGAATGGGCGGAGGGGGGGGGGGGGGCGGCAGAAGGCGTGACAATGCCCCTGCTCTCGGGGGAATTTGAAAATAACCTGGTACAGGATCCATATAAAATATAGCAAATATTTCTGCACATTTTGTCAAAATCACTTCTCAAACATGAGTTAAAATGCATAACTGAAAACAGTAAATAAGCTTTAAATGCATTATGTCCCACAATAAATATAAAACACTTGCACCAAAGATTATTTAGAGGAGAATATTCTACATTAAAAGTACCCTATTACATTTTGTGGCCTATTTTTTGCTCTTTTGCTATCACTGTGCCCCCTGGTGGGCAAAACTAGAACTACCCTCCGCCCCGCCAGTCACATTTTCCCCCACCTGCTCAGAAATATATGAATCCCCCCCCCTCCAGGAAAAGATACTATCTACTCCCCTGAAATACTTTTCTTAAATTAAGAGTTTTCCAATCTTTCTTTTCATTTCCTTCTCTCCTTTTCCTCCATCTTTCCTCTCCTCTCTCTTTTTTTTTGTTGGGGGTGGGGGCAATTCTGTTGCGTCCCCCCCCTTCCCCCTGGATCAGCCTTTTTTTCAAATCAAAAGAAACGGCTAAATGAACCTGAAAAATATGGTTTCATGTGATCTGACAGTCATCTTTATGAAGGCCAGCCATCTTGAATTTTTAATGCATGATTTAGATTTGGATATTAACCTACATTTATAGCTACCAGTTAAGCATCTTGTATGGTTTCAGCCCTAAATATTTCTATAAAAGTTCTTCAAATTAAGATTTCCTGTGTATTTCAATGATTTTGGTGATCACATTTCAAAATGGCTGAAAAACCGTGATAGCATGGAAATTTCTTTTGGAGCAAGGAAAAAAGTGAAAGTTCTTGGTTCAAACCCTGTGTGAAAAACTTTTGGCACTTTTATCCAGTAATAAAGAATAATGCCAATTCGTTCCCTTAATTCACTAGACTACCTGTATACTTCAGGGTACATGTTCAGAGATGGCAATGTATTTAAATTAAAGCCAATTTACCTTGACTGTGCAAAGAATCAAACAGATCATGTCATGATCATCTCTTCTGATGGCCACCACTTGAAACACTTCCCTCAAGAAATCTTACACACCAAGCCGAACTCAAAGAAAGCACCTTGATGTTTTGCCTTCAATGGGATAGATTTTCACCACAAAAATGAAATAAACAGTGCATGTTTGAATAAGGGATCTCCTGGAGTTGGATCAAAGTCTGGGAACCAGAGGGTTATGACTTTGATTACCTCTGCTGCACTTCCTTGTCAATGTATTAAGAAGATTTGTTTGATCTTCTATAATAACACTCAGATCTGGCTGTGTCATGCTGGACACAAAAAAATCGGTGTCCCACAACCCCAGAAAAAAGCTTACTGAAAAGGTTTCCTGAACATCTTAAACCTTATTTAATCACAGGCTCTCACTTCTATTGCTTGGTAGTAAGGTGCTGAATTGTAGCAAATGCTCACGGATGACAATGAAAAGTGCACCTCTAGAGAACAATTTACAACATTCTCCTAACTGTATATCTTAATAAGTATTCAGCTAAAATTATACAATATGCATGTAGAAAGTATTTCGATCTGAATATTATTTATTGACTATGTAATGGCCTGATAGTGCTTTATGCAGGGTCTAAATGTCCCTTCATTTGATGATGCATGAATAGAGCTCTACCTTGGCATACTGCATGGAAGCACTTGCAGTCCAACGAAAAGCTTAAGAGTACGAGTCTGTGCACATTGAGAAATACCTATCCTTAAAAGTCCTTGGTTTCATAAGTAGTCCTTGTGAAACAGACATCAATATAATTACAGAGAAGACGTCTGAGGAAAGGTATGGATATGAGTGTCCTTAGTGCAAATAGTATTCATGCCGCCTTAACCACTTTTGAAGCATCTGCCAAATATAACCAGGTGGACCATGTTCAAAGAAGAACATAAGAAACACTACACTGTGCTCCATTTGAAGTATGTAGATTCGATAGACCAGACAAGTACTTTGGTGATTAGTATATCTATATATCTTCCTCATGCTTTACTGCTTTATGACTCAATACTTCCAAATCTTCAGAATGGCCCTGTGCCAATGATAAAATCAATGTGGGCTTGAAAGTAGTACCGGATGTTGAAGATCAGGAGCTTTGATGTGAAATGCTCAGCTGTTTCTGGCATTCTATCAAGTTAAGGTCTAAAAAAGAGAAAAAGGAAAGACTAAAGGTAAAGAAATAGGTGCATGTGCAGAAGGGAATGGAAGGATGGAGGACAAAATAAAAGTCATCTGATCTTAGTAATAAAAAGAACAGAAACCTCTCAACTCTGACTAGGAGTATCGTGTACTGAATTCATTTTTGAGTCAGAATGATAAAGTCAAACAAGGATTGTATGTATAGACCTTCATTTTTGTAACCCATAATTACACATTAGGGATAGCTATATATTTCTACACCTCCTGACATAATGATATGGTAATAGCCCAGTCTAGAGCCTTTAGATGCTCCCGTGCATTCTGATTAAAGCTGCTACATGAATATTCTTAATTGTCAATTAGACGTGTAAGGAAAAGCCCTTGTAGTGGCTTAAGTGAGAAATGAACATCACAGTAAACTGTAATATTCTACTCTAGCGTCATTGTTGATATCTGTAAGATTCATGCAAAGGTAGTTAGGCCTACTTTATATATGCCCTCCCCCCCTTACACGAGATAGGCCTGGGGCTACTGAGGTGGCCTACATTACCATAGCAACCAAGCCTTGCATGTGACGACCTCACTCTCCAAACACATTCTTAGGGAGGTCATGGTCCAAAATTACGGCGTGATTGTCTTGATTACTCGCCCCTCTCACGAGGTAAGCAACAACTTAACAGGAGGTCTCTGGACTTGTATCTCCCATTCAAAATATCTATATTTACAACACACATCTAGTTTGATATCTAAACATCCATCTTTTGATATTCCTTTTAATAGGGTGCAATGATTTATAGCCTGTTTTAAAGTGTGTGTGAGAATAGGGTTTACAAAACCATATCAATACCTAAACCATCTAAATATAACTTGGTGTATATCCATCCCTTCTTGGCTGCATTGCTATTTTCCTCCATCACTTCTCAGGTTAGCCTTAAAGTGACATTGTCCGATTTTTTTCATATTTTAAATTATACTTAGATGTGTTCCAGATGTTATTACAGTAGCATATTTGGAGGATAGGGAACAATATAAAGCCATCAAAATTGATTTTTGAGCCGTAATCATCGGACCATGTCATTTTAAAGATCCTAAGTATGGCCTGCATGGTATTGATGTAGTAGTAATTGACCCCATATCAAACATTCTCACCTTTAGGCTGATTCTTCACATCACATTACCAGTATAAGACATCACTACCACAGACATTGTCTATGGTCATGAAACATTGTTTTACCCATCCCATACTCTAGAGCAATGTCTGGATGGTTAATGAAGGGAACTTGATAAAAACTTCCTCTTTATAAGATATTCTCTGAAGATGTCTAGGTAGGACCTAAAAAAAACTAAAACTTAATCATGCCATTTGAAAAAGGATGTAAATTCTAAATTAGAGCTGTTGCTGCAAAATCAAACAGAGGAAAATAAGAAACAATGCTTTCTCATTATCATTCTTGAGTGTTTTTAGATGTCAGTCTCATTAGGTGTGGTGTAGAGGAGATTCTCGGCAAGAAATGTGCAGTCTATTCTATGTGATCAATACTGGGAAGATGCACTAAAGCCATTATAATGGGTGCAACAAATTGTATGAATCTCTATAAGAAGATGCACAGTTTCATGTTTTAATGAATGGCTGGCTTAGCATTTCCATTTATTGCCTCACAAAATCACTTATCAGTTATCATGTTATATGCCCATTTTTACTCAATATTTGGTGAGGATAATGATATAGGAGTTCTATGTCATCCACGAGCATTACGAAATGTTTGTAAAGATAATCAAATCCCAACGAACTTTTGAGATCTGTAATAATAATAACATGATACCCATTTAAAATTGATTTCATTCAACTCATTTACTCATAGGGAATTTCCAAATTCAGTTCCTCTCCCTTGTGAGGATGGATTGCGTGCCAGGCTGCTAATGGCTGTGTCCATGGGAAGGCTGTTTATTCTAATCCTAAACGAAGCACTCAGGACTTTGTCTTGTAGCATTAGTGCTTTTTTAAACCTAGGAAAAACGTTCAGTGTTGATGACAAGGGGTTAGTGAAGAGCAGCACACCAAATGTGATGTTGCTTTCGGCATTACTTTAGCTTCAGGACATTTAATCAAAAAAGAGTGATAGTTAATGTTGCTCAACTGAGATGAGAGAACAACTGGTTTCTAAATTCCTCTTAAAGAACAAAATCTACACTTTCAGAGTGTATGCATGTGACAAATATCTAAAAGAATTGTTTTATCCCTTCGGTTTGTAAAAACGGTATGTCTCAGTTACATAATAATATAACCAAATGCTAATAGATATGTCCAAGATGACAGGTTCAAGTACCACTTTATTTTGACATTTACAGAAAGCTTCTTCTCTACCTCTAATTGGCCTTTCCATTAAGCATGTCACAGAGGTAAAACTAAGAGTGCTGGATACATACTGAGACAATAATTATGCTATTGAGAGAACGCGAAACCAGTATTGGAATCATTTTAAAATTTATTACAATATACTGAGCTCATATGTCATGGTTAAAACAATAATATCTGCCATCGGCTTTAATAAATATTAGAATCTTGATCTTGATCTTGAGGGATGGTGGGTGGGAGAGTCTCCTGTTTTCACATCCTCTCTGGCAGCAACTGGTTGTTTACTGCGCGCGCTGCCCTATATATAGCCTCCCTCCTGCTACACTGGACCTTGCAGCCGCGTCTCTGTGCAATTATACTCTGACTCTTTAAGCTCGCCTAAGCTGGCTCTGGCTCTCTTCTTTCCTCTGACAATGTGCATAGAAGCAAAAGTTCTCTTACCAACTGAAGCTCGTGGCACAGGCCCGAGATTGGCAGCCAACATCTGGGCAACCTGTGTCCTGACTTCATGTCCCTCCCTAATGTCATCTGCTGACTCTGGGAAGCTGTGGAGGGTTGAAGTCGCGTGCCTCTTCCTTGAAGTAGAGCTGTGGGCTGTTCAAGGGGCTGCAAAGGGGTCAGCAGACATGTGCCTACCTCTATGTCTACCATGTCCCTGCAAAACTGGAGAACTTATGTCAAAATTCAAAGACATGTCTGAAGCAGAGTCATCATCACTCACATGAACAACTGGTTTCTTTTTGTGAACTTTAGAAGTTGTAGAAGCTGTAGGAGCACTAGTAGAAGTTGGAACATGTTGATATTCAAGATGGTTGCCTAACCTCATGGCATGCTACCGGTGCACCTCCTCCCCCTTGGTGGCCATGTTGGATTTTACTTGGTCTTCCCTCATCAAAGACAGAATTGAACCAATATCAGAAAGTTGTGACTTCATACCTTCTATGTCCTTGGCATTGGTGGCTGCTGTAGGAATGAGTAAAGGTGTAGAAGGCTGTGTTGTCTTCCCAGACCTGGGACTTGCAGTGGCCGCTGCCACTACTTTCTTCTTCGGGGGGCCCATAGTTGCTGAGAGTATTTCCACTACAAGCAGAAATAAAAGGAATTATAAAACAATATAAAAATCCTCCTAGTACAGTGGTACAGTGGTACAGTGATATAGAGTCTCCTGTTTTCACATCCTCTCTGGCAGCAACTGGTTGTTTACTGCGCGCGCTGCCCTATATATAGCCTCCCTCCTGCTACACTGGACCTTGCAGTCGCGTCTCTGTGCACCTGTGGTTTCTTTATACACTACAAAGAGAGAATCCTGAATCCAGGCCATACATGTGCCAAGGGTACCGAGGTACACTGGCCACCAATGCGCCTGCACACTCCTCTATAAGTTATAGTAAGTAGCGCCTATGCTACGCTATAGATTAGGGTTGGTTGCGCGACTCTCACTTGTATCTAAATTATTTATAATATACATTATATATAATTATGCTATTGAGAGAACGCGTACCAGTATTGGAATCATTTTAAAATTTATTACAATATACTGAGCTCATATGTCATGGTTAAAACAATAATCTGCAGACTTTAGTATAATTGTTTTGACATGATTGACGGAATATTGGAATACAATTTTTTAGGTGCGGACACCTCACTGGCATGTGAAGCCCAGGTACCGTGGAGCTCCACCTCGTCTTGTGAAGCCCCGGACCTGGGCGCGATCTGTGTACCAGATCTTCTTGTACAGTGAACTGTGGCTGTGGGTGCAGCCGGCTGCCCCAACGTATGCGGGGCCGATCTGAGGAGGGCCGTGACCCTGGAAGTTGTCATCTGACCTTTGGTATAAGGAGATAAGAACACCGGACCAGTATCTGGACCCGGAACAAGTTGCATGGCTTTACATTGGCTTTAACTGGGCTATAGTTAGAACCCTTGATTCTAGGTATAGGAATAGAAACTGCTTTATCTTTTTACAGAGTTTTGAAATCTTTATGAATTGATAATTGATTTTACTGAATTGTTTAGCAACTGAGCATACAATAATGGACAACAATTCTGGATAAAACACTGAAACCACAAATTAGCATGCATGTCATGTACAGTTTGACCTGTTCCAGCTGATTGTTTGTGGAGCCCGGAGAGAGTCCGGCGACATAAGAGTCCTGCATCTGGCTGTACAATTTGGACTTCTGGACTTCTGAGCATCCTCACAATGTTCCTGGGCCCTATCCCAACTGTCACACTTCTGCTGAATATAACCCTTATACTGCTTTAGGGTCTTACTTGTAGCTGAACTGGGCGAAGCTTTAGCCTTGAGAGGCTGGCTACTCTTGTCTCTGATTATTGTTGTCGTGCTTTGTCTGAATAAGTACAGGGGCCTGTTTCTCCAGGTTAAGTACAGGGGTATTGCTAGGTACTGGGTTGCATGAAGGTACAGTGTTTGTGTTAGAGACCGCTTGACTAAGATCCATGACTTGCCTAAAGTCAAGTGGGGGATCCTCATCCAGCGTCTCTAGATTCCTAGGAGTTACTTCCCAAACCCCGATCCCTCTTTCTTGTTCCCGTTCTGGTTGCTACCCCCTTGGTTGTTGTACCCTTGGGTGCTATACCCCTGACTCTGGCCCTGTTTGTTCTGGTACCAGTCCTTCCTTTCTTGTTTGACTTGCATTGTCTTACAGCTATGCTCGGGGTGGGAGTAGAATGCACACTTGTTATAAATGCAGAAGGAGCAAATGTGGAGGTGCCTAAACCCATTGAAGACATGGTTCCCATGTGACTGACATTGGCCCATGTTAAACTGCCTACATGGGGGAGCTTTGTTGGCTGCGGCCACCTCTGCGGACATCTTGTATGAAGATTCATCATCCCCCTTCCCTGTGCTGTGGCTTGCTTTCTTCCTGACCTGGGAAATCTTTGATCTAAGTTTGTCTATTTGATAGGTATGCCCCAATGTGAGGCTGTCATCAGAAGAGGCCACTCTTGATGCGACCTCCTCTGAGCACTCCCTAACATCCTCCCATTCGTAGACCATAGTGTCTTCATTTACTTCCTCGAGATGCCTTACCATCTCCTTCCTTTCTTGCTCTGTGTTCTTGTCATTGAATATACACTGTAAAAATCCCCAATTATACTCTGACTCTTTAAGCTCGCCTAAGCTGGCTCTGGCTCTCTTCTTTCCTCTGACAATGTGCATAGAAGCAAAAGTTCTCTTACCAACTGAAGCTCGTGGCACAGGCCCGAGATTGGCAGCCAACATCTGGGCAACCTGTGTCCTGACTTCATGTCCCTCCCTAATGTCATCTGCTGACTCTGGGAAGCTGTGGAGGGTTGAAGTCGCGTGCCTCTTCCTTGAAGTAGAGCTGTGGGCTGTTCAAGGGGCTGCAAAGGGGTCAGCAGACATGTGCCTACCTCTATGTCTACCATGTCCCTGCAAAACTGGAAAACTTATGTCAAAATTCAAAGACATGTCTGAAGCAGAGTCATCATCACTCACATGAACAACTGGTTTCTTTTTGTGAACTTTAGAAGTTGTAGAAGCTGTAGGAGCACTAGTAGAAGTTGGAACATGTTGATATTCAAGATGGTTGCCTAACCTCATGGCATGCTGCCGGTGCACCTCCTCCCCCTTGGTGGCCATGTTGGATTTTACTTGGTCTTCCCTCATCAAAGACAGAATTGAACCAATATCAGAAAGTTGTGACTTCATACCTTCTATGTCCTTGGCATTGGTGGCTGCTGTAGGAATGAGTAAAGGTGTAGAAGGCTGTGTTGTCTTCCCAGACCTGGGACTTGCAGTGGCCGCTGCCACTACTTTCTTCTTCGGGGGGCCCATAGTTGCTGAGAGTATTTCCACTACAAGCAGAAATAAAAGGAATTATAAAACAATATAAAAATCCTCCTAGTACAGTGGTACAGTGGTACAGTGATATAGAGTCTCCTGTTTTCACATCCTCTCTGGCAGCAACTGGTTGTTTACTGCGCGCGCTGCCCTATATATAGCCTCCCTCCTGCTACACTGGACCTTGTAGCCGGGTCTCTGTGCACCTGTGGTTTCTTTATACACTACGAAGAGAGAATCCTGAATCCAGGCCATACATGTGCCAAGGGTACCGAGGTACACTGGCCACCAATGCGCCTGCACACTCCTCTATAAGTTATAGTAAGTAGCGCCTATGCTACGCTATAGATTAGGGTTGGTTGCGCGACTCTCACTTGTATCTAAATTATTTATAATATACATTATATATAATTATGGACGTACCATAGGTGGAACATAAGGAGATGCATCACGTGACCGTGTAGCCACTTCCTCCTGAAGTGAGGTAAATGGGTGTCTAGACCGGATTGTAGTTGGCAGGATAATTGAAAGGGAAGGACAGCGATGTATCATGATAAGAGGCTGACATTGCAAGATAGAGATGTAAGGCATGATGACAGGGCAGCCCCTTATCATTTTCCATCTCTGTATAGAGATACAGCTTGCACTTGGACCATCAACTTTAGCAATAGAAGACGCCCTACATAGGCATTGTAAGGTTGGTATTGATTGCTAATCTAAATTAACCGTGTACTTGCAATTGTAACCTCTTTCTGCATCCACTGAAGTAAGCATTTTCTCGCTGGAACTGTAGTGAATCTAAGTTAATACCTGCCCATTATCAGCTGCAACCAGAAACCGGAGGGTTTCTTGGAAATGTGAATTGTTCTACTGTGCCGCCTTTGCACACCGCTGTATCTATATGGCAATTCAGGTGAATAGGCACTTGGTCAAGCCGCCCTTTTAGCATTTGCATATCGAATTGCAGTGCAGAAACACATTGACTTTTAGTTTAAGGGAAGCAGTTAAGCTTGGAATGTAAAAACCAAAAAATAATGGCGATGTAGAACAGACCACCTTGAGGAAAGCTGGGTCATGCTAGGAGAATCCTAAGCCATGGAGACATGTTACTATATCAGAGGATAATGTGGATAAGCTGAAGCTGTTATTAATGTTGAATTCAATCAATGGAGTTTAATTTACTTCTCATTCTCCTGTACCCCCTCCCCCCCCCCAATCCCGCACCCCAACCCTTGTGGCGTCAGGGCTGTCTGTGAGGTGGCCTAACCCAGCCTGCATGGCTCATAATGTGTTAGATGCAAATTACGCTAGCGGGTAAATGCCTGGAAATCCATTACTGATGTAAAAGACAGGAAAATTGGTGCAAATCTTAACCACCAGCTTTGCACCGATTTACAATGATGTTTTGAGATTTTTTTTCAATATTTACTGATCCCAGGTAAATTGGTGTACACTTTAAGCACCATCTATACGTGGACTTATCATTGTACATATTTACACAATCTGTCCTTGAGAATTACAGAGAGGCTAAATGCATGTAAATATGATTGGAAGTAAAAGTCAGGTAAATGACTGTAACTTAGTGTAAAGCTCGAGCACTATCTTTGACGAGTTTTAGCTGGCTTTACAACTTGTAAATCACAAAACTCCTGCAGTGGAAGATGAGGGTTACAAACAATAGAACACAGGGTGAACATAGATAAATATCTACACAGAGCAAGAAAGAGGGTGCCGTCGAGGGAGCAGGTTATGTGTTTATAGAGAGCCAGGGGAAGAACAAGGATGAAGAATAAAAGAGATAGAGGCAACTAGGCCTGAATCGAGTGTTAAGGGTGAAGGTAGTCATTGGGGCCTGATAGAGTGGCCGTTGTCTCTATTGATTGGTAGGACATGGGGAGGGGCTACATTGGGGCTTTGGTGCCCTTTCCCGTTGGACCAGTGTATTTTGGAGGGATTAAAGGCTTGACGTTGTGTCCTGCCACAAGGTATGAGTCATGTCTGATAGCTGGCAGACTGCTGGGGTGATTCTTTGCATGCAAAGGATCCCTGTGGCTAGGATAAGGCTTCGAAGGAGTGCAGCCCCAGTTTGTAGAATATTTATGGCACAAGTTCATAGACCTACATGACATTGATATGAGGATATTAAATTCCTTTTGAAAATGTTGACCACAATAAAAATTGAATCTCACATATTCATGCCATGTTATTATCGTTCACCAAACCATACCGCTTTTAGACAAGGCTAGAACCCAAACTTCTTTTGGCAACAGACCCTACCCCAATAGTCATGATAACATTTCTTATTGATTAGAATAAACATTCATGAGCGGTCTAATGTAATGTACAACACACTAGTAGTAGTGGCCTTTATCTTAATTGAATATCAACCCTTTAAGGACACTATGTCTTTTCCTGTCATTAGGGAGTAGTATTTTCATAACAACAAGAATTAAACGTGGACATGCCAACATGTTTTTGATAACCCCATGAGAGGGGCGGTCAAATTCATTCAAGTCCCCCCAAGGAGGTTTGAAATCTATCAATTCCTTTTAGCTATTATAACACTTATAGCTACTTTTTTCTTTTCATCATCGAAATCACTCAAGGCCTCCAAATGGTTATGGTTCCCTTCTCCCAAATCCACCACCCTCCCCTTGTATTCTAATCATGACCACTCCCTGCTTTTAATTCAGCACCGTCTAGTTATTTACCAGGTCTGCATTCATGCTTAAAGGGGTGCCTCTACCAACGACCGTCCATCCGTCTGTCCATAAATTCCGTCCAAAAAAGCAGGTATCTGGACAGATTTGATGGACAGATAGACAAAACCCACTTCCACCAAGGACCGGCCATCCATTCCGACCATCAATCTATCCAGTTTGTGGTCAAAACTTGACAGATTGATGGACGGAATCCCTCCGTCCTTTCCGTCCGTCAATCCGTCCAGTTTTTTACCACAAACTGGTCGGATTGATGGATGGATTGATGGAAGGAATCCGTCCATCCATTCCGTCCATCAATCCGTCCGGACAGATTGATGGACGGAACGGACAAAAGGATCTTGTTGGAAGTGGGTTCTGTCCGTCTGTCCATCAAAAACGTCCATTTCCCTGCTTTTTTTTATGGATTTTATGGACGGACGGATGGTGGAGGCACCCCTTAACAATAACTAAGGAACATTGTGTCACAATGTGATCTAAGAAGGTTAATCAGTTACACTTGATAACCATTTCTAAATCAATTGTTATAGAAGACGGTTAAAAACTAGTCTTTTGAGGCTCTAAGGCTTGTATATTTACCATCTAATTTATTAGATATCAAACTGACATCAACATTTTTTCACGTTGTTTACTTTGCCACTAATTCTCCTTATTCACAGAGTAAAGTACACGCCCCACTATAGGTTGCATGCCTGTCTGCTAATGGCCATGGGGAGTGTGGTTATGTTATCTAACATCAAGCAGCCAGGTCTTTTTCATGTAGGATAAGGTTTATTTTTCAATATTGAGAAATGTCTCTTTTGATGACGTGAAGTGGCAAACGCTCTTTAATAGCAAAGTTTTGCACCTCAAAATGAAGAACATGAAAGTATTACATGCTTTAACACTCCGCTAGATTCTATGATAAAGAAAGCAAAATTAATAAGGAGTAGAAAGAGGCACTGACAGTTTCTGCACACTTTATTATCTCCTTTTAAGGATGATATATATGGGAATCATATCATCAGGCTTTCCTTAACCCTGGTGCTGATAATGACTTGATGTATTGCCATCCCTTCTAGGTGTTCTCGTCCTCCATTTCTCCCCTTAACCGTAACAACCCTAAGTATGCCCTGCAGTGTAGTGATGTAGGGGGAATTAACCCCACTAAGGGTGCTGGTGGGTATCAGTGTTATAGCCACATTAGACATGCATGCCATTAGGCTGAAGGAAGGAATAATGTTTCTCTGAAAGGTGGCAGAATAGGGTAGTAGGGTTGAACCTGGCTCTCACATAATTATAATACCAATTGACACTCAATGTAATGGTTTTACATCCACACAGGTATTCTAAAATACATAAAGGAACTGTGGATATTAGTCATTTTGGAACATCAGCTCATATATTCTATGTCAAAGTTTAGCTTTGAGAAATTGATGCAGTTCATTGAAGAAAAATGGATATTATTTTGATGAATAATATTTGATTCATCCCATGTGATCACACAATGAATCAATAGCATTCCAGGAACCAGAGAGTAGGCTGTCGAGGGGATTTGGATCTTGCCTGATGCGTGTCTTTTGAAGTGATAGCCCCTCCTACACAGGATGTCATAAGCCTCCCCCCAAAGAGGACTTGTGGGGCCCTTATCCCTCAAACGAGCCCTTAACCCTCAAACGAGTATCCGTTTGAGGGTTAAGGGCACACCACGGGCCCTTATCCCTCAAATATGGCGTTAAAGCACAAACGGCCTTATCCCTCAAACGGCCTTACCCCTCAAACGGCCTTAACCCTCAAACGGCCTTATCCCTCAAACGGCCTTAACCCTCAAACGGCCTTATCCCTCAAACGGCCTTAACCATAACTCTTCCACCACATCATATAATATATTATAGCGTTTGAGGGATAAGGGCAAGTTGATATTTTAGGTCAGTAAGTGTATGGGATCACTACATAGCGTTTGAGGGATAAGGGCAAATGGATAATTTAGGGTAGTTAGGTATATTGTATCACTATATAGTGTTTGAGGGATAAGGGCAAGTTGATATTTTAGGCCAGTTAGGTGTATAGGATCACTATATAAAGTGTTTGAGGCATAAGGGCAAGTTAATATGTTGGACTAGTTAGGAATATTAGAGCACTATATAGTGTTTGAGGGATAAGGGCAAGTTGATATTTTAGGCCAGTTAGGTATATAGGATCACTATATAGCGTTTGAGGGATAAGGGCAAGTTGATATTTTAGACCAGTAAGGTATATACAATCACTATATAGTGTTTGAGGCATAAGGGCAAGTTAATATGTTGGACTAGTTAGGAATATTAGAGCACTATATAGTGTTTGAGGGATAAGGGCAAGTTGATATTTTAGGCCAGTTAGGTGTATAGGATCACTATATAGTGTTTGAGGGATAAGGGCAAGTTAATATTTTGGACCAGTTAGGAATATTAGAGCACTATATATAGTGTTTGAGGGATAAGGGCAAATTGATATTTTAGGCCAGTTAGGTATATAGAATCATTATATAGCGTTTGAGGCATAAGGGCAAGTAAATATTTCAGGCCAGTTAGGTATATAGGATCACTATATAGCGTTTGAGGGATAAGGGCAAGTTGATATTTTAGGCCAGTTAGGTGTATAGGATCACTATATAAAGTGTTTGAGGCATAAGGGCAAGTTAATATGTTGGACTAGTTAGGAATATTAGGGCACTATATAGTGTTTGAGGGATAAGGGCAGATTATTCTTTTAGTACAAATAGGTATATTAGATGACTATGTAGTGTTTGAGGCGTAAGGGCAAGTTGATATTTTGGACTAGTTAGCTATCTAAGATCACTATGTAGCGTTTGAGGGATAAGGGCAAGTTGATATTATAGGCCAGTTAGGTATATAGGATCACTATATAGCGTTTGAGGGATAAGGGCAAGTTGATATTTTAGACCAGTAAGGTATATACAATCACTTTATAGTGTTTGAGGCATAAGGGCAAGTTAATATGTTGGACTAGTTAGGAATATTAGAGCACTATATAGTGTTTGAGGGATAAGGGCAAGTTGATATTTTAGGCCAGTTAGGTATATAGGATCACTATATAGCGTTTGAGGGATAAGGGCAAGTTGATATTTTAGACCAGTAAGGTATATACAATCACTTTATAGTGTTTGAGGCATAAGGGCAAGTTAATATGTTGGACTAGTTAGGAATATTAGAGCACTATATAGTGTTTGAGGGATAAGGGCAAGTTGATATTTTAGGCCAGTTAGGTATATAGAATCATTATATAGCGTTCGAGGCATAAGGGCAAGTAAATATTTCAGGCCAGTTAGGTATATAGGATCACTATATAGCGTTTGAGGGATAAGGGCAAGTTGATATTTTAGGCCAGTTAGGTACATAGGATTGTTATATAGCGTTTGAGGGATAAGGGCAAGTTGATATTTTAGGCCAGTAAGTGTATGGGATCACTACATAGCGTTTGAGGGATAAGGGCAAATGGATAATTTAGGGTAGTTAGGTATATTGTATCACTATATAGCGTTTGAGGGATGAGGGCAAGTTGATATTTTAGGCCAGTTAGGTGTATAGGATCACTATATATAGTGTTTGAGGCATAAGGGCAAGTTAATATGTTGGACTAGTTAGGAATATTAGGGCACTATATAGTGTTTGAGGGATAAGGGCAGATTATTCTTTTGGTACAAATAGGTATATTAGATGACTATGTAGTGTTTAAGGCGTAAGGGCAAGTTGACATTTTGGACTAGTTAGCTATCTAAGATCACTATGTAGCGTTTGAGGGATAAGGGCAAGTTGATATTTTAGGCCAGTTAGGTATATAGGATCACTATATATAGCGTTTGAGGGATAAGGGCAAGTTGATATTTTAGACCAGTTAGGTATATACGATCGCTATATAGTGTTTGAGGCATAAGGGCAAGTTAATATGTTGGACTAGTTAGGAATATTAGAGCACTATATAGTGTTTGAGGGATAAGGGCAAGTTGATATTTTAGGCCAGTTAGGTGTATAGGATCACTATATAGTGTTTGAGGGATAAGGGCAAGTTGATATTTTAGACCAGTTAGGTATATACAATCACTATATAGTGTTTGAGGCATAAGGGCAAGTTAATATGTTGGACTAGTTAGGAATATTAGAGCACTATATAGTGTTTGAGGGATAAGGGCAAGTTGATATTTTAGGCCAGTTAGGTGTATAGGATCACTATAAAGTGTTTGAGGGATAAGGGCAAGTTAATATTTTGGACCAGTTAGGAATATTAGAGCACTATATAGCGTTCGAGGCATAAGGGCAAGTAAATATTTCAGGCCAGTTAGGTATATAGGATCACTATATAGCGTTTGAGGGATAAGGGCAAGTTGATATTTTAGGCCAGTTAGGTACATAGGATTGTTATATAGCGTTTGAGGGATAAGGGCAAGTTGATATTTTAGGCCAGTAAGTGTATGGGATCACTACATAGCGTTTGAGGGATAAGGGCAAATGGATAATTTAGGGTAGTTAGGTATATTGTATCACTATATAGCGTTTGAGGGATAAGGGCAAGTTGATATTTTAGGCCAGTTAGGTGTATAGGATCACTATATATAGTGTTTGAGGCATAAGGGCAAGTTAATATGTTGGACTAGTTAGGAATATTAGGGCACTATATAGTGTTTGAGGGATAAGGGCAGATTATTCTTTTGGTACAAATAGGTATATTAGATGACTATGAAGTGTTTGAGGCGTAAGGGCAAGTTGACATTTTGGACTAGTTAGCTATCTAAGATCACTATGTAGCGTTTGAGGGATAAGGGCAAGTTGATATTTTAGGCCAGTTAGGTATATAGGATCACTATATATAGCGTTTGAGGGATAAGGGCAAGTTGATATTTTAGACCAGTTAGGTATATACGATCACTATATAGTGTTTGAGGCATAAGGGCAAGTTAATATGTTGGACTAGTTAGGAATATTAGAGCACTATATAGTGTTTGAGGGATAAGGGCAAGTTGATATTTTAGGCCAGTTAGGTGTATAGGATCACTATATAGTGTTTGAGGGATAAGGGCAAGTTGATATTTTAGACCAGTTAGGTATATACAATCACTATATAGTGTTTGAGGCATAAGGGCAAGTTAATATGTTGGACTAGTTAGGAATATTAGAGCACTATATAGTGTTTGAGGGATAAGGGCAAGTTGATATTTTAGGCCAGTTAGGTGTATAGGATCACTATATAGTGTTTGAGGGATAAGGGCAAGTTAATATTTTGGACCAGTTAGGAATATTAGAGCACTATATAGTGTTTGAGGGATAAGGGCAAGTTGATATTTTAGGCCAGTTAGGTATATAGAATCATTATATAGCGTTCGAGGCATAAGGGCAAGTAAATATTTCAGGCCAGTTAGGTATATAGGATCACTATATAGCGTTTGAGGGATAAGGGCAAGTTGATATTTTAGGCCAGTTAGGTACATAGGATTGTTATATAGCGTTTGAGGGATAAGGGCAAGTTGATATTTTAGGCCAGTAAGTGTATGGGATCACTACATAGCGTTTGAGGGATAAGGGCAAATGGATAATTTAGGGTAGTTAGGTATATTGTATCACTATATAGCGTTTGAGGGATAAGGGCAAGTTGATATTTTAGGCCAGTTAGGTGTATAGGATCACTATATATAGTGTTTGAGGCATAAGGGCAAGTTAATATGTTGGACTAGTTAGGAATAATAGGGCACTATATAGTGTTTGAGGGATAAGGGCAGATTATTCTTTTAGTACAAATAGGTATATTAGATGACTATGTAGTGTTTGAGGCGTAAGGGCAAGTTGACATTTTGGACTAGTTAGCTATCTAAGATCACTATGTAGCGTTTGAGGGATAAGGGCAAGTTGATATTTTAGGCCAGTTAGGTATATAGGATCACTATATATAGTGTTTGAGGGATAAGGGCAAGTTGATATTTTAGACCAGTTAGGTATATACGATCACTATATAGTGTTTGAGGCATAAGGGCAAGTTAATATGTTGGACTAGTTAGGAATATTAGAGCACTATATAGTGTTTGAGGGATAAGGGCAAGTTGATATTTTAGGCCAGTTAGGTGTATAGGATCACTATATAGTGTTTGAGGGATAAGGGCAAGTTGATATTGTAGGCCAGTTAGGTATATAGGATCATTATATAGCGTTTGAGGCATAAGGGCAAGTAAATATTTCAGGCCAGTTAGGTATATAGGATCACTATATAGCGTTTGAGGGATAAGGGCAAGTTGATATTTTAGGCCAGTTAGGTACTTAGGATTGTTATAAAAGCGTTTGAGGGATAAGGGCAAGTTGATATTTTAGGCCAGTTAGGTATATAGGATCATTATATAGCGTTTGAGGGATAGGGGCAAGTTAATATTTTAGGTCACTTAGGTATATAGGATCATTATATAGCGTTTGAGGGATAAGGGCAAGTTCATATTTTAGGCCAGTTAGGTATATAGGATCACTATATAGTGTTTGAGGCATAAGGGCAAGTTAATATGTTGGACTAGTTATATACCTAACTGGCATATAACATCAGCTTGCCCTTATCCCTCAAACCCTATATAGTTGTCTAATATATGTACATAGCTTACCTGAAATATCAACCTGCCCTTATACCTCAAACGCTATATATAGTGATCTCACATACCTAAATTGCCTGAAACATCAGCTTGACCTTATCCCTCAAACGCTATATAGTGATTTTATATACCTAACCGGCATATAACATCAGCTTGCCCTTATCCCTCAAACCCTATATAGTTGTCTAATATACATAGCTTAACTGAAATATTAACCTGCCCTTATCCCTCAAACGCTATATAGTGATCCTACATACCTAAATTGCCTGTAACATCAACTTGCCCTTATCCCTCAAACGCTATATAGTGATCTTATATACCTAACTGGCATATAAATGTATCAGCTTGCCCTTATCCCTCAAACCCTATATAGTTGTCTAATATACATAGCTTACCTGAAATACCAACCTGCCCTTATCCCTCAAACGCTATATAGTGATCCTACATACCTACCTTACCTGAAATATCAACCTGCCTTTATCCCTCAAACGCTATATATATAGTGACCCTATATACCTACCTTACCTGAAATATCAACCTGCCCTTATCCCTCAAACGCTATAAAGTGTTCTTATATACCTAAATTGCCTGAAATATTAACTTGCCCTTATCCCTCAAACGCTATATAGTGATCCTACATACCTAAATTCCTTGAAACATCAACTTGCCCTTATCCCTCAAACGCTATATAGTGATCTTATATACCTAACTGGCATATAACATCAGCTTGCCCTTATCCCTCAAACCCTATATAGTTGTCTAATATATGTACATAGCTTACCTGAAATATCAACCTGCCCTTATACCTCAAACGCTATATATAGTGATCTTACATACCTAAATTGCCTGAAACATCAACTTGACCTTATCCCTCAAACGCTATATAGTGATTTTATATACCTAACCGGCATATAACATCAGCTTGCCCTTATCCCTCAAACCCTATATAGTTGTCTAATATACATAGCTTAACTGAAATATTAACCTGCCCTTATCCCTCAAACGCTATATAGTGATCCTACATACCTAAATTGCCTGTAACATCAACTTGCCCTTATCCCTCAAACGCTATATAGTGATCTTATATACCTAACTGGCATATAAATGTATCAGATTGCCCTTATCCCTCAAACCCTATATAGTTGTCTAATATACATAGCTTACCGGAAATACCAACCTGCCCTTATCCCTCAAACGCTATATAGTGATCCTACATACCTACCTTACCTGAAATATCAACCTGCCCTTATCCCTCAAACGCTATATATATAGTGACCCTATATACCTACCTTACCTGAAATATCAACCTGCCCTTATCCCTCAAACGCTATATAGTGATCCTACATATGTAACTTGCCTGAAATATCAACTTGCCCTTATCCCTCAAACGCTATATAGTAAGCTTATACACCTAGTACCACCTGTGTATCAGTGCGCCCTTATACCTCAAACCCTATAGTCATCTAACATGCATAACTTGCTTTAAACATCAACCTGCCCTTATCCCTCAAACGCTATATAGTTTGTGGGTTAAGGCTGTTTGAGGGATAAGGCCGTTTGCGGGATAAGGCCGTTTGTGGGTTAAGGCCGTTTGAGGGATAAGGCCGTTTGTGCTTTAACGCCATATTTGAGGGATAAGGGCCCGTGGTGAGCCCTTATCCCTCAAACGGTTACTCGTTTGAGGGTTAAGGGCTCGTTTGAGGGATAAGGGCCCAACACTGTTGTGTGCATATGTATAAAAAAAGAGGCAAGGGGTCTTAATCAGAGAATTGATGAACACTTTATGAATATGGAATGCCTCTGTGGGAAATGTTCATATTACCTTCAAGCCATGTACAAAACAATGTTTCTGCTACCAAGGACAGATGTTACTGCATAGGTGCATGTTTCTGTAAGACATATGAATAAATGGATTCATACAATCACAAAATACTAGCATTTGTACTAGCTTAGAAAAGTTGAAATAAAGACCCTGCAGCTGCATAACATAACAGACTTAAATAATTAAGGCAATTATTTCAAATGCTACATATTTTCCACTTAGTATCTAGATTTATTTTGCCATGGCACCCCTGGAGACATTGTAGTCTAGTGATGGATCAATTTCATATATATGCCATTAAACAGGGCTGAGGGAATCTAATACATCCCTATTTAGATGACAGTCATATCAGGTGAATAATCTTCTTTCTCTCATGAATGAACAAAATATGACTTCTGATGAGTACGCTAGTATTTCCATCTTGATTCCTATCCGACTGTAATTGCACAGATAAGATTTCAATCAGCTGGCCATCTGACAACAGTTGAAGTTAGTCATATCGAGATTTTTTTCAAAACTGGTGATAGTTGGTATAAATAATACAAACCTAAAACTAAAATGTTTTCCCATCTCCTGTTTCTGTCCAGCCTTTTAATAATTCTGCAATCCTTTTAATTCCCCTCCTTTGTGAGTATGTATTTGTACTACGACACAAACTATAGCTAATATCAAGCTGTATTAGGACATGGAAGAAACTTTACTATAAATGTGTAAATTCCTTTTTTAGTCGAATTAATTAGATGGTTGAGGGAGAGGTTGCATTTGTATCCATGATTCTGTAAAGCAGTACATGATTTGCTACAGTCTATAGACTACAGTCTGAGATATATGTAATATTGAACTTTAAACTTTGACATTAACTCTAGGGGTTATTGACCTTTAGAGCTCACCCTAGACAATCAACCACCCACGCTGTAACAAAGGTTGACTAAGGTCTCTAACTGTACACGTAACGTTTATGTTGTCTTGAGTCGCATGTATTCCCCTTTGGGTGTTTTACCAAAGACAATAGATAGTGAGCAATCAATGTTGATTCCCTTTTGCAGTGTACTCTATCTACTGTGAATTATTTCGGTAATAATTTTTGGACTGAGAGTAAAACGAAAGAAAATGTGTATTTTATTTTACATTCTAGAAACCAGTTAAAGACATAATGTAATAAACCTATAATCAGAGAACGTGCGGACGAGGAATTGGGTGTGCACTCTGTCACTACTCCATCAGTACTGAATCAAGTAAGTCTTTACCGCCCTGACATGAGCTAAGTAGGTCACTGACCTCAATCTATATTGCTAGGGGCTTTGTGATTGGCTAATGTCCAGATGCAGGCCACATCCTGGCATTTTTAATTTCATTTGATAAAACATCTAAGTTGGATCTTTATACAAAAGAAATTTCCCAGTTGTGAAATCCATAGGATTTCATATCCAATTGCTTGGATTCAAATGTATGGTCAATTTTATAAAAAATTGACAGCCAACCTACAGTCACTGCAATAGTTGAGTATGAGTACTGAGGAGTTTCAGCTGTTCACAGCTTCATCAGGTGTAATACAGAGTTTAAATCAATCTATCTAAATGCCATATTTAGAAATGATTTATTTTGTTTCATTTGATAATTTATATCAAATACTCACATATAGGCCTAGTGAGGTTTAGTATTTTTAGTGTGACTACATAGTGTCAGGGGGAGCCACCAGTCATTAGGTGGGCCTCTTTACAAGGTGGGTCTCCTTCAAGAGGTCTTAACTTATGATTCAGTTGATTTTGTAGCTTTTGGCTTTGATTCCGGGGATCAATCTTTCATTGATATCTTCCCTTACCATTTATTAAACTACAGAGCAAGTGCTTCTGGTAATAATATTGTAATATTATTACAGTACCTGGACTCATTTGTGTAGAGTTTGGATGTCGGGAAAAAAATGATGTGGCGTTCGGGGGTTGAATCTAGCCATAGCGATTTTCCATTATGTTCATCCCTAGCGGGATGATTGACTTCAGTCTTTGTACCCATTTCCATTCAATGGATTTCCTCAGTGTGTTTGCACGTTTTGACTCAGGGTGTTCATATATGAACTCTAGGATGTAGACTTTCATGTCTCTGTCCTTTTTGTGTCCAGGTCTGTTGAAGTGGTAGGCCACTTCACTTTTAGAGTATCTCTTGTGTTCCACATCGCTGATGTGTTCTGAGATACGATCTTGTAGGGTTCTTTTGTTTCCCCCACATATCTCTTGCCGCAACATTTGCACTCGATGCAGTATACAATGTTGGAGCTTCCACAGAAAATGTTTTTCTTGATTTCTTTCGAACATTTTTTGGTCACCTCAATTTTGCCCGATTTGTCTATTTTCGGGCAAACTTCACAAACCGGGTGTTTTTTGGTTGGTTTGTGAACACATTTGTTCGGTTTGGGGGGTCGTGGTTCCTCCCCCTCCTCACCATTTTCAGGGTGGTAATCTACCTTTGCCCTGACGAGTAGGTCTTTGAGGTTTTTCAGCCTCCTGTGTCCTATCACAAGTTTTATCCTTTGCAGGCCTCTTGTGGTGCAGGACTCACCTAGGTCGTCCCACCTCCTCTTGACTATCTTCTCCAATTTGTTATAGTTCGGTCGGTAGGTGGTTGTGAGAAAGATTTTTTCTATCTCAGCCTTGTCTTTTTTCTTTGCCTCTAGAAGTTCCTTCCTTCTTTTGGCTGTTGCCTGGATTTTGGCTTCCAGTAGGAGTTCCTCTGGGTACCCCTTTTCCCTGAACTGGTCAGCTTTTACTTCAGCATGACGTTCAAAGTCCTCGTCATTCCTGCAGATTCTGCTGAGTCTCAGGAATTGACTGTAAGGCAGACTCCTTTTCACACTCGGTGGGTGTGAGGAGTCATATCTCAAGTAGCTATTTGAGTCTGTGGGTTTGGTGAACAGGTCTGTGTACAGTTTCCCATTTGGGTCTCCCTTCACCTCGGTGTCAAGGAAGCTGATGTCACTGTGTGACCATTCTGAAGTGAACTTGATGCTGTGGTGTTGCTGGTTTAGGTATTCCAGCCAGATTTACAGTTCATTTTCCCCATGATCCCAGATGAAGAAAATGTCGTCAATGAATCTCAACCATACGCGTGGTTTTTGTTATGATTTTCTAGAAATTTGTTTTCAAGAGTGGTCATGAAGAGATTTGCATATGATGGGGCGACTCTGGTGCCCATCGCTGTGCCGCTAACTTGTAAAAAGTTTTGGCCATTGAATTGAAAATTGTTGCTTTTTAGAACCATCCCTAGCAGCTCTATCAGAGTCTCGTTTTTGGGATTTATTTCACCAAGTCTCTCGGTGTCTAACATATTTTTGATGCTGGTTATCCCTTCATCATTTGGTATGTTAGTGTACAGTGAGGTCACATCTAGTGTGCCTATAATACTCTGAGGTTGAAGTCTGTCTAGACTTTCAACCTTGTTTATGAAATCTGTTGTGTCTTTCACAAAAGAGTTACTCTTTTTCACCATTGGTTTGAGAAAAATATCTACAAAAGCAGATATTTTCTCTGTGGGGCAGCCATTGGCAGATACAATAGGTCTCCCTGGGGGGGCCTTTGCATCTTTGTGGATTTTCGGGAGAAAGTAGATCTGTGGGGTTCTGACCTTCTGATTAAGTAGGGTCCTCCCCACCTTCTTACTAATCTCCTTATCTTCCAACATAGTGTGTACTATGTTTTCCACTCTGGCTTTATAAAGATCAGTAGGATCTTTATCTAGTTTCTGATATGTATTAGTATCATTCAGCTGTCGGTTTCCCTCCTTGAGGTAGTTTAAGGTGTCCATCACTACGATGGCACCCCCTTTATCAGCTGGTTTGATTGTAAGTGATTTATCTTTAGCAGGGGGTGCTGCACATGTATAATAGATGACCGTCTCATCGTTATTGCAGTCTAGTGTGGTGACATATGATTCTCTCTGCTACACTCTACCAGTTCTCACTGATATTGACCATGTCATCAAGAAGTGCTATCACACTTTTACCTACATAGTCTCAGATAGAGTGGTGAGATGAGTAACTTGGATTTCCTGCTTTGGCTTTGATATATTGAAAGGTTAAAGCAGTATTGAAAAGAGAGAGGGTGTATCATATGGGAAGTCAATATTTAGATGTTTTTATTGGATCTATACCAATCAGTTGGTAGTGACGAGTGGCAGGGCAGGTATTTGCAACATTCTGCTGAGGTCAACAAAATAGGACTGACAATGTCAGCTGACTCATGAAGGCCAAAAATAAGTTAATCTTGGTACTGCTAGGTGTCCTACAGCAACAGTATTACCAAGCCAGGTACTCAGCCCTATACACTGAACAGGTAGGGGTTTAGATATCTGTTTAGTGTGAAAGATCAACCCTTAGATTTCCTGTATTGTAACAATTTCATATATTAACTGTAACGAACCCATACCAGTCTATATTTGTCATTATATGGTTGCCTTCCCAAGTTGAGAGTAGGTTATCATAATATCATCCAGATTCAATTGATTTTAAGGGTAAACATTTTCATAAACGTCAGATGATATGATTATTTCGGTGAAAACCAACTTTCTACATCTGTAATGATCAGATAGGACATGTTTATATTGAGAATTCTCATTTGAATATTTACATGATTGTTGCTATTTGGGAAATCATATTCCGTTCCCTCGAGTTTGAGAAACACCCTATAATAATCTGGTAATGGAAGAGTTAATGATACTTTAATTCATGCACAGCTAGGCCCTGCATTATAGTTGCAAAAGTATTAACCCCAAAGGGCTTCCAGAAGTAGTGTCCAGCGACCGTCAGTTTGCATTTGGTTCATCACGTCCCTCATGTTGTTGCCATGGTTACACACATGCCAGCATCAACACCTCATCACGTTATGGGACATCATGAAAGATGCGTAAGGACCTCTCAAAAACAGTTTAAGAAGTAAGAGGCAGTTATCTCAAATTTCTGGCATTTTTGTGGCAGGAGGTTACTATCTGAGAGAAATGTTCAATTTTTTCACTCCATTGCAATTGTAAAACCCCTAGGAATAAAGAGGTCTCCAAAATATTTTTAAAGCTAAAACAGGATCTTTGCTACCCCCCGCCTGTAGTAAGATGTAAAGTTTGAACACGTGTGCACATAACATAGAACAAGTAAAGGATTGATGTAGCAGTAATATAGACTATAGTGTTACTACTAACTTTTGTTTTATCAACTACCTACTTGTTATATTTAATCTATTACTATTGTGATAGAAGCATATCATTATCTGTCTGAGACCTGATTAGATAGTGGTCCTTATGCAACAACAGGGGTTTGGGGTTGATGGATTTTTGTGCAGGATAGTCATTTTATACACCCCTCCCTAGAAGGGGTCAGAAATCTTTTGTGCATGTGTCATTCAACGTTATGGTAATCCACAGGCTATTTCACTTAAAGCAGGTGACACCTTTTTTATCCCCCTACAAAATATACCAGCCCTCTATTGATAAATAATGATCCCTCCCTCAGGAAGTACAGATATTCAGCAGCACACCACTTCCCCATATGGGGCTACTACTGCCCAGACACTAGGGGGCGTGACAGGAAAAGGGCCATGAGATGCTCACCTCAGGCTGCTGTATGTTAAGGTAACAGGATATTACTTTAGGACATGCATACTTAAGTGATATGATCTGCAACATGATTCCAAACAGCATGCTCTAGACTGGCAGGACGCATCATAATTATGTGTTTATGTTTCAGACGTTTAATATGCATTGATAAATATTACATTACATCATGAAAGTTACAAATTTGCTTGATACAAACACCTAGATAAACTAAATACTACAACCAATTTGAGGACAAACAGCCGAGTAAAGGAATACTCATTGTAAAATACCTTTTAGGCTTTCAACTTATATGCTTATTAACCTGATGTGCCCCGTACAATGGTCTGCCTCTTTTTAGTGGGGCCAAGCCATTTACGCTACCACTTTGTTGCATGCGACTCACTTGTGTATTAGATGTGGACCTTTCTCCAAAAAAGATCTGAAAATAGGGCAATCTGGTTTAGTCTTAACACATCCATACATCAATAGATGTACACACTAATAGAAGCAAGTACTAAAATATGAAAAGATCATTGCAATACGCATGTTCATCTTTCATAGTCAAATGAGAGGAAATTTAACAAAGGGAAATTATGCTGTTTAATTTCTTAACAGACAGCAGTTCTATGTCCTAAAGCAATTTGTCCTATGCATAACACATTTTTTAGATCTTGCCCTGTGACTTCCTAGGAGGATTAGTAACAATATAAGATAGCGTGAATGTAGGATTGTGTAAGATAGAGAAGCATGGGGTGTGAAGTGTCTCACTTTGCTCACGGGGAAAGGGCAATGTTTTGTTTCACCTCTTTCCTCCTACACACAGATTTGTTTTTGTTTCATCCCCTAGGAAGTTTTTTGTTCCCTGCCCCCTCCTCAGCATACATTGTCAGACCTTTAGAGGGTATTTTCACCGTGAGACTGCAAGCGCTACACAATTTACCCATTCACACTTGCAAAGGGCATAGACACAGGTACTGAAAGTGTTGTAACCTTTTCACATTTTATTCTTGGCATATTAGCTTAAATCCCTACAGGACTCAAGACATGGATTAAAGGCCATAACATGGAAACACTCATAATGTATGATCTCCTGATATACCCACAGGAATACTTTTGTTGCTGAAAGCAGTGCTTACATAGTCTACATACCATTCCAGCACAGTAAGAGGTACCGGTAGTTCTCCCACAATTACCAACAGCCAGCACTGAATAGGACACCTGCCCTGCTAACTCAGTTTTAGTCATCCAACTGTCATCGTTTATAGACGTTTTTAAACATAAAAAGGAATTGAATTGATATTCCAGCTTTAAGACACTAGCCAATAACATGGGTCCCCTGCTCTATACAGAAGAGTCCATAAGCAGTCTTACTATCTTACTAATCTACACATAACCCCTCACACTAAGACATTGAAGCTTCTACATTCTTGTCTTCCTAATAGCCCTTTAGTCCACTGTTTTCAGCTTCATTGTTGTCAGTGACCTTTTGTTCCGCCCCCATCCTCCCACACATCCCTTTGAACCTATCTCACCCCAAGAAAACTTTGTTACCTCCTGCCTCTTCTGCCTATATTGTCAGACCTTCAGAGGGTAGTTTGAATGAGAGCTTATAAGCCCCTCATGTTGACCCATTCATATGAGAGCATAGAAACTTCCATTGACAATGTTCTTCGCTTTTTAAGCTCTGTACATTTACAATTACCAACATGCAGCACTGAATAGGAAACCTGCCACTGTCAACTCAGTTTTGGGTCTCCAAGTGTAATCATTTTTTTATGGTTTATGGACGTTTTCACAGATGAAGATAGTTCATACTGCTTTAAAACTAAAGACCTGTAGCGGGCACGTATCGCTCGGGGCAGCCCAAGCGTGCGTGGAGAGTGCATTGCCCGCCCGTGGTAGCTCAAGAACCAAAGCAGAGCAGTGGAGAAGTAGCTAGCCCTGTGGTGTAGCGGTAGCATTCTCAACTCCAGATTGGAGGGGCTGGGGTTAGATTCCCCATGGGGCTGTCACGTTTTCGGCTGCCTGTTACAGACCTACATATACATTAATGTGTACTAAACACAAATGGGTTCAAATCTAAAAAGAGATTTGAGGTGATATTCCAGCTTCAAGACACTAGACACTAATATGGGTCCCCTCCTCTCTACAGCAGAGTCCATAAGTAGTCTCACCATCTAACTAAGTTCATACCAGGTTTGAGAGCTAATGATAAACTAGTACTCAGTAAGTAATCTACTCATACAAGCCTGTAACTTACACTGTAAAAAAATTCTGTTAAAATAACGGAGATTCACTGGCACCACCGGGTGCCGGACTTTCACTGTTATTTTTACAGTCACCGTTTTTTCCTAAGTCACCGTTATTTTTACGGAACTGTTATCGCTATTTTTAAACAAGAAATCTCTGTTATAAATTTCTTTAACAGTGATTCTCAGTACCGTTAAAATAATGGTGATTCACTGGCACCACTGGGTGCCGGATTTTCACCGTTATTTTCACGGTCACCGTCTTTCCCAAAGTCACTGTTATTTCTACGGAACTGTGAATCACCGTTATTTTAACAGAATACAAAACATCACTGTATTCTGATTCAGTGCCTAAACAATAATTGTAATGGTATTTTGTGTAATTTAACTGATTTGTCCCAGTGATATTCAGTTCCTTTATCCCCCTATAACAAATTCCATGCTCAATATGGTTCCAAACCCAATTTGGTATCAATCAGCAATATCATCTTAGTGTCAATACTTCAGACCTAATCATTAGGAATTAGTCTAGATGAAAGCCTTATAGAGTGCTTCATGACACTTTGTAATACCAGTCCATGAGCAGAAGTCACTCTAGGATGGCTACAGAGCAAACCTTACAGCTGTGTCTGTATATACATTTATTATCACCACAAAAATGGTGTTCCTAGCATCTAGGAAAATCTGTGTTTCACTGTAAAAATAAACGGTGTCTCACTGTACTGGATTACGGGATTCAAAGTAAAATTGATTGATTTTACATTGCCTCAACGTAATCATATGTTATGATGATCCGCCGTAAAATAGTACACTGATTCTCCGTATATTCAACGGAATATTTTTACAGTGTACCCTCTTAGCGGGTTTTTTTTTTTTTGATAAGGTGGAACTAGATAAATTCTTGCTGGATTTTCATTAAATTAAATTTGGAAACTTCCCTGGAAAAAAGTGAGCCCTTCATCACCGTAAAATGTAGTTATAAACTCTTGCAAATGATCATGGCAAGCTTAATCTTGACAAAACCAGAAAATGATCACGACAAAGTTTAGTCAATGATCACGGCAAAGTTTAGTCAATGATCACGGCAAAGTTTAGGCATTGATCACGACAAAGTTTAGTCAATGATCACGGCGAACTTTTGTCAATGATCACGGCAAACTTTAGTCAATGATCACGGCAAACTTTAGTCAATGATCACGGAAAACGTTAGTCCATGATCACGGCAAGGTGTAACCATTGATCACGGTAAAGTGTAGCCATTGATCACGGCAAAGTGTACATCAAACTGCAACAAAATCAAAACACTGCTAGGTGACGTACTTTCGTAACGTTGCTAGGTGAGCTAGCGATGTTACTAGGTGACGTAGCAACCTCGCCAAGACTGTGACGTCACTGGTGCTATGATGTCACGGACTGTGACACTCTCCATGCAGAGGTTTAGTCGAGTTGTATTGACTATGTACTACAGAGTTTGAATGTGTTAGGAGAATGTGAAAATAAACACAAAGTCGGCCATTTTGTGCCCTCTCAAAGTTTTTACTGCATCATGCAGAAATCTGTCGTGATAGAAGATCCGACATCTAATTATTTTGTAATCGATGATCAGGTGAGTGATAGATCATCATAATCTGCCAATATTTCAAATATTAATATTTATAAACTTTTTGGATATCTGCCACTCAACTTGTCAATTGAATGCTGCAAATCCTCCATTGATTTCGACCACTGCATAAAGTGAGACTGGGCTTTGCCCAGTGTGAAGCCCCTTCGTGGGCTTCACACTGGGCAAAGCCCAGTTTGGTCTCACTTTAAAAAGGTGCAAAAAATGGCTCTTTTTTACTCCAAACTTTAATTAAAATGAGCTGTATAACAAAACGGAGCATACTTTCATGGTTTTCTCTGAAGACCTTAGTAAATGTCCGATTTACAAGCCTCAAAAACTGGCTACTGGCATGGAGCTTTTTATCTCCAGCCCAGCTAGGATGGAACATTTTGGGTGCATAATGGCTTTGGGGACCCCTGTTCGATCAAACCAACAAACCCTGCCTAGTTATGGGCATGTCATATATATAACCCTTCGCACTTAGAGCTTGAAGCTAATATATTCTTGTCTTCGGAATCGCCCTTTAGTCCACTGTATTAAGCTTCATTGTTGTCAGTGACATTTTGTCCTGCCCCCATCCTCCCACACATCCCTTTGTACCTGTCTCATCCCCAAACTTTGTTCCTCCTGCCTCCTCTGCCTACATTGTCAGACCTTTAGAAGGTACTTTGAATGAGAGCTTCTAAGCCTCTCATGTTGACCAATTCACACTAGCTGAGAGCATAGAAACTTCCATGGGAGGTTGATTGAGAGGTTGATTTATCTCTTATTGATCCATTTAAAGCATGTCATA
This sequence comes from Harmothoe impar, assembly GCA_947462335.1. NCBI lineage: Eukaryota > Metazoa > Annelida > Polychaeta > Phyllodocida > Polynoidae > Harmothoe > Harmothoe impar. The sequence continues at coordinate 56,135,259 of OX381720.1, read as the reverse complement.
TCAAAATGTCTTACATCGAGGACAATATATTCACTGATGTTTGTTGCATCTGTTTGTACATTTCTTTTACGATAACAATTACCAGTACTTTATAAAATAACATTATGATGTACATATAAGCGTCCAAATGAATATGAGTTATTTGACAGTTGATCAACAAAAGATAAGCATGACAGTCTACATAGTATGTATTTAAAGCCATCCTTTACTGTGTTATAACAATAACATTTTATTTTCCAAACAATCACTTTTAGGTGAATTTATTGTTCTTCCCTTTTCAACCTCTGTCTATGTACATTGGCTGCTACTCCAAGCTTTATACTCTACAGGATACCATAATCATATACAAAGCAAAAGCACAGAATGCTGTCTTTATGAAATCATACAGAATGCAAAGACTGCTCATCCCTAACTACACATTTTTTAAGAGGCAATCTCATCCTAGTATCAGTCTAGTGTGGGGACATGATAATCTATGTATATGTGTAACATTATTTTGTCGATGTTCAGGCAATAAGAACTACTCACTCTTATCCAGCAAATGGTTTGATTTTTTTTGCATTCTGTATTCCCTCACAGAACCACTGATATAAAACACCTACCCCCTATTTTTCCTCAGTACCTCAGATTTACTACCCAGGGGCCTGCTGGGTATATGCAGCCTGTGGATTTATGAGTAGCCACCATTTAGTGTCAATTTCACCCTTGCCTAGTTGAGCCCCCTACATGCCCATATCTATGCATGCTTTCCCCTTGGGGCTTCTACTCCTACCATACCAAATTGATCCTGTACACTGCAGCATAGCAAATGGAGGCTGATATTTAGAGGCAAAGACCGGAGCAACAAAGGGTGGGCGTAATGGCCAGTGGTGAAAGCATGTGACATTTGTCACTTGCCAGAGCAGGGTGCACTGTTGACGGGTATGCGTGCCACACATACGTGTACATAGAGCATTACTTCACGCACTATTACTGAAGATTTACTCTTAGCACTTACCAGTCAGGGCATAGATCTATGAGAGACGGATTGAAATGCCTTAATGTGAATTAATTTTGCAATTTTATGCCCTTAATCATAATACTATGTTTCATTATATTTTCTAGGTATGGATTTGTTGAATTTACCCTTGGGGAGAAAGTCCTGATGTCAGTCGGTGTAATAGATATATAACCTGTTTTAATCAGTATGGGATACATCATATTATTACTATATATTATAGTATCACTGATGATGCTACATGAAAGGCCTCATGGTATACATAGACAGTGATTACCAAAATAGCAATTGGAATACACAGTAACAAGCCCTAATAGCGATATCAATATTATGACTGAAATTGTAATAAGCTCCAATACAATATAAGCGACTCCTAGGCATATCAGGCTTATATTGGCTTGTTTGTTAATTATACAAATGAACAGGACTCACATGCTAGACCCCTTCAGTTCCATCCCACCTTGCACCTCACATACCCTACCCCTCATTAACCCAGCCTCATTAGATCTGGTCTCTAAAACCTTTAAGGACAGCACAGCACTTTCACACAATATTATTATGTTGTCATTAAAAGGTTGCATTCAAAAAGCATGTCAAACATTCAAGCTTTGGACCATTTGTATTATGATGGCAAATGAATGTGAAGCCTTAAGGTATCATGTTCTCCTTAAATAGTTAAGCCAGACACTAGTGATCTCCTGCACTTCATCAGCTGGCCCTGGAGTTAAGAAAACCCGATCAGTAGACGCCTCCCCCTCCTAATCTACACGCTTACTTCCCCCATTACCGTCCTGCAGCTTCCCTTGTCGGTTTTTAAGCCACTGGTTAATTAGCTTTTCTTATCACAGATAAACTACAGCTACTGGTTATTACATTTAGTGATGCTGTTGAGAGGTGAAGGTGTGTAATGATATAAGTTATATATTGTATGTGAAGTTTTAGTGGATCCTCTCCCTGGATAGTGAATTGCCTTAATAAGCTACACATAAGTCACCTTAAATTTTGTGAAGCATCCTTTTCAAATAAAGAGTACCTCATATTAAACTGACAATTTTTGCTTTAGAGTTTTCATATAAATTCGTATTCCCCCTGCAGATATTTGCCATTATGCAACACATTTAGTATGTCTATGATTCTCCACAGCATCAATAATGTATGAGTCCTAGTCCATACTCATGCCCATCCCGTATATCTTTCATGGAACAGGTTCATTTCAAAAGATAATTATATATCCTCAGATGATAAAACAGAGGTATTGCATATCAGGTATTATTAAATGCGAACATAAGTAGAGAACCGCTGATGATACACATAAAATAGTCTGATTTACAGAACATATTAGTGAAGTTCTTTTTTAACTTATGAGGCATTAATCAAGTTATGAGAAGTTCGTTTTATTAAGGAGCAGCAGTGGAACTATATTCCCTGTGCATATGATCAAATTATCTTTGTCAACAAGGGGATAGTAGAAGGACTTACATCTCTGCAGAGGCCTGCAAGCATAGTTCTGGAAACTAAACATCTTAATGTTACAGTTCCCTAATGCTGGTATCCTGCAGTGCAGAATCCATGCACTGATGTTTCCGAAGCAACTCAAAGATGTAGACCGCCAGAAGAGAGGCAAGTGGCTATCTAGATTAGTCTAATTGGTTGGATAATTGAAAGGGAAATGCAATAAATTCATTATGATAAAACCCCGTCACTGCAGGGTATCGATATGTAAGGTATGGTAAGTGAGTGATCATCAACAGGTATAATATGGAGTCATTTCACTCATGGATGTAGCAGAGGCAGAGCATATTAGGCTGTGTCTTATGCGATCAGGCCAATGTGAATGTCTTTTGACCGGGTGCCGTCTTTGACTGGGTGCCATCTTTGGCGAGCCACCATAAAAAAAGAGGTTTAAGAAAAAATGAATTTCTTCTTTGATATGAAAGGGATAAAAAAAAGAAAATGGCGGTGGTCAAGGTTCAATATTTTATGACTTTACCTGCCCTAAAATAAGTTCTCTCTCAGGAGGTCGAAGAATGCACCCAGTCAAAGATGGCACCCAGTCAAAGACGTTCAAATTAGCCCAATTACATGAGACACAGCCTCTACTATGTTCCCTGACACCAGATTATCATTTCCACAGTCGGTGTGTACGTGGTTGGATAATTGGATGTAGAAGTACAGGGAATATATTGTGGTAAGAAGCTGTCACTGTAAGGTATGGAGAGCATGATGAGTGAGGGTTTCATTTAACATTCTGTATGGCCGCTAAGGCCCCCAAAAAAAAGGTTTGTTTCAGGTCACCCGACCGACCCTATCTAAACAGGGCCGACCCTTCGTTTTTTCTATGCAAGTTTGAAGAAATTTGAATATTTTTAGACTTTTTTAGGGTCAATCTTAGGTTTACAACATTTTAGAAAAAAAATCTCTCCATTTTTACATTTTTTGGGGTCAATTTTAGAGGGGAAGTAAAAAAAAAAAGCTAAAAAAAAAAAGAAGCTAAAACGTGGTCACACATGACATCGCTGCATGTCCCACCTCTACTGCCTCCATAAATGCTGTCATACGGTAGCAGACATGCCGGGATGTCATATGTGACCATGTCATCATTTCTGCCTGAAGCGGAAGAATATGTGTCTAGATTTCAACATAGTAGCCGAGATAATTGGAAGGGAAGTGCAGCCAATGTATCCTGATAAACGGCTGCCACTACGGGATGATGTAGAGGAGAAAGATTGGGAATATATGTCATCAGTCAGTATTCGCTCCTATAGCTAACAGCATGGTATCTTTCCCCTCAGAAAGTGATGCTGTCACCTATAATATACAGTGAATCCTGTCTCAAATAAAAGCTCGTTAACATGAGGCAATATTCAAGTTTCATTTCAGTCATTTTATTTTTTGTACCTACTGGTAGTAATCTTGGTAAGAACTGATTTTGATAATATCACAATGGTCTTAATCGTATCAAGCGTGGCTATAGTCTGTATCATAATCATTGTTAGGCTTAGAAGTTGATATCAAGGTAAACTGAATGCTGCCTTACTACTAGTTCTCTGTAGTGAGTGCCTTCCAACTGGGACTGCACAACAGATGGTGAAGGTAAATATCTGGCAAATAATCAATACTACACAGAGTGAGAGAATGCCACACATAACTGCTCATACATGCTACTTGGTACAACAAGAAGTGTTACAACAACAGAATCTAGAGTGGCTCCCCCTATCTTCTATCACTGTAAAGTGTCAGCCCGGGCGTCAGCTCGTCTATCAGGACTGTCTGCCTCCATGTTAGACATATCACTCAGCTGGGCGTGGAGCACCCCTCTGTATTGTGTTGTTCTCATGTGCTCTCTTTCATCAAATCTGCTGTACTATCTATGATGTCAATCGGTCAGGCCCCAAAGATCCAGGCAAAAACTTATGAAGGTGTCATTGCAGTAATCCATCGGGTGATGTTCTAATATGCTCATCCTAATAGCAGTAGTGTGGCAACATGATCATCTATGCCATACTATATTTACACAATTTGGATCTTCTCTAGCCAGAGAGAAGGGTATAAACGCAACATCAAAACATATTCAGGCAGTAAAAATTGTAAATCACTGACTCGTATTTAACAAGATGACCTGCCCAATATTCCCTCTAGTACCCTGGATTTACTACCCTGGGTCCTGTTGGGTATCCTAGATTATTTATGAGTAGCTACCATTTTGCCCTGATTTCACACTAACCTAGAAGGGGCCCCTACATACACATATCTATGCATGCTTTCCCCTTGGGGCTTATTCACTAAGCATGCCAAATTGATCCCATACACTGCTACATAGGAAATGGAGGCTGATATTTAGAGGCTAAGACCGGATTGGCAAAGTGGGGATGTAAGTGAGGGTGGTCAGATATGTGACATTTGTTACCAGCTAGAGCAGGGTGCACTGTTTGGTATTGCCATGGCGCTACTAATACTTAATTGAGTATGGGCTCAAGCTATATTCCTGCAGATTTAGCCCATAGCTTAACAAGCTATAGCTATAAGATATACTTCCCTTGTGAAATGTACCTGTAATTTGCCACATAGTCTGAAACCTATTGGGATACAGCCTTGAGTACCGATCAAAACTTCACACCAACTCTTAGTGGACGGCCAGATAAAAATGTGGCCCTTTGAAAAATATATATGGGACTTTTTTTGGAATTTGGTGAAGAATCCATGGTTTGATTCTTTGTAATAAAGCGATCATCTTGCATTTTTCAAGCTAGTCCCTAATCTCCATATCACTAATTTGAACCCTATGGAGATATAATGTGCTATGTATGCATAGGATCTTGGGAAATAATTATCTTGACCCACATTAACAAAGCAATTTTCATACTGTCACGAAAAACATCTTGAAGCCTTGTTTTATGTGGAAATAATGTGTAGGATAACTGTAAAGAGGTGGTATGCTTTTGCTCTGGTATTGTACAATAAATCTCTTTAATCCTTTTCCCTTACTATACTATACATAAACATAGGAAGATGTGGAGCAATTTGCAAGGGTTTTCTATTTTGACTTAGATTATATGCAGTATCTCTTTGCACCCTGTTTTATTATACTGTCTTTATATTCTTTGAACGTATCAGTGGAGGGAGAGTCTCAATGCAGAGGTCCAAATGCCATTTAATGTAATGGATATATAACCCACATTGGTAATTGTGTGAGGATTATGCCATATACATATTGCATATTCACTTTCCATCACCACACAGCCATTACTAATATGCATGGACATCGATTGCCTGATCTGGCTGGTAGCAGTGCAACAATACAAGTAGCTAATGGGAGGTGCAACACTGTCAAAACAGGTGATAATTGCCAATCAGCCTGCCAACAATTATAGAGGTCTGATGGGAATATTACTGACAATGCTAGATACAAGGCCTGTGGGGCCCTTATCCCTCAAACGAGCCCTTAACCCTCAAACAAGTATCCGTTTGAGGGTTAAGGGCACACCACGGGCCCTTATCCCTCAAATATGGCGTTAAAGCACAAACGGCCTTATCCCTAAAATGGCCTTATCCCTCAAACGGCCTTAACCCTCAAACGGCCTTATCCCTCAAACGGCCTTATCCCTCAAACGGCCTTAACCCACAAATGGCCTTATCCCTCAAACGGCCTTAACCCTCAAACACCCTTAGATGTACACTACACTTGTCAACTATATAGTGTTTGAGGCATAAAGGCAGGTTGATTCACAGGTGCAACTAGGTACAAAGCTCACTATAATAGTGTTTGAGGGATAAGGGCAAGTTGATTTTTCAGGCAAGTTACATATGTAGGATCACTATATAGCGTTTGAGGGATAAGGGCAGGTTGATATTTCAGGTAAGGTAGGTATATAGGATCACTATATAGCGTTTGAGGGATAAGGGCAAGTTAATGTGTCAGGCAAGTTATGTATAATAGACAGCTATGTAGGGTCTGAGGGATAAGGGCAGTGTAATATCTAAGGCTAGTTAGGTATATTAGATCACTATATAGCGTTTGAAGGCTAAGGGCAAGTTGATAGTTTAGGCCAGTTAGGTATATAGGATCACTATATAGTGTTTGAGGCATAAGGGCAAGTTAATATGTTGGTTTGGTTAGGAATATTAGATCACTATATAGCGTTTGAGGGATAAGGGCAGATTATTCTTTTAGTACAGTTAGGTATAGAAGATCACCATATAGCGTTTGAGGCATAAGAGCATGTTGATATTTTAGGCCAGTTAGGTATTTAGGATCACTATATAGTGTTTGAGGGATAAGGGCAAGTTGATATTTTAGGCCAGTTAGGTATATAGGATCACTATATAGTGTTTGAGGGATAAGGGCAAGTTGATATTTTAGGCCAGTTAAGTATATAGGATCACTTTATAGTGTTTGAGGGATAAGGGCAAGTTGATATTTTAGGCCAGTTAGGTATATAGGATCACTTTAGGCCCTTGAAAATTTAGGCCAGTTGGGTGTATAGGATCACTATATGGCGTTTGAGGAATATTAGGAATATTAGTTCAGCATATTAACTTGCCCTTAGCCCTCAAACGCTATATAGTGATCCTGTATGCCTAATTTGCCTGAAATATCAACTTGCCCTTATCCCTCAAACACTATATAGTGATCTAATATTCCTATTTAGTCCAACACATTAACTTGCCCTTATGCTTCAAACACTATATAGTGATCCTATAAACCTAACTGGCCTAAAATATCAACTTGCCCTTATCTCTCAAACGCTATATAGTGATCCTATATACCTAACCGGCCTAAGATATCAACTTGCCCTTAGCCCTCAAACACTATACAATGATATAGTATACCAAACTGCCCTGAAACATCAACCTGCCCTTATCCCTCAAACGCTATAAACCTGCCCTTATCCCTTAAACGCTATATATCTATCTTATACAACTAACTGCCCTGAAACATCAACCTGCCCTTATCCCTCAAACGCTATATATAGTGATCCTGTACACCTCACTCGTCAAAAATATCATCTTGCCCTTATGCCTCAAACGCTATATAATGATCCTATATACCTAACTAGCCTAAATATCAACTTGCCCTTATCCCTCAAACGCTATATTATGATACTGTACACCTAATTTGCCTATAATTTCAACTTGCCCTTATCCCTCAAACACTATATATAGTGATCATATATCCCTAACGAGTTCAGCATATTAACTTGCCCTTAGCCCTCAAACGCTATATATAATGATACTATATACCTAATTTGCCTCAAATATCAACTTGCCCTTATCCCTCAAACACTATATAATGATCATATATTCCTAACGAGTTCAGCATATTAACTTGCCCTTAGCCCTCAAACGCTATTTTGTGATCCTATATACCTAATTTGCCTGAAATATCAACTTGCCCTTATCCCTCAAACACTATATAGTGATCTAATATTCCTAACTAGTCCAACATATTAACTTGCCCTTATCCCTCAAATGCTATATAATGATACTGTATACCCAATTTGCCCAAAATATCAACTTGCCCTTATCCCTCAAACGCTATATAATGATACTGTTTACCTAATTTGCCTCAAATATCAACTTGCCCTTATCCCTCAAACACTATATAGTGATCTTATATTCCTATTTAACTTGCCCTTATGCTTCAAACACTATATAGTGATCCAATAAACCTAACTGGCCAAAATATCAACTTGCCCTTATCCCTCAAACGCTTTATAGTGATCCTATATACCTAACCGGCCTAAGATATCAACTTGCCCTTAGCCCTCAAACGCTATACAACGATACAGTATACCAAACTGCCCTGAAACATCAACCTGCCCTTATCCCTCAAACGCTATATATAGTGATCCTGTCCACCTAACTAGTCGAAAATATCATCTTGCCCTTATCCCTCAAACGCTATATAGTGATCCTATATACCTAACTGGCCTAAAATATCAACTTGCCCTTATCCCTCAAACGCTATATAGTGATCCTATATACCTAACTGGCCTAAAATATCAACTGGCCCTTATCCCTCAAACACTATATAGTGAGTTGTACACCTGTGGATCAACCTGCCTTTATGCTTCAAACACTTTATAGTTTACATCTGTAGTGTACATCTGAGGGTGTTTGAGGGTTAAGGCCGTTTGTGGGATAAGGCCGTTTGAGGGATAAGGCCGTTTGAGGGTTAAGGCCGTTTGAGGGTTAAGGCCGTTTGAGGGATAAGACCGTTTGAGGGATAAGGCCGTTTGAGGGATAAGGCCGTTTGTGCTTTAACGCCATATTTGAGGGATAAGGGCCCGTGGTGTGCCCTTAACCCTCAAACGGATACTCGTTTGAGGGTTAAGGGCTCGTTTGAGGGATAAAGGCCCCACAAGGCCTCATGTTATACTTAGACCAAGATGACCAAAATTGCAATATAGGTATGAGAATACCGATAACCATCTTTTGATACTGGACTGAAAACGTAATGATCTCCTGCATAACATAAACCTAGTCATAGGCATTTTGCTGCTCAGGCATGCAATGACTTGCTTGTTAACAATATAACTACCAGGATCTTGTCCCAAAACATCTTCACCCAGACCCCAACTTGCACCTCACATCCCCTACTCCTCATTAACCAGGCCTTATTAGATTTGCTACCCTAAACCTTGCATGACACCAAACGTGCTTTAATACACCAAACTATTATTTCTTTATAATGTATCAATGAAATGGCATTCAAATAGCACTCAAAATAGTAAGCTTGATGCTGTCTGATAGGAATGGCATGATGCCCAATGAGGGGCGAGCAAGATACTTTCTTACCCTGCATTGCTGTATTATGATGGCAAATGATGGTGAAGCCTTTAGGTGTCATGTTTTCTTTATATGGTTAAGCCGGGCACTAGTGATCTCATGCGCTTCATTAGCTTGCCTTAGAGATAAGAAAACCTCAGCAGACACCTACCCCTCCTTAGGCCAAATAAAAAGAAGGTTTGTTTCAGGTCACCCGACAGAGCCTAATAAAGCAGAGCCAACCCTAACTTTTTTTGAAGCAACTTTGAAGACTTTATCATATTTTTATGCATTTTTTGCTCAATTTGAAGATTTACACTAACAATGGCTAGTACTTTCATGTTTAAAAAAATATAACAAGATCTTTAAAATATCCAAACTTCCTACTCTAGACTTTCTCCCAATGTTACTTAAAACATAACTTTATTTTTGGTCTTACCTTCACGCTCCCTTCATTCAGTACCCTTCTGCAGCTTCCCTTGCTAGTTTTTAAATCATTGGTTAATGAGGTTTTCTTATCACAGGCAAACTGCAGCCTCGGTAATAACGTTTAGAAATGCTGTTGAGCGGACATGGTATGTAACAATAGGAGTTGTACTTGCTATATGAAGTATAAGGGGATTATCTCCCTGGCCAGTTAAATGCATCAGCTAATACACTGAGAACCCAGAAGACGGTTCCTAGTCATTATGGCGACCTAGGTTGTCATAATGACTAATGAAACGTGCTCTGGAGAATGGTGTATGAATATAGTCTCTAATTAGTTCACCTCCTAATGAAAGGCATCCCTTTCACACATTTGGTTTCTGATTAAACTGAGTAGCTTTCCTTGTTTTAAATAAGTTGTGTATGGGTAAGAATGATGTACTTGAAGGTATAGAGACTACTCTGCTCCCTGTCACCAGTTTATATCTCATGACAGAAAATTTACTTCAATCCATTTCCTCTGGGTGGCAGCACGTGACAAGGCATGTGCCATGTCCGACACCCAGATATACCCTAGGTTGTCCCAATGACTACCCAATAGTGTTGAGAGTTGTCATTACTGATGACTTAAGGTCTTCAAATTTACAATACCTTTAACAACAACCTTAAAGAGGCCGTGACATGATATTTTGGCTATTTACATTTGTCAACTGCTGTATTGGTCAGATTCAAACGTTACTGAATAAGTCTGTATGAGGTAATCTAAACCAATGCACGCCATACACGGCCTGGCTGACCAGAGCAGGTGGGGCAGGGAGCCACAGCAGGCCCCTACCAACACCTCGCCATGTTATGACGTCATCGGCGGTAAGGGTACTGTGTAGGATGTGAGAGGGAGAGGTGGGAAAGCCAGGCCACTAACCTAAAGCAGTGGCGGGGGAATGACCAATATGTAATGAGAACATCCATTATTATCAGAATGATTTTGTGAATTACCAACTGATAAATTAATAAAGTAATACCAATAAAGACAAATCTGTGCCCGACTTTTACAATCCATGGAAAAATATGAAATGTTTCTATTTCTACTCATGGCTCTATTAATTCCTAAATAATCGTGAATTTTCACTTGTATAAGGTCTCATGATACATGCAGTCCAACAGGGGTGCTTTACATAAAAAAAGGTCGATTTTGGTCCCAACTTTTGTTGGGAACTATGGATTCTGGGACAATCTCAAACTCGCCTTACAAAATGGGTGTTTTTTTTTGTCCTAGCGGACAGGAATTATCTCAAAATATTTTGGGAAAAATCCTGAAGAAATAAATCCTTACTCACACTGAGTCAGGAAATATTTCCTTACTCACAATTTTAATGACGTCACACAGGGAATTCCCCCCTAAATAGGTCACGTGACATGGGCTTCCCCAGAAATATATCCCAACTCCTGGGAAATATGTCCCAACTCCCTGGGAATCCCCTTGATGATGTCATATTCTTGGGGGGTTCCCTGGAAATATTTCTCAACTTGTTTGTGACACCATAGGGGGGGGGGGTCCCATATGGTAGACATATAGCTGTATTATAAAAAACTATACAATCACTTGGTAGTTGTTGAACAAAGAGAGGTGAGATGAGCTGAGATGAGTTTTGTATATATGTTATATAATGGATTATACAGCGTTTATAAAACAATTAGGATAGTCCTTTTCAATGGCTAGCTTGAACTTCCAAAGCGTCTCAATCATGGTATATATGGGTTTCAGGTTATTCCACCAAGATATGGCTCTATACATACAACTTCTGATAACAATAGGTTTTAGTGATCTGAGTACACGTAGCCTCTTCCCCTGGTGAAACCTTGTGGCAATAGCCCTTGTATCCAGATATTTCTCACATTGGGCAAGTGTAAAAGCATAGTGTTTGTCCCTTCTATTAATAAGCCAGTCACATCCACTTTTTTCATGTAACTGTACAGTGTTCATAATGGGATTTTTCTCTAATTCAACATTATATACTGTGCGTAGACCTTTATTCTGTAAACCTTGAATCCCTCAGATTCTCCCTTATTTTCCCTATCCCAAATAAAATCAGCATAATCAAGTCTGAGTAAGACCATTGAGGTGTATATAGTAAGTGCAGTGTCACAGTCTGTGTGATATCGTATTTTACCCAACTGCCTTAGCTTATGTAGACTATTTGCGAGTACATTTTTCCTATGCTCGAGGAACTTTTGGCCAGGATAAAGTGTTACACCGAGGTAGGGGAATGATTCGACTTTTTCTAAAATCACATTATTAAGGGTTAAAACAGGATTCAAATTTCTGAAATTATTATAATACATCCATTTGGTTTTTTTCTCATTAACAGTGAGGCTATTTTTCTAACACCAGACGGCTAATGCATTTAAGCATGGTTGCATTTTCTCAGTGGAACGTACCAAAATTACCGCGTCATCTGCATACAGAGTTATATCAAAATTATCAATGTCAGGTAATGAATTTATATAAATAGAGAACAATATAGGATACTACATTAAAGTACTATGCAGCCTTGAAAAGGTTAATGTGCTATACACATTGCTTATCATACTTTTTGATCCATAAATGCAGAACGGGCTAGTCTACTCTCACTGCTCTACAAAGGCTGCATTGGTGCATCATGGGAGTGTATCAATACCATATGGTCAACATAGGGACAATCTTGACATATATGCCAAATATATTAATATCTCTATTAGTCACAGTATACACACTTGATAAATTACCTAGTTGAGAAATATTTCTTAAATTTGTGATCTGCCACGCCACCTAGTGAACATGTTGTGCAAATATTCTCAGATGTCCCAAAGTTTGTCCCCACCCAAGGAAACCCCCTTTTTGGACATGGTCTCAATCAACCCAAGAAAAAATATACAAAAAATGCATCAAAAATTCCAGAATCAAAGGAAGGTGGAAAGAAATGATTAACCCCCAACATATCCATTACATGGGATTGAGAATACATGAGAAGTTGGTGGAAAAGGTATTTATCCCAAATTTAAAAGTTGCCAGAACCGATGGTTTGGTCGGTTCTCGCAAATGGCTGTTTGGGACAAAAAAAGGGGACAAAAGTGAATTTGAGACAAAATTTTGTTCCCGTTTTTGTAAATTGAAAGGGAAAAGGATGGGACCTTTGTCTCAAAGTTGAGAATATTCCCAAATTTCGTAGATATCCCAAATTTTGAGGACAAAGGACAAATAATTTTGTTATGAAACCTATTTGGTCCCAAATCGCCTAAAGAAATAAAACCTCACCTTTATGTAAAGGGCCCCAGACAGGACGGACACGTTTCCTTTGCACTTTAGACGACTAGTGTTTAGTATATTTATGTTTAAAGATTCCACAATGGAACGGACCTAATATGAAATTTCTTATGCACTGTATAATTGTATTGTTGAAGGTCCCTATTAAAGCACTTTGTTGAAACAGTATTTGCCTCTATTATCGATGTTTATGGACATTTCTGGATATATAACATATTCTCAATAAAATCAATATATTAACTCCCTAGCAATTGTTTATTTCTGAAGCCTTAACTTGTTATTGAGTGGTACTGATCATGACCAAGGGTCATTATTAAGAAAACATATGGAATGACACTGTCAATATCTAGGCCATTGAGTCTCATGTGATAAGTCTTTGATATTGATTGTTATTATTATTATTATTTGATTTTAAGATAGTTTTGTATACCTTCAGAAAATTAATGAAATGTTCACAAAATAGTGTATTTGCTCGAGACCCACCACGACTCGGACCTTATCTCGCGTGTGCCAAACTTCCCTAATTTAAATCACATTGAATCTGGAGGCTATTAGCTGAATATCTGGCAAATTATCCTAGAAATTAGCGAGAGAAGGTGGACCATTTTCGCCAATCTGGCAGGAGAAAAACATATTGTACATATTGAAGTGGGAGCCTAGCCCGCCAACCCTTCATACAGGTGTGTCGTCACCTCAAAGGTGAGGATTAGTATGGGACATTACTTTGATGCAGTGAATCACACTCAGGTCGTGGGTGTGAAGCCCTGGTGCCTGTAAGTGTCAGATCAGCATCTCATAAATGGTCACACCTTAAGGTGTGGAGCCTGTGCTGAAGTCGGGTGGGTAGTATCCACTAAGCCTTTACATGTGCAGCAGTCTGGGGTGACACATGCCACATAGACGAGCCTCACGAGTCTGAAGTTGTTATTTAGATGCAGTATTGCCTGCTGGAGGTATTACATAACTATGAAGTAAAAGACACGCTGATCTTATATTCGAATGGACTATAGGTATACTTATCTATTCATTGGAGCTAATTGGAATCGTAGGAGTTACATTGAAACAAGGTTTGTCATGTACATAGGATGCCTCCTACATAGACGGAATACACATGCATAATCATTCACAATTCAGGAACGTGAGAAGATATTTTTGTCAATACCTAGCCCTGGGTGGTAGGCTAGCTGAGGTACTACACGGGTTTAAAGGAATCACAATAATGTTCCTATTCATAAAATTAAACAGAGCAGGCATTTCTAAATAAGGAATTGATAGATCATCTTCTGTCATGTATTACTGTACTACTCTAGTTAACAGCTTAACCCATATCCCACACTCCTTAGCACCCCTCCCGCCGTTTACGTCACTTCAGCCTTCTTCCCCAAACTGCCAATATCGCACCTCTGTGGCCTGACCTCACAGGTTGCCAGCATTGTTTTGTGATAGCTGCTACAGGGTGTAGGTGTCGGCCATTTAAAGTATGGTATGTTAGCCAAATGTATATTAGCTACTAGGTATTTGTGAGTAGTTGGGGAGGTGTCGGGGCCTCTTTAAGGTAGTCATTCTGACTACCTAATCCATGTGACTACCTAAGGTCGTCATATGACAACTTTAGTCTATATGGATCAGATAGGACTACCTTAGGTGGTCATAATGACGACCTAATGTCGTCACCCTGACCACCTAAAGTTGTCAATTTTGGTATTGTCAAAATGACGACCCTGAGGTTTTCAGTGTAAGACTGTAAAGCATCCTCTTTGGAATAACAACTATCCCACAATTACCTGAAACTGCTTCAGAATTTCTACATTGATTTTTTAAAGTCATGTTCAATTGAATGCCCTAATGCCTTTTCATATTCGAAGTTACTATGCTGATCCGGCCCAATGAATATATTGTGTGTACTTGCGCATGAGATAACAATTATAGGTATACATAATAGTGTTTCAGAACCTAACTTTAATTATGGTACTATATAAACCGTCTAAATAAATAATTTGAGCGTGAAGTATTAACGTTATGTACATTTCAAGGCAATAGAATCCCCCTGTCAATGTGGTAACCTTAAATGTCAAATTATAATTGATGTAGTGTTGGCCATGTAATTCAGTCTTTACCCATCCTCTTACTTCCCCCCTTACCGTTATGCAGCCTTTCTCTATAGTTTTTAAACAACTGGTTAGTTAGCTTTTCTTATCACAGATACTTCATTGATGCTGTTGAAATAAGATGGAGCTTTATACATTGTTAGTAATGAGGACAGGCTGTACCTGTGTTAGTGTCAGGATATTATGAATATAATGAAACTTAGCAAAGCATATTCTCATAGCACCTCCCCGCAACGCCTTATACATTAAGGAAATGCCAAATGCCTATCTGCACTTTTAATGCTGCAGCACGGAGGTGTTCATCACCTCACTAGTGGTCATGGAAAAAGATACTGTACACTGGGTACCACTGGAAAGCTGTGAATGTGCAGATCACAACCCTGGTGAGTGTAAAAAGCTACGTGGGGGACAAACTTGGCAGTTGTACATAGAAAATATAAAGTTGAAAATAAGCTTTTAATTGAAAAAAATTCAAATAAAAGCAAATAAAAACTTTGAATGCATATTTTGCCACATGGGGATAAAGTAGCATTGCCATGAATGAAATCTGAGATTTGAGGTCCAAGGTCAAGGTCAAAGGTTGATCATTTGGTATATGATCAGATGTGTTGTGACAACTCTTTATGTGTGGAGTGTGACATTTATTACCTAATACAATGTTATGTTGGAGTGTATGAAATAAGTTCCTGTTGTGGTCATGTTAAGGTCATGATGTGATGTCAAGGTCATGACCTCATGATACATATATGTTTCCATCCAGCAGCAGACAAGTCATTGCAAGGGACCTGCTTACATCGAAAGTACATGTAAAATACCTGCAAAACATATCATCTTATGATAGCCTGATGGTTAAGGTGACTTATCTTTCCTTTACACTATGAACAACAAGAATCACCCACTTTTTCTCAATGCTGTGTCTTGTATGCATCCTTGACCTTTTTTTTACTTTTCTTACATTAATCATCCTCAGAGTCAATGGTTTCTGGTAGCATGGAGTACATCTTTAAACATGTGTCAATGTTGTTTGCACTATTACAGCCACAGGCAGGAACGCAGGGTTGTTTGTGACCAAAACATGCCCAATTATCTGAGCATGTATTTAAACATTCAAAGATGAGATCATTCAAAAGTTTTGGGCACTGCAGCCTTGTGACATGGCTTTTGGGATGAGCCTACCAGACTTCCGTTGCCAACCATTTTCAATCAGATTTTCTGAAACTCCTGAAAGCCAATGTGAGCTAACTTCCAGATCCTTAGCTGAAATGCTGCTCGCTGGACATGAAGTAGAAAGCTGTCCTCCATTGGTGGTAGTTTCTTTCCAGGTACTTTTGACTTTTGACATGAGGCCATGGAACAGCATAGGTTGTTGAGGTTGCTTGCAACATCTTTGCTCCCATACAGCAGGGGTAGACACTAACTTTATCAGCCATGGGCCACCCAGGCTCGCAGCTTCAAAAACCTACGTGCCCGGACCTACATCTGCGGCTCCAACAAAAGCATTTACTTTTTTCGAAGAGAAAATGACAGTTATTATTGATTAGAAACATCAAAATGTAATCAAAACATACATATTCCTGTTGATTCATTCTTTCCAATGGTATTACATGCCTGTAATGATAACAGGGTATTTTCATCGGGTTTCCTTCCCCCCTTCTTGTGGGCCGCCCAGGCCCATAGGAAGCTAATTCTGTGGAAAACTATGGGCCCATAGCAAGAATTACGGGCCATTGGCTCCCAGGCCAGCGTTAGTGTGTGCCCCTGCATACATACATCCGGATAACAACTTCCACCTGACATTGATCTAGTATTGGGCAGACTGTTATTTCCATGCCCCACTACCATACCAACATTTGTAGTACTGGACTGTCTTCCACCTGACGCCAATCTAGTATTGGGTGAACTATCATTTCCATCCCCCTCTACCATACCAACACATAATCAATGTTATAATGACTGACATAGGAGGACTTACAACTCATGTGGTACTTTACTATGAGATTCCCAGTGGATATTTCCTCCTTGTGGCAGATGATGTCACGTCCAACTTTATCATCTCTGGATGTACATGCATTGAAAAGTGAAGTGGGGCCAAAGGATTTCGACCCCTGGACAGGGGAGTGTAAAAAACTTCGACCCCTGTTTGGGGGTTCAATAAAATGTCACTCTATTTTGAGCTAAAAAGTCTGCCTGTTACTATGCTTCACTGGGTCTGTGCACACTGATTTATGACCCATAGGGGAGGGGTAAATAAAAAATTCTATGTGCTCCATGGGAAAACACACCCACCTAATCTCCCTTGTTAAAAAAATGATCACTCCCTGAAGGGGCAATATCACCACTCACACTTAACCACATAGGAAACTAGAAACTAGAACCGTACTAGAAATGTGAATGGGACATGCTCAGTGATTATGCCCCTTTAAACAAGGCATAGATATAGTTTTGACCTTTACCTTGTATCTCAGTTGATTTCACCTCATTGCTTTCCCAAAGTAGGCAGCGCTTCTCCTTCTAGGATGCAGAGCTACCTACCTGGTGTGCCATTGCAGACCCGGACAATAATTCTCATGTGAAATTGATATAATGACCTTGACCTTTATGTTCGAGGTCACATAAAAAACTTGTATCATAATAGATATTTCCTTTGTGTATGGAAGGTTATGATTTCAGATCATAATCAAAACACCGGATACTTGACCTTTGACCTTTGACCTTAGACCTTAGACTTTTGAACTTTGACCTACTATTTGTCAGATTCATGTACTATCATTATATGATATCATGCCAAGACACAATGAGCAATTAATCATTTTAATTGCAGCAAAATGTACATTTTTCTATTAAAACCTCATTTCTAACTTTTTATTTTCAATGTAGAAGTGCCAAGTTTGTCCCCCACAGAGAGTTCTACACTCACCAGGTCTATAATCTACATATTCACAGCTTTCTAGTGATACCTTGTGTCTGGTATCTTTTTCTATGACCACTCTTCTCAGAAATAATGCCTGTAGCAGCCCAGTGCTGCAGCATTATTTGTTATTTTACCTAACTGTGCTGAGTGCTGCTTTGTACTTTTTGCACTAATTGCGCGCACCGCTTCCAATCCTTACAAGTAATCGGCACCCTAAATTGATTGCCTTTCGATATTCATAAGCTTTAAATATAATCTGCTGCTGAAGGACGTTAATTAGGTGTATGTCTAGCCTAGCACTTCATTGGAAAAGTTATTTTCTATTTGATCGCCTGACTCCTTCATGAAGACAGGCAGATAATAAAGTGATATCTTTACATTACCAAGTAAGGTATTTGGGGATATAACCTGACCTTTCTATATGAGTCCTTTTAATGAGTCTCTGAAAATGAACCCACTTAGTCCGGGCTACCAACATGATGTCTACAACTGATAGCATAAGATGATGGATTATGAGGATAATTTGACAAGGACAGGTGTAGAAGGCATCATAGCAATGCTACATAACTTAAACTAAATGAGGATATGGCATTTTATGACGCTGTACAATTCCCATGCAAATGTACTCAAAGCCCATGCAAATGTATTAAGAGTCTCCATACAAACTTATAATACAAGTCCTAATTATGATAAGTCAAATATATATGACAGAGAACACAATAGAAAATCATGTCCAAAATTGAATCATACACAACTTATATCTAGCTATCTAACAAAGGGCAACTCACCCATCTAAATTTGCATTCTAACTGAGCATGTCAGCGATGAAGAACCTTTAGTGCTAAATCAGTACTAAGACAGCAATTATGGAGGTAACAGTGGAGCAACATAATTATACATGGATGTATCATATGACCTAGTCATCATTTCTGCTTTGAGTAAGAGAAATAGGTGTCTAGACATGAATGGCAGTACAGCCGATGTATCATTATAAGCGGGTGGCACTGCAGGGTATGGAGATGTAGGGGAGAATAAGTGGGGGTTTATTTCATCATTCTTCCCTATTGCCTCCTTGGGCCAACAAAATGGAGTCATTCTACTATAGAAGGAGATGATGGTGATGATTCATGTTTAATCTATACCTGTAGCTTGTTATTTGATACGGAGTGTTTATCACAGACATCTTCAATATTTCAAGTGTGTATATATATGTTGAGTGCACCACATATCCTTCCACTATATGTCAACTGTCAACGAGAAAAATAACATGTCAAGTAGTGTGTAGTTCTTGTAAATAACCCTTATTATTGTACACACAGACAGGACAGTGCAGTATTCATCAGTAATAATTTCCTGCTGTAGCAGTGTAAGCCTTATCTGATTGGCAGCTGCCCCACAGTTACCTTGAGATGTTGGGGTCCAGCCCCTCACATAGCAATGCCTCACATACATGCAATGTGTCACCTGCTGTGATTTCACAACGCTACATGTACATGAATGCAGTACTTCGCTAGGCCAAAAAAAAAGGTTGTGTTCAGGTAACACGGCCCAAAAAAAGATAGGGTAGGTACGTTGATTTTTCTTTTTTTTTTACCAATTTAATTAATGGATTTTGAGACAAAATTCCCCCCATTTTCGTATGATTTCCAGTAAAAAAATATTTCAGTAGAAAAACACATAAATGCCCTCTATAAGAAATCCGGGTAGGGTAAAAAAGATAGGGTCGCTAAAGATACCTGAACAAAATCTCCATTTTTTCTGGTTTGATATTGTTGGAATACAAGAAGGCCACCAGATCATGTCTATTCATAAAATTGAAAGCAGGGATAGGTAGAGGACAATCGAAAGCAGGCGTTGCTCAGCCAAAAATAATCATTTCAAGAAAATAAGATAAATAAACTCGCCTGGTGGGCAAAATTGGTTTGAAATGAGAAAAATATCTTCGGCTGTGTGTGTCGAATGTGTTGACCTATATATGGGAGAATAGAGCTCTGTGGAATTTGGGAGTTTTAGAATAATAAATAGAATAAGTAAATGTAATACAGCAATCAACAACTTGAGAATAAAAAGTAATGCTAAGCCATGAAAAAACAGGATAGGACAATGCGGCTGAGTTGTAGATAAAGAATACAGTGAGGCAAATAAATAATCTAAGAAACGGGCGCATGGTCTGAGGTACTTGTCAATAGAAGGTGGAAGTAAGAGCATTTTACGCAAGAGTATTTTTGTTCACAAGTGATACAGATTGGCACTCGTAACATATGCTGTGTATATACAACTGTTTTTATGCTGATCTTGGCCTCAGCTAGATAGACCTCACAAGGACCCGCTATTCAATGGCGTGCAGTAGGCCTTTGATGGTGCTAACCGGGGTCTTTATAGAACCAGGGCACCAGGGGGAATGATGAATGAGAGAGACAGATACAGCCAAGGCTGAATGGGGCACTGGGGGTGGAGGGAGAGATGTGAGTCTGACGGGGCATCTGGGAACTGTATTGAGGGGTAGGATATGGAGAAGGGATTGTTTGGGGGCTTTGGTTCCCCTTGACGTTTGCCCTGTGTATTCAGGGCCGACTACACTGGACTGTGTGTGCTGTGACCAGAGTGATGTTATTCATAGTATGAATGGCTGCCAAGTGTGGATCATGTCTGATAGTTGACAGGCTGAATGATTAAGCTGGTGTGGTAGGTAACCCTCTTCACCGATTTGGGATTTTAGACGCTCTTAAAAATCTGAAACAAAAGGTTCACTGTCCACAACGGAAATGAAATTCGCACATGTGCAGTAGTGCTGTTTCCCAAAATGGTTCTTGCAATGGATCCATGGATTATATTTGAGAAATAACTATACCATTTCCCGTAACATAATCATGGGTACAGATGCACAAATTTGTCAAATAGATTTACTTAAGTTACATTATGTTAAGGGATGAGAGGACCATCTGTTGTTAATCGTCATCGATTCCTTGTGTAGCAGGACATGCCCTATCTGAATGAGAGCTGCCAAAACTTGGCCTGTGGCTTTTGGCTCTCCGCACATCCTAACTTCATTCATCCTGTTACAAGGACACCCTGAAGTCATGTAGCAGCAGGCATGTGGCAGTAGACAAGGGCAGAAAGGGAAGGGAACGTGGATATGTACAGCACAGTGTGAATTTTGCTGTAGCCATACACTTCAAGACGATATGATAGTTATATTCATTGCGGTTGCTAATATTGCTTTTTCAAGGAAATTATGCTAGGTTTACTTGACCCACACCGTCAAGAAATACATACAAAATAGTCTCGAGAAATTCAGAGTTGGATAGGAACCAGGGACAACATCCAAACAAAATGATATTACAAATTCATTAGTTCAGGCGAATTTAAACTTCTTTTTTTTTGTTAACACAATTTTATTCATTTTCATGATTTTTGATTCAACTTTTCCTGGAGTTTTACATGGCATTCTTCAGCATTTTCTGTGATTCAGTAATGTTATATTGTATAAGTAATGGTTACATAAAGTATATTAAATGAATTTAAAGAAAGAGTCCTTTTAATGTAACACATTAATGTAATGATATTATGGTGTTTGCTGTGCTGTGGGTGTGTGTGCAGTTGGCCCAGTGTAGGGAAGGTTTTAACTGGATAGGGTGGGTAGAAATCTTTCCTTCTCAGGGCTACACATTTAGTGACTAAGCTGCTATAACTTAGCTGGTGTTGACCACATATAGACTAGAAAACACAAAGTCATGAAAAACAATTGTAATTTGAAGAATAGTATATGCCATACATGACATATAGATGATGCTAGCTTGGAGAGCTGTTGAAAGTATTCTGTTGAAACCTAATAATATGTGCATTAAAAATTGACTGGATATCGATCAAAGATGAATAATCAAGTGCATTACAACCTGATTGAAAAAGCTTCACTCATGTCAGTAAGTATGGATCACATTTTCTTCCCTTACTTTTGAATGAACCCACATATCCATGTAACTCAGTTCATTTACTGAGGGACTCTCTGTCACCCTTCCCATCACAGATTGCATGCCAGGCTGCTAATGGCCATGGGGAGTGCAGTTTTTTTATCCCACATCAAACACCTCTTTCATGAAGGATTAGTTTAGTTTCTAACATTGGAAAATGCCAGTGTTGATGATAAGAAGTAGTGTCAAACCTTCTTGAAAGAATTAGCTCCGCAGCTGTTCAATATCAAGTACCTAAGAAATGGTACTTTTCTGAACTCTCCACTAATACCTTTCTAATACAATAGAGTAGAGATAGACGAAGTTGAACTTTATCAGAAAGGTCGTCATTAAACGTTAACCTTAATCAAATATAAAGAAGGACTTCGTAGATATGTCAAGATAATGGTGTTAAAATGAGACTCCTTCTAACCTATTGTTACATCCTTGTCTTTATAAACAAGTGTAGACTTTTGTTATGCTTCCCTGTGTTTCAAACATTATTTAAAATCACATCAATGTTATTCTCAGTTATATGGTATGAAGGATGAGGGCGCTTTACAGCTTTAAGTCGGATTTGAATGCAGCATTGTACTGTATTATTACGTATGAGGTTCCTCCTTGGTATAAGGAAATGATTAGACATTTTTTTCTTATAGCCCTTCTGTGAATTGCAAAACATAAATTTCCATACCTATGCCAATTTTAGATAATATGCCACACTGTCTATGACCATATGTATCATTGTAGGGAGTAGATTGACCTCCTTTATGACCGTAAAGCCATGTTGGCCCTCATAGAGCAATCTGTGTGGACCCTATTTTCTCATGGGAAGAATATAGCTAGTTCTGATCAGTCTAATCCATTCCATGATACATATCAGATGATAGGGATTGCACTGCCCCTCAGTCTGGTTTGCGTAGAGTAGATATTCTTTGATCCCACACATCAATCCTATGATATATGGCACTACAAGAGAGTTCCTCAGTCTGTATGCTCAGCGTCTTCTTTGTAACTCTTCCCTGCCTAGTGTATACAAAGGGATAGCTATACCTGA
This sequence comes from Harmothoe impar, assembly GCA_947462335.1. NCBI lineage: Eukaryota > Metazoa > Annelida > Polychaeta > Phyllodocida > Polynoidae > Harmothoe > Harmothoe impar. The sequence goes on along the minus strand of OX381720.1, from coordinate 56,112,238 downwards.
ACCTACCGTATATAACCTCATGTATAGCCATCCCTTTTGAATGCCATCCCTGTTCTCCTCCATCACTTCTCCTTCTAGCCATGATGACACTAAGTATGCCTTGCTGAGTATGGATGTAGGATCAATTAACCCCATTGCTAATGATTCTGTAGAGTAGCAGCATTAAACTGACATTGGACATTCATACCATTAGACAAGAAAATAAATAATGCTTCTCCCAATGTTGGCTGCAAGTGCTGATTTTCGATTACGTATTGTATTGATTTGAATATCAGTTCACACATTAAACACAAAATACTTTTATATTTACAAATCTATATTATATGTTTGTGACTATAGATGTAGGTCATCTTGTAACATAAACCTATAATACTTTGTCAATAAATAATGCAGTTCATTAAAGGACAACACACACTGATTTATTGAATGGTGTTGTTCCATCTATTCCCCAATGTTCCCTAAGGCAGTTTCCAGTAAGCGATGCCTTGCAGTACATCTTTCCCAGGGGATATGGATACGCTTGCCTGATGCATGTCTATTGGAGTGATAGGCTGTCCCTACACAGGAGATTTTTGGCCTTCCTGCAAAAAGGCCTCCCTTAGATGCTGCTTATGAATGTGTGAGAGGCAATAGTAAGATGTCAGATGGACCCCTGGGAGCTTCAGCTTGCTGCCAGGGGAAAGAGCAGTATGGTCTAAGGAAATGTCTGGATGGTATAGCAATAACAAGAAGCAAACATCTCCATTAGAAAAGGCTTTGCAAAAACATGCAGGACAGTGGCAGTGTCCATCTAAAATGTCACAGGTCCAGCAGATTTACAAGTGTAGAAAGACCAGATGTCCATTTACCAGAACTCAAAAAATTCAGTTGGGCTTCTAAAGCTGAAATATGTTTGGCTCTATAATTTATTAAACTATATATTGTATCTATCATATTTTGGTTATAAATGAATTCAAATATATAGCCCATCCTGCAACATTGAACACAAAATGTCCTGTGGGAAGAAAACGTTCATTTTCAAAGACTATAAGAATACACTCAGAGGAAGTCTGGATGAGTCCTAAAAGGATTATTAAAGGGGTATTTCATTGCAGTATCAGGACCAAACTGCTAAGCTGTTTTGCCATAGTCTCGGAAAATGGGGTGTTTTCGAAAATCCTATGTCTTTTGAACTTTAGTGAGTACATTTAACAAACTCAAACAGACGATTGTAAACAAAATACCAACCAACTGTAAGGCCAGATGCACAGCTGAATTTACTATAATAAGTTAAAAAATGTGAATAAAAAGGGAAACTTTGCTCTTATACGGAAGGGTGTCTGTAGGGTGTCAGTCTGATCAGGTTCAGTATGGAGGAGCTTCTTCTCACTAAGGATGGTAATGGGAATGTGAAGATGTGGAAGTTGCCTTTGTCTTTATTTCATGCAATTATTGATTTAAACTTGTTAATTACACCGAATTCAGCCATAAACATGTGAATAAACCATAAATCATAATGACGTCACATGCCATTAGATACAGGAACTTTGTATCCCATGGCGGCATGGGATTCGAGAATTTTAGTACAAAGTGATGCTTGTATCCGGCATGAAATAGAAGGTTGTGTACCTGTCCGAGCTCCACTCTAACTGTCTCTTGAAGGGTACCCAGATCTGCCCTTTTGATTGCCATATTGCAATTTCTCTTCCCCTTGACATTGACTTTCTAACAGAGACTCCTTACCCATTAAAGCATGCAATGTCATCTGGAGACTTTTTCTCTTTAGGAACGACCATGTTTTTATTTATAAATACTGTATTTCTTAGTCATTTCTATCTCTCAGATAGGTAAACGACCAAACCTATGAATGCGATGATTGTAATTATTCACTCCTGGACATTCCTTCAGAAAGACAGTTTTACCCACGAGAAGAAAGGCTCCAGCTTTTGTACCTGACAGATGTTAGATTTAGCTAATACAAGGGTAAAAATAAAAGTGACAGTCTTTACTTGTTTCCCCCAATCCTTTCATGTTTTCCCTATTTTTCTTCCTCATTATATAGTTCGCCTGCTTAGGATAACACCATGTTCATGACTTGTACTACTCCTCTTCTCATAGAATCTGTAATCCTCACTGCCTGCAACTACCTGTGTATGTACCCTTGTCTGTAATAGTATTAGCCACACTAAAACCAGATCTGCCTTCTTACATCTATACCCTTTGGAAACCTTGCATGGCATGTACTGCATCCCTTTGATCTACATTGGTATGAAATAATACTACTCATGAAGGACATGCCAAGAACTGTGTGTTAGATATCTATAAGGTAAACAACATCTTTTTTGATGCTTTAGAACTACTGCCAGAAATATTGAGCCATCGCTGCCTATGGACCTAAACAATGCCATTCAAAGGGCTATAGCAATATACTTCAGCTGTGTAAAGGTGAATGAGTTGTCTGAGTCCTCTTAGCATAGCTGCCAGTACAGCACTAGTGTTTGTTGCTGGCAAGTCACACTGCTACTGTAATTGAGATACAGTCACAGACATATGGAAATGTCAGAGTTGAAAAAAATACTTAGGCCAAAAAATAAAAGTTTGTTTCAAGTCACCCGACCGACCCTATATAAACAGGGCCGACCCTACGTTTTTTCATGCAATTTTGAATACATTTTTATGTTTTTTACACTTTTTGGGGGTAAATTTTAGGGTTTCAAAAGTTTTGAAAAAAATCTTCCCATTTTCATACTTTTTTGGGTCAATTTTAGGGTGATGTAAAAAAAAAAGTTAAAAAAGAAAAAATCCGACCTACCGACCTTAGAGCTTCATCCCATGTTACCTAAAACAAAACTTTTTCTATTTGGCCTTATCAGTGCTGCATATCTATCATACAACAGACGTCACACATCCTCTTTGTACACCCTTATGTGTTCAATGCCCATATTTAGGTGCGTTTGTGGCAGACTCTTTTGTTAATTGTTCCAATAAATATGTGCCGTTCCCTTACTTTTAGCTTTGCCTGTAAAATGCTAATGGTAATAGACTGAAATGTGACGGTCAGGTGCATCTCCTAGTAATTACCCACAAAGCAAAATGTATCAACCGTTGGTTTTGAGATGACTTATGTTAAACTGTGTGCCTCTGCCTGTGCAACGCCTTTGCCCTGAGAAACACAATATGGCTGCTTTTATCCACGAAGAGTACAAAAGGCTGCGTGAAGTATTCTTATTTTAGGTGGCCATCAAACAAAGCCCTTGTTGTGAGAAACTCTACCAATCTTGTCAGATTCATACGATTCAATTCAAATAATTTGTCCATGCAAAACATAGAGATAATGGATTGCCTTTAAAAAGGGAAATATTTTTCTACACACACGCTGATGTAGTAATGATATTGTGTTTCCTTTTTCTTTTGAACTCTTATCCTAACCCTGATTCTGAGGATGGTTTTATAAGATCATCACAGGTGACAGTATCATATAAAAACATGTCTCCACTGCTTAGCATCCCCCTAGTCCGACTCTACTAAAGCTGGTCTGTTCTGCATGTCCATCATTTTCAGTTTTTAGTTTCGAACCCAAAATTATAACACTCCCTTAAGCAGAACGTCCAGTTGATAATTCGCTCTAATTGGCCATACAAGTCCTATAAAGTCGGCTGAACTGAGTGTTAAAATAACTGAATGGCTATACAAAGCCAGTGGTATGCAAGGGCTGCACCGTGAATGTTGAATCAATAAACCCATAACCACCATGATTTATAGTGACATGGTCCGATGATTAGCGCTCAAAATTCAATTCAGTTGAAAATGTACCAGAATGTTCACTATGGCCATACTTCATGTGCTAACTACTGTATTTAACCTTATTTCCATTCATTTGGAACACCTTTAAGCAGGATTTAAAATATGAAAAAAATCGGACTATGTCACTTTAAACCTGCTGTTGATTTATGCTACTAATTTATCTTATGGTATATGCAGGGTGTCCTCTATCCCTAAAGTTGCATGACTCTATAATAAAGCTGCATCTCCCGATATAGAGATAAAAGAGATCACCTACATCTCTATCCTGTGGTGGCAGCCTCTCATCATGATGCACCCCCTGCACTTCCCTTTCAAGTATCCTGCCAACTAGAGTCAAGTCTAGACCCCTATTTATCTCACTGCCAGAGGAAATGGCTACTTGGTCACGTGATACATCCCCTTATGTTTTGCCTCTGGTATGTCTATAATTATTGTCTCAGTACTATCCAGCATTTCACACTTTACCTCTATGCTATGCTTATTAGAAAGGCAAATTTGGTTGGAAATGTAGTTTTCTCAAAAATATTTTTAGTATGCCCAAACATTTGACAATTAAAAATGTGTGTCTTTAATGTGTGGATTTTATGCTCATCCTACCACATTTTTGAGAAGAGCACTATAACTATAAAAACTGAATCTCATCATTAACTCCTTAAAGTAGTACATATCAGATTTGGAAGTGTTCATCAAACTAACTGAATTCTAATTTAGGTTTAGCAATGGATATGACATTAACTGGCACTCTCAATTCATATAGTGTACTAAAATAAACTCCTTTCCAGAGTTACATGACATTGGTTCTACCGCTGTCTACACCACCTCCTGTCATCAACACTGAGTGTTTTTTGCAAGTTAACAAAAAGCACTGATCCTACTTGACAGAGTCCTGAGTGCTTGATGTAGGCTAAAATAACCACACTCCTCACAGGCACAGCCATTAGCATCCTGGCATGAAACCTGTACATAGTAGGGAGGGAAAAAGAGTCTGCAATTTCCTCTGAGTAAATGAGCTAAGAGAAATCAATTTGATTTACTTGTGTCGGATATTATCATTCTTATATATCTTAAGGCTTCCTTGACATCAAATTATCATAGAAAAACATCTCTTGATGCTTGTGCATTATACCTTATTCTTCTCTAGTTTTCCCCAGCAAGGAAATACTGTGTATTTATGTGCATAGTAATGATCACTGATAACTACAATTGATTCGTGAGGCATCAAATTATGTCAGTCAATTACATTACAAACCTAAGCCACACAGTCTGAAGAACATCATATAGTGCTTATGCTGAGAGAGATCCATGCAATTGGGTGCGTCCATCTTGACTCTATTGTTATTCTCTGTATTTGCCCAACCTGTCTGTAAGTAGAGTGATTTTGCTGAGATCTTCACACAACACCTAAAGAGACTCACCTCTATAGCACTCTCCAATTACGCAAAAATATCAAAAAGCATGCAGCGTGCCTTGTTTTCAAACTGCCCTCTGTTTGGTTTTGCCAACTAACAGATGTTCTGATCTTGCATGACATTAAATCGTTATATGGCAGTTTCCAAGACATCCACCAGAGTATATCAAGATGAGGTTTACTTTTTGTCAGTTGTTTTTCATTCACCAGCCAGACATCCCCTAGCGTATACATTTCTTCCTCCTCCTGACAGTAAATTGAAGCATCCCCGTGGTCCTTCTGACATCCATCTGGTCATTGCCTTTCCTGGTAAGAAGGCTCGAAGAAAGTCCTAAATGAGGGAGGTCAAAAACCTTGCTTGTACAGGGACTAATCACTTCAATAGACGGGCATTAGACAAGGAGGACATATCTAGATCTACTGGGGGATTAAAACAGAAGTACACATTCCATGTTTAGATAATATTCTCACCATGGGAGAAAAATAAGAGAAAACCAAATTGTGCTGAACGTATACAATAAGCCATGGCTAGGGGGTTCCAACCAGTCAGCAGAGCGTGTCCCAAGTGCTACTACTGACTGCCACTGTGTACATAGCCCGGCTGTGGAACCTACCTGCACATAACCATGCAACAGGAACCTCTCATTTAATGACAAATCCGGGAGAATCTATGCATATCTCATTAAATCAAAGGCCATGGCCCTATTCTACACATTCAGGGGGACATCCACAGCCCACCCCTTTTTTTATATCATGTTTGGTTCATAAATTATGGCTAAAATAGAATTAAATGTCGCTATACACAGGAGACAGAATAGTAAAATTGAAAGAGGGGTATGGTCCTCTTATCGTCCAGATATAAGAGGATATATTTCAAAAATAAAATCTCGCCTAATTATTGCCATTTTACCCGGATTTTAGGCCTAGTAAAGGTCACATTAAAGGTATCAATGCAATGCATGACAATAACAAAAGCTATATCCCCTGAAACCCCTTGAATCACGTCTAATAATGATAAAACTATTAGGCATGAATACCTTATAGTTACTTGTATATTGACACCCAAATATCCCTTTCTTTTCCTTCACCATGCCCTGTGGCTGCACCCAGGGTGATTACTCACTGTGCTACATGCCCCAGTATAGCTATATATAGGTGCCACCGGCCTCATAGGCTCAGCAGGCAGCAGGCAGGGTAAAATTATAGCGACTTTTCCATATTCTAATGGCTCTCCAGCATTAACTACTAAATGATTCTTCATTCTTCTTTTTACATTGGTTTAGTATCTTTTCTATCGATTGCCCATTTTAGATATCATGTAATGTATTTATTTAATATTCGATGGAACCCCCTACCATGGCTCATTGACATGCAATCCAACATCTTAGCACATACTGACAAAGAAACACCCTAAAGCATTTTACTGGTCCATCAAGGGCGGGAGGTGTGACTCTTAATACCAGGTATTAATACCAGATTTTGCAAATCATTATGTAAGGGAGGTCTTACAATATTACTGTTCTTGATGTGTAACCATGGGCCATAATTTAATGAAAGTCTGTAGACCTTTGTTTCCCTTTTATATTTTCTGATTAAATATTAAATTCAAAAGATGATTCTATTCAGGATGCTGAGTTTCCTTACTTCTTACAAGGTATTCTTTTGGAAGTTTTGTCCTCCATCCTACATTACATTTCATCCTACATTCTGCACATGCACCTGTTCATTTAGCTTTTGCCACTTTTTTTTTGGTTCTGCAGATGCATTGACTGTTGTTCTTCATATTTTGAAATTAAGTGTGTACTTACTATAACTCCTCAACTAATACACTGCCCACTTATTACAACTGAGAATCTTTAGTGAGTGCTTGTTTGATTTTAAACAATTGAACAATAAGGGTCAATGCATCTACAGAAACAAATGAAACAAACAGTTATTATACCACAGCCCTCCGGTTCCCAGCATTCGAATGCAACTTCAGGGGATCCCTCTGTCAAACACAATCTTATCATTTCACTTTTGTAACGAAAATCCATCCCATTTGAGGCAAAACATCATTTGAATTGCAATGTGCATTTCTTTGAGTGGACTGTTTAAGTTTATCATGCTGGATGTGATTTCCTGACAGAAGGTTTCAAGTGGTGGCCTACAGAATAACAGGATTATCACATTACCTGTTTGAGTCTGTTAGGATTGCAAGTATCATAATGGATTATTCAGAGAGTAGTATTAACACAGTCTGGATAAATTGGTTCTGATGGGATTATTTATTTTCAAGATTTTTGCTGTACTGTGATGGGTTAAATGTGAGGAAATCGGTCATTAGTCATAGAGCAGCATGATTCCATAGACTGTGAGATGTATTTTGCTGTTTGTTTATTGAACATAGATTTAAAACTCCTTGAGAATTTACCACTACCACTGACAACTGAGCCATTTAGACATCTTGGCACCAATACTCTTATAAGAGCCTCCATGAGTAGGCAGCTCAGGCCTACAGGGTGGTGCTTCATTAGCAGGGGTGCTGACAAGTAATGGGCATTGCCATCTCCCAACATGTACCCTGTACTGTCCATCGATCTGCTGTCCATATTGAAACCTAATTGTTCTCAGCATTGATAGGAGGTTGGTTCATAAAGTGATTTCCAGTTTCTGGTTACCCTATCTTATAACATATCTATGAAGAAAACATGTCTGAATTGATCCTGCTTGTTACTAACACTACAGGGAGCAATCCATACACTGAAATGGTCTAGAGGTTACTATTTGCCTCCTTTTTGGTGGAATGCTTTTAATAATCATCAGGTTGATTGATTTCCCAGCGGCTCTTCGATTGAATGCTTCCCTTAGTATTTGAGAGTTTTATTTACTATCACTATCATGTTGAGTGGATATCCCCATTTGTATTGATTTCTTTCAAAAATAAGTTGATTGGATATGTTGAGTTTTGTATAAATTTATAAAAATCATGTTCTAGTGTAGTTGGTTGTATGAAGCAGATTTCCTTTTGCTCAAGAGAGATTTAAGATATATAATAATTCATACAGATGCTGTCTCTCCCTCAGGTCTTCTTATCATGATGATGTTATAGCAGGACACAACAGTGAGCAACATAACGATTGGAAGGTATTGTTTATGTTTTGTTCTTTTAATGATGTGGTCAATAATTATACAGTGTATCACCCCGCTGATACATGTATAATCAAGAGGTGGGCGTGGCAGTTTTCTCCGGTCGTTCGCGAGCCGTAGTTCCCCGTTCCCCCTCGAAGTGGCGCGCTGAGCGCCTCTGGCCATAGTACGGCCGCTGGCCGTAAGATGGCGCTCCGGGCCGTTGCCGTAGATACTTCTTTCTGTTGTTATTACGCTATTTAAGGCCACTCAGCCGTAACGGCCGTCAGTCGCCCACCTCCAGCTGCAGAGTATACACCTCCATGCCATTTCTACCTGGAATTTGAACGGAATTTGAAAGGAATTTGGGGAATTTGGTGAAGAATTCTTGGATTTTTCAAGTTACCCGTGGGACAAAGAGACTCGAGACAAAAGATGGGGAAGAAGAAATTTCCGAAAAAGACTCCGAGGGCGGCTAGTACAGAACAAGGGGCCGAGGGCATCTCCGGGGCTGGTGGATGCAAGTCCTCTCCAATTATTTCTAGGAGAAGGGGGGGCCCGGCCCCTGACCAGACGAATGCGGGGGTAGCAAGGACGAGGGCGGATAACTCGAGGGCGGCCCTCGAGATGGATCACCGGATGGCGAGAGTGGAGGCTGGATTTCACCAGCTCACCTCTGGGCTGGGCGCCGTTCAAGCTTCGGTGGACAGGCTGAACCACGACAGGTCGACCAGCGGCAGGGGCAGGCGGCGACAGCGTTCTCCTCCTCGCAGGGACTCGAGCAGCTCGTCCTACAGTGCTTCCAAATCCCTTCACGCTCACCAAGGTGCAGAGGTAATCACCCCTACCAACATGCCAACTTTATTGATCGCCACTCTAACGTAGAAGGCCCACAATAGGCATTGTATGAATACAAATAAATGAATAAGTCAGTGACATATACCTTTAAATGAACGGTAACAAGGATTGGTTTATTACATACCCTTCCACCTTCCACTACTCTTTATACAATGACTGAGTAAGCAAAGTTACAACACCCGTCCTATTTCCACCTCCTACATATACTCCATCATTGCTTCCCCTGTTCAATTTCAAAAGTAATAAATCACAAGGAAAGTGTCTAGTTTGATTGAGATAGAGATCTGTTTTTACTGTTAGGTACACAACCTATATATTGGATAGAGATTACAGACTAAGATAAGGCTGTATGTAGTGGCATTTATGATGACTGAACACGTAACTGCCACTGCCAAACTGACTCTTCAGTCGGTAGATGAAGCAATCTGGCTCAAATACTTTGCAGCATTCTCTAATAAAAATGTATGTAATGAGAAAGTGAAATGAAGAGTGTGATGCAGATTCATTCAATCCTTACTAAACATGATTTTAGGATTACTTCTGTTTAGTGGGACACAATAAGCTAATGTTTGTGTTTTCCACCTCAGGGTTACACTGAGGTTCAAGAAACTGTTCATCATCATTGTTGGAAAAACAATGTTATTCAACACAGAGTTCGACTCTAATGGGATTGTCTGAATCTGATAAGGATTTGCACCAAAAAGTGATTCCCGGTGCATATGACAAGATGGGTTAGATTTCCTAAAAGGATTGTTTTGTGTGCAGAAATAAATTTTACTTGACCTTTGGAAGTATGCATCTCTGTGCACAGCATGTGCCACAACATGTATCTACGAGAAGCTGTGCTGTATGTATTACAGAAGAGTGATTTTAAAAACCTGATATTTCCATAATTATGTATGTGACTGTTTTTGGCTCATGCATATTGAGCAGTGTCAAAACAACATTGCATATCTCCCCCCCCCCCTCCATAGATACCAAGACGATAGTTCCTCCTTTCCCGCATTTTGTGCATTGCATGAGTAGAAGACCAGAGTACCTTACAGATCAAAAAGATTAAGTTTCATCAACATGAAACCAGGCAATGCAAGTGAAAATATCTAAGAAGATATATTTGCATTCAGCATCTGATAGGTGCATTGTAATTGGGATGTATAAAAGTAATGGCTTACATGGGTGCATACACAGGTAGTTCTGTAGGGAGAAAGAATATATACAGTGAGAGTGGGAACTATAATAAGGGGGGTGAATAAGGAAAACTGGAAACTTAGCAAAATGAAGTCAATATAAGGACACACGTTAAGGTTCACCCCTGCAGTAGATATTTCATAAATTGTCAGTTATGACACTAGAAATTGACATAATATGCATGAATAGGTGAGGAAAATATTGTCTCTGTTATAAAGTCAGTGTCTATCTCAAGGGAAGGACGAAATGTCACATGGAAGGCGCCTCACCTCTGGCATTAGGGTACAGCACAGGGGGATGAAGAAGCCTATTATTTGACAGTAGAAAAAAGAGTTTGTGGAGAATATTTCTTTCTCTATGACTTTCACTATTGTCAAATACTTTTGTATTGTTCGGGAATCTTCGAGTAGATACGCTTGCATTAGGTACAAGAAAGTTTGTGGATAGTATTTTTTTCTCTATGACTTTCTCTATTGTATAATACTAGTGTATCGTGCAGGAATCTTTGAAAGGATATGCTGGAGAGAGACTCTATGCTTCAAATCATAATTATAAGAGGGGTGCAACAACCCTTCTTATTGAAAGAGTGGCAATAGATCCATCACTGCATTAAGTTTGCCGTCTATGTCTCATAGCATTAAGACTAGTTTAAATCAAGATTTTGTTGGCTCAAAGTGGGTATTGATGTCGCAGGAGATAGCGATTAGAATAATGAAAAGTAATCAGTTGCAACATGACTTGCAAGCTGACACCAAATCTATTATGTGGCTCCAGTGCTAGAATCAAATTACTCGAACTTTAGCGCTAACTCTGAGCAAAGAAACAGGGTGTGCTTATTTTATTAGTAGGAGGTAGTCATTTATTAAGATATCCAAACCTCAATTATTCAACTACTGTTGTCAGTTGACAACCTAGTGATATGCACTGTCTACTGCTAATAGTCAAGTAAAGCATTCCCATACCAAAGCAACAGCCTCGTTGTCTCTTTTTCATATATATTCGTGCATTAATAAAAGGCAGCTGTGCAGACACCAATAACAAGATCACAAAAAGGAAAGTTAGTGGGGACAACACAGTACCAGATATTCATGGGAGAATTCATCTGATGTCTATTGAAATAGTAACAAAAGGCTTGTCACAACTACAAATTGCTATGAGCCTGAAAGGAACTTGCAAATATATAACAGAGCACTTCATTCTTAAAATGTGTTGTAGTATTTCACCACATATAACTTACTTAGGTATAACTAAAACATTGTCCCCTTCATGTCTAAAATGATCTAAACCCGGTCAGCCACCATGCACACACCTTCTTGTCACCAACACTGACAGTGCTTTCCCATATCAAAAGAAACCCTAGTCCTGGGTGCTTGATGTAGGCCGAGACAACCACACTCCTCCCCGTGGCCATTAGCAGACCTCCTGGCACGCGATCTGTGGTAAACTGAGAATGTGATTTGTTCTCAGTAAATGAGGGAGTACAATCCCATTAAAAGTGATGACACTGCATGAAAAAAATCATTAATTTGGTTCTGAAATATTTTTGAATATGTTGCAGCTAAGTCAATATACCTCAAGTAAACAATGTTGTGAGAATAATTGTCTAAAGTGATAATTGCGGTGGCTCCAAGCGTGCAGCCATGTTAGTTGCGCACAATATTTCATGTGAGATTTAGCCAGGGACACATTTACATGCCAGCAATCAGCGGCCTTCTGTGTGCAGAGCCAAGTTCTCAGCAGATATGCTTGTGTCAGCAGACACACATGAGTCCCAGGATCAGCTCCGCTTCTGATTATTCACCATACATGCATAGCCATCTGATTTGACTAATATGTAACAAGTAAAATATAATTTGATCTCCGCTGTTTGTAGAAAAATAGTAGTCTCACACACATATTTACAAAATTTAAAGAGTATCCGACTAGGATTTCCCATTAATTTTGTTCTTCTGCCACAATCATTTCCAAAACACATTGAGATATTTTACATCAAAGTTGAGTCTAAAATGTATGCTTAAATTTAGTATCTTTAATAAAGGCTCTTCTAACTGTGACCAATAAAGACCAAAGGTAGCCACTGAAAGAACTTTGATGAATATCCTAGACAGATGCATTGAGTGCTGCTTCATTTTACCATTTGGAAAAAGCTACATCCCTAACTAAATTGACCTTTCCCTTAAGCATGTCAAAAAGGTGAAACATAGAGTGCAGAATACATAGTTAGACAATGATTAGGGGCATACCAGAGGCGGAACATAAGAAGATGTACCACACGACCTCGTAGTCATTTCCTCCGAAAGTGAGATAAATGGGTGTCTAGACTTGAGTCTAGTTGGCAGGATAATTGAAATGGAAGTGCAGGGGGTGCATCGTGATAAGCGGCAGACACTAGAGGAAAGAGATGTAACAGATGATGATCAGGGATCTCATTAATCTCTATAGGGGGACATACAGTGGTAGCATAGAGTCATGCAACTTTAGAAATAGAGGACACCACCCTGCAGCTACTTCATAAGAAAAAGTTTGTAGCATCAATTGACTGCTAGTGTAGATTACATTTGTAATTGGTTAACAATTTCTATATTCATGTCTGTTTTCAAAAAAGTTTGATTGGTTGTAACGTCATGAAAGTATGGTATACATACTAAATAAATGTATCCTATAGTAACATGTACAATCTGACTGGCAGCTGCCAACAGTGATTCTTCTGGGGGGGATGCTTAGCCATGAAGACATGATATATTAGAAGATAACTTGGGTGTACATATAGGTAGATGTCTAGGGTATAGTAGCCCTGATACAGCAGCTTGGGGCCATATCGATAGATAGGACATTACGCAAGCTTGGTTTGGGGCGTTGGTGCCCTTCCCCTTTGCCCTGTGTATTCAGGAGGGACCTGGCCGGACTTTGTGTGCTGTGACCAGAGTGATGTTATTCATGACATGAATGGCTGCCAAGCATGGGTTATGTCTGATAGCTGGTAGGCTACGGTGGTGATCCCGTGTATGCCTTGGACCCCTGTATAATAGAGATTTACTTTGAGTCTGAGATTAGGCTCTGACAGAGGTCAGCAGGCTTGGATGTTAATGTTGGAAGTTTATAGACTCACAGGGCAATGATACAGAGATTAATTCCCGCTTTTGACCAAAATAAAAGAGGACATAGGATAACTTCCTTTGATGAGTTGTTGGGAATTATAGCTCACCTTGCTATAGTCTGCATGCCTTAATATATACATGCTTGTATGCATTTGACCTTAGGGGCCAGAGTTCCATCCCCTTTAAGACTTTAAAACCAATTTGGCTCTTTCTTATGGCCACATGTCGAGTCAGCCTCCAACCTTCAAAGAAAGAGCTTGTATGGACATTCCAAAAATCCTTCCTACAAATCTATTGACACATGGAACGCACTCCCCCCTCACCTGAGGAACACAGAAGAAAAGAACTGTTTTAAAGCCAGATTAAAAGGTTATATGAATGGTCAATTTCCTCTCATCTTACAGGACTGAAGTGCTCACTTGGTGCTTACTAAGGAGTAGCTCATTCTACCGAACTTTACACTTTATCCTTTTTTTTGATGTTTCATACACCTGCTATTGTTTACTATAGTTATAAGCCACCACATATCTGTTTATTATAGATGTACACATAGGATAGATTTTAGACAAACTCTAGTTATAGCAAGCTGTGTAAACGTAAGATAGATGTTAGATAAGCTGTAGACGAAGGTTAGTCATAAAAGGCAATGTATCTGTACTGTAGAGTAGAAGATTTCATACTTCAGATATTGATACTTATATTTTTACATATGTATGTCTTCTTAATTTGTTCTGAACCATCCCATCTCATCTCATTTCATCTTAAACCCTAGAGTTATCTTATCTGTGTAGTATTTGTATGTTATCTGTGTAGTATTAGTTGTTATTCCAAGAAGCCCTGGATAGGTACAATCCCTGAAGGTCAATAGTAGTATGTTTTACACATTTGTCGCGATGTTAACCACTGGGCATTATGTACCTGTTCAGCCCAACTGGTGAACGACTGAAACCAGCGTTTCTTTACCCATGATGCTGTCTGTACCAGTTTAACAAATAAAATAAAATCAAAATCAAAACCCTGGTTCCTCAGGGACAATGAACAGAGCACAATGGGGGCCAGTACTGTGCTGGCTGTGTAATGTCTGTGTCAATGTTACCGCTTCACGTCAAGGGTATTTTGCCGTTGACAATGCTCCAAAAAACGAGAAACTACAGATGAAGGCAAACATGTCTAGCTTTGGCACCTGGAAGTGGAAGAGCATACTGATAGACATGAAAAAAGACATCGTTTCCCTTCATGTAATATACATGTATACAAGTAATTATCTTTTCATGCTAGGAGTAAAAAAAATGTTATTGACTCTAGAGTTGCCGGTAATTCATGTTCATGGTTGTTAACTGTCCGATGCACTCCAAGCCTGCATTACATAACCATGCCTATATGTAAAGCAATCCATTGACTTTTGGAAGAAGTCAATACAAATGGGGATATTCACTCAGGAGGATATTGACTAGACTAAATAAAACTCCCAAATGCCAAGGGAGGCTTTCATGTAAAGAGCCATATAAAAACAAATCAACTAGAACACAAATGTCGGATCGATATTCTAGATGAATCCTACAACAGTACAAAGGAGGCAAGTAGTGACCTTTTAGAAATGTTGATGTGAGAATGTTTTGACTCGGTGTTGGTATCAAAGATAATCAACTCATAATCTAATAAAATAACATGTATGTACTTTGTATTTTTTTATATGAATTACTCGTGCCAAAACCAATTTGCCAGATTGTCTTAAGATTATTCTCTGAGGAATCCAATATGGTAGTTGTTATAAAAGTCCCAAACAGATCGTGATCATCTCCTCTTTTGTGGGCCATAACTTGATACCCTTCCCTCAAGAAATCGTACACACCATGAGAAAATCAAAAACAATCCAATTGAAGAAACTGCCGTAAAATTCAAATGATGTTTTGCCTCAAATTGGATGGATTTTCATTACAAAAGTGAAATAATAAGGTTGTGTGACCAAGGGATCTGGTGGTGTTGCATTCCAAGGATGGGAACCAGAGGGCTGTGTCTCAGACTACCTTTGCATCTTTTTTTTCCATTCCATGAGAAGGTCTGTGTTTGATCTGCCAAGATAACCCTCAGACATGGGTGTTTTACTGGATAAAAAACTGGCTCAGTTTCCCACTAGCAGAAACAGGGGCTTGTTTAACAATTTTATGAGCATATTCAATCACAGTCTCTTACCTTTATTGCTTGCTGGTAAGTTAAATAAATTGAGGATAAATCTGTCGGATGATAAATTAAGAAAAACAATGCACCTAGAGAATATTACATTGGTCTCAAGGCGATATGTTTTGATTTAAGGACCTCATGGTGTTTGAATGCACTATGTCCTTTTTGTTGATGATGTAAGAATGGGGCTCTGCCATGGCATAATTCGTGAAAGCACTATGCAGTCCTAATAACAGGCTAGTAGTGCAGGTCAGTGCCTATCAAAAATATCTAACTTCAAAACCCCTTGATTTTATAATTGAGTAGGTTTTGTGTAAGAGCCATCAATATAAGTGCAGAGAGGACACAAGGGGAAACCTTTACAGTATGCATATTCTTTCTTAGATGAGTTACTCAGAAGGCATTTATGCTGCCTTATTTATTATCAAATGAAATCGGTACACTACATTCAAAGAAGATAGTGTCTTATGAAACATCACACCCTCCTCTATTTGAAGTCAGTAGATCTAATGTTTGTTTGTTTGTTTGTAATTCATTTATTTAATCTGCACATACAGTAGGGCCAGGCCCTGTTTATGTAATGCAGCTCATGTGCATGATTATCAGTGATGGACTTCATGATAAAAATACATTCAATTTCCTTAAGGGATTAATTAGAGTCTTTATATAGCGATATTAAAGAAAATAACTTAATTATCCAGATCCAAGATGTATATGGAACTAGGATATTCTTTCATTACCTTGTTACATAATAAACCTGTATAGTAGGTTATAAATGAAGGATGATACGACAAGTCAAGTCTTGCGTGAGCAAGCATTGACATTGTACATATCTCCTTAAGGGCTGATGTTATTGCCCAGGCTGATGGAAATTGCCTATTATATTATAATCAGACGTCGATGTTGGTCCGAATGATTAATATTGGAAGATGTTATTCCAATAGGGAGCAAAATTTGAGAAATAAAGACATAATTACAATTTATAAGTAGAAAGAGAATCAATGGGAGTGAGTGGGTATCCAAATACATGTATATATAGTACGACACAATAATCAAATTCGGGGGGGATTGAGTATGTCCTTGAACCTCTTCTTGTTCCACCTCTGGAATTTTTCTTTTTCTGTATATGACCTAATGGGATTATCAAAAGAATTCCAGAGAGTAGATACCCTAAATTCATAACTTTTCCTGTAAAAGGGGTTCTTAGGCCTAATTATTTTTACCAGACGCTCGTCATGAGCCCTTGTTCTTATGTCTCTAATGTCCAAGTTCTCAGCTTCTTGAGAGAAAGAAAAGGCCGCAGCGTTCATATGCATAATTCTTCTGTCTTCTAGTTTATTTACACTACACTTCTGCAGATAGGGCTCGACATGGAATTCTTCATTATTATAAGTGGTTTTGAGTCCCCTGTTAAAAGCATACTGTAAATTTTCCAGAATTGATTTTGGAGTAATATCATATAAAAGATCACCATAGTCAATGGTGGGTAAAATCATGCATGTAAGAACTTTGGCACTAGACTTTTCTGAAAGTTTTCTCCTTATTCTTCTCAAGAATCTGACCTTATAATTAACATTTCGAACAAGGCTCTTGGTATGAGCTTTAAAATTCAGGTTAGTATCAATCAGTATCCCCAGATACCTATATGTGAAAGTCCTATTCAATATAGCACCATCAAGTCAAAGGGTGACCCTAGGCATTACTTTTAGGTTTGCCTCAGTCCCTAGGTGCATTACCTTAGTTTTTTTGGCATTTAATGATAGCTTATTGGCTTTACACCATCTATTAACCTCATTCAGCTCAGAATTAATAGTAGCTTCCACGTTAGGAGTAAGGTTGTTATAAGGATAATATAAGACCGTATCATCAGCAAAATGCTGGCATTTTAACTTCTTTAGTGGGTAACCAAGGTCGTTGATATAAATAATAAACAGTAGTGGTCCTAAGACCGAACCCTGAGGTACTCCACAGGGGATTGGTAGGGTGTCTGATATCCTGCCATTTGCCTTAGTTGCTTGCACTCTATTTGTCAAGTAATTTTCTATTAAATTTCTTGCAGAAGGCCTAAAACCAATTTTCCCCAATTTATTTATTAATAGTAGGTGATTAATGGTGTCAAAGGCTTTCCGGAAGTCGAGGAAGATGGCCGATGTTCCCTTCTCATTGTTAGATTCCCTGTATATATTATTAGTAAATTTGATGAGGCTATTCATAGTTGATCTACCAGGCCTAAAACCATCTTGATTTTTAGTGAGAATTTTGTTATCATGGAGATGTTTCATTATTTGTTGATGTAAGATTTTTTCCATTAATTTAGATGGCAATGGCAGGATGGAGATGGGTCTCAGGTTATTCACATCAGAGGCATCACCCCCCTTTGGGAGAGGTTTAACCGTAGCAATTTTCCAGCTATCTGGAAAGGAGGCATTTCTTATAACTAGGTTAAAAATAAAAGTGATATGAGCAGGTAATGCAAGCATAGCAATTTTCCATACACTGGTTTTGACTAGCGGAACTCCTGAGGGTTTATTTGACTTAATTTTCTTAATTAATTTTAAAACTATGTTTTCTTCTGTTTCGTGAAAGACAAAAGAGGGTTCATATACAGGTGGATGGAAGGTCCAGGGCTCGTTCAGGTTTTTTGCAAGATTAGGACCTATGCTAGTAAAATATTCATTTATATAGTTGGCTGTATCCTCAGGGTTAATCGGTGTCTTATGTGTATGATGTATAAGATTAAAATATATATCAGCTTGCTTAGGGTTAGTAATATTCTTATGGGCTTTCCAATACTCCTTTGGATTATTGACATTGTCATCCAGTTGACGCTTATGCCAGGCTGCCTCAGCTTTTTTATTTTCCTGTTTGGATAAATTTTGGAGAAAATGTTTAATATTGTTATCATCTTGGGATTTGGTTTTATGGAAGCGCTTAATGGCTTCATTTTTATCTTTGATAAGGCTTATCAAATGAGCATCTAACCATGGCCTCTTTGCTTGACTGAAATAAAAGTGTTTAACCTTGCAGTTAATGTCTAAAATGTGCTGTATAGAGGCAATAAATAATTCCCAGGCGTCAGTGGCAGACTCACAGGTCCAAAAATTATTCCAATCTAAATTTTTTAATTTGTTGGTAAAATCCAGCTCGTTAAATAGCCTATAGCTCCTACCAGTAAAGCTTAATGGAACCTTGGGGATGGGAATATGTTTCCTCGTGACATGGATAAGTTCGTGGTCACTTATGCCTCCCATCGATTTAACCCCTGTGTTAGCTATGTGATCTGAATTGGTTAGTATGAGGTCTATGATGGAGTCATTACCTTCCCTATTTGGATTATATCGTGTTATTTCTTTAACTAGTTGTTTTACACCTAATCCTGCTGCTATATGGTTTAATTTGTCCTGATCAGGATTATTTCTTAAGTAATCAATATTAAAATCCCCTAGAATAAATATTTCCTTATATTTGTCAGAGTCAATATCATTAAAGGAGTTCTTTATAGTGTCAAGCGCACAGGTAATGTTTCCTTTGGGAGGAATATATACATTGGCAATGACAATTCTTCTCATATTGGGTTTTGAAATAACAGACCACATAATTTCGATAACCTTATTACTGGCATTGTGTATAGACAGCTCATTACTTGAGGTGAGACCATCTTTAGTGTAGGTTAGTAGGCCTCCATGGTTAATATCTCCTGGATCCGGTATTTGCCTGTCTAACCTCTGAAGTGAATAACCCTTGATATATAAATGATTATTAGTTACACTTTCATCTAGCCATGTTTCAGACAGAGTAATACAGTCAATATCAGAGTCAATAAAGCAATCATGTAGAGCTGACATATCATTAAAAATACTCCTGACATTAAAGTGACAGAAATGTAAGCCTTTTACCCCTTTAAGGCCTAGGTCAATAGACATTAAAGGCTTGTTGGGACATACCCACCCCGAGGTACATCAAATAAATAGGAATCCACTCACACCCCTCTCTACCTGTATATGATGTACATACGATGGGTCTCATGCATCTAGTGCTGCCCATGTTGGCTGATGGTAATCTCATTGCCAGACTTAGGGGATTTGCAAAGAAAAAATAGGAATACGGGTTAATGCAATTAATAGACACAAAGTATATATTATACAATAATATTCTGTCGGGGAAACAGTTTTATAATCATTGTTAGTATAATACAGTGCCCAGCTTATAATATAACCAGAATTATTCACAATAGGAAACAATTCGGCTTGGAAAAAAGTTCAGTTAATAATTGATCAGGAGGTCTTCACACAAGAGGCTATATCAAAAACCTCTTATGTGAAATGTGAATACGTATATCTCACATACAGTCGTATTCTATTACATACATACCTATATACTCAAATATATGCCCAGGTACGTTCATTACATACATATACATACACATACACATATATACACCTACACACATACGTATACAAGCTCATTTTTTGACCATATGTAGACATGAGAGCGTCAGAACCAGGAATGGATATGTGGTTTTATACTATGTAGTCAGTTGCGTCCAAACTGGACGTGCAGACGCGGAGTCTCATAAGGATAGCATTGAAATCAAGAACCAGCTGTTCCGTCTTGACGCTGTTAGGCCTTATGTAACAATGAATCAGATCTTTGGTCTAGAATTGGTAGGCTGTCCGCACGGCTCCCGACTATTAGTTCACTGTATTATGGCTAAGTGTCAGACCGGTTGACTGTACATGTAGACATACCAGGAAAAAAGGTTTTATATGAGAGAGTCAATGTAATTAAATTGAAATATATGACTTATATTTGAGGTGAAAAGTCTTTGAAATTAAATTGAATTAGTATGGAGTTACTATATAAGCAGCACCGTATAAGCGCCCGCGTCTTTGTGCCCGACGCCCACGGTCTCCTATATAGCATACACCTACTTTATATTGTTTTTAATTTTATAGCAGGATATGGCGTTGGTGGCGATGATTTTGGCCCATTCAAGTTTACTGTAGGAGTCAGGGTGAATACCATCAGGTATTTTTTTGTACTTGTGGACAACCTTGCCCTGTTTGACATCATGGATTGACTCGTTGATTTTTGGACCAGGGAAGCCTAATTCCCAGTTTAATCGAGTAATTACTTCATTGATTAGCGGTACTGCAGTGTTTATCACAAGCTGTTGATCAGGGTAATCATGTAGGGCTGGCGTATATACTGATGGTGCGTGGGTGCTATTATAGCGAGCATAGTCTAGTCCTACCAGCTTGGCAAATGCCATGGGTTGATGTAGAGATGATACATGCTTCATGATTTTTTCAAGTTTTCCAGTGATCACCTCCACCATGTTCCCCACCTCTGTGTATATAGGCGTGACAGTGGACTCATTATTACTCAGCCATTTGATTGTTGAAAGGTCGCATACACCTACAAGAATCACAAGCATGTCAACGGTTCTCATTTCTAATAATTCATCTATTCGAGGGATAGCTTGGTCACATGTTAGACCACCTTTTGGCTCCACACTAGCATGTATTAACTCTTCATAGCCTTTAGTACTTAGATGTCTATTTATCTTTTCCTGTAAAGACTTGCCTCTACTATCAGAAATTAAAAGAACCTCGTGCATTGTGAGGGTAATGTAAGGTGATACGACCTGTAGGCTGGTGTGACTCTAGTGGCGTTCTGCTATAGGTGATCCTGTTGGCTGAGCACGGGCTGGAGACTGGGGTGGTGTTGGAGTAGGAGTGCCTGTCGGTGGTGGTGCAGGTTGGTCGTCTTCTCCCTCCAGTGGCGGCATGGGTAGTGGCGCGTCCCCTCTCAGCTCACCTCTGATTTTAACCAATAGCTGTCCACATACATTCTTACCAGGCCTGTCGTCAGCGCAGTTTTTCGCCCCTTCAGTTATGCTAAGACCTGACGCGAAGGTTAAGTCCGGGCCTGCCTCTGTGAGTGGGTGGTCAAGTGTGTTAAACAATTGCTGCTTGACGGGGTGTGTTGAAAACTTAGCCTTCTGGACGTTATATAACACAGTCTTTTGGTTTTCCAGCCATTTAGGAGTCTTGCTAAGGGCCTTTGTTATCTCCTTACAAGCGTACCCATCAGGGGCTAACATGACTCGCTCAGCAACAGGGATGGCATCACACAGGAGGGACATTTGGTGCATGTACGCCTGTTCTGCACAATGGTACCAGGTATTATTATACATGAAGTAGTGGGGGAACATATTGCTTAAAAAGCTATGATGGCTCTGGAATACGTAGCCTCCCTCAAACTTCAAAGTTTTAGCATTCGCCGGTCTGATCTCCTCAGGCAGTCTGTATATGTCACTATACGAGAAAGCTTCCCCATCCACCACCACACTGCGTCCCTTCATCTTGACGTTATACTCCAGGGACTTAGCACGCGCTGTTACCACCCTAAGGTCTCGCTGTTGGGCTGCCTCCTGGTCGGTGTAGTCGTCTGTGATTTGGACCCATTTCCATTGGGGAAGTGTCTTCATCTTACTGATGTTGGTGTATATGGTGCCCTTCGCATTGGGTTGGGAGAATTTAACTTTAATAGGCCTATTGACCTTTGAGTCCCTTTTGGGTTTAGGACCAAGTCTAATTGCGCTGACTATGTCCATGTTGGTCAGGCCAGTTCCTAAGTCCGTTAGCAGGGTTAGAATGGCTGTTCTGGGGTTGGGGTGATCAGTCTCTTTCAGCCCTCTGAAAATCATGTCACATTTCCGTGAGTTTTTATCAATCTGTTCCGTGTGGGCAGCTATGGAGTTAATCCTGGTGGTAGTAATGGCCTGTCCCTTGGACAACTCCTCCAGTCTTCGCTCCAAATCCTCCGGAATGTCAGACTTCTCCTCCAGGGCCTTCAGCCTAGCTTCAAAGGTGGTAATCTTATCAGAGTGTTCCTGTACTGTGCCTATCAGCCTACCCAAATCGGAGGTATTTTTATTGCTTGCTCTTGTGTTGGTTTCCAGGTTGGTAGTAATACCCTGGAGCTGTGTGGCGACATGTTCCATTTTACGCATGAAAGAAATTTCGAGATCTGCTATGGTATCACATGTAGAATTAGGTATAGGTGGTTTGCCTTTCTCTGGGGTTGTTTGAAACATATTCATCACTGAGCTTAGCATACCTTGTTGAGAGGTGGGTGGGAGGACTAAAGTCACAGACGTTGATTCAGGAGAGGCCGACTGCGCCATGTTGACGGTGTAGGTGGTAGTAGTGGTGGAGGGGCGGGCTGGAGGTATAGGCTCGACACCGGTGTCCTTTGTGTTAACCTGGAGCTGACGCGCTCTGGTAATACTTCTTGTAGTTCTTGGGATATCTTTATCCATTGGTGGCAATAAATAGAATCCTCCTATGCTAGAAGCCTTTATAATCCTTATTATGTGGGTCTTGTGGTGTTAACTGTACTGTTTCCCCTCAGTATGTGCATTAACCCGCAGAGCCCCTTCTAGTGCGCGTCCTCACCTGTCGGCCATTTTTCTCCCAGTACATCGGTCGGCTACTTCGGAATTCAATTATGCTATATATTGCTCTAAACATGATAATCTGCAAAATAAATACCTGATATCGACAGCCTCATCTCCTCCATTTAATGAATTAGTGGGATCTGGATGCTTCCTTGCTTTCTAATTAAAGCTTGTAAATGAATCTTCTTAATTGTTAATTAATGTGTATAAAGGGTAGGCCATTTACTGGCTTAACTAAGGAATGAACGCAGCAGTATACTGTACTATTTTACTTTAGAGTCACTGTTTATGTGAGGTATATGCTAGTTTTGTTAATCATCATGTAGTAAGGGGATGTATAGTGAACAAATTAACTCATGGTAACATAAGACTAAAGAGTCATAACTGCTATCTTAATTTCATATATTTGAATTTTTGAGTTTGGCATTGTGATATGGATTATTGATATGTTTAAATCTAAATCTGAATGACCCCAGAGGCATTTTGGCACTATCTTTTTGCCAAGGTCAAATTGGCCTGTCGTGCTCAAAGGAACATACTATATTTGAACCATTTTCATTTGGGATAGGAAATTAGCACATATATGCAAAGGCACAAAATGAATGTGGTCACACGCTCTTGTGAAGTCATTAGGAACTATTTTAATAAATCCCTGCTAGTCCATAGCAGAAAACATGATGTCATGATGCCAAATGTCCTTCCAGATCACCCTGGATTAAGCTATGATATGACTTCCTTAAAATAAAAGCAACACCTTTAGAGCATGCCTTTGTAATTGCAGCTCCCATTTACAACACTCTTACACACATCTGTTTTGATCTCTCCATATCTATCCCTTCATAAAGGGCATAATACCTTTCAGCCTGTTTTGCACAGTCTCCTGTTTATGAGGGACCTGGTACAGGGTATTCAAAAAGATAGCTATACCTAAAACATAACGTATACCCATCCCTTCTTGGCTCCATCCACATTCTCCTCAGTCACTTCTCTCTCTCTTGCCATAACAACGCTAAGCATACCCTTAGGTGTATTGATGTAGGAGCTATAAACCCCACTACTAATGGTGCTGTCCATAGTGTATTGGCGGTAAACTCACAGCAGATATTAACCCCATTAGGCTGCTAAAAATAAGTGAAGCTTCTCATAACATTGACTGTATAAGTTAAAAGGTTGGATTGCCTGTCGATGAGCCAGAGACATTGCTTTTCATCATGCTACATTGTATTTCCTACCCCCCACTACTGTTTAACGAATGTCTGTCATTGCCAATAACCAAACTCTTTCATGAAAATGGTTAGACTGCGTGATAATGTACGAAATTTAATCACAACAGAAAGTCATGGTAGTCATCAATGAACAGCAAACAATTGTTGACTCTGGGGACAAGCGGCTAACAAAGTGCTGCATTTGTGCATTATACAAACTTTATACCACACTTGGACGACAGAACAAAAGAAATTGCCTGACTGTATATGACGTACAAAAGGTGAGAAAAACAGTGTGGCATAAGTTAGTTAAACCACTGTCAGACCCCTGTACCAGGGATATTGGCTTAGTCACGGCTTAGCACACTCGTCTAGCGACTTGTGATTAGCCTAGACTTGTCACCAATATCCTACGTACAGCAGTCTGACAGTGGTTTAACTACTACATAAAATGTAGAGCCACTGTGTTTATCACCCACATCATAGATTTATGCATCAACTATTAAAATAACCAATGTTATAAAAGTTTTTTATCACATAAAACCCAACATTATGAATTATACTTTTCAGTTTTTATTTGAAGTCTATATTTTTGCAGACGTTTTTGAAGTTTTTTTGTTGAATGATCTTATGTTGCTACGTTTCAGATCATTAATGATCCCTCATCAGGCAAAGATACTTTATGCTTGAAATATTGCTACTAAAGTACCCTTCATGATCACAAAAATGTTAGTTGCCATGGTAACAGTAAACATCAACAATGTATCCAAGTTACATGTTCAAATGATCACATATTTCCAATAAATATGAATACAGGGAGAACGTATTTTTGATAATAATAAACACTGCAATGTTATGTTGGCAAACTGGGTGTGTTTAACTGGCTGGAGGAGTCATAGTAGCCTTCCTCATTCATTACTTTCATCAGGCTCCTTGTCACGTGATGGTTGAGAGTAAACAGCGTTTCATACAATTGATGGAGTATCATTTTGGTGTAGAATCAGAACCATAGCTTCAAAAGCAAGTGGAGGACAATGTGAAAACAAGTGACATTGCATCCTCATTTATGATGTAAAGTGTGACAAGAGAGTTTTACAGCTGTCGGTCTCGTCAGGTGGGTTTGGAGGAGATTCTCAAACTGTACATACAGAAAGGGGAAGGCAATGTCAACAATTACAGTGCAGCTAATCAATAGTGGGAAGATGTGCTAAGGCCATGGAAATAGCTTCAACAAATCGTATTGATATCTATATGCAGATGCTTAAAATGATATTTTAAGGAGTGACTGACTTAGCATTACCATTGAATTGCGCATATCATTGATTGTAGTTGCATTAATCTTGCTCTATTCACATTTGTATCAATAATGTTTGCTGAAAATAGTTTGAGAAGAATTTGATATAATGTAAAAGCTTTAAGTGATGATTTAATATGTAATGTCATCTTGAGGAATCCTTGGAGATATTTTATAATAGACCGGAATAATTAGACGTTTTTTTTTAATTGCTCAGAGGATTTTGTAATTTCAGTCTCCCTTTCTACTATGCAGAGATTGCATGCCAGGCTGGTATTGACTGTGCCTGTTGGGAGTATGGTTGTTTTATCCCACGTCAAGCACTCAGGACTCTGTCATGTAGGATAAGTGATTCTTTAAACTTGGGAAAAATGGTCAGTGTTGAGGCAAACCCAATATAACGTCACTCTGGGCATGAATCTGTTCTAGGGATATTTCATGGTGTATATGAAATGAGAGCTATACTTAAACTAAATACGTAACCTGATTTACAGCCATCCCTTTATACTTTTTTCTTCTCTCTCTAACAATTACGACTCTAAGCATGTTTTGTGTGATGTAGATGCAGTTGACCCCGCCCCCTACTTAATTATGGTGCATCTTACCATCGGCGTTAGGCCAATACATATAAATCCTGCATCTGCTAGCATTGCCAGTATGTGGTAGCCCAGCGACGAATGATGACAGAATGTAGCCAACCAGGAAATATGTGCCTGCAGTTTTCTGTTCATTCAGAAGAACTGGTTGCTGGTAAACATTGAAACCAGGTGTCAGCTAGGTTATTTTGAAGAAAGAAGGGAATATTCTGAAAAGAATATTTGTATTGTTAGGGAACAGCAAATAACCTCATTGGAATATTTGTTGAGGTACGTCCAAAAACCTTTTATTAAAGCAGTAAAAACATTTGCCGTGAACAATAAGAGTAGTATTGTATGTATCGGAACGGGACTATAGTTAAGTACTGTTTATTACTCAATCGACCTGCAGCCAATCAGAGGCCTCCCTTTTGGCGGGAAATTCAAAAGCAGCCAATGAGAGGCCTCCCTTTTGGCGGGAAATTCAAATAGGTCACGTGACAGGAAGTGACCTACTTAAGAGGGTCACGTGACCACCATGTTGGCGGGAAATTCAAATAGGTCACGTGACGGGAAGTGACCTACTTAAGGGGGTCACGTGACTACTAGGTTGGCTTTCAAAATAAGTCACTTGAGATTTTGATGGATAAATAAATTTAAAAAAAGAAAAAAAAAGCAAGCTGAAAAAGCTTGCTAAAAAATAATTTAAAAATGCGGCTCTTTTTTTCTAGGAGGGGGGGAGAGGGGCACTCTGGGGGGCACTCTTTAAGATGCATGGGGGGGGAGGGGGGGAGGGGGGGAGGGGCAGGGTTTTTTAAGAGTGAGACTCGCTTCTCTGCCCTCTCTAAAAGAGAGGGCAGAGAGGCGAGTCTACTTACAATGAAAGGTATCATGATCGCGTTTATGATGATGTGCATCATGATGTGACTATCTTACAACTTTATAGACAATAAGCAAGACATGGGCGTACTTACACGGGCTATTTGTAAACTAATGAATGTGACTTCCTCGTTAAAATCGGTATCTACAACTCTTTTAAGCTTAAGGCTTTTTCTTGAGTTTATTCTTTTGTTCAATTTCGGGCCCACCTCAAAAGAGGAATAGGCCCTCTGTAGCACTTGTCGCTTGCTCATCAATCAGAGCCGGGGTGTAGAAGGCCCCTGCCCTGTCGGGTACGAGATAGATGGACCTCTGGTACGTTTTTGGTTAGTTTGGAGCTCTCAGTCGACTGTCTTATCCACCTTAAAAAAACCAGACTTTCGGTGTCTCATGATAAAACTGGTGCCTTATACTAAGTGCTGGATTACTTTCTCATTTTTTTAGTGTTCTATCCGATGCTTATTTAATTTTTGCACTGATAAAAACGGTTAGCTTGTACAAACACGCGGTCTATTTAAGTGTTAAGTGTAGAAAATGAACAGAACAGTGCACAGAAAATAGAGCTACCGACTACATTTCGCCCAGTCACTCAGCGGAGAACAAAAGAACTAATGACGTAGTGTACCCGCTATTCCGACAGTTGGCGCCACCGTTATACTTTTCCCGCGTGCGACATGAAGCCTTGGGGTGGGTACTGGCTGTTTTGGTTGCAGGTACCGAAACATAAAAAACTACAGCCAGCCCAATGTCATGGTGAGACAGCTCTCTTATTTTTACCTTGAGTAGCGTCCGTAGGGCCTATGACAAAACCTAGTCCCGTACACTGAGCAGCTTGAGGTCTGAAGGCTCATACAGAAAAATGTGTGGGTGTGTGGGTGTGTGGGTGTGTGGGTTGCTTTACGCCTTAGTTAACAGCTATGGTCATTTCAAGAGCGGTGATGGTGATCGAATCTATTGGCCCTTTTACCGAGACAAGGGTTCTTTTACATCCCACACTACATAGCAGAGAGACGTCTACCAGCCCCTAGAGGCCCCGCAGGGGGCTCGAGAGGTGCCGTGGAGTAGAGCAGATATCCACGAGAGGCCACACCAACAACCAAATTATATCTTTATCCCGCGAGAAAAGGAGATAAGGGTCAAGGTTATGAACCATCAGAAGATTTTAGAGTAAATTAAGTTATGAGATATTAATATAATGTACATATCTAGGGCCCGATATAGGGCCTCTGCAGATCCCCCTTCAGGGCCCCGATCCATGAGGCCTTAGAAACGGAGCTGGGTCATGTAACCAAGGGAGATCAGCAGTTGTTGATGTCGGCGCTGCCGATAACGCTGGTTAAATGACCGTTTTACTCATGTTTAGAGTCAGAATAGCTTGAGTATTACTTGAATATCGAAGAGTAGAGGTCAAATTACCCCAGACAAGATGTTTCCATCTAGAAATTCTCGACAGTATTTCCGAAAATTGCAAATATTGGTCCCAGTCCCACGGGGCCCCATACCGAGTATTAAAAGTTTGAGATGCAACTTTCATTCATGCTGTTGACCAATCAGGGCGCCCTGTTTTTACGACCTTGACTACATAGTAAAAGTGATTGACAACGTCAGATATCACTTGACGACGTCAAATATCGATCTGATATTTGATCCCTTGATATTTGATTCAAAACCCACATCGAGTGGGATAAAGCCTTTTATCATCTTTTGATTGTGAGGCATACACTTTTCTTACACACAACAGCTGTCATCTATCAAGGGGCTCTGGATAGGGGGTCCCCATGTCGAATGTCGATCTTAGAAAATGACCATGTCACATGGCAATGTCACTTAATAATGTTCATATCCCATGTCGATTTTAAGAAATGTTCATGTCACCTGTCACTAGGATTTTTTGGGCCTCATGTCACTTGTCATTAGACCTCATGTCGTTTGTCGATTATAAGAAATGGTCATGTCACCATATCGAATTTAGCGGTCCACACCCATTATCAAGTGTCAGGACATGTCGGCTGCTTGAACACGTAGTCTGTCATCACCCTTTGTTTCTGTGCCTTATCTAAACAGGCAATTAGTGGCCGCTAGCCGAGAGTACCTCCCTGGTCCCCTCTCCCGAATCTGCTAGACGTCTCACTGATAGGAGTGTGTGGGTGTGTGGGTCTGTGTGTGTCTGTTCGGTCTGTGTGTGCACGCGTCTTGCACTCTAGTCTTGCGGACCACTGTTAAGCCTGTGGTTGGAGAGCGCGACATAGCCGCCCGCTACACTCTCCAAACAGAGGTCCGCAAGACTGGGCCGGATCGCGCTCTTGCTTAAAGGTGCACCTCAACTCAGTGCGCCTTTAACAGCCGCCCCTAATAGGTGAAGTTCTTGACGCGGCACAGCGCCTCCCACCAGTAGCCAATCAGCGCGCCGAACGCCGGACACACCTCCACCGTGTGAGCCTCTAAGTAGGTCACACGAATCATACTAAGATGCCGAGGTCTTCTGTCGGTTCGTCGCGGTGGCCGTGAGTGATCGCACGGTCGCCAAAATTCACTGCCTAGATTGGCAGAGGGGGGGGCTGATTACCCCCCGTCGGATGAATTGCGGCGAAACCATAATCAATTTTTCGCTGTTTTAGATAAAAGAGATCCAGAGCTATCCGCTCGTCCAAGAATTATTTTTCTATCAGCCCGGGATCACCCTCAAATTAAGGCCTAAAGTCCAAAAACCCAAAATTTTTTCCCTATGGGATTTCAGTGTCTAAGCGTTTTTTGCGGCCCCAAGGAGCAGCTCACGGGTTCGAACCCTGTAAACGCTTTGACGCGCTTTCGTCGCCTTCGGCGACGTGGCTAGACGTCTTGACTAAAACTTAGTGAGGGTTCGAACCCGGAACGTCCGTATTAGACGCCTAATTTCTACTAGCCCCGAAAACGAGAGTATCATATCTATATAGGTCAACCATGTTAGCCTTGGTTTAAGTGCGTGCAGAACCGTGTATTGTGCATTTATGCAGCATACAGATATGGAGACAGGCTGCTACAGTGTCAAATTGATCGGCATTGAATGTAACTGGACATGAAGAAGGATATTTTTACTTAGTTTTCTAAAAAAAAAAAAGAGGATAGTTCTCGGTACTACTATAATACTAATAGTGTCACTAAGGGAGAAAATGTAGGGGCACCGTAATTGAGAATTTCTTATTCATGTCGCATGTCGATTTTTAAGAATGCTAGTGTCACATGTCACTTAAATGGTCTAATGACACAGATAGCACTAAACCTATAGACCTACCCCCCGTCCCCTTAGTCTTTCTATACTGAATCCGGGACTTGCTGGCGAGGTCGACAAAGGACTTACCTAAGGCTAAACAAAAAAAAAGTTGTGTTCAGGTAACCCGACCGACCCTATCATTTTGCCCCGACCCTAATCTTTTTTTTTAGATTTTTTTTAGATTTTTTTTAGACTTTTCCTGATCTAGGTTATCACCAAAGGGGAAAGGAGTACCTAATGACCTTCAACTAGCCTATTTGTCATCATTTGAAAGATAAGAAGGGAGGAAATCCTTTCTATGACAAAAACAGTGCTGATAATGGCTTAATTAGACAGATATTGGTCCTACATTATCAAATAACAACTCTATACAATTGTGATTCTCCCATACAACTCATCTCAAAACCCTAAAAAAAAATCCTAAAAAAAAAATCGACCGACCTACCCTATTTTTTTTTGGACCATGTTACCTGAACACGGATTATTTTTTTGTTTGGCCCAATGAGCTCACAGCTAGACTAGATACCTCATGTTTTGGATTGGAGAAATCAGCAGAGCAATAAAAAGCGCGGTGAGGCTAGTGTGGCCCCTGTGAGTTGTAAAATTGGTGCTAAATGTGGTAACCAGGCGGATGCTGAGTTCATTGATATTGTCCGTTAATGATACTTAAGGTGGGTGTTGTCTAAAGTTTTAATTGATATTACCAATGTGGCCAATAATGACTTCACAGTTGGGGCCCTCGCCCGCAGGTCCCAGATTCAGGGTATTCTTTGTTTATTGTGTGGCCCCTAAAGAGGGGCCGACTAACTCTTTAGAGTTAGTTAGATGCTGCCACTGTGCTATGCAACAGCAGCTATTAATTACGCTTCATGTTGGGCGGCATGGATCACTTGATGGGTGATACCTCAAAGCTCAAACACGGCAGAGCCGTGTGTGGCATGCGAGGACCAGTGGGTCAGGGGTGATCCGTTGCAAACAGAATGCTGATCCGTGTGAGGTTCTGACTTTCTATAGTTTTTTATAAAGCCTTAGATATGGTGTGGTATTTTTCATCTCGCTATAGTTTAGTTGGTATTTAAGGAAACCGCCTCATTTCTATCAGAAATACACAATATTGAATTGTTTTTTATATTTTAATATATTAGAAGCGCGCTTTGTTGCCTATGTAGCTCATTATGCGTTGAAATGTTCGCGAGCATCGTAGGAATGTACAAAACCCCTATTGTGGCACCATCTGACGAAAGAGCGGAGAACTATACTAGCGCGTTTCGTTATTCACATCTTTTGACAGGGACTTGGTTGGTGGCTTTACGCCCTAATTAACAGCTGAAGTCATTTCAAGGGGGGTGATAGTGATCGAATCTATGGATACCTGAAGGTGGAAAGCACACACCCTACACTTTTACCGAGGCAATGGTGGTGCTGCTCAAAGGGTGTGGCGAGCTAGACTGGAGGATGTAATAACTAAGCAGCAGAAGGACCAAAAAGACAATCTCGTAGTAGTAGGTCTACTTAGATCTTGAGTAGCCGCCCTTGTGGTTATAATTACCTAGACTAGTTGGCTCTGCCAGCCTGGCCAAGTGAAAATTGGTAAGGAGACTATGAACTAAGCTAACATCTCATAAGTATTAGTTACCACCCCCTCACACCCGTTTAACAACGGATTCAGGGTCTAATTATGGAGACCCTAGAGTAAGATTAACAATATATCCCAATGTCTGTAGTAGACATTTACGACATGCAACCTGCCCCCTAGAAGGGATAGATCTGACCACAAGTCCGCAATATGGGACTCCCCCTCTGAGAGTATCAAGGTTTGCGTATAGTCTCTTGCAGGTTAATCTGTTATCTACCCCTTTGTCGACTTCGCCAAAATCCTGGGAGATTCACTTTAAACCTAAGGTCTACCCTTTTTATTCTTTGTTTATTGTGTGGCCCCTAAAGAGGGGCCGCGGTGTTGATTAATTACACCACATGTTAAGCAACATGAGATCAAACCTTCCTCAAAAGCGACAAGGCTCAGAGTCCTGTTGGACGGGAACCCTGTGTGGCATTTCAAGACGAATGGTTGAGTGATCTGTTGCAGATGCCGTTCCGTGAGAAGTTCTGACTTTATATAGCTTTTATATCGCTTTAGATATGGTGTAGTATTTTCAATCTCACTATAGTTTAGTTGATATTTCAAAGAATCTGCCTCATTCTATCAGAAATACACAGCGTTGACATGTTTCTTATATTCAATATATTAGAAGTGTGCTTTGTTGCTTATTATAGGTCATTATGCGTTTGAAATGTTCGCGAGTATCGTGGAAATGTACAAAAACCCTATTGTGGCGTCATCTGACGAAAAGAGCGGAGAACTACACTAGAGCATGTAATGGCCAGACCAGCAGGCGGCAGCAGAGTGGTCAAAAGACAATCTCGTAGTAGTAGGTCTACTTGCATGTTGAGTAGCCACCCTTGTGGTTGTAATTACCTAGCCTAGTTGACCCTGCTGGCCTGGTCAAGTGAAATTAGTAAGGAGGCCCCCCCATTAACGCGCTCCACAGTCTTTAGACAGTTAAGACTATAGTCAAGACTGGAGAATTTAGCGAGACGTCCCTCTGGGAGGTCATAATCCTCAATGTTAGGTGTTAGCTCATTAACATCAGATACCATATCAACAAACCATTTAAAATGTTCATTTTAATAGCAACTCACCCTATTCTGACAAAATCCTATTAGCTGGTAACCTCTGTGTAAACCATACTGCAAACATCTGCTACTTCCAGCGTCTGCCTCGTGACTGATAGTGTACAACAAGACGAAGTGGGCAGAGATTAGAAAAAATGAGGCTCTTTATATAGCCGAGAGAGCAGCTAATCTGGATGTTCAAAGCTTGTTTTCACCTAGAGCTCCAACCCTCTTCCAGAGAGAGTCAAATCGCTTTTCACCTGAACCCTTCCACCCCTAATCCATCAGCATGAAAAGAGAATTAACGAGTGTAACGTGCGCTACATGTATATGGGATTATAGCTGGTGAAGAGATAAAGCCGAGTCACCTGTGTATACAAAGACTACAGGGGGTGATTAACGACAGGTGTGACGCGCCAGCCCGTGAACGGATTAAGCCAAAAAAAAAGAAAAAAAAAGGTATGTTTCAGGTAACATGGGCAGAAAGACTGGGGTCGGTAGGTCGGATTTTTATTTTATTTTATTTTATTTTTTTAACATGAAAGTACTAGCCATCCTCCGTGGAAATTCTAAAAATGACCCAAAAAGTATAAAAATATGAAATTTTCTTCAAACTTGCTTAAAAAAAACACGTAGGGTCGACCCTGTTTTGCTAGGGTCGGTCAGGTGACCTGAAACAATCCTTTTTTTTTATTTGGCCTTATCTTTCAAGCTGACGCTTAAATTCAACTAGCCACCCGCCGTCCACACCACTCACTGCGACAAGAGGAGGTGCTGTTGTTTTACACTTGAGTCGCTTACCACATGGACTCTACCTCACAGACAGACACGCGCCCCCTGTAGCTTTTTTTTTTGTTTTTTTTTGTATACACACGCTAATCTCATAACCCCCTTATCCGTTATACAGGTAACCAGTATTCTCTTTTAAAATAGCTGCCAGTCAGCTTAGCTCTAGAAGCAAGAAGGCGTGTATAGGTGCCTTATAAGTCGGCAGGGGGTAAATACTAGTGAAAAAAGGAAGGCAGGTGTGCAGGTAGCTTTTCTAACAGACACGTGCGTGCACTAAGCTGCTTAAGTCTAAACCCTCCCGCAGTAGTCAGGTGGCATGTGAAAACTTACTTAACTGATCTCTTACATTGAGTAGAGTCTCTGTGCTGAGAGAGCCTTTTCAGCCGTTTAAGAGGATTAACTAGGACAGGGTACATAAGGAGTGAAACGCCGAATAGCGGCTACTCAGTCTCGTGCAGCACAAGCAGCAGCATCTAGCAGCGGCTTCAGCAGCAGCTGCACGTGCAGCACAAGCAGCTGGCAGCGACTTCAGCAGCACAAGCAGCACGAGCAGCACAAGCCGTAGCATTTGTCAGCAGCATCCGTGACATCGTCAGCAGCAGCCCCCATGACCTTGTCAGCAGCACAAGCAGCCAGCAGCTGCCAGCAGCTGCTTCAGCAGCTGCTGGCAGCTGCTGCACGAGCAGTAGCACAAGCAGTAGCATCTGTCAGCAGCAGCAGCAGCAGCACAAGCAGCCAGCAGCTGCTGCATGAGCAGCACAAGCAGCACAAGCAGCAGCACCGACAGCAGCAGCAGCAGCAGCGGTGGTGTGGACCACTGAAGCCTAGTGACATTTGACATGAAGCTTGAAAAACACAGTGACAGGTGACATGAGCAATTCTTAAAATCGACATGAGATATGAGCATAATTAAGCGACATCGACATGTGCCATGGCTATTTTTTAAGACAAATATCATATGTCATAGTCGCCTCATCCAAACCTCCACTAGTAGTGCTCTATAAGCGCAAGCTGTAAACCCTCTCCTCCCCCCGTGCACACAGGCGAATTATCAGAGTAAGCCAATGGTGTCAATACCCCTCTCATACAGGGGTCGGGCGCTGCTGGACTATAATAGATGAGTCAAGGACCGTTCTACTGAGGGTCAGGCAGGCTAAGTCGGACATTCAATGACAGGTAGGTCTTTGACAACCTTGCTTGAAAGTCTGGACAGCATTGACAGACTGGGGCATAAGGATCTCGCATGGTCAGACTTTCAAGCAAGTTTTGCTAAAGTCGCGTTATTGAATGTCCGACCTAGCCTGACCCACAGTAGAACGGTCCTTGACCCGTCTATTATAGTCCAGCAGTGCCCGACCCTTGGCTGAGAGCAGTTTAAGCGCCATTGGGTGTCTCTGATATTTGCCTCTGTGTAAGATGAGAAAAAAAGTCTGTTGAAAGACTATATTTCAAGCCAGAAAACTGTAATTAGCTTTCCAAGTTGTTTATTTAACAATATCTTAGCCTAGCAAGCAGCTGTCAGATGTCATCTAAGAAAAAAATGTGAGCTGTTAATAGATTCAAGAGAAATTAGTTTACAAATAGCCCGTGTAAGTACGCCCATGTCTTGCTTATTTCTCATAGGGTTGTAAGATAGTCACATCATGATGCACATCATCATAAACGCGATCATGATACCTTTCATTGTAAGTAGACTCGCCTCTCTGCCCTCTCTTTTAGAGAGGGCAGAGAAGCGAGTCTCACTCTTAAAAAACCCTGCCCCTCCCCCCCTCCCCCCCTCCCCCCCCATGCATCTTAAAGAGTGCCCCCCAGAGTGCCCCTCTCCCCCCCTCCTAGAAAAAAAGAGCCGCATTTTTAAATTATTTTTTAGCAAGCTTTTTCAGCTTGCTTTTTTTTTCTTTTTTAAAATTTATTTATCCATCAAAATCTCAAGTGACTTATTTTGAAAGCCAACCTGGTAGTCACGTGACCCCCTTAAGTAGGTCACTTCCCGTCACGTGACCTATTTGAATTTCCCGCCAACATGGTGGTCACGTGACCCTCTTAAGTAGGTCACTTCCGGTCACGTGACCTATTTGAATTTCCCGCCCAAAGGTCACGTGACCGGAAGTAGGTCACTTCCGGTCACGTGACCTATTTGAATTTCCCGCCAAAAGGGAGGCCTCTCATGGGCTGCTTTTGAATTTCCCGCCAAAAGGGAGGCCTCTGATTGGCTGCAGGTCGATTGAGTAATAAACAGTACTTAACTATAGTCCCGTTCCGATACATACAATACTACTAATAAGAACCCACCAGCTTTGGTGAATTCAGTATTGTCTTCCAAAAGTATAATGGACAGTTCCAAGAAGATGAGGCTGTTTTTAACAAACCTGTATGCTATCCAGTGGGTACAAAACATTGGATCAACATTGCTAACTGGTTGTCAATGTTAATTCACCTTACAAGCTCAAACAAGGAATGGGAAATGTAAGAACATAACATCTGCTTTTGATGAGCCTACCCTCCCCCTTCACTTAACGAGGTGGCATTTGTTAACTCATCTGAATTTTAAGCCCATATTTACAGAATATCTATACATAACCAAAATGTGGGAAGATGACACCGGTAAATATGTGTGCAATAGTAACTACCTATTTGTGAAGTTTACCTTCCTCTTAAAGCCATAAGTCACTGATTTACTTCTTTCATTTTGCTTATACTATGCACATTATGACCCTGTTTAGGCCTAATTGTTAACCACATTGCATGCTATGAGGAGGACACATGTCAGAGGTAATTGTTGAACTACTAGTATGAGAAGATGACCTGAAGAAGATGCTATGTTTGTATAAATTAGTGATCTCTTAAATCTCCCTTGTGTAAAAGAATAACATAAGCTTCATTAGCAGACTAGACATTTTGAGAGCATAGGATATGAACTTTTGACCTTAAACCTGGCCTATTTACCGTTACACGTACCACATACAATATACTTTATCATTACCCTCATTTATCACAAATAGTAAGTCATGGTCTCAGAACAGAGGACAGGCAATGTTTTATAGCTGTCTAATATTGTATTGATTCCTTCTGGGTATTTTCACCAAAGAGGAAAAGATGGATGCCATCACAATGATTTTCCTTCTAACTGTAGGCTGTTCTAGATATGGGGAAGAAGTACTGCAGAAATAAATCTCTGCAGAATGTCCATTATAGGAACAACCTAAATCAAATTGAGGTCTCACCAGTGCACTGTGATTGTGGCTTTAGGACCCGATGTCTGAATGGTATTGATTCTGCCTGTTCTCGGTCGCCATTACGTATGTGCTGAAGGGTTGTTGTATGTTCAGTAGCTTCTGCGGGTTACCAGCGAAAGTAGACAGCGTGATGGGCTCCTATTGATGTGGACAGGCCTGTTCGCAAAGTCCTTCTTCTGTATAAATGCATAGAGTATGTGTAAGATGCTCAACAGGGGCAATATCCTAAGTTTTATATTTAGATGAACATTTTACTCAGCTGTATTTCAGCGAATTACTTGCTTGAATAGACTGTGATGTACCGGATATACACAATCTGGGGCTATTTTGATATTTCAAAATAGATTAAAATCAAATTAGATTTGCTTTTACACATACTTAATAGGCACCTGTCAATGAACGCTGACCCTTGGATGTATGCAAATATCAACAGCATCACAGAATAGAGCAAAATAATATGTATGTTTATTATTGTTAAAACATTGGTGGTCTGTTGAATAATTCATTTTAAGGACTGCTTTTGCAGCTCTCATAATTCACTTTGTTGTATTTGAAATGATCTATTATACAGTAGGGTTCAATGCAGTGGAGCCTTCATACTGCAATTTATTTTAGATTTCCAGATATTTTCCGAATGCCCTCAGGCTAAATAGCATTATTCTATGGACAGTGGATTTCGGGTCTTTGGTCTGGATCATGCCCATATTGCAGGGAAATGGGCTTAGGTCTATCCTGCGGATGATGCGATACTGTTTCGTACAAAATCAGCATTGACAATGAAAACTAATTGGCTACCATGTACATTAGAATATCTTGATACAGCCATCTGGGCCAATAGAGCTATAGTACTATGTGCAGAAGTGGACAATAAAGATCAATGTCATGTGAAAACTGCAAATAGGACCCCTTCCCTCTGCATGCATCATCCTATATTTCTTCTGAACATTCTCTGCCACTGAGGTTATATTCTCAATGGCACCATGAGTTAATCTTTAGGTAATTCTCAGCAAGGTGTAATAACATACATTGACAGATATTCAAGGGCAGCCCACATCATTTGTAAACTGGCAAAGTGGGGTTAATTTAAGAGATACTGGATCAGCACCATTTTCTAATAGTTATTCATTTCTGGCATCAAATACCCTACACAACATGCATGCAAATATGTTACATTTTCAATAGTGGCTCAGCTAAAAAAAAGATCCAAATACTAAGGGATGCATTTAGTCAAACAAATCAACCAGAACACTGGTGTCTGATCAATATTGGACGTATTCCACAGTAGTGAGGAGGAAGCAACCTTTTGAAAATGTCTGTGTAATTATAATACAGGTATGAGAGATTGAATCCAGAAACTGGACTCGTTCGGAAATTTGAGCTCCCAATAATGCTGAGCATAATAAGGACTTCCATGCAGACAACAGCTGCCTGTACACTTTATATTATTAGGGTACATGTTGGCAATGCCCATTACTTGTCAGCACCACTGCTGATATATGACCACCCTGTAGGCCTGAGCTGACTACTCATGGGGGTCTGATTAAGCATCCAAATGTCTGGAGAACTAAGTTGCCAGTGGTAATGGTGATGGCACATTCACAAGGACCAAAGACTTAATGGGTGAAATAAAGGACCACATTTTTTTTATTATAAATCTGCCGCGGCAATGACTTGTTATAAATCAGGTAACACATTTTTAATATTGTCCCACTTACCACCTCAATTACATGGTAATCTGTTTAGTACGGTGGCCGACAAGGCTCACTCAAAAAAAAGTAGTATGAAAAAAATGAGTTTTTTTTTCACTATAAAAAATGGGGAGAAAAAAATTTTATAATTTTTTTCAGAAGTGAAATTTAAAAAAATATTTTTTAACATTGAAAATAGTTGCTGTCAACTGTCAACAGCGAAAATTGTTGCTGTCAACTGTCAACTTTTTCAATTTTATCATTTTTTTCAGAAGTGAAAAAAATATTTATTTTTTTTAACATTGAAAATAGTTGCTGTCAACTGTCAACAGCGAAAATTGTTGCTGTCAACTGTCAACTTTTTCAATTTTATCATATTTTTCAGAAGTGAAAAAATTATTTTTATTTTTTAACATTGAAAATAGTTGCTGTCAACTGTCAACAGCGAAAAATGTTGCTGTCAACTGTCAACTTTTTCAGCATTCTGCTCTCCAAGCACATTCTGCCATCAGCAAATAAGATGAGCCTTGTGATTGGTCCTATGTGGTGGGTACTCGAAGTAGGGCAAAGAAATACTTGAAGTAGGGATTTTCGGGCGGACTATTTTTTACCACTTCACTTGTCCTGTTTATGACCGGTCATAAACGGGAACTTTCCTGTTTATGACCGGTCATAAACAGGAACTTTCCTAATGCACTATGACTTTTCCATGGCCTAGCAGGGTTACTGTGTTAAATTCTTGGCCAATTTGTTACAGTAGTTTCCGAGAAATCACTAAGAATGTAAAAGCACAACAATCTTCATTCCCATATAGGCCTATGGAGCAAGTTGAGCCAGCAGAGAAATCCCTACTGCAAGTATTTCAAGTACCCACCACCAAGGACCAATCACAAGGCTCATCTCATTTGCTGATGGCAGAATCTGCTTGGAGAACAGAATGTTGAAAAAGTTGACAGTTGACAGCAACGATTTCCGCAGTTGACAGTTGACAGCAAGTATTTTCTATGTTTAAAAAATTCCAAAAAAAAATCACTTCTGAAAAAAAAAAAAATTCCCATGTTTATAGTGAAATTTTTTTTTTTTTTTAATTTCAAAGTACTTTTTTTTTGGAGTGAGCCTTGTCGGCCACCGTAGTTAAGCACATGTACATACTTCACATTATTTGTATAAGATACTTAAATTAAAACCAATTTACCCGGACTGTGCTAAAAATCAAACAGATCATGTCATGTCCCTCTCTTCTTCTGTTGGCCACCACATGAAACCCTTCCCTCAAGAAATCTTATACACCAAGCCAAACTCAAATAATCCAATCAACGAAAGCACCTTGATGTTTTGCCTCCAATGGGATGGATTTCCATCACAAAAGTGAAATAATAAGTGCATGTTTGAATAAGGGATATCCTTGTGTTTGATTCAAAGTTTGGGAACCAGAGGGATTTGACTTTGATCACCCCTGCATCACTTCTTTTTCAATGTAATCAGAAGATATGTGTTTGATCTTCCATGATAACACTCAGAATGGGGCTGGGTCATACTGTACACAAAAGATTCAGTATCACACAATCCAAAAAAAGATTGTGGAAAAGGTTTCATGAACATCTCAAACCTTACTTAATCACAGGCTCTCACTTCTATTGTTTGGTGGTAAGGTGTTGAATTGTAGCAAATTCTCACAGATGACAAAGAATAGGGCACCTCTAGAGAACAAATTGCAACGGTCTCCTAACTCTATGACTGAATAAGTTTTCAGTGAAAAATAGAAAAATATGCATGTAGATAGTATTCCGATCTGAATATTATAATTTATTGACTATTTAATGGCCTGATAGTGTTTTAATGCAGGTTCTAAATGTCCCTTCTCTTGATGATGCATGAATAGAGCTCTACCTTGGCATACTGCATGGAAGCACTTGCAGTCCAAAGAATGGCTTAAGAGTACGAGTCTGTGCACATTGAGAAATACCTATCCTTAAAAGTCCGTGTTTTTCATAAGTGAGTAGTCGTAGTGAAACAGACATCAATATAATTACAGAGAAGACGTTTGAGGAAAGGTATGGATATGAGTGTCCTTAGTGCAAATAGTATTCATGCCGCCTTAACCACTTTTGAAGCATCTTCTAAATATAACCAGGTGGACCATGTTCAAAGAAGAACATATGAAACACTACACTGTGCTCCATTTGAAGTATGTAGATTCGATAGACCAGACAAGTACCTTGGGGATTAGGATATCTATATATCTGTCTTCATCATGCTGTACTGCCTTATGACTCAATACTTCCAAATCTTCAGAATGGCCCTGTGTCAATGACAAAATCAATGTGGGCTTGTAAGTAGAACTGGATGTTGCAGCTCAGGATCTTTGATGTGAAATGCTCCACTGTTTCTGGCATTCTGCCAAGTTAAGGTCTAAAGAAGAAAGAAGAATGACTAAAGGTAAAGAAATATGTGCATGTGCAGAAGGGAACAGAAGGATGGAGGACAAATAATTTTCATCTGATAGAAATCTTTGTGATAAAAAGGACTATAACCTTCCAACTCTGACTAAGAGTATCACGTAATGAATTCAATTTTGAGTTTTGAGGATTGTATGTATAGACCTTCTTCTTTGTAACCCATAATTACACATTAGGGATAGCTATATATTTCTACACCTCCTGACATAATGATATGGTAATAGACCAGTCTAGAGCCTTTAGATGCTCCCTTGCATTCTGATTAAAGCTGCTACATGAATATTCTTAAATGTCAATTAGGTGTGTAAGGAAAAGCCCTTGTAGTAGTTTAAGTGAGAAATGAACATAACAGTAAACTGTAATATTCTACTCTAGCATCATTGTTGGTATCAGGGGATAATTAGAAACTAAATGATGAGATTCTCGCGGATGGTTGCCATGATGCACAAATCAAGGTTTCGGGTTCATAATGCGCATCAAGCAGCTAATGATTATTATCACAAGAACAAATCTACCAAAAAGCAAATCATACTCTAAAGCAATGTTTAACTGCAATTTTAGTCTGTATACGTGAAATAATGAATGAATTTAAGGAAACGCCATAACCATATTATGTACGAAACTGTGATAATGTATTGACATGATGGGGGACCTAGCGGAAGCAAGGCAATGCGCCTATGCTAGGATGAAACATCTACTTTTGTATTTGTCTCTTTTACCCAATAAAACACTTTAAAAAAAAAAATGTCTGGATGGTGAACTTGATGAAAACTTCCTCTTTATAAGATATTCTCTGAAGATGTCTAGGTAGGTCCTAAAAAGCCCCTTAAACTTAAACATACCATTGGTAAAAGAATGTGA
Organism: Harmothoe impar; assembly: GCA_947462335.1. Lineage (NCBI taxonomy): Eukaryota > Metazoa > Annelida > Polychaeta > Phyllodocida > Polynoidae > Harmothoe > Harmothoe impar. Next base: position 56,070,240 of record OX381720.1, on the reverse strand, counting down.
ATGGTAAAATTAGAGCCGTAGCTGTAAAATCAAACAGAGGAAAATTTGAAATAATGCTCATTATTATTCTAGAGTGTTTTAGGATGTCGGTCTCATTAGGTGTGGTGTAGAGGAGATTCTCAGCAAGGAATGTGCAGCCTGTTCTATGTGATCAATACTGGGAAGATATAATAAAACTATTATAATGGGTGCAACAGATTGTATGAATCTCTATTGGAAGATGCACAGTTTCATGTTTTAATAAATGGCTGGCTTAGCATTACCATTTAATGCCTCACAAAATCACTGATCAGTTATCATGTTATATGACCATTTGTACTCAATATCTGGTTAGGATAATTATATAGGAGTTCTATGTCATCCACGAGCATTAAGAAATGTTTGTAAAGATAATCAAATCCCAAGGAATTTTTGAGATCTGTAATAATAATAACATGATACCCATATAAAATTGATTTCATTTAACTCATTTACTCAGAGGGATTTTCTAATCTCAGTTTCTCTCCCTTGTAAGGATGGATTGCATGCCAGGCTGCTAATGGCTGTGTCCATGGGGAGGCTGTTTACTATAATCCTAAATGAATCACTCAGGACTTTGTCTTGTAGCATTAGTGCTTCTTTAAACTTCAGTGTTGATGAGAAGGGGTTGGTGTACAGCAGCACACCAAATGTGATGGTGCTGTGGGCATGAGTTTAGCTTCGGTAAAATTCATGAAAATAGAGTGATAGTTGATATTGCTCAACTGAGAGGAGAGAGACACTGGTTTCTAAATTCCTCTTGAAGGATAAGGTCTACATTTCCAGAGTGTATGCATGTGACAAATTCGCAATGAGTAAAAGAATTGGTTTATCCCTTCTTTTTGTAAAAATGGTATGTCTCAGTTACATAATAATATAATTAAATGCTAAAAGATATGTCCAAGATTAGAGAATCAAGTACCACTTTATTTCTACCATTTACAGAAATTTACTTCTCTACCTCTAATTGGCCTTTCCATTAAGCCTGTCACAGCGGTAAAGCTTAGAGTGCTGGATACGTACTGAGACAATAAGTATGGACGTACCATAGGTGGAACATCAGGAGATGCATCACGTGACCAAGCCACTTCCTCCTAAAGTGAGGTAAATGAGTGTCTAGACCGGAGTCTAGTTGGCAGGATAAATGAAAGGGAAGGACAGCGATGTATCGTGATAAGAGGCTGGCACTGCAAGATAGAGATGTAGAACATGATAATAGGGCAGCTCATTTATCATGTCGTATCTTTGTATGGAGATATACAGCTTGAACTTGGACCATCAGCTTGAGGAATAGAAGACGCCCTACATAGGCATTGTAAGGTTGGTGGCATAAATTGATTGCTAATCTAAATAAGAAGTGTATTTGCAATTTTAACCATTTTCGGCATCCACTGAAGTAAGGTTGCTATCACTGTAACTGTAGTGAATCTAAGTTAATACCTGCCCATTATCAGCTGCAACCAGAAACCGGGCGGGTTTATTGGAAATGTGAATAGTTCTACTGTGCCACCTTTACACACCGCTGTATCTATATGGCAATTCAGGTGAATAGGCACTTGGTCAAGCTACCCTTTTAGCATTTGCATATCAAATTACAGCGCAGAAACACATTGACTTTTAGTTTGAGGGAAGCAGTTAAGCTTGGAATGTAAAAACTAAAAAAGAATGGCGATGCAGAACAGACCACCTTGAGGAAAGCTGGGTCAGGCTATGGGAATCCTAAGCCATGGAGACATGTTACTTTATCAAAGGATAATGTGGATAAGCTGATCCTGTAACTAATATTGAATTCAATCAATGGAGTTTAATTTACCTCTCATTCTCCTGTACTCCCCACCCCTATCCTGCACCCCAACCCCTGTGACTACAGGGCTGTCTGTGAGGTGGCCTAACCCAGCCTGCATGGCCCGTAATGCGTTGGATGCAAATTACGCAAGGGGGTAAATGCATGGAAATCCATTACTGATGTAAAAGACAGGTAAATGGGTGTAAATCTTAACCACCAGCTTTGCACCGATTTACAATGATGTTTTGAGATATTTACAATCACTTTTACTTGAAATTACAGAAGGAATTAATGCATGTAAATATTTACTGATCCCGGGTAAATCAGTGTACACCTTGAGCACAATCTATACATGGACTTAATAATTGCAAATATTTACAGAATTTGTCCTTGAGAATTACAGAGAGGGTTAATGCATGTAAATATATATGGAAGTAAAAGTCAGGTAAATGAGTGTAACTTAGTGTAAAGCTCGAGCACTATCTTTGCACATAATCTTTGACGAGTTTTAGCTGGCCTTTACAACTTGTAAATCACAAAATTCCTGCAGTGGAAGATGAGGGATACAAACAAAAGTACACAGGGTGAACATAGATAAATATCTACACAGAGCAAGAAAGACAATGCCGTCGAGGGAGCAGGGTATGTGTTTATAGAAAGTAAGGGGAAGGAAGAAGAATACGAGAGAGAGGGGCAACAAGGCCTGAATCAAGTGTTCAGGGTGAAGGTAGTCATTGGGGCCTGATAGAGTGGCTGGTGGCTCTATTGATTGGTAGGACATGGGGAGGGGCTACATTGGGGCTTTGGTGCCCTTTCCCATTGGACCAGTGTATTTCGGAGGGATAACAGGCTGGACGTTGTGTCCTGCCACAAGGTATGGGTCGTGTCTGATAGCTGGCAGACTGCTGTTCTTTGCAGGCAAGGGATCCCTGTGGCTAGGATAAGGCTTCGAAGGAGTGCAGCCCCAGTTTGTAGAATATTAATGGCACAAGTTCATAGACCTACATGACATTGATATGAGGATATCAAATTCCTTTTGAAAATGTTGACCACAATGAAAATTGAAAATCATATTCATGCCATGTTATTATCGTTCACCAAACCATACCGCTTTTAGACAAGACTAGAACCCAAACTTCTTTTGGCAACAGACCCTACCCCAATAGTCATGATAACATTTCTTATTGATTAGAATGAACATTCATGAGCGGTCTAATGTAATGTACAACACACTAGTAGTAGTGGCCTTTATCTTAATTGAATATCAACCCTTTAAGGGCACTATGTCTTTTGCTGTCATTAGGGAGTAGTATTTTCATAACAACAAGAATTTAACGTGGACATGCCAACATGTTTTTGATAACCCCATGAGAGGGGGGTAAAATTCATTCAAGTCCCCCCAAGGAGGTTTGAAATCGATCAATTCCTTTTAGCTATTATAACACTTATAGCAACTTTTTTCTTTTCATCATCGAAATCACTATGGTCCCCTTCCTCAAGGCCTCCAAATGGTTATGGTTCCCTTCTCCCGAATCCACCACCCTCCCCTTGTATTTTAATCATGACCACTCCCTGCTTTTAATTCAACACTGTCTAGTTATTTACCAGGTCTGCATTCATGCTTAAAGGGGTGCCTCTACCAACGACCGTCCATCCACCTGTCCACAAATCCCGTCCAAAAAAGCAGGTATCTGGACGGATTTGATGGACAGATAGACAAAACCCACTTCCACCAAGGATCATCCATCCATTCCGACCATCAATCTGTCCAGTTTGTGGTCGAAAACTTGACAGATTGATGGACGGAATCCCTCCGTCCTTTCCGTCCGTCAATCCGTCCAGTTTTTTACCACAAACTGGTCGGATTGATGGATGGATTTATGGAAGGAATCCGTCCATCCATTCCGTCCATCAATCCGTCCAGACGGATTGATGGACGGAACGGACAAACGGATCTCGGTGGAAGTGGGTTCTCTCCGTCTGTCCATCAAAAACGTCCATTTCCCTGCTTTTTTTGATGGATTTTATGGACGGACGGATGGTGGAGGCACCCCTTAACAATAACTAAGGAACATTGTGTCACCATGTGATCTAAGAAGGTTAATCAGTTACACTTGATAACCATTTCTAAATCAATTGTCATAGAAGACGGTTAAAAACTAGTCTTTTGAGGCTCTAAGGCTTGTATATTTACCATTTTATTTATTAGATATCAAACTGACATCAACATTTTTTCACGTTGATTACTTTGCCACTAAATGATGTACACTTCTCCTTATTTACAGAGTAAAGTACACGGCCCACTATAGGTTACATGCCTGTCTGCTAATGGCCATGGGGAGTGTGGTTATTTCATCTAACATCAAGCAGCCAGGTCTTTTTCATGTTGGATAAGGTTTATTTTTCAATATTGAGAAATGTCTCTTTTGATGGCGTGAAGTGGCAAACGCACTTTAATGGCAAAGTATTGCACAAGATAATGATATGATGTCGAGGTGTTCTCCTCCTCCATGAGGGTAGTAGGGTTGAACTTGGCTCTCACATATATCAATTGACACTCAATTTAAAGTTTTTACATCCACACAGGTATTGTATAATACATAAAGGAACGGTGCATATTAATCATTTTGGAACATCAACTCATATATTCTATGTCAAAGTTTAGCTTTGATAAATCAATGCAGTTTATTAATGAAAAATGGATATTCATTTTATGAATAATATTTGATTCATCCCATGTGATCACAAAAGGAATCAAAAGCTTTCAAGGAACCAACGAGTAGGCTTTCAAGGGGATTTGGATCTTGCCTGATACGTGCCTTTTGAAGTGATAGCCCCTCCTACACAGGATGTCTTAAGCCTTCCCCCAAAAAGGACTCCCTTTGTTGGAAAGGAAATGACAAACACAATGTCAGACGGGTCCTAAGGAGCCTCACCTTGCTAGCAGCAGGAAGGGGCATACACTCCAAGGAAAGGTCTTGATGGTAAAGAAAAAACTAGTGAAAGAATAAACAACCTTATAAGGATATAGTTTGAGTCTAGATGAGGCCTAAAACAGGTTAACAGATGCAGTTTTCTTCTGTGCAGGTAGCTCTCTTCTGTAAAGTATGCAGTTAAATTTAGTTCAATGTTGAGGTCTCATAGTGTTAGTGACATACCAAGGAAATACTGTGGACTGACTGCCTGAGAGTTACAACTCCATTGAGCATCCAACAAACTATCCAATGCAGACCTCATGAAACCAAGTAGAGTGAACTTATGTTATACGTAGTACCTTAATTTGATTGGCTGATGATAGCTTGACAAATATTATATCATAATTAACACCAGGAAATAAGGAGAAGTACTATGGTGTGTCTAGCCTAAAGGACTCTAGGACATCTGCTTTGATATCAGACCAAAGCGATATATCAATTAGATTATGCTCATGCTCCTCAGAATGGAGTGCAATGAATTTTGTACTTTTCTTTTTTTTTAAAAATAAATCCACATGCCACTATCTCTTATCCTATTTGTTCAGAGGAAATTGCATTCTCAGTCGCCTCCCTGCCATAGATTGCATGCCAGGGGAGTTGCTATTTGCCTTGGGAAGTGTGGGTATTTTATCCCACATCAAACACCCAGGGCTCCTTCATGAAGGATTTGGGTTTCTTTTACTATAGGAAACTGTCAGTGTTGATGGCAAGGAGCTGTGGCAGCCATCCTTTAATGAGACTTTAGACATGAAGGGGCTTTGTATTTTGTACTTAAATTACTTCGGTACATTCTATGAAAATAGGGACTTCAAACGAAGTTTTATAGAAGTTCATAGAAAGTGATGCATATACAGTGAAATCTCGTCATAAGGAGGACTATTTGGAGTATATATTTGCTCCATATAAACAACATTTCTTATAACGAATACTAGATAAAGAGAAAAAAAGGACGTTATGGCTGTCAAATTGTGCTTACAACAGAAAGTTCCTATATCAGTCCTCCTTGGTACGATATTTCACTGAACCACACAATTATGTGTACATAGTCCTCTCATGCATAAGAAAACATGAAAGAGAATGATGTGAAAAGATAACGGACTTTGTTTTAAGACACTCCATATGGCATGCCTTTGTAATTTGAGATGTTTCCCTCCCTTCAAATGAAAAATAATAGAAAGGGAGACAGTATTGCTTGTGATGTCAATCATGAGAAACTGTTGTACTGTTGTGTGCATAAGTATAAAAAAGAGGTAAGGGGTCTCAATCAGAGAATTGATTAGCACTTTATGAATGTGGAATGACTCTGTGGGAAAGCGTCATATTATCTTCAAGCCATGTATACATGGACAAAACTCCACACCATTGACATACATGCACATCATACTTCACGAGTTGAAGCTGGGTCATATCACAAGATGTCAAAGGCTTAGCGTGATATGACCCAGCTTCAACGAATGATGTATGATCTGCATTTGTGTTAATAAGTGGGGTTTTGTGTTTATAACATGGCCCTGCAGTCGTTAAATGACGAAAAACAACAAATTTGGTGGCCATGGCGCAAGGCTACACTGTACTCCATCGGGGCATAGAGTATGAAGGTCCCATAGGCTTAGCATAGCGAAGGCCATACCACTGTGTAATAAAACAATGTTTCTGCTGTCGATGTTACTGCATAAGTGCATAGTTCTGTAATACATATCAATGAATGGATCCATACAATCACAAAATACAAGCATTTGTACTAGCTTAGAATGATTGAAATAAAGACCCTGCAGCTGCATAACATAACAGCTTTTAATATGTATAGCATGTATTTCAACTGCTAATACCTCTACCATTACTACTCACTGAGAGCTACACATTTCCCACTGAGTAGCTACACTGTAAAAAATCTCTGTTGAAATTACGGAGAATCAATGCTAAATTTGATGTATTACCGTAATTGTGATTTACGGTGAGACCCTGTAAAACTTTTTACTTTTACATTGAACATCCGTAAACCAGTACAGTGAAACAATGTTTCTTCATTTACGGTGAATCTCACGTTAGAAGTTTGCTCACCAGGTGGCAGCTTGGTTTGATAGAGAGACTTTAGTGGAAGCTATCAACTAAAAACATACATAATTGTGTTAGATTCATAAAGATATCCAACTATCTCATTAATTACACAATCAAAATTGAAGCCATTGGCATATTAAAGATAGAAAATATATAATTTCCTTTTTTAAGACCCTGGACACTAGTACGAATAATATAAACACCCATGTTGTGGTAATTAGAATTATACATATTGAGACTGTTGTCAGAGTTTCTTTGTAACAATCCTAGAGTATCTTTTGCTCATGGATTGTAATTGTATATTGCTATGAGGCATTCAATTATGCTTCTCAGGCCTAATATATATCATAAACAGGCCTGGAATTAAGATGATATTATGAAATATACAACAATGAATCAAGAAACAATTATAATCATCATTGAATAGCAGAGAATCATCGTAAAATAATGATGAATCACCGTAAAAATACAACGGGAAAGGCCTGTAAAATTTACGGGGGAAAGCAAAATACGGTGACCGTAAAAAAAACGGGAAACGGTCGGCATTCAGTGATGCCAGTGATTCACCGTACTTTTTACGGGATATTTTTTACGGTGTAGATTTATATCCCCATGGCACCCCTGGAGACATTGTAGTCTAGTGATGGATCAATTTCATATATGCAAATAAACAGGGCCGAGGGGATCTAATACATCCCTATTTATATGACAGTCATATCAGGAAGGCGTTTCACCGTATCATACGGAGGGTCCGTATGTCCTATTTTTGCATTACTGTTCATTTTTGCGTTTCAGCTCAACATGTCCCCATCTTACGGAAAAAGATACGGCCGCCGTATGTACATACGGCCGGCCGTATGTGCATACGGCCATAATTGCGTTTCAGCTCAACATATGGAGCACATAAAATCCGTATGTTTGGCGTATTTGGAGCCCTGAATGCTGAGGGGTAGGGGGGGTGGTGGTATGTCAAAAATCACATAAAAAGGGGTTATATGTAGGTCCGTATGTTGTAAATAGGGTCCGTATGTTGGTAGTGAAGGAAATGGTGGTTGGCATGAGGAGTTGGTAGTGGATGTGAGGAGTTGGTAGTGGATGTGAGGAGTTGGTAGTGGACGTGAGGAGTTGGTAGTGGATGTAAGGAGGTGGTAGTGGATGTGAGGAGTTGGTAGTGGACGTGAGGAGTTGGTAGTGGATGCGAGGAGTTGGTAGTGGATGTGAGAAGGTGGTAGTACACGTGAGGAGGTGGTAGTAGGCCTACACGTGAGCAGGTGGTAGTACACATGAGGAGGTGGTAGTACACGTGAGGAGGTGGTAGCAGGCCTACACGTGAGCGGGTGGTAGACAGGAGAGGTCGTGGAAGAGAAAGGAGAGGTCGGGGAAGAGAGAGGAGAGGCCATTTATATATATATATATATATATATATATATATATATATATATATATATATATATATATATGTATTTATATATATATATATATATATATATATATATATATATATATATATATATATATATATATATATATATGCACTTTAAAAAGGGGGGCTTTTCACCAGCTCTGTATGTGCTGTGTTGGTGCAACACAAGAGAAGTTTCTCCCCTGTGTGGATCCATGTTTTACTGACCAAACAGGCCATCGTACACCACCGGTATGTGCAGCATTATTATAGCCTCTGCCTAGGGGGGGGGCGGAGTTCCCCTTTATTTATCCAACATAAAGAACTTATACAGCGCGAAAATATATATCACCAGCAATTTAAACGAATACACTCGATTGATCTATTATAATCCTATATAGGAAATATCATGACAGACATGGTAGGCAACACAAGAGAGGTTCCTCCCCTGTATGGATCCATGTTTTACTGTCCTTGTGGAGGTGGCAGACAATAGCTATCACAGTACAGAGCGTGTGTTGCCTACCATGTACAGCGAGCCTGACTGCAGATTTCGGGTTGTGTTGGTGCTGCCACCTAGAGGCTAAGTCAAGCTGGCCTCAACTCCTGTCATATATATATAAGGGAATGGAGATCGCAAGCTAATTGCGGGAGGTCATGTGAACCTAAACCATTATTCTGTAAGCTAGCACAGTCCCCCCACCTCCCTTCTCCCTTTTTAAAGTGCACATATATATGTAAAAAAAAATGGCTCTAGAATTATTTTAATGAATAGATAAGTAAAGTCCAACTTCTACCTTTATAATAAAAGAAATAATAAAAATAAAAATTGAGTTTCAAAGAAATTATACAAAAAAAAAGTCTTTTCTTCTGTAACTGGGTAAATAATGGCCCTACAGAGCTGAAACTCTGTCTATAGACTCCTTGTGTTTAACCCACGGGGGACGACTTAGACAACGGATTCGCACCTTGGTTATACTGCATACCAAGGGGTCAGCGACTAGGTGTATAACACCTCGTCTCGCCCTGGTGGGGCAGTGGGTATGTGGGTTTGGGAATGTCAAGAAACAGACAGGAGAGGTCGGGCAATAGACAGGAGAGGTTGGGGAATAGACATGAGAGGTCGGGCAAGAGACAGGCCTGTACGATGGCCTGTTTGGTCAAAGAACCATGTCCAGGTGTAGTCTATCTAATACATAAACGGTGGTAAATAATAGCTATCAGAGTACAGAGCTGGCGAAAAGGCAACACAAGAAAGGTTTCTCCCCTGTGTGGATCCATGTTTTACTGACCAAACAGGCCATCGTACACCGTTATGTGCAGCATTAGTATACCTACCATCTTCACACGGCCTCCTGTCTCTTGCCCCACCTCTCCTGTCTATTTCCCGACCTATCCTGTCTATTTCCCGACCTATCCTGTCTCTTCCCCGACCTCTCCTGTCCCTTCCCAAACCTCTCCTGTCCCTCCCCTGTCTCTTCCCCAACATACGGACCCTATTTATACCCTCCCCAGCCTACCTCCGTATGTTGCTACATATTATGACGTCACAGAAGGAATTCCCTAGGGGTTTCCCGGAATGTAGACTGGTTTTTGCACATTTTTCTAAAAGAGACAGGTGACAATGTCCGTATTTTGAGAGGGCCGTATGTTGGATGCCGTATGTTGATATTTTGTATAAAAAGATACGGAGGGTATCCGGAGGGTCAAAAGAAACGGAAAATTAGCTTAGGTTATATTTTGTCCGCATCTTGACCGCATCTTTGGGCCGGATGTTGGTTTTTATATAAAGATAGGGTGAAACGCCTTCCTGCTGAATAATCTTCTTTTTCTCATGAATGAACAAAATATGACTTCTGATGAGTACGCTAGTATTTTCATCTTGATTCCTATCCGACTGTCATTGCACAGATAAGATTTCAATCAGCTGGCCATCTGACAACAGTTGAAGCTTGTCATATCGAGATCTTTTTCAAAACTGGTGATAGTTGGTATAAATAATACAAACCTAAAACTGAAATGTTTTCCCATCTCCTGTTTCTGTCCAGCCTTTCAATAATTCTGCAATCCTCTTATTTCCCCTCCTTTGTGAGTATGTATTTGTACTACGACACAAACTATAGCTAATATCAAGCTGTATTAGGACATGGAAGAAACTTTACTATAAATGTGTAAATTCCCTTTTTAGTCCAATTAATTAGATGGTTGAGGGAGAGGTTGCATTTGTATCAACGATTCTGTAAAGCAGTACATGGTTTGCTACAGTCTATAGACTACAGTCTGAGATATATGTAATGTTGAACTTTAAACTTTGACATTAACTCTAGGTTATTGACCTTTAGAGCTCACCCTAGACAATCAACCACCCACGCTGTAACAAAGGTTGACTAAGATCTCTAACTGTACACGTAACGTTATATATATATATATATATATATATATATATATATATATATATATATATATATATATACTTTATCAGCCACCTCAGCATTCCATTTGTATTCGCTATGATATATTAGGGAAGAAATATAGGGCAGTAGCTAATCTTTTATGTTGTCTTGAGTCGCATGTATTCCCCTTTGGGTGTTATACCAAAGACAATAGATAGTGAGCAATCAATGTTGATTCCCTTTGGCAGTGTACTCTTTCTACTGTGAATTATTTCGGTAATAATTTTTGGACTGAGAGTAAAACGGAAGGAAATGTGTATTTCATTTTACATTCTAGAAACCAGTTAAAGACATAATTTAATAAACCTATAATCATTGTTTTGAACTTTTTATGAATGAAAAAAAAATCAAAAGCATAACTCTGGGGAGGATTCTTGATTAAAGGTAGAAGCCAGGGTCTACGCATATGGCACCTGGTGGCGAAAAAGTGAAACTACATAATCATGATGAAATCACATTTCTTTCCTGTGTGTGTCCTAACTCACCTTTACTAAACCTCATTATGCCACATCATAGTATTCTACACATCATTGCGCTGTTTCTTTTCATTGTTGCTAAAAGATGTGCACTACTCTATTTTAGATGTTTTGACTGATAAAACATATTTGAAAAATTGCCAAACTGTATTAATTCATCAATGAATCACTATTATTTTGAATGTAAAATGTATCACATGATCTTATGTACAGATTGCTATTGTTTCGTTTAAAAGTAGTTTTTTTTTCTGCATTGCCAAATACAGAAAAAATACAATTTTCAAGATGTATGGTTTTCTCCTATGACAACTAATTTCTTTGGATTGATTGTGCTACTAATGACCTTCTCTAAACATCTGAGATATTTGGTTGAGATATTATTAGTCAATTTTTCAAAAAGTTGATGTTTAAAAAATAGGGATTTTCCCACAGGCGGCTATTGTTAAGGGTGTCCTATCTTCAATTGCCAATATATCAAGTATTGATTTTTTATTGCTTTTATTACATCATTATGTACCCAAACTAATATAGTCCCAAGTGATTAAGAGAAATTATTGGTAGATCAAAAATGACCGAACCCTGGCTTCTACCTTTAATACATGTGTAGGAATGGATCCGTCCCATTATTGGAACTACCGGAATAAATCTTTTGTTGGGTCAGCACTAGGGTAATCCTTATGCTCTAAGAAATGTGTCTTGCGGGAACAGAATACAGAATAAGACACATGAATTTGCAACACACTTCTGAAAACAACATGCAGAGTGTAGAGTGTGTAACGTGTTACCAAAAAGAGTTTGTTCATAGTGGTTGCAAAACGGCGTGTTAAAAAGCGTGAGCTCTTAGAGTGTAGGCATGGAAACATAGTCGTCCAATGATATGGACTTGGTGTAGAGAAACAAAGAACATGAGAGATATGCACAACAGTCCGTCAGGGTGAACACAGATAGATATGTACACTCAATGAGAAGGGTTTGGTAGATGGAGTCTGTGTGTAAAGAGAATGGGGGGGGGGGGGTGGATGAAGCATGAGAAAGACCAACCAGCCAAGGCTGAATGGGGTGCTCATAGTAGAGTTAGGCATGGGGGACTGACATAGAGGCTTGAGCAGGGTAGGACATGAGAAGGGTCTTGTTTGGGGGCGTTGGCGCCCTTTCCCATTGCCATGTGTATTCAGGAGAGACCTGGCCTGACGTTGTGTGCAGTGATGTGATTCATGGCATGAATGGCTGCCAAGCATGGGTCATGTCTGATAGCTGGCCGCCTGCTGTAGTGATCCTTTGTATGCCTAGGTCTCAAATATGTTAGAGCCCAACCCAGAGTCTGAGATTAGGCTCTGAATGAGGGCAGTCCTGGCTTGTAGAATACCCATGCCATAAACTAATAAATCAATATGCCAAAATGGGAGTGGTGTGACAGGTTCCACAACTAGGGTCCTGTTGGTAGCAGTGTAATGATTTCCGTTATGCCTCTCGGTGAGATAAGGGAAAGATGAAGACATCACAATTATCTTCATATCTTATATCTGTTTTATTTTGTATTAACCTTTTTGTGGGTTATGGGACACTACAGCCAGAGTGGATGATATCTACTTGCCTCTCTGATTGATGCAGCTCCCTTTTAACTGTGATGCTAGGGTCCCCCACATGTCAAGTCTGCCTCCAGCTTTTCTTAAGGCACAGAATATAGCTAGTTTTGATCAGTCACAATCATTCTTTTATATATGATATTGTAAAAGGAAACAAAATGTCCTCAGCCCGGTCTGCTTAAGGGCTGCCTCCACCAATTAAGAATATTCTTGGTGAGGAACTCTTCCCTGGGATAAGTGAAAGAACCTCTATACCTAAATCACGCCAATATTACTGAATGTGCAGCCATCCATTCTAAACCACATCGCAATTCTCTTCTGTCAGATCTCTAACGACCCTAAGTATGCCCCAAAGCGTATTGATTTAGGAGTCATTGACTCTAACAGTAGTGGTGGGTATTAGCGTCAAACTATGTGCACACCATTAGACGCAACTAGCAAATTAAGATGTCAGAATGGGGAAGAAACTGGACTAAATTACGAGTCTTAAATGCGGATTCCACAGTGTATTGCTGTGACTTCTAAAAGTATTAGATTTCCACATTATTCAAATGTTTCCAAGCTACACAGATTCACATCTACACTACAACTAAGAAATGGGAGCGCACTTGTGTCCGTGATTAGCCCGTCCACGCTGGCATAGTTGTTATTGTGAGATCTTGGTTCTACTCTCGGAACATAGCTTGTTCTTAGCAACTATTGTCCGTGGGAGTATGGTACCAAGTCTAAATCTCATTGGATATTCCATGGACAGAATTAAAATGGCCCCGCACATGGAGCTACCCGTATTAGCGGCATAGGCTGAAGTCCCTAAGTAGGAGGCATTTGGCCTACCTATAAAATAGACTCACCTTGATCCTGCTTATGAATGTAGGAAAGCTGATGACAAAACATCAGAAGGACCCTTGAGGGCCTCCGCTTACTGGCAGGAGAAAGAAGTGTATTCTCTAAGGAAAAGTATAGATAGTGAAATAGGTTTAGAAAAATAGTAACAAAAAAGAGCAACCTTATTATGATAAATTTTTGGGATGTCTGGACGAGTCCTAAAACGTACGTTAACATAGTTTGTGTACCATCAGGATCCAGCAGCTAAACTGAATGAAATACTGATTTCCCACAGTGTTTGGACTAGGCTAGAACAAATAATGTGTTTTCAAACACCTGCTTCTTTTGATATGAGATTAAATTAAGAGTAAAACACACTTTACAAACTCACAATCAAACAGGGAACAATGCAAAGAGAAAGAATACTGGATCCTCATTGGATATTAATTCCTTTACTCACATTTCTGTGAGAATCCTGAAGGCAGCTTTGTGCAGCGATGGATTAATATCATCTTTGCCTGTAGACAGCGCATTAACATATCAAGTGAATAATTGATTATCTTTCATACAAACTGCAATAAAAGACCTGATAGATATACAAGTTATATCAGTAGCCAGATGATAATGCAACTTTGCCTGCAGTGTGTATTATTCCAACTGGCTGGCCCAACCGTAGAGAGTATGAATCTGGTACCTTTAAAGGGGGTCTTCCACTGCGACGGATACGGGTACGGATGGTTAAAAGTGACCAAAAGTGGGCAAAAAGTCGGCAGTGGAAGCCGTTTCTAGCCGTGACGGATTGGTTTTGACGGCTACGGATTGAAAAAAGTACTTCCACCAACGACGTTACGGCCACGTATTGCATACCGACCAGCTTAAACGTGCACGGAATGCCACGGAAAGGCGACGGAACACGCACGTTTGAGCAACTTTTGGCCAAAAGTTGCTCAAACGTGGAATATCAAAATGTTTTGATATTTGACGGTTGTCATTTTCGACCTCTGTCCGTCAATTAGGCGTTTCAACCGAGGCGCTGTCTTGGCGCCACCTGGCGTAAAGTGGCGAAACCGTCAGTTCATCTTTTTCCCACCGCTAGGCGCAGCAGTCGCTCACGGGTCATGTGACCCCGCGTTTGGTCGTACACAGGTCAGTCAAAAACGAAAATGGCGAGCAGGCGTAAGCGGGGCAGTGCTTTACCAAACGCTGAAACAACTCCAGGGCCGAAGAGAGCGCGCAGAGGGGCGAAAGCACAACCCCAAGAGGTCGAACAGGGTTCAGAGAAGCCCAATGGCAAAGGTAAGAAGACGCTGGGCCCGGCGAAGACGGTCACAAAGCCCGCCGAACCGACCCGCACCACCCCACCCCGTAAGGTCAAAGAGACGTCTACACCTGCATCTGCTCGCAAAGTGAGGCGCTCACTCAAGTTAACCCCGAAAAAGGCAACCGTAGTCGATCTGGTAGAGGAGGGTGAGGACGGGGATGACAGAATATCTCCGCAGGAAGAAATAGCAGCCCTTAAAGCCCAGCTTGCAGAAATGGCTAAAAGGCCAGCGGACCAGGAGCAGGAGGTCGAGTCGCTCCGTGCACAGATAAAAAGTATTGTCCAGCAGCCGGTGACCCCAAAAGTCAAAAAACTCTTAGCACAGCGTGCCCCTGCAGAAGAGGCTGGACAGGATGATGACGCCATATCCCACGATTCAGACGATGTGTATGATGAAGAGGCAGCCAACACGTCTCAACCAGTAATGGAAGCCGACAAATCATATCATAAGCACCCACTTTTTGACCGCCTGGAGGATGGCCCTCCTGGTGAAGCAGGCACAGCGTCAGATGCTGGATCAGACACTTTTGACGTAGGGGGCCTCAAAATGGTACCCGGCTTCACCGCGGCCGAGAACGACTTACAAGGTAAAAGCCATGACCAATGGTGGACGGAGGATCCCACAAGGGAGACTGCCCTGTGCTTGATGTGGGGGGAAGAGCCAGCCCTATTCGACATGGAGAGAGACGACTACCGTGTCCCGTCGGTCCGTATAGCCCTGATTCGCAAATTTGCGGTTCGCCTAAAAATGCCACGTGAGTATAAGCGTTGTTTTCAAGTCCAAAAATTAATAATATTTAATTCTAAAACAAAAGAGGGATCAATTTAAAAAAAAAGATGAACACACCTGCATTATCACTCCTATTCACAAAATTATTAAAAATTGTTGGTCTATTTTTTTAAAGTAATTTGTAATATTGGAGTACCGGTAATGTTGAGCAGTATCAAATAATTGTGAAATACTTGACATATCAAAGTGGAAAACTGTATATGACAAATGCAGGACGGGCCTGTGATGTAGCACTTCCTAACAAGTGACTTTTCTCTATTCTCCAGCCGCCGTGATTGCCACACGTATGGGTAGTTTGCGTAACGCTTTTCAAAAAATGTGTAAGGGCCTGCCGAGCGGTGCCTCTCCTCGGGGAAAAACTACAAGACAACGGGAGATTGCACGTCTTGTATACTTCTTGAGAACTCATCTGAAGAAGACAACATCGATAACAAGTTACAGTGGGGTGAGCCCTGCTAAGAGCTACACCCCCCAAAAAAAAAGTGGGAGACCAGCTGTAAGTAGACACGTTTGGGTTATTTCTGAACTACCGGTATAATACAATTTAAAACATATTTCAATGTATTTGACAAGTAAACACTCCTAGCACGGCCTTATATTTGTTAACTGTCTTGCTGACTGTAACCCTACATATAACTATATATTGTAAAACACTCCTAATATTTGTGTACTTTTTTGTTGACTGAGACCCAACATCACCATGCCTGAAACTAAAGAAATGCCACTTCCATTCTGCAGCAGGCCACCAAGCGCGCCGTCTCCACCCCAAAAGTCAAAACTGCCAAGCTGTCCGTGGCGGAAGAAGCCAAGCGTGACGCAGAAGATGAAGAGGTTAGTTTTTATGCAGCTGTGCTATTTATACTAATTATGTAGGGTTCTTGTTGGACTTTACAGACTACCGGTACACATACCACAAGCCTTACGTGTAAAAAACTAAGGTGGCAAAAATTCAATCACATGTTATAAATAGAAGTTCCTTTATTCCCACAAGTGCAGACGTTTCACTAGCCTCAGTAATAATTATTTGCCGTAAAGAGTCAAATATGTACATGAATCAGGGCAGAAAAGTAATACCGTTGTGTCTTATATACTTCTTCTATTATTATTTGTATTTAAGGATTTTATCTTTCCCATTTCTTAGATATTCCAAAGGAACGTCAAAAGGATTATGGAGACCTCACTGTCTCCCATTTCAAGAAAGAGGTACAATAGTGACGGGGATTCAGTTGGTGAGGGCGCAGAAGAGGCTGAAGGGGAGGCGTGTGAGGAAAACGGCGAAGAAGAGATGGACTCCCAGAGCCAGAGTGTCATTAATCCTAAAAAATTTAGCGCCAACCAGCGGCTGAAGGATGCCAAAACCGTGGAACGTTTGACGAAGGACAGTCCCCGGCTGGGGCAGGGGTCAACCGCCGGGAAAACCGCGGATAAAACCAAAATAAAAGGGCAAGCCAAGAACAAGCCAGACACGGACGCCTCCACCTCTGACGGTAGGAGTGGCGCGTCTTGCTCTGGTCAACGCGGTCCTGCCCCTGTTTCAGCACTGGACAGGTACCAGGCGTCCGCTAGTGGCAAAAAGTTGTCTGCCCAGGCAGAACAGAACATACAACTGGCTAAACAAAAGTGTGTCAAAGCTGTGCGAGGACTGACATTGAAAGGCCAACAGCCGCCCATTATTCAGCGTATAAACACGTCAAAGGAGTCGGATGGAGGTGACTTTGATGTATCCCTGGATGTGTCTAACATACCGTGGCATAAGCAGGCCGGCCCCGGGCACAGGAGGTTAAAGGAAGAGCTCAAGAAAAAAGCCAAGGAAGAGGAGAGGGCTGGCAGCGAAGCAGGGAAGGAGAAGGTCGAAGCCATGAAAAGCATGGCCCAGTCTTTCCATAAGTTTGGGGAGGACATGTCCCGGGCACGGGAGCAAGCCGCTGACCCGGTGCAAGTGTGGGCCGACTCTCTGGTTCCACAGGTGGCACGGATGGAAGAACATACCCGTGATATGTTTATGGTACATGTGCTCGGTATAGCCATTAAAGCCATACACAGGCGGTGGGATCCTGCTGACGCATGAGTTTTTAAAGCATGCTGACCAAAAAACTCTGACGTTGTGAGTTCAAATCATTCCACTTTTGGTGGCAGTTGGTCAAATGGCCAAATTAACCCACGTATCACTTGAACTTTTTACACAGTTTTTGGTGTATCAGATCTGATTTTATCAAACTTTGACAGTTCAGTCACACTGCCGACAGCTTTTTTGGCATTGACGTAGCTCAGTAGATTTTGCTACTTTTTACTTCACTTTTGATGTTACTGCGGCCAGATCTTTTTGAAGGTAATCCCACTTCGGGCTGCACATATATACTCCAGACGTTTGGTGCATAATATTTTTCTAGTCGGTTATATTTTGGGTTACACCTTGACTGGTTTATTTGTTGATAAGAAATATTATTATAGTTGTGAGTTGGCCGGTACCGTATATCTCATGTTTTGATGAACAAAAAGTGTAAAGTCAACACCACTTTAGTTTAAAAAGGGGCACATACGGGTGACAGCTTTATTTCCTTCTGAGACGTCCTGCTAATTTCCACACGTGTGGTCCACTTATGGACAAAAAAGTACCGGTATCAGAATTGTACAATGTGAATACTTATGTGCCATTAAAATGCTGTAACGCCAGATGCAATGTATCAGTACCGGTACTTAAGAGTTACATAGATACTATTGAAGTTTATATTAGAAGTTTTTACTACTTAACAGTGAAGTAGCAGCCCTTTTTATATTAAAGCCTCTACATAAACATTTGTACAATAACGTTCACTTTTTGAAATCGTCCAAAAAGCCTGCTTCAAATGAACGGTTCATATATGTAAAAAGTTTGAACACAGGTTGCCCACCCTCAAACGTCAGCCAAGGGTGTACAAAAGTGCTCAGAGGATTAATACAATTAAAAGCATTTATGTACAACTTATTTCATTGATAATCAAGGTATTGGATATAGCTGTTTAAAAGGTATGACTGGTGCAAAGTTGTATAAGTTACCGGTAGTACATTTAATTACTAGTTTAAGGAAGTTTTAGAACATACATTCGTCCATGTACTAAAACTGACATAGTTATTGACATGAAAGGTTCAATCTTTGAGTAATTTCTAAACGTTGGCGTTGCAGCAGTTGTTGAAAAGTCACGTGCCAGACAAAAGTATCTGGAACCGTGAGAGTTCACGCATATCACAATCATCCACTTTTCGGTGCTTAGGACTCATGTTCTACATTGCATGTTGAGATATATAACTTTATCTGTCCAGCAGTTGCGTTCATTTTCTTTTTCTAAATAAAAATGTTTTCACTAAAAATGTTACACCTCTTTAAGTTATACATTTATGTAGCTGAGTGCTACAGATGGTCTAAAGTCTTAACACGGACATAGTGAAAGATACACATATATTTGGGATGTCTGTTCAAATAGGTGCAAAGTCTTTACAACAATATAGATACACATATGTCTGGGATGCCACGTTTCAAGGACAGAGTGTGCTTTAATCTGAAACGAAACAGGTCCATTTAGAAATATTTATTAACATCTGTCCCAGCATTATAAGTCTCATAGGCATGTATACAAAGTGGCCTGCATTGGATAATATTGTGGACGGTCCCAGTTTAGCGCTCAAAATAGAAATCGTGCTTCAGAACTACATTGTACTGCCAGGGCAGCTCCCCCTCCTTCTGTATGCACCACGATGCTAGATTGTCCCTCATGTCTTTGCATTTCTGAGACCTGTTACGTACGCGGGTGGGTTCACCTCCAGGCATGGCAGCCTCGTCCCTCCACACACCTTTGTGCTGTGTGTAGTCCCGGCCCTCCCAATCCGCTGCCTCCCGGGGTAGATAGACGTGGGGCGCCTCGGTGCGTAGGTAGTTGTGAAGTACAACACATGCAAGAACCACCACTGTCGCATTCTCTGGCTCCATTTCTATTTCTCTCCTGAGGATTCTGAGACGTGTAGAAACGATGCCAAATGCATTTTCCGCCACCCGCCGGCACCGACTGAACCTGAAGTTGCCTATACGCTGCTTGAGGGTGAGGTTGGTGGTTGGGTAGGGCTTCATAAGGTTCAAACTCATTTCAAAAGCGTCGTCGCCTATGAAATAGTAGGGGAGGTCGCCTGGGTAACCTGGAAATGGCTCTGGGGTGGGAACATTAAGGGGGTTCTCGTTGTCCTCAACATCTCTGTGGAATTGGGAGTATTTCCATAATGTACTGTCTGACGCGCGACCTTCAGCACCCACGTCTACATACACTAACTTATAGTCGGCGTCGACCAACGCAAAGAGCACAATGGAGTGAAAATGTTTATAATTATAGTAGAGCGTCCCCGCATTACGTGGCTTCTTTATCCGGACGTGCTTGCCATCAACCGCCCCTATGACGTGGGGCAAGTTCCAACGATCATGAAACAACTTTGCTATATCTTTCCACTCCTTTTTGGTGTTCGGGGTCTGTAAACAGGCCTGGACAATCCGGGACATTTTCCATTATAGGTATATTAGCCTACAGTGGGGTTTCTTCCACCAAGGGGAAATCTTCCCTTACTTAGTGCAGCCCTCAGGTCGGTCTCCTGCCCTTATCTCTGTAGAGATAAGGGCCGCCGGTAGAGATAAGGGCCGTCGCCGGTCCCCCCCTCCAAGGGGGAATCTCCCAGTGCAGTATCTTATCCAGGTGTGGTGGTAAGGGAGGGGGGAGGGGGGAGGGGGAGTCCACTTACAAATGTACCTTATTTAGGCTATATTTTGACATTTAAATCATTATATCTCGAGAAATACAAGAATGTTATACAAGCCCATTCACATACATCTGGCTAACTATATTGTGTACCTATAGATAAGTTAATCATTTTCAGCAAATTATGGTAAGATATCAGCAAATTGGATTTTCTAATTGTACCGAAAATTAATGTATAACAACCGAAAATCAAGGGAAGAAACCCCCTCACCCTATTTTCTCCCTTCAAGGTATGAAAGGCAGGATTTTCCCAACCTGGTAAAGAAACATCAGTGTAATTAAATACAAGTGGACAGGTGTGTAAGCATAGGCCAAATACAATATGTCCTCAAGTCTCAGTTATTCCATCCATTTAGGATTTATAATTTAAGTGTATATGGAGAGGTACGTTTCAGATACTCACTGTATGATTTATGTGGATGGCATATATATTTTGACATATTCACACTTTCTACTATTTTAGGGGCATAGTTTACTATCTTATTTTATTACACAATTGGGGGTGGCGCGCACAGGTGTGGGAACTTACCTTAAGATACTTTCCATGAAGCACAGAATACAGGGCTCGACACGTGTCCTGTATGATGGGGATGACCGAGCTTTCGCCCACAAGGTAGCCTTGGTGTAGGGTGGCAACACTATCACCTGGAATAAAATAGAGCTCCACATGTTATTCTTATGGGCCTAAATCATCTGTATACGTGGGAAGTGGTTTGGGCGGATGGCTGGCACAGCGTTACACAGATAGTACCGGTAAGGTTTACATATTATTCAAACGTGGGCAGTGGGTATGACTTTTTTACTTTTTGGGCATTCTAGCTTTCAGGTGCTCTACCTGATTAAGTAAATACTCACGGATGGAAGAACATACCCGTGATATGTTTATGGTACATGTGCTCGGGATAGCCATTAAAGCCATACACAGGCGGTGGGATCCTGCTGACGCATGAGTTTTTAAAGCATGCTGACCAAAAAACTCTGACGTTGTGAGTTCAAATCATTCCACTTTTGGTGGCAGTTGGTCAAATGGCCAAATTAACCCACGTATCACTTGAACTTTTTACACAGTTTTTGGTGTATCAGATCTGATTTTATCAAACTTTGACAGTTCAGTCACACTGCCGACAGCTTTTTTGGCATTGACGTAGCTCAGTAGATTTTGCTACTTTTTACTTCACTTTTGATGTTACTGCGGCCAGATCTTTTTGAAGGTAATCCCACTTCGGGCTGCACATATATACTCCAGACGTTTGGTGCATAATATTTTTCTAGTCGGTTATATTTTGGGTTACACCTTGACTGGTTTATTTGTTGATAAGAAATATTATTATAGTTGTGAGTTGGCCGGTACCGTATATCTCATGTTTTGATGAACAAAAAGTGTAAAGTCAACACCACTTTAGTTTAAAAAGGGGCACATACGGGTGACAGCTTTATTTCCTTCTGAGACGTCCTGCTAATTTCCACACGTGTGGTCCACTTATGGACAAAAAAGTACCGGTATCAGAATTGTACAATGTGAATACTTATGTGCCATTAAAATGCTGTAACGCCAGATGCAATGTATCAGTACCGGTACTTAAGAGTTACATAGATACTATTGAAGTTTATATTAGAAGTTTTTACTACTTAACAGTGAAGTAGCAGCCCTTTTTATATTAAAGCCTCTACATAAACATTTGTACAATAACGTTCACTTTTTGAAATCGTCCAAAAAGCCTGCTTCAAATGAACGGTTCATATATATAAAAAGTTTGAACACAGGTTGCCCACCCTCAAACGTCAGCCAAGGGTGTACAAAAGTGCTCAGAGGATTAATACAATTAAAAGCATTTATGTACAACTTATTTCATTGATAATCAAGGTATTGGATATAGCTGTTTAAAAGGTATGACTGGTGCAAAGTTGTATAAGTTACCGGTAGTACATTTAATTACTAGTTTAAGGAAGTTTTAGAACATACATTCGTCCATGTACTAAAACTGACATAGTTATTGACATGAAAGGTTCAATCTTTGAGTAATTTCTAAACGTTGGCGTTGCAGCAGTTGTTGAAAAGTCACGTGCCAGACAAAAGTATCTGGAACCGTGAGAGTTCACGCATATCACAATCATCCACTTTTCGGTGCTTAGGACTCATGTTCTACATTGCATGTTGAGATATATAACTTTATCTGTCCAGCAGTTGCGTTCATTTTCTTTTTCTAAATAAAAATGTTTTCACTAAAAATGTTACACCTCTTTAAGTTATACATTTATGTAGCTGAGTGCTACAGATGGTCTAAAGTCTTAACACGGACATAGTGAAAGATACACATATATTTGGGATGTCTGTTCAAATAGGTGCAAAGTCTTTACAACAATATAGATACACATATGTCTGGGATGCCACGTTTCAAGGACAGAGTGTGCTTTAATCTGAAACGAAACAGGTCCATTTAGAAATATTTATTAACATCTGTCCCAGCATTATAAGTCTCATAGGCATGTATACAAAGTGGCCTGCATTGGATAATATTGTGGACGGTCCCAGTTTAGCGCTCAAAATAGAAATCGTGCTTCAGAACTACATTGTACTGCCAGGGCAGCTCCCCCTCCTTCTGTATGCACCACGATGCTAGATTGTCCCTCATGTCTTTGCATTTCTGAGACCTGTTACGTACGCGGGTGGGTTCACCTCCAGGCATGGCAGCCTCGTCCCTCCACACACCTTTGTGCTGTGTGTAGTCCCGGCCCTCCCAATCCGCTGCCTCCCGGGGTAGATAGACGTGGGGCGCCTCGGTGCGTAGGTAGTTGTGAAGTACAACACATGCAAGAACCACCACTGTCGCATTCTCTGGCTCCATTTCTATTTCTCTCCTGAGGATTCTGAGACGTGTAGAAACGATGCCAAATGCATTTTCCGCCACCCGCCGGCACCGACTGAACCTGAAGTTGCCTATACGCTGCTTGAGGGTGAGGTTGGTGGTTGGGTAGGGCTTCATAAGGTTCAAACTCATTTCAAAAGCGTCGTCGCCTATGAAATAGTAGGGGAGGTCGCCTGGGTAACCTGGAAATGGCTCTGGGGTGGGAACATTAAGGGGGTTCTCGTTGTCCTCAACATCTCTGTGGAATTGGGAGTATTTCCATAATGTACTGTCTGACGCGCGACCTTCAGCACCCACGTCTACATACACTAACTTATAGTCGGCGTCGACCAACGCAAAGAGCACAATGGAGTGAAAATGTTTATAATTATAGTAGAGCGTCCCCGCATTACGTGGCTTCTTTATCCGGACGTGCTTGCCATCAACCGCCCCTATGACGTGGGGCAAGTTCCAACGATCATGAAACAACTTTGCTATATCTTTCCACTCCTTTTTGGTGTTCGGGGTCTGTAAACAGGCCTGGACAATCCGGGACATTTTCCATTATAGGTATATTAGCCTACAGTGGGGTTTCTTCCACCAAGGGGAAATCTTCCCTTACTTAGTGCAGCCCTCAGGTCGGTCTCCTGCCCTTATCTCTGTAGAGATAAGGGCCGCCGGTAGAGATAAGGGCCGTCGCCGGTCCCCCCCTCCAAGGGGGAATCTCCCAGTGCAGTATCTTATCCAGGTGTGGTGGTAAGGGAGGGGGGAGGGGGGAGGGGGAGTCCACTTACAAATGTACCTTATTTAGGCTATATTTTGACATTTAAATCATTATATCTCGAGAAATACAAGAATGTTATACAAGCCCATTCACATACATCTGGCTAACTATATTGTGTACCTATAGATAAGTTAATCATTTTCAGCAAATTATGGTAAGATATCAGCAAATTGGATTTTCTAATTGTACCGAAAATTAATGTATAACAACCGAAAATCAAGGGAAGAAACCCCCTCACCCTATTTTCTCCCTTCAAGGTATGAAAGGCAGGATTTTCCCAACCTGGTAAAGAAACATCAGTGTAATTAAATACAAGTGGACAGGTGTGTAAGCATAGGCCAAATACAATATGTCCTCAAGTCTCAGTTATTCCATCCATTTAGGATTTATAATTTAAGTGTATATGGAGAGGTACGTTTCAGATACTCACTGTATGATTTATGTGGATGGCATATATATTTTGACATATTCACACTTTCTACTATTTTAGGGGCATAGTTTACTATCTTATTTTATTACACAATTGGGGGTGGCGCGCACAGGTGTGGGAACTTACCTTAAGATACTTTCCATGAAGCACAGAATACAGGGCTCGACACGTGTCCTGTATGATGGGGATGACCGAGCTTTCGCCCACAAGGTAGCCTTGGTGTAGGGTGGCAACACTATCACCTGGAATAAAATAGAGCTCCACATGTTATTCTTATGGGCCTAAATCATCTGTATACGTGGGAAGTGGTTTGGGCGGATGGCTGGCACAGCGTTACACAGATAGTACCGGTAAGGTTTACATATTATTCAAACGTGGGCAGTGGGTATGACTTTTTTACTTTTTGGGCATTCTAGCTTTCAGGTGCTCTACCTGATTAAGTAAATACTCACCACGTGTCAGGTACCGTATGGTCAAGCTCAGTCTTTCTTCAGCTGTGATAGCGTCTCGGAAGTTCGTGTTCTTGTATGTGATCATAGGTCGGACAAGCTCTAGCAGTTCCTTATATATGTGTGGGGACATCCGTGTGGTTTTTGTAAAGTCCGTGACACAACCGAGCTGGAAACAAGAGGCACTGGTGTCATTACAATTGAGCATTTGTGGGGGGGGGGGGGGAGAGACAGCAAGACATTCATTCTTTCATACTATGGCCTTTTTTTGGGGTGTTTTTTTTGAATTTTTCAGATGCAACTTTTTGGATCATACTTGTGTACCTACCCTTAAGAAGTCTGCCTCCAGCTTGGCCAGAGTGTTACGCTGGGTGGGGTCAGTGCGTCCATGAAGAAAGGGACTCATCCAAAATGCGTGTGTCCGTGGTCGTTTTATGCCGCCTGATATGATGTAATAATCCTCCTCATCGTCTGTCAACACAACCGACATTGCCAGGCTCATCATTTGATAGCGCGTCATGGCGCCCATGTCCAGGAGCCGCCGTTTAGACATGTTTGCGCCCTTTATCTTCTCCAGTAACACACAAAATAATGCCGCCTTCTACCCTTTGTAGGTTCACCGACTGATCATGTGACCGCTATCACGTGATATGTGACCTACTTATCCTACTCTGCCGTACCCACTGCTGACTAAACGTGCCACGGATGGGCTAGAAACGTGCACGGATGGGGGTTATACGTGTGCAATAAGTCCCAGTGGAAGTACATTTCCCGACCGTGTACTCATACGTGCACGGTTTAAGTAAAAAATTTTCATCCGTCATTTCATCAGTATCCGTATCCGTCGCAGTGGAAGAACCCCTTAAATGCTTTATTGGCTATCTTAGAAAAAATAGGCTGCATATTTTCCTTTTATTTTATACTAATACCAAACGTCAGTCCACATCCATTTGCCTTTCCATTCGTCATTGGAGGTACAATTTGATATTTAAAAAGAGACACCTGTTAATAATGGGTCCAATTAATTCAGACTCAAAGCTGAAATTGTCTCCCTTTCTCTGTGTCCGCCTATCATTTCATCAGTACTACTGTTTTGAAATCCCCTTTCGTTTCTTTTTCTTTGTAAGTCTGGCCAATATTTTCCCGCCACAAAAAGATTAATAACATCAAGTTGTAAAAGGTATTGTAAAAGATAAATGTGTAATGTTTTGCTTGGCTTTGGTCGTCATGATGTATGAATGCAGCCTTGTGCATAAGTGTCATATTTTAGTGGCATCCCTTCATCGAGGGTTGACCACATATGCTGCCCTGAAGGTAACAATAATGTAGACAGGTTGTTAACTGCAAACCGAAACAAAAATATGAGGAGACATGGAGGAGCTTTTCTTTATATCCTATATGATATTTTAGGAAGGAATGCTTTTGTGGGTATGTAACTTTTCTTTATGCTGCCTGAGGTATACGTATTCCTCACTAGGTGCTATACCAAAGAAAAAATATAGAGTTCCATTGATCTTTTCTGAAGTGTAAAAAGTCTTCTATTGCTAAAAATCGATTTTTTGAGAAAAAGATAAAAATAAAACAATATCTCTTGAATGCCAATGGAAAGGTTTTCTGTGGTCATAGATCTCTGCCCAAGTTCCAAAATGGACACCACTTCAGGCAAGTTGAGGTTTCCTCAGTGCACTAGGATTGTGGCTTTAGGGGCTGCGGTCTGAAGGCTATTGATCCTGCTCCTTATGATGAGGGGTCGGCGTCTGTTCAGAAGCTTGTTGGTTACTACTGACAGGAGACACTGTGATGGGTCCTATTGGAAAGTGCTGCGTCTGTTTAGATGCGTATAGAACTAAGATAAGTTGGTTTACAGGGACATGATATGTGTCCCTAGTTCAAGCTCTCATCGTTCTCATATATATATTTCCTTTACTGAGTTCTTCAGTATTTCACTTCAATCAATCATTCATATTGCACTAACACAAATGAAAGTGTGCTTTTTAAAAATCTTTTATAATTCTCCGAATCAAATTCCATTTCAGACTATTTCAATGTTACTAGTATACAAAGGCTAACCGATACTCACCCTTGTCTGTTATTTAGTGCATGCAATACACCTCTATACGCTGCATGCCTTGGACATTTCACGAATGCCCCTCAGGCTAAATGGCATTCTTTGGGAGACAGTGGATTTGTGGTCTCCTAGATCAATATCCATATGGAACCTAAATAGGCTTTGGTGAAAGGCTTGGATGAGAGTGATGGCATATATTGCGAACAAACAACTTCACAAGCAGAAAGCTGGTTTAGGTCAATACAGCTGATACCTCAAACAATTTTTCATTCTTAAATTCTGTGAAAATGCCTTGCCCAAAAATCATTGGTATTACCTAGTACACCTCACAATGTCTAACACGGTCATGGTAGATATTACAGATGATTGTTGTTGTCTCAGTAAATTTACAAAGAGCAGTAAACGGAGAATGCTTTTGATCTAAGATTTTACTCACTGACATTGAGGCCTTGGAATATGCTGTTGCATACTGTATGAATAGCTTTGACAAAATGACCTCTAGGTACTATAACACATATTTGGATGATTTTATATCAGTGGTGTAAACCAACTTTGCCTTCAAAAAATATTGGTCCTCTTCGTTAAATAAGTCACTGTCTATTTTGAATGATCATTGTTTAGTCAGTTCCCTGTTAGATGGATATCAAAATATATTCCATTTAAATAGGTTGGGTATTCCAGTGAAGTATTTTCGATTTTTTTTCCATTTGTAAACCACCTCGAAATATTCCAGAAAACAACCACAATAGACATATTTGGCACTATTTCCAATTTTGATTATTCATGTCAAAACCAATTAACCAAGACTGGGCTGGGACTATGCTCAGAGAAATCCAAGCTGGCAGCTGTTATTATAACCAATTATAACCAAGTAATGTGGTAATCATCTCTCTCCCTCCCAAAGCGGGAGAAACATTCCCTACCAAATTCAAGCCATCAACTTGAAGGAAAACATCACGAAAATCAGAGAACATGATGCTTCAAATAGGATAGCTCTTCCGATCACAAGAATTAAATAATTAATTTGCTCATTCTCGGTCGGATATCTTGGTTGGCATTCAAAAACAGAGCACCTGAAGTCTGGACTTGCTATTACCTTTGCGATTTTATCTCTCAAATCCATAAAAATATGTGTGCTTGAGCTGCAATGGTAAGCCTGTAATTTGGACAATGTTAACTTATCACCCTCAGATCACTGTCTCTCTCTGGGGAAATTCTTTTTTTATCTGGAAATGTGTGCTTAAAAAAACATTTAGTTTCTTAAAGCAATTTTTTTAAATTTGAATATTCACTCATACTGTAAAAGGTAATCATTGGAACATTAATCATATGCTGATTCTAACAGTAATACAGTAGTGGCCTACTTCAGGTGAAAGTAGCACCAATACTTACGGGATTAAGTATTGATTTCTAATTAAGATTTCTTATAATTATTGGTCGGTAGTTATTAGTAGTACACACCCTGCCCAGTAAATCACTTAGTGGTTGTGCAACCTATTCTAACCACATTGTACACAGACGTATAATGGCATTCATATGTTAAGTGAAGATAGAATCTGTCCAAGACCAAACCCTGCTGCCTTGTAATTTGAGTCTAATATATAAGGCAGCTACAGGGAATTGAAGAGTTATAGCTTTATCATTTTGCTCTGCTTTGCTCCCTCAGATGTTTTAAAGTTTGAACTCACCCATGTCCAAAATAACTAGATTATGAACTTTAGGCCAGTTGGTATTGGACTAGGATGGTGTTTCAAGTGCATATATAATATTTGCTTTGAATATAATATCATTATCAATGGGAAAATTAATCGAGGATAAATGCAATAAGATTTACTGCCGTGATAAACTTTAGTTTATAATGAAAACCAGTTAAAGCAACAGGATGTCAATGCTGTGCAATAGGGCTGGAGGTTTAGGAGCCAGTCCCTGGCATATATTGACTTCTCTTGTTCTCGACCAGGAACAATATGTTTGCAAGGGTTGGATTATGTTCAGTACATGTGGAAAACCGAGCAAACATTGACACTGCAATGTGAGTCTATTGATGTGCTATAGGCGGTGCAACATACCACTTCTGTGCACATATAGAAATGTGATAGTGTAGTTTACCTGTGCTGTCATTTTATGCAATGTGTGATCAAGATATGCAGTATTGTACAATATGTGTGCCCAACTGCTATGGCCTATGATCTGCCAACCTGGTACTGAATAGCTTTTACCTCTAGCTACCATAACAAAACGTATTTTCTTTACACATATTTGGATGATTTTATATCAGTGGTGTAAACCGACTTTGCTCTTTCAAAAATATTGGTCCTCTTCTTTAGTCCCTGTCTATTTTTAATGATCATTGTTGAGTCAGTTCCCTGTTAGACGGATATCTAAATATTTTCTATTTTTGATTTTTTTTCCATTTTGTATACCACTTCAAATTATTCCAGAAACCAACCACAATAGACACATTTTGCACTATTTCCAATTTGATTGCTCATGTCAAAACCAATTAACCAAGACTGGGCTGGGACTATGCTTTGAGAAATCCGAGCTGGCAGCTGTTATTATAACAAATTTAAACATGTAATTTGATAATCATCTCTCTCCCTCCCAAAGCAGGAGAAACACTCCCGACCAAATGCAAGCCATCCACTTGACGGAAAAGAGCATGAAATTCAGGGAACATGATGCTTCAAATAGGATAGCTCTTCCGATGACAAGAATTAAATAATTGATTTGCTTTTTCTCGGACTGATATCTTGGTTGGCATTTAAAAACAGAGCACCTGAAGTCTGAACTTGTTATTATCTTTGCAATTTTATCTCTCAAATCTGAAAAAATAATTATGCGTGTTTGAGCTGCAATGGTATGTCTGTGATTTGGACCATGTTAAGTTATCACCATCAGATCACTGTCTCTCTCTGGGGAAATACTTTTTTTAACGGATATATCTGGAAATGTGTGCTCAAATAAAACATTCAGTTTCTAAAAGCAATTTTTTAAAATTTGAATATTCACTCATATTGTAAAAGGTTATCTTTGGAACTTTAATCATATATATCCCAGCGGGCACAGAAGATTGAATCAACGTTGATGAATAGTTGTCATTGTGATTCAATGTTATTTCAACGTTGATTCAATGATGAACTAAATTTTGATACAGTGTTGGCCTACTTCAGGTGAGAGTAGCATCAATACTTACGGGATTAAGCATTGATTTCTAATTAAGATTTCTTATAATTATTGGTCGGTAGTTATTAGTAGTACATACCCTGCCCAGTAAATCACTTAGTATAATGGCATTCATATGTTCAGTGAAGATAGAATCTGTGGAAGACCAAAACCCTGCTGCCTTGTAATTTGAGTCCAATATTTAATGCAGCTACAGGAAATTGAAGATCTATATCTCTATCATTTTGCTCTGCTTTGCTCTCTCAGATGTTTTAAAGTTTGAACTCACCCTATGTCAAAAATGACTAGATTATGTACTTGAGGCCAGTTGGTATTGGACTGGGAAGGTATTTCCCGTGCATATATATAATATTTGCTTTGAATATAATATCATTATCAATGGGAAAACTAATTGAGGATAAATGCAATAAGATTTACTGCCGTGATAAACTTTAGTTTATAATGAAACCCAGTTAAAGCAACATGACGTCAATACTCTGCAATAGGGCTGGGGGTTTAGTAGCCAGTCCCTGGCATATATTGATTTCTCTTGTTCTCGACCAGGAGCAATATGTTCGCAAGGGTTGGATTATGTTCAGTACATGTGGAAAACCGAGCAAACATTGACACTGCAATATGAATCTATTGATGTGCTATAGGCTGTGCAACATACCACTACTGTACACATACAGAAATAGGAGATGGTAGTTTACAAGTGCTGTCATCTTATGCAATGTGTGATCAAGATATGCAGTATTGTACCGTATGTGTGCCCAACTGCTATGGCATATGACCTGCCGACCTGGTACATTTCATTTGGCATAGCCTATGAATTGTGTTGTTTGCATGTCCCGGCTGCTTGGTGGTGAAGGGCTTTACAATTTACAAACAATGTTTTCATCAATTAGTTATCCTTTCAGCTTGATAATCAAGTGAAATTATTTGCATATTTTTTGCAGTCCCCTCATCCTGTATGCTGTTCCAATACCCAGACATCATCTAATCATTCCTTTAACAGTCAATGTTTGATAAAGAGTAAAGGTAGAGGTAAAGGATGTTTGTTATTTTCATTATATATTTGTTAACATTATCTTTTCCTGTAACATCTAGGCATATCCAACAAAATTATTTCGGTATGAGGTTAATCTTTCAAGAATGGCTGCTGTATAATTTTCACTGCACGAAAATAGAGGTTTACGAGATATATCTTCTACTTATATCTCATGGCAATCCCATCCAACCTCAGTATATCCCATGACAACTTAGGTCTTGAAGTTGTCATGGAACATAAGGCATCTTTATACCACGGCAACCTAGGCGGGGAAGTTGTCATGGAATATAAGGCATCTTTATATCACAGCAACCTAGGTGATGGAATATACTGCATCTTTATACCACGGCAACCTAGGTTGGGAAGTTGTCATGGAATATACTGCATCTTTATACCACAGCAACCTAGGTGGGGAAGTTGTCATGGAATATACCGGGGGAATATACTGCATATTTATAGCACGGCAACCTAGGTGGGGAAGTTGTCAAGGTATATATACTGGAGCTTTATACCACAGCAACTGAGGTAGAGGGATATGTCCACACCCTAAACATATATCCTTACACTAAGGAGATGTCAACTAGGAAGCTGTGGGAGGTGGTGGGTGACTGTGGGAGGTGCAGGGGTTCTGTAGCCGGCCTACCCCGCCCCTAGGAGGTTGCGGGAGGTGGTGGGTGACTGTGGGAGTTGCAGGGCTTCTGTAGCTGGCCTACCCCGCCCCTAGGAAGCTGTGGGAGGTGGTGGGCGACTGTGGGAGGTGCAGGGCTTCTGTAGCCAGCCTACCCCGCCCCTAGGAAGCTGTGGGAGGTGGTGGGCGACTGTGGGAGGTGCAGGGCTTCTGTAGCCGGCCTACCCCGCCTCTAGGAAGCTGTGGGAGGTGGTGGGCGACTGTGGCAGGTGTAGGGCTTCTGTTGCCGGCCTACCCCACACCTAGGAAGCTGTGGGAGGTGGTGGGCAACTGTAGCAGGTGTAGAGCTTCTGTAGCCGGCCTACCCCGCACCTAGGAAGCTGTGTGAGGTGGTGGGTGACTATGGGAGGTGCAGGGCTTCTGTAGCTGGCCTACCCCGCCCCTAGGAAGCTGTGGGAGGTGGTGGGCGACTGTGGGAGGTGCAGGGCTTCTGTAGCCAGCCTACCCCGCCTCTAGGAAGCCAGGCCGGGCTATACAGGCCACCACAGTGCACTCCCTACCCCTAGAGCCGGTACCAGCCTCTTATTCATCATTGATAGAAGCCCAAATGGTGCCATATGGGTTCTCGGATCCTACTGCTATCAAACAGCCCAATAGTTTCATGACTCTGTACTACACTATCATAGAACGCCTCAGCATGGTTTTTGACTCCTAGCCTGGCCGCTTCGTGTAAGTGTATGGGCCTATGCATTAGGTAATATAGATCATATGATCCTGACTGCTTCAGTAGTATACCCTAGTGCTTCCTACCCGGCCCTACCAGCCTCAGGGCCGGCTACAAGCCACCCTAGTGCTTCCTACCTGGCCCTACCAGTTCCAGGACCGGCTACAAGTCACCCCAGTGCTTCCTGCCCGGCGTTACCATCCCCAGGACCGGCTACAAGCCACCCCAGTGCTTCCTCCCCGGCCCTACCAGCCCCAGGGCCGGCTACAAGCCACCCCAGTTCTCCCTACTCTACTGAGAGGCTTTTTTGATATTTAATTTGAATTTAATTTTTTCATTGGATTTATATAGATTTAAGTAAGCTATAACCCCGAAATGCCATGAGGTTTAATAGGGTTTAAAAAATGTTATATCCCTGCCTCCCCATGTGCACTCTATGATGGTCAATGCAATACTGATCCCTCAGCCAATCAGATGCAAGTCTCGTTTTGGTCACATGACCAGCACTCCCCCCCCCTATATAATAGGGGTGCAGTGTGAGCTCCTCAGTCTACTGCTGTCTGACCTTGGGAACACACCTACTGCCTGCCTCCTGCCTGCCTGCCTCCTACTTACATCTCCTGCCTACTGAAGTACTGCTTGAATTTTGATAAGTTATCTTCAAATGATGGAATCCTAGCCCCCTGAATAAAATAAGATTGCAGTCAAATCATCCCAGGTTGTCCTAGGGTTTCATGAGATTTAAGTGGAAAATATCCCTGGTTGTCCTGGGGTTTCATGAGGTTTAAATGGAAAATATCCCTGGTTATCCTAGGGTTTAATGAGATTTAAGTGGAAAATACCCCTAGTTGTCCTAGGGTTTAATAAGATTTAAGTGGAAAATACCCCTGTTTGACCTGGGGTTTAATAAGATTTAAGTGGAAATACCCCTGGTTGTCCTGGGGTTTAATAAGATTTAAGTGGAAAATACCCCTGGTTGTCCAAGGGTTTAATAAGATTTAAGTTGAAATACCCTTGGTTGTCCTGGGGTTTAATGGGATCTAGGTGGAAAATATCCCTGGTTGTCCTAGAAAATATTGAGATTTAAGTAAAATGTTACTGAGGTTGTCCTGGGGTATCAGTAGTATTGTATGTATCGGAACGGGACTATAGTTAACTACTGTTTATTACTCAATCGACCTGCAGCCAATCAGAGGCCTCCCTTTTGGCGGGAAATTCAAAAGCAGCCAATGAGAGGCCTCCCTTTTAGCGGGAAATTCAAATAGGTCACGTGACCGGAAGTGACCTACTTCCGGTCACGTGACCTTTGGGCGGGAAATTCAAATAGGTCACGTGACCGGAAGTGACCTACTTAAGAGGGTCACGTGACCACCATGTTGGCGGGAAATTCAAATAGGTCACGTGACTGGAAGTGACCTACTTAAGGGGGTCACGTGACTACTAGGTTGGCGTGAATTTCAAAATAAGTCACTTGAGATTTTTATGGATAAATAAATTTTAAAAAAGAAAAAGCAAGCTGAAAGCTTGCTAAAAAATAATTTAAAAATGCGGCTCTTTTTTTTTAGGGGGGGGAGGGGCACTCTGGGGGGCACTCTTTAAGATGCATGGGGGGGGGAGGGGGGGAGGGGGGGAGAGGGGGAGGGGGGGAGGGGAGGGGAAGGGTTTTTAAGAGTGAGACTCGCCTCTCTGCCCTCTCTTTTAGAGGGCAGAGAGGTTCGTCTACTTACAATGAAATGTATCATGATTGCGTTTATGATGATGTGCATCATGATGTGACTATCTTACAACCCTATAAGAAATAAGCAAGGTCTCTCTCCTATACATGGGCGTACTTACACTGGCTATTTGTAAACTAATGAATGCGACTTCCTCGTTAAAATCAGTATCTACAACTCTTTCAATCCTAAGGCTTTTTTTTGAGTTTATTCTTTTGTTCAATTTTGGGCCCACCTCAAAAGAGGAATAGGCCCTCGCTTGCTCATCAGAGCCGGGGTGTAGAAGGCCCCTGCCCTGTGGGGTACGTTCTGATATAGATCGCCCTCTGGTACGTTTTGGTTGGTTTGGAGCTCTCAGTCGACTGTCTTATGCACCCGAAAAAAACCAGACTTTCGGTGTCTCATGATAAAACTGGTGCGTTATACTAAGTGCTGGATTACTTTCTCATTTTTTTATTGTTCTATCCGATGCTTATTTAATTTTTGCACTGATAAAAACGGCTAGCTTGTACAAACACGTGGTCTATTTAAGCGTTAAGTGTAGAAAATGAACAGAACAGTGCACAGAAAATAGAGCTACCGACTACATTTCGCCCTGTCACTCAGCGGAGAACAAAAGAACTACTGACGTAGTGTACCCGCTATTCCGACAGTTGGCGCCACCGTTCGAATCTTTATACTTTTCCCGCGTGCGACATGAAGCCCTGGGGTGGGTACTGGCTGTTTGGTTGTAGGTACCGAAACATAAAAAACTACAGCCAGCCCATGTCATGGTGAGACAGCTCTCTTATTCCCCCTTGAGTAGCGTCCGTAGGGCCTATGACAAAACCTAGTCCCGTACACTGAGCAGCTTCAGGTCTGAAGGCTCATACAGAAAAATGTGTGGGTGTGTGGGTGTGTGGGTGTGTGGGTGTGTGGGTGTGTGGGTTGCTTTACGCCTTAGTTAACAGCTATGGTCATTTCAAGGGCGGTGATGGTGATCTAATCTATGGCCCTTTTACCGAGACAAGGGTTCTTTTACATCCCACACTACATAGCAGAGAGGCGTCTAGCAGATTCAGAGTGGATAGAATTTATCCACTGGCCACGGGAGCCCCAGACAGCTGGTGACCAGTGGTGGTGGTGGAAGGGGGCAGGGGCAGTTTGTAGTAATCTGATACATCCTGGTCAGATACCACCACTAACCTTACCCCTTCTAACTGTGCCTGCAAACCCAAAATATTTGAATACCTGATTGAATTGATGTTATTCTTTAATAAGCATGACATGCATGTCATGTGCTTCACATAGGTACTTTATTTATGATTCAACTCCTACCAGAAGCCGGTATATAAGAAAATGTTTGATACAATGTTATCATGTTATACATTTTTGTATTACTGCTTCTAGAAGGAGTTGAGGCTTAATTAAATTACCTCTGTGGAACACAGAACATGAATAATATATCTATTTTAGAATTTCATCAAATTAATGAAGCCTTTTATCATCTTTGATTGTGAGGCATACACTTTTCTTACACACAACAGCTGTCATCTATCAAGTGTCAGGGCATGTTGGCTGCTTGACCACATAGTCTGTCATCACCCTTGTTTCTGTGCCTTATCTAAACAGCCAATTAGTGGCCGCTGGCCGAGGGTACCCCCCTGGTCGCCTCTCCCAAATCTGCTAGACGCCTCACTGATAGGGGTGTGTGGGTGTGTGGGTCTGTGTGTGTCTGTTCGGTCTGTGTGTGCACGCGTCTTGCACTCCGGAACATGTTCAAACACGTTCGAACCTGCTCGGACGGGCCTGGACAGGTCTCACACGCCGACCGTGTCTGAACATGTTTTCACCTTATAGCTGCTGCAGATGCTGCTACCGCTGCTGCCGAGGCTACCAACGCGACGGCCGGATCGCGCTCTTGCTTAAAGGTGCACCTCAACTCAGTGCGCCTTTAACATCCGTCCCAAATAGGTAAAGTTCCTGACGCAGCACAGCGCCTCCCACCAGTAGCCAATCAGCGTGCCGAACGCCGGACACACCTCCACCGTGTGAGCCTCTAAGTAGGTCACACGAATCATACTAAGATACCGAGGTCTCCAGTCGGTTAGTCGCGACGGCCGCGAGCGATTGCGCGGTCGTCTAAATTCACTGCCTTGATTGGCAGAGGGGGGGGCTGATTACCCCCCGTCGGATGAATTGCGGCGAAACCATAATCAATTTTTCGCTGTTTTAGATAAAAGAGATCCAGAGCTATCCGCTCGTCCAAGAATTATTTTTCTATCAGCCCGGGATCACCCTCAAATTAAGGCCTAAAGTCCAAAAACCCAAAATTTTTTTCCTATGGGATTTCAAGGTCTAAGCGTTTTTTGTGGCCCCAAGGAGCGGCTCACGGGTTCGAACCCTGTAAACGCCTTGACGCGCTTTCGTCGCCTTAGGCGACGTGGCTAGACGTCTTGACTAAAACTTAGTGAGGGTTCGAACCCGGAACGTCCGTATTAGACGCCTAATTTCTACTAGCCCCGAAAACGAGAGTATCACATCTATATAGGTCACTCATGTTAGCCTTGGTTTAAGTGCGTGCAGAACCGTGTATTGTGCATTTATGCAGCATACAGATATGGAGACAGGCTGCTACAGTGTCAAATTGATCGACATTGTATGTAACTGGACATGAAGAAGGATATTTTTACTTAGTTTTCTAAAAAGAGGGTAGTTCTCGGTACTCCTCCAGCAGCAGTGGTAGAGGGGTCGGACAGGTACTTAACCCTATTTATAGGGGCGCTAAGGTAGGGAGTTTGATAAATTTTTGAAAAATGAGTTAAAAAATACATATTGGTTCCATTAGTATAGATCCCTATGAGAGCTTTTCAGATCTGTAAAAGATCAGGGGTTTCTATCCTGCCTAGATCCAGAAATATCATGGTGAATGCATCTGAACATATTTCCCATTTCTGTGATCTAGGCAGGAGAGGGGCACTTTCACAGCAGTTAGGGGTTCTGTAGCTCTAGCCCTAGGCACCCTTCTAACTCAGACAGAACAGGTTAACTTAAAATGGCTAGGGACATCATTGGGCAGAGGCACATACATCCGGATTTCACATACATCTTCAAGAACACAATTACCAACATCCCCATGGTAACAAGTTTTAACAACTCATATTTATTTATTACATTTTGACATGAAGAATGTCACCATAATATTGTAGGCTACAGAAAACAGAGACTCTTATCTTTCTCCACTAATGGTTCCATTCATGTTGACTGCCATGATATTGTGATTAAAATGAGGGGTTTGTGTTTTTTATAGCTCAAGAAATGAGGTCAGGGGGGGGGGGGGCTATTTTTATGCAATGCACCAGTGGGGTGCTATTAGGAAGGGTGCATATTGGATCACAGAAACGGGCAGACTACAGCGACAGCGTCAGCACTATTTTGAACTCCCTAGAGGCTAAGAGTTTGAGATGAACGTGTCCCATGTTGCATGTCGATTTTTAAGAAAATGACCATGTCACATGACACTAAGTGAAAAAGGCGTTGTCACTAGTGTCACTAAGGGGGAAAATGTAGGGGCACCGTAATTGAGAATTTCTTATTCATGTCAAATGTCGATTTTTAAGAATGGTCGTGTCACATGTCACTTAAATAGTCTAATGACACAGATAGCACTAAACCTAAAGACCTACCCCCCGCCCCCTTAGTCTTTCTATACTGAATCCTGGACTTGCCGGCGAGGCCGACAAAGGGCTTACCTAATGAGCTCACAGCTGGACTAGATACCCAATGTTTTGGATTGGAGAAATCAGCAGAGCAATAAAAAGCGCGGTGAGGCTGGTGTTATTTTCAAGGGTGGCCCCTGTGAGTTGTAAAATTGGTGCTAAATGTGGTAACCAGGAGGATGCTGAGTTTATTGATATTGTCCGTTAATGATACTTAAGGTGGGTGTTGTCTAAAGTTTTAATTGATATTACCAATGTGGCCAATAATGACTTCACAGTTGGGGCCCTCGCCCGCAGGTCCCAGATTCAGGGTATTCTTTGTTTATTGTGTGGCCCCTAAAGAGGGGCCGACTAACTCTTTAGAGTTAGTTAGATGCTGCCGCTGTGCTATGCAACATCAGCGTAATTAATTACGCTTCATGTTGGGCAGCATGGATCACTTGATGGGTGATACCTCAAAGCTCAAACACGGCAGAGCCGTGTGTGGCATGCGAGGATCAGTGGGTTAGGGGTGATCCATTGCAGACAGAATGCCGATCCGTGTGAGGTTCTGACTTTCTATAGTTTTTTATAAAGCCTTAGATATGGTGTGGTATTTTTCATCTCGCTATAGTTTAGTTGGTATTTAAGGAAACTGCCTCATTTCTATCAGAAATACACAATATTGAATTGTTTTTTATATTTTAATATATTAGAAGCGCGCTTTGTTGCCTATATAGCTCATTATGCGTTGAAATGTTCGCGAGCATCGTAGGAATGTACAAAACCCCTATTGTGGCGCCATCTGACGAAAGAGCGGAGAACTATACTAGCGCGTTTCGTTATCCACATCTTTTGACAGGGACTTTGTTGGTTGTTGGGCTGCTTACGCCCTAATTAACAGCTGAGGTCATTTCAAGGGGGGTGATAGTGATCGAATCTATGGATGCCTGAAGGTGGAAAGCACACACCCTACACTTTTACCGAAGCAATGGTGCTGCTCAAAGGGTGTGGCGAGCTAGACTAGAGGATGTAATAACTAGGCGGCAGAGGGGCCAAAAAGACAATCTCGTAGTAGTAGGTCTACTTGGATCTTGAGTAGCCGCCCTTGTGGTTATAATTACCTAGACTAGTTGGCTCTGCCAGCCTGGTCAAGTGAAAATTGGTAAGGAGACTATGAACTAAGCTAAGCTCGGATTTTAAAATGGTCTATAAAAGTATAATAAAACTATAGCACCCTCTTAGATTTGATGATAAGACGCTGCCTACTAGGTATACGCATTTGTACAAGGGTATCATTGTGTATAAAACGCTCTTTTGGTACATCAGCCCGACTCTACACGAGCACCATTTTCAACGACAGATAGTGCTGTAGTGAATTTCCCATCTCAAGGCGAGCCCCGCGCTGGGTGGTGCTTTGTCTCGTAAGAGCTCCATCTCATAAGTATTAGTTACCATCACCTCACACCCGTTTAACAACGGATTCAGGGTCTAATTATGGAGACCCTGGAGTAGGATTAACAATATATCCCAATGTCTGTGGTGGACATTTACGACATGCAGACTGCCCCCTGGAGGTGATAGATCTGACCACAGGTCCGCAATATGGGGCTCCCCCTCTGAGAGTATCAAGGTTTGCGTATAGTCTCCTGCAGTTTAATCTGTTATCTCCCCCTTTGTCGGCCTCGCCAAAATCCTGGGAGATTCACTTAAAACCTAAGATCTACCCTTTTTTATTCTTTGTTTATTGTGTGGCCCCTAAAGAGGGGCCGCGGTGTTGATTAATTACACCACATGTTAAGCAGCATGAGATCAAACCTCCCTCAAAAAGCGTCAAGGCTCAAAGTCCTGATGGACAGGAGCCCTGTGTGGCATTTGAGGACGAATGGTTGAGTGATCAGTTAAGACTATAGTCAAGACCGGAGAATTTGGCCAGACGCCACTCTGGGAGGTCATAATCCTCAATGTTAGGTGTTAGCTCATTAACATCAGATACCATATTAACAACCCATTCAAAATGTTCATTTTAATAGCAACTCACCCTATTCTGACAAAATCCTATTAGCAGGTAACCTCTGTATAAACCATACTGCAAACATCTGCTACTTCGAGCGTCTGCCTCGTGACTGATAGTGTACAACAAGACGAAGTGGGCAGAGATTAAAAAAAATGAGGCTCTTTATATAGCCGAGAGAGCAGCTAATCTGGATGTTCTAAGCTTGTTTTCACCTAGAGCCCCACCCTCTTCCAGAGAGGAATCAAATCGCTTTTCACCTGAACCCTTCCACCCCTAATCCATCAGCATGAA
The DNA here is from genome assembly GCA_947462335.1 of Harmothoe impar. Taxonomy (NCBI): domain Eukaryota; kingdom Metazoa; phylum Annelida; class Polychaeta; order Phyllodocida; family Polynoidae; genus Harmothoe; species Harmothoe impar. The sequence continues at coordinate 56,029,930 of OX381720.1, read as the reverse complement.
AAGAGAGATAACGAGTGTAACGTGCGCTACATGTATATGGGATTATAGCTGGTGAAGAGATAAAGCCGAGTCACCTGTGTATACAAAGACTACAGGGGGTGATTAACGACAGGTGTGACGCGCCAGCCCGTGAACGGATTATCTTTTAAGCTGACGCTTATTCAACTAGCCAGCCGCCGTCCACGCCACTCACTGCGGCAAGAGGAGGTGCTTTTTGTTTTACACTTGAGTCGCTTACCACATGGTCTCTACCTCACAGACAGACACGCGCCCCCTTTAGCTTTTTTTTTTTTTTTTTGTATACACACGCTAATCTCATAACCCCCTTATCCGTTATACAGGTAACGGGTATTCTCTTTTAAAATAGCTGCCAGTCAGCTTAGCTCTAGAAGCAAGAAGGTGTATATAAGGCGGCTGACACGTGTATAGGCGCCTTATAAGTCGGCAGGGGGTAAATACTAGTGAAAAAGGAAGGCAGGTGTGCAAGTAGCTTTTCTAACAGACACGTGTGTGCACTAAGCTGCTTAAGTCTAAACTCTCCCGCAGTAGTCAGGTGGCATGTGAAAACTTACTTAACAGATCTCTTACATTGAGTAGAGTCTCTGTGCTGAGAGAGTCTTTTCAGCCGTTTAAGAGGATTATCTAGGACAGGGTACATAAGGAGTGAAACGCCGAATAGCGGCTACTCAGTCTCGTGCAGCACAAGCAGCAGCATCTGGCAGCGGCTTCAGCAGCAGCTGCACGAGCAGCACAAGCAGTAGCATCTGTCAGCAGCATCCGTGACATCGTCAGCAGCAGCAGCAGCAGCAGCAGGAGCAGTAGCAGCAGCATCTGTCAACAGCATCTATGACATCGTCAGCAGCACAAGCAGCCAGCAGCTGCTGCAGCTGCTTCAGCAGCTGCTGCACGAGCAGTAGCACAAGCAGTAGCATCTGTCAGCAGCATCTGTGACATCGTCAGCAGCAGCAGCAGCAGCAGGAGCAGCAGCAGCAGCATCTGTCAACAGTATCCATGACATCGTCAGCAGCACAAGCAGCCAGCAGCTGCTGCAGCTGCTGCATGAGCAGCACAAGCAGCACAAGCAGCAGCACCGACAGCAGCAGCAGCGGCGGTGTGGACCACTAAATTTGAGATGAAGCCTAGTGACATTTGACATGAAGCTTGAAAAACATAGTGACAGGTGACATGAGCAATTCTTAAAATCGACATGAGATATGAGCATAATTAAGCGACATCGACATGCGCCATGGCTATTTTTTAAGACAAACGTCATATGTCATAGCCTCCTCATCCAAACCTCCACTAGTAGTGCTCTATAAGCGCAAGCTTTGCCTTAAGAGAGCTGTAGCTGTGAACCCTCTCCTCCCCCCGTGCACACAGGCGAATATCAGAGTCAGCCAATGGTGCCAATACCACTCTCATACAAGGGTCTGGCGCTGCTGGACTATAATAGATGAGTCAAGGACCGTTCTACTGAGGGTCAGGCAGGCTAAGTCGGACATTCAATGACAGGCAGGTCTTTGGCAAACTTGCTTGAAAGTCTGGACAGCATTGACAGACTGGGGCATAAGGATCTCGCATGGTCAGACTTTCAAGCAAGTTTGCTAAAGTCACGTTATTGAATGTCCGACCTAGCCTGACCCTCAGTAGAACGGTCCTTGACCCATCTATTATAGTCCAGCAGTGCCCGACCCTTGTCTGAGAGCGGTTTAGGCGCCATTGGGTGCCTCTGATATTTGCTTCTGTGTAAGATGAGAAAAGGGGCTGTTGAAAGACTATATTTCAAGCCAGAAAACTGTAATTAGCTTTCCAAGTTGTTTATTTAACAATATCTTAGCCTAGCAAGAAGCTGTCAGATGACATCTAAGAAAAAATGTAAGCTGTTAATTGATTCAAGAGAAATTAGTTTACAAATAGCCAGTGTAAGTACGCCCATGTATAGGAGAGAGACCTTGCTTATTTCTTATAGGGTTGTAAGATAGTCACATCATGATGCACATCATCATAAACGCAATCATGATACATTTCATTGTAAGTAGACGAACCTCTCTGCCCTCTAAAAGAGAGGGCAGAGAGGCGAGTCTCACTCTTAAAAACCCTTCCCCTCCCCTCCCCCCCTCCCCCCCCTCTCCCCCTCCCCCCCCCCATGCATCTTAAAGAGTGCCCCCCAGAGTGCCCCCCCCCCTAAAAAAAAAGAGCCGCATTTTTAAATTATTTTTTAGCAAGCTTTCAGCTTGCTTTTTCTTTTTTTAAATTTATTTATCCATAAAAATCTCAAGTGACTTATTTTGAAATTCACGCCAACCTAGTAGTCACGTGACCCCCTTAAGTAGGTCACTTCCAGTCACGTGACCTATTTGAATTTCCCGCCAACATGGTGGTCACGTGACCCTCTTAAGTAGGTCACTTCCGGTCACGTGACCTATTTGAATTTCCCGCCCAAAGGTCACGTGACCGGAAGTAGGTCACTTCCGGTCACGTGACCTATTTGAATTTCCCGCCAAAAGGGAGGCCTCTCATTGGCTGCTTTTGAATTTCCCGCCAAAAGGGAGGCCTCTGATTGGCTGCAGGTCGATTGAGTAATAAACAGTAGTTAACTATAGTCCCGTTCCGATACATACAATACTACTGGTATCAAGTAGCTTAAAGCCCATGCAAGCGTACCTTTAAGAGAAATAAGTTCCCATTAAATCCCATCCAACCCGAGGTTGACAGGGATCATTAGACTCCATTATATTGGTTGCAACCCGAGGTTTACATAAGATATATTGGGCTTTAAGTTACACTTAAACCTGCATTCTCGTGCAGTGTTTGTTTCTCTCAGGGCATAGTTAGGTTACTTTAATTACTGCTGATAACATTGATCAAGCTTCAGTTTCCACAGAATTTCTTACAATCCAGATATCATTTGTTATTATAAGAAGCAATTTGTCTCTTAGTTCATAATATTCTGCTTTGATATTACTTCATGACTAGTAGAGGGAACACATTGAATAAGTAGAGTGAACCAGATACCTATATGATCATTCGGAAATGAGACTTCCCTGGAGCCATGACAGGATGGGAAATTGGCACTGAAATAAGATATTTACTGCTTCCCTAACTTATAGATTTACTGATATCGGGTCTGGACATCTAAGATGAGGTCAGCACCGCAACCGCATGAGGATATATAGGGTTGACATGTACTGCAAATCAGTACTAAAACCTCACTCCCAAAGTTAATATTCCATGACTATCCCTTACTACCTGTCATGCTGTACAGTCCATTTTCTACTGATACTAATTCCAATTTTTATTCCACAAAAGTCGTTACACACCTGCCGAATGTACTCTGCACATTATTGGATGTCATGACTCGGGCTCTAGGCCATATGCCCATCACTAGGACCAGCCCTACACCAACACTTAAAGAATGTTGGAGTAGGTCATTATGTGCTCATGAGGCCAAATGCATATGCTTGAATCAAAAAGGTGTACACACCCATTAAGGACACCCTTTTAACCGACTATTACAAAAATATAAAATGTCCATCTATCAGTCTGTCTACAGTACTTTTTTCTGGCAGCTTGACTTTAAAGGATATCGACTAACCCCCTTAGTATCTCCTTTCTTTACATACATCCACTACTTCATCTCCTCCTATCCCATCTATCTGTACATAGTGCTATACAAGCAAGGATGAGTTAGGAGATGGTCCCTGACCCCTGACCCTTTTCTATTCTACACATACACAGCCCCAGCCTGGAGGCACCCAGACCAGCCTGGAGCTGCTCACTCAGCCATCCATCAGGGTAATGAGCTGCTCAGTCCTGCTGCCCATATTGTACACCTACCAGACTGAAGGGGAACCCTGCTATATGCATGGCCTGACTGTATAGATGTGCAGAGCAAGCTTAGGGAAGTGTGGTTTAGAGGGCTGGGGCTATTGGACAGGATGGCAAGAGTGCACATAGAGAGGTTACATAGAGAGGGTATGATACCGATATGTCATTTGCATTGAAAAACAAAACTAAAATCAATGAGAATGACTGACAAAAAATGAGGTAACATATGTCAGAGAAAGGTAATAGTGAGGTAAATTGGAAAATGTTTAGGAAATTTAAATCAAATTTCTGTACTTGATCGCTATTACTTCCTAAACACCCTACATAGAAAGACTGTATTTTAAAGTGGCATTCTCACCGAGCATTTCCCACTCACAATTCTAGTACTGTTCTAGTCTGCTATGTGGTAAGTGCGAGCGGTGAGAATGCCCCTTTAAAGTTGTGATAATTCAAATTCCTCACAAGTGCTAATAGCTAGGAGATGTGAGAACTGGATTGCTTCTCTGTTATTACCCTTTGGGGAACTGACACAGCCCCATGATAAATGAGTGTTAATCCATACATAATTACCCATGGTGGTGCCTCTGTGATGGGGTGTTACACTAGGTACTAGGTTATTGATACAACAATCAGCTGTGTCCTCCCCGTTGAAAAGACAGAATCAATATAGCCGTCTACCATTATTGATTAACAGTGTGTTACCACATGGGTGTTAATCACTATTTCATTCACCCCCTGAGGGTGTGGTCCTCATTTAACAACTGAAGGGATCGTTGAATATGGGAGGTTGGGGGTGCCGTATAGATTGTCTATTGTATGTGCTAAGTACCATGCCTTAGAATCCCACGCCACCCATACACCCATTAGTATCAGCCAAGTGTCCTTTTCCCATGAAGAATCTTTAACTTAAACGTCAATAAGGATATCATTTCACTCATAATTCTTGTGGGGCAAAAATATTTGTAAAAGATCAAACATCTTCAGTAGTATTTTGCCTTTTAGCTGGATTTAATCAATAGGGAAAAGCATTTCAGGTAGGGGCTAAACTAGCTGTACACATTAGCTTTAGCTTTCATGGTGATATTTGTATCTAAACAGCACTATTAAGGTCTGTGAATGCAATTGAGAACTTCAGTATTGCCTTATCTATAATATCTTCAATTAAAATATTGGAAATTGTAGGAATATTTCTGTAGAACCATAACTTAATGGCAGAGAGTAAAATGCCATTTTAATACTACTGGGACAAACACAGTAGTGAGACACATATCCCCCCCAAAGAATTTGTATGGATATATATATTCTCAGTCTATAATGTTGCTGCAAGGTAATGCATTAATTTTTCTTAATGATAACAATTGGTATTCCTTTTCAGAAATGTGCAGGATAGTATTTTGAATCAAATCTAATACCCTTCCCCTTGGGCATTTCTGAAACCTCAACATTTCTTATTTGACTTAAATACATGACCCCCAACCCTGACCCAATGTGCTGAACAATACATATATAGGAACCCATTCCTCACTAGGTATTTGTGATATGTGAGGCCTCTGGGTTTTATTTACCCTTCTATGGACCCTTCAAAGACCTGCATTCAGCGTCCATACCTCCCTAAGGCTTCACTGAGCAACGCACATCAATGTATCAAGTGACTCAGTCTGGAAATTGCCATAGCCGGCATGCGTCAATACCCCTGCCAATGTGTTAACAGGTCTAATGTATCAGCTGTCTATTTGATAACTTGATTAGCCTGTGGATTTCTTAATAGGGTAGGCTTTCAATGACTACAGTGCTGCCACCTTCTCAAGGATTACACACGATGCTAGTCTCTTTGAGCAGCACAATGTACATCTTTTGAAGGAACTGAATATAACAAAATTCCAGGGAAAGTTTATTGTCATTACTTCAAGTTACAATGTAGTAGAGTAACAACAGCAACTGCTGCAGATGCTTTTTACTGTGCTTCACCCACTGTAGATAGCCAACATCAATTTCTATTAGAGACATACATCTATCTTCAGCCTTAAGTGGGGTAGACGTTCTAGCTGCAGCGGATGGAGGACCAGTGTAAAGGCATGGTAATTGGGGACTAACGCCGCTCCTACGTCTTTGATTACAGGGCTCTCAGTTCATTAGTTAGCTGGGCACTGGGTAGACTGCTTCTTAGACTTCAGCACCTTGACTTAAAGCTGACCTAATTAACAACAGAATTTGGTATACTGAGAACGTAAATACTTTTGGGCGTTTAGGTTTTATGATGGGAGGCATTTGAGGCATATGTTGGATCCCCAAACCAAGCACTTTGATTGATTAGATACGCATGGAAATCAAAAATTCAGAGGATAATTGTTTTGGCGATTTACTTGGAAATATGTGTAAAACTAATAATTATATAATCATGGTTATTATTTCATACTCTCCTTGGCAGTATGTTTATGTATCTGTTATATTTGTCCACATTGTGCATGTCTAGTCTAACAATTGTCAACGACCTGTTGCCAATTTGAGGACACACCCACTATTCTAGTATGCCCTCAATTCCCGAATTTTGTGTTACATTTGCTGATGAAACTAAACAAACAAGGTAGTAGAATAGATGCTGATTCATCACTTTATGTTATGTTTTTATCTCCTGATGGAATAGTAAGGTCATAAATAGATAAAAGTCATTAGAGTCATTAAAGTGGGGTCCTCTTCCCCATCCATGCCCTCCAGTGTTCGTATAGATAATACCCATTGTTCTGTGAGTACTGTAGAGCATGCTAGAGGTCAGTTACCTACCATAGCCAGGTTTTCATATAGTATAATAGTTACAAAAAATGCACCAGATTAATGATATTAACCATCAACGGTACTATATTGGTACAGTTACAGACTGTACCAATTTAGTAGTAAGTACCATAAACATATTCCCGCCCCTACCTGGTTGCTGTATCCTAAATTCCATGCACTTTAAAAGAGGGCATTAAAGTCATATCAACTTATGACCCATGTAGCAAACGATATTTTACTTTCCCAAGTGGAGTGTTGAAAGATCATTCGATCTCACCCACCGTGCCAAATTCAAGAAACCCAATTAAAGAAACACATCCTGTAATTCTGAGATCATGATGTTTTGCCTCAAATAGGATTCGTTTTTCACAAACAAAATTGAATTAATTAGGTTGAATTTGACTGAGGAATCTTATGGCATTGCTTTTGGAACCAGAGAAACTGAAGTCTGTGCCTTTAATTACCTCTGCACACTTTTTTCTACGTTTCCACAAAAAGATGTGTTTGAGCTGCCAAGGTAACCCTCAGATCATGTTACTTAATCACAGATGGTTCAATTATCCTGTGACTAGAGATAATATCTTAAATTGATTTAGCTGGCAATTATAAGTGGTAATGCATCATCCTTTCTAACCATATGGTAAAAGCTCTCAGTTTCTCATACCCCTCAATTTAAAGGTGCACTGAGCCCACGACTACATTTGCGTACAAAACTTGGCAGGGTTAGGTCCTCAGTTCAGTGCGCTTTTAAGGAAACTACCCAGGTCCCAGAGGGACAACAACTACAACTGGTGATAAGAATATGTTTTTGTGTTTATTATTGCCGTTTATGGTACGCTTCATGTTCTGATATGTGATATTTCATTCTTCATTTACTGTACCCATGTTCACTTCTTTCTTTAATTGTGCCTCCCTACCTGATGAAAAAATAAAATAGATATGCGGGGCTTAGGCAAATGTTACACTCCACTTATGTGTATGTCTCCAAGGAAAATCTCTCATGACTAAAGCATACGCCAAACCTGATATTGTCTCAGCTTACACATACATGATACATGATTCGGTGACCAGCCCAGGTTTATGCTTTGAGCTAGTTTCTATGTTATGCCTTTAATTGTAATCATAAACTTAACCATATTATTTCAGCACATCCCTGCTTTACTCTTATCTTACAAATTAAGACTGAGATAAGTTTAGAATAGGCAAATAGTATGTATTAATACACTCAGGAACATCTAGTAATTCTCCAATCCTAGTCTTTAGCATTTGCAGCTGTTTAACAGTCTCCATTTGTGAAGATCACAGTTGTGGACTAGCACACCCCCTACCTAATCTATGTTTGTAGTATGAGTCAAAAATAGACAGCAGGCACAGATACTCAAAACAATAATATATTTGTCTCTACCATACTACACTGCTTGAGGTTATATATTGTCATATGCAAGGAATCAGTATTGGAGTACCTGGAGAGGAGTGGGTGTAGGAATTGGGAGGTGTATCTTCGCTTTCAAATACAACCAGTATTGGCATTCTGTCAGGCGTCCATCTGAAAGTATCAAAACATCTGATTCTGTGTATAAGCGAATTGATATGAATAAAGGTTTGTAATCAAACCTGATGTAAAAGCTGCTCAATATTGTTGCTGCTTTCTAATAGGTTTGTAATTTCTATTCATTCATACAATGATTTTCAAATACAACAGTATCAAAAACGATATGGAGAATACAATCGATATCAAAGTTTCACAATGGGAATAGTGAGGAGGTGGTGTATGTTCAGGAGCGTCTGTGGTACAAAAGAAACCACACACACTGTATTGTGATCCTATTTAATTGTTCTAGGCTACTCATAGAAAGAGATGAAAGAGATTGGGACAAAGATACAGCTAGAGAGACATACAGTGGGATATATGCAGTATCCCACCATACCACTGTATTCAACCCTACAATGCTCAGTCAGGCATTCAGTGTGGCAATTGGGAATATATTCGCCTTATTCATTGTGTTTGAAAATGTTTTTTACCTAGAGCACTCATCAGGTGCAAAGTTTGTTGGGGGGTGGCACACTTTGCACAGGATATAATTGTGCAGGTAGTTATGAAGGTATGTTTGCCAAGGACACATATTCAGCTGATGTTCAGAGGGTATGTGAACACATATCACATTAGTTTTTAGAGTACCTATGTCGAGAGAAATACCTTTTAATGCAACCTGGAAAGGGGACTAAGATCATGCCTAGCTGGTATTTCATGTGTTAACATACTTATTGACTATGTATACTATTTATTCATGACCATCAACTTGCCATTTATTCATATGGATGGTTGATTGTAATCAATACTCATAAGTAGTACTACCCACCTCCTAAACATTGGTTTCCATAGCCAGACATCATTGCATCATTCTTCCTACACTGTGGTCATGATCATGGACATGTTCAGCCACCACAACAAGGCTCATGTTACCAAAATGGCCGCTGCAGCCCCTCAGGAAACTCATAAACAACTTCCCACTGTTGCTTGGCTTTCAATATATCAAGTTGTCTGGCAGTTTCATACAGGCTCTTGTCCCTGGTTCATCCTGATGTTGATTCTATATTCCCAGTGGTTCCCGGGATTTCAATGCTGATCATCAACATAAGCAATTATTTAAGGAAACACCGACACTTATGATTCATCAAATACTGTTTTTAATGACTCAAAAAGTTTAGATTCTGATGTGTAAATCACCATTGTAAGTTTATTTTATTTAACCCGATAAACCAATAGAGTCAGGCTTGGTCACAACCAGGAGTGATTCCTTTAATTTACTGTATCTCTACTCATGTTTATCTTTGAAATCCTGCTGATTAAATTATAGCAGTAGCCATAAACTATGTATGAGTGCACGCTGAGTTCAAGAAAACAGAAAGAAGTTGTCCAGTCCTAATCTAACTATGGTATTTGCAGCTTGTGAGTGGTATCAGGGAATCAATATGTTTGGTGATAAGGTTATTTGTGAAAGCTACCACCCGACTTCCGTATCCGTCTTTGTAGTCTGTGCTCAATGTAAACAGCAGCATTGACAGGGAAAAGCAGATCTTTATCTGAACCATACTGCTCTGCTCTCAGCAAAAGGGAAATCAAAGTTGGAGAATGTGGCGTAGTTTGCTGAGATCTGAGGATTTATTCTAGGTCGACACTCTCTATTTTATTCTGGCAATCTTGTAGATCTTAATGAAAAAAAAAAAAAGATGCATGCATGGGCAAATTTAGTGGGGAAGGGAAACTGAAGTAGGGGTTATCCAATTATCATGGTATCTGCTAAGGTTTGTACACTGATAAATCTTGGCTCATAATGGAAAGGCACGACTACACAGTGGGATTGTGTCGGTCATCATTGAGAGTAGACAGCGAGATGGGTCCTGTTGACATGGTTGAGGTTTTCCCGAAAGAACTGTTTATGTTCTAATGCATAAAAAAATAGACATAAGGTGGCTAAATTGGATAAAACTGTCTAGGATCGGCCTTTTTGTGCTATATAGGGACTGAAAACCTTTTTCGACCTAGCTTAAAATTGTTCTTCCTGCTGTATGTATATGTGACATACACAGGACATGTACTATTGAAACTATTATCTTTATGTTTGATATATTAATTTGCAGCAATCATGATTCTGGCCATAAGTGTGCACAAACCCTGGTAAATAATTAAGATTGTTTCTCAATTGGATGTATCTAAAAGGATCATTTAACCTTCTATGAGCTCTCCTGGTTTACTAGATCCAACTGTTGCATATATTGATAACATTTGTTAAATGGAAAATAGCTTTATTGACATATTTTATCAAATTAGTCTGTGTTAATCAAATGTTTCATGAGACATTAACTCAAATTGTGTATTGTACAATTATACACGAATAGATCATTATCAATAGTCAAATACACCCAGAGTTTTACTTAATTTCAACCAATGTAATTCACAACATATTTACTGGAATTACACAAAACATTGGTGTATATATGTAGTTGGCAGGGCTATATTATTATATATTGTACATAGATTGTTGACTTTGAAAATGTAAAGGCTTTCTGCAAGATTTGGTATAAACCTTGGCTCTCAATTATAATTATACCTCATCCACTGCCTGTGCGTACTTTGTAATCACTGTGTACTCCATTCTGGTTTGAGTGTCTTCCTGGTCATACATAAAGTCCACTAATATATCACAAATTGAAACTTTCGTTGGCTTCCAGACACTCCATAATTTTCTTTGTAGAGAAATTATCCACCTTGTCGACACAAATGAAAGTCTGTGTCGGTATTCATATTCATCTGGTTATATCCATCGTATTCAGCTGGTAATATTTTATATACTCGTTGTACTTTTGTGCCTATAGTTGGTAACACCAATTATTATTTCTTTAGATGGTGTGTACTTTTGCGCAATGTCTACAGGTGCCACCATCTTGAAGGCGGCCATCTTCTCAATGTATACAAGGACAATAGCACACTTTTTGTGGGAAAATATATAAAAGTATTCACTTGGTCCGAGGGTCTAGATTTACCATCAACATAAAAGAAAAAGTGACTGGTGACTGGATGTTATCATTTCATGGCAGTATAAAACAACAGCAGCAACATGTTTATTGATGTTAAACACAACTTGTGGTTGACAAGCCACTGAAATTCAAGAAGCACCGGGTTGGAGGATATATATAGTTTACTAAGGTACACTGATGTCATTCCCTGCCATTTTGATTCTCTTTATGTCCATTCTCCAACCCATTACATGTGTAGGCTGTCTGACTAGGCTTTGTATGCCGCTTAGCTTTCGCACAAGGAACGACATGTTCTAGATTTACTGGTCTCACTTGCGTTTCAAGTCCGTTTGTCTGAAGATCTGCCATTACTACACGAGGCACGCTTTGGAGTGACCGATAATCCTGAGGGTTATATGAAAATAAGCAGACCTCATGTCGATAATCCATTCCACATTGGGTTACGGCTAACTGTCCTAGTGGGGAGTATGCGATAGCTTTTGGTGAATGGAGTCCCTCAACTGGCAATATGGCCTCCCAGAGCCTGCCGTTAGGAGCGGAGATGTAAACAGTGGCATTACCAACGACTATAACATTGTCCTCAGCATCTACGGTGAGGCCAGTAAGGAGCACAAAATGCTCATTGAAAAGCCGGAAATCTCGAAGGTTGAAGCATTGTAAGAGTTGGCCGTCAATATCAAAGCGTTTTACACAAGTGTTACCCGAATCGGCAACTATGATTTCATCTTGACTGTCTACAGCCACAAAGTAGGGATGGTCCAGGTTGTGTACACCATCACCATACTGGCCAAACTTGTTACGGAGACTTCCGCTTGGGTATAGGACCATAATGCTGTGTTGACACACATCTGTCACTACAATGTAATGGTTACTTGTGACTGCCACTCCATATGGAAAGTCAAACATGCCAGATCCACCGAATTGTGTCATGAAAGTGCCATCACTCATAAACACCTTGAGGGCAGCATTGACACTATCCGTGACAATGTAGTTTTCATCCCCATCCCGAGAGATTGTAACAGCCATTGGATGGTTGAGTTGGTGCGGTAGACAACCCTTTTCACCAATCCGTGATTTCAGGGATCCTTCAGGGCTAAAAATCTGCAACCGACTATTTTCACTGTCCACAACCACGATATCACCTGAAACGATTAAATTAACATGTTAGACAACGATGAGAACAATTTATAAAAGTGCAAATCCGTTAAACAGGGGGTGATAATATTTATTATTTTGAAGATGTAAAATAAATTTTGGGGAAATAAAATGGATTGACAAGGACATAACATTTGTATCGAATAATGCATACTCCTTTTGTAAGAAATCGGGATCTCAATTTCCAGAACGCTATAGTTAATTGTATTACTGTAACCATCATGGCATTGATAATTGGCAGCTGCTATCAGTTTCGCACTTACAATAGATATACCCCATACCCCATACAAGAGGTTATTTCTAAATCATGATTAAAAAGCTGTATGTGAGTTGGACCACTATTTGTACAATAAAATGCTTTTGCTATGAGGATACCATAATCATATTGCCTCTTTGATTATACTGGTGATTGATCAGAGTTGCGGTTTTAATACATCAGGCGGCGCCACTAACCAAAAGCACAACTTCCGGCCACTTCCGACGGGCATGACGTACTTGTTCTGATCGTAATTTATCACTATTTTGTGTCTAGTAACCGTAATAATGGTCGTATCAACTAACCAAACATATCTACATGATCGAAATGGCGATTCCCAGTGAGTTAAGCACCTAAAAATGTTTCCAAAGAAAGAAATGGGGTGATTTCCAACTACACCAATGCTGAAGGTATGGGAAGTTGCCCGATGGGAGACCTGTATGTTAGGGTTGATGCGCGATTTCCTGATGCTTCCTGATGCTGTTAGATTAGTAGTATATTTTTACTCATTCACTACTGAATCTCTTGCTAGGGCCGTGATGCCTTATCGTGTTCAAAGGGTGAATCTCATGAACCGAGTTAAGGATAAACTGATTTATAACCTACATTTCTTTATTTCTTCCTGAGATAGACATGTCTATATTATCCCATGCATCACAAGTGTGAAGGGATCTCCTATCTAAGATGTGGTTAAATAAACTTGGACGAAAAACAAAGTATTGCAATTAAAGTATCCTCACAGCAGGCATTAAAAGAAACAAATATGTTTGATGAAAATTTAATTATAGAGGAAATAGCATCAGTTGATTAACTTTCTCCACAAGACTGTCATATTTTGAAAATGAATTAGTATGCAAGGACTGTAGTACTGTAGTCTCTAAACCTAAAATCGTATCCAATTTTTCCTTTTAATTCCAGACCATAACACTATTCAAGAAAATACAACATTATACTTTGGCATACAGAAATATGATGTATTAAATTTGACTCACCCATGGAAGTCACAGCTATTCCAGTAGGCATGTTAAAGCAGCCCTTGGAGGACCCCTTCTTGCCGAAATGCCGGATCATCTTGTGTTGGTGTGGTGGAGGGCCGGGGCCAGGGTTGGCCGGGTAGGCCTGCTCCAGAACCCACTCCTCTTGCGGCAGCAGGGCACGCCCAAACAGCCGCGACAACATCACTATGAGGTAGTTGATGTCATCAATGTGAATCGCATCTTATATGCCTTATAAGAGTTGAGTGGTATGAGACTTCAGATTTCTGTAAAGTGAAAAGAGAAATAGCAGAAATGATTGTTATGTTTACATCTTTTATCATAGCAGAGTCATTTAGGGACAAGCTCAGTATGAATTTGATAATTCTCACAAATGGGAGTTATTTCCCCTTGTAAGGTCACTGTGCATGATTTAATTCAATATATGAATAGAAACAAATATGCTTTTCTCTTTTAGTTGGCCACTATCTAGAACACCTCCACACACCATGCCAGATTCAAAAAGTCCAATTGAAGAAATGGATCTTAGAATAAAGAAAGCATGATAATTTGCCTCAAAGACACACAGAATTAAAGTAATTAGGTTGCATTTCACTCAGGAATCTCCTGGAGATTGATGCAAAATCAGAGAAATTGAGGTATGTGCCTTTAATTAGCTCTGAAGATCTTTCTTACAAAGCCATTAAAAGTTGTGTTTGAGCTGCTGCCATGGTAACCCTAAGATAATAATTATAATAGAGACAACTAGAACTACATAACCTTTATTCTAATTGGCTTTAATTATCATTATTAGATCACAAGGCTTAAAATTTGGCCTTGATAATGTGATATCTTTAATTGATCTAACTAACAACTATAAGTGGTATAATGATATCTCCAGCATTTTCCTTTTAGTAGTATTATTTTAAAAGTAATTCTTATAACATAAAACATACACATAATCTGTTGTTTGGTTTTGCTTACACCCTTACATATAATGGCCCACCCATGATCAAAGCAGCTGCGATACTCCTCGGTTAAAACTACGTTTCCTATACATGTATATACCTTCTAAAGATGATTGTATATATAACCATATTTCTGAACATCACTTGTGCACTCCTATATTCGAATTCAGACTAAGATGAGTTCATAATTGCCAAAAAGGATGCATCTATGCATGCTGAACTCGGGGTTGATAGCAAGTAGTTGTACAATTCTAGTCTATATCATTAGCAGTTGTGGAGCAATATGTTTAGTGAAGAAAGTTATTGACTACCACACCCCTGCACCTTATCTGTGCTAGAAGTCTGTGTCTGGAAGGTCAACACAGGTTCTCGTGCCATGGTCTACACAATTGGCTACTGCATTCTTCTCAGTCTCTCTACATCTCTTGGCTTGTCAGACCCTTTGCCCTTCTTCACCTTTGTGTAGTTCCTGCAGCAGCTACAGCATCCTGACCTCCTGTTTGTCATTCTACATATTTGTTAGTCTGGCCCCAGGCCCGCCTCTATGGAATCAATGCTGAGAGCAATTAGAACATTGCAGGCCACTGTCTGACACCAGCTTATTGAGTACTTCAGTGTTGAAATGGCCACAACCAAAACTTATCAATTGTCAGCAGGCTTCACACATGGGCTTCCTAAAAGGTTTTGCTCACTTAATTAACCTCTATATCCCAGTCCCTGCTATCCCTACGCATACTGTATAGCCACCTTCCTACCAATTTCCTTTTGCACGGACCAGAAATTAACCTACTTTTATGGAAAATGTTGATGTTAAAGGCCCTTAATACTAGATACTCCTTTGTCACTGTACGAAAATGTGTGCTCACAACTTACCTCTCCCTTTTCTCTAACAGATGGATTTTACCTGGAGACAGCCCTAATTTACCTCATTTCAAGGACATGCGCAGATCATTAGGAAATCATGTGGATATCACCATTTGAAATGTTCTCTAGGAATCGGTCCCTAGAATTTCTGAACACTAGGTTTATAAATGTTTTAGAGCTTGAGTGCAGGGTCTTATTAAGATGCCATGTCAGTGTGTAGTTAGTAATCCATATAGTTGTAGATCTGACAAAACTGACAAACAAGGTCAAGTGTAGTACTGCATTTTTATTTTTGTAGTTTTTAAGGCACGTGGTAGTACATGATTCTTGTATCGACGTTTCGGTCTTAGGTGACCTTCTTCAGGATATGCATATACTCAATTTTTTTTACACTGAGGTACATTTTAGGAGCAGAAAAATTTAAGTAACCATACTCAAGGTCTAAAACATCTCTAGACTCAGTTGGGCCACTTAATTATTTTCTTGATTATTCTCACCCTGTAACCGGTTATCCTGTTTCATAAAAGTTCAACTAGGAAAGCCTTTAAAACAAGGGACTACAAGCAAAAATGCTCCACAAATCCCTGACGAAGATTGGGATTTTAAGCTCCAGTGGGAAAGAGCACATCTAGAATTCAGCAAAAAGTGAACAAAACTGCTCTTTGAATACTACTCAGAGCGCGCTATCAACATCCAGGAACGAGTAAATTGTTACAATTTAAAAAAAATTCTAAGAGTTCAAAACTATACTCAACAATTTTAAAAAGGGTTTAAAATTATACCCGCAATTTAAAACAATGGACCTTCGACCAATCAGAAGCCACAGATTATTCACTGCCATTCACTGGCGTTTCTATGGTTACTTAAATTTTTCTGCTCCTAAAATGTACCTCAGTGTAAAAAAAATTGTGTATATGCATATCCTGAAGAAGGTCACCTAAGACCGAAACGTCGATACAAGAATCATGTACTACTACGTGCCTTAAAAACTACAAAAATAAAAATGCAGTACTACACTTGACCTTGTTTGTCAGTTTTGTCAGATCTACAACTATAAGGTTTATAAATCTTTTCCCTAAATAAGGTGTAGAACAATATATACCCAAACATGGGGTGTTCTTAAGTTGAAGGACCGTTGAGCCTTTCTAAATAAGAACTAAACTTACACCGGGAACTAAGCAAGATGCATGTTTTTCGAATCATTTGATAATATTTATTTACACCAAATCAAAATAAATAGATTCTGCAAAGACTAAGCTCCAATAAAGCAGGTATTTCCACTCAAATAGCTCATGCAAATATACTTTTTCCCCCTGTTGACTACTACCCTGCCTTCAAAAAGCCTAATCCTCCATGCCAAATCTAAAAAATCCTATTGGAAAAATCCTACTTGAAATTTAGAGAGCATAATGTTTTGGCTCAATTGGAAAATCATTAAGCTATGTTTAAGCCAATATCCTGAAATGTCAATTACCTTTTAATTTTGAATCGGTAAACGTAGTAGATTTGCTCTGCAACCCTCAAACTTAATCTCAGACGAGGTATTTAATATTTTTGATTGGCTGAACTTATAGCAGTTTGCATGTTTATATCCAGATTGATTAAGTTATGGCAGTAGTGGGGAAGTGTTAGTACAAGCTTACTTTGAGGACCCTTTCTTTTTTGAACTGAGGACTGAGGATTTGTTCTGGGGTGACTGTTTCTTCTAGATATACCTGGTACTGGCATTCTGCTAGCTGCAGATCTCAATGAATAATATATATATATATATATATATATATATATATATATATATATATTATAATTCTAGTGGAGAAAGGAAACAGAAGTAGCAGATCTCCAATCCTCATAGTATCTGCACAAGAAAGGTTTAGCCAGTGATACATCTTGGTCAATGATGGAAACCAACCCGAGGTCAAGGCTACTCAGTGGGATTGTGGCTTCATGAGATTGTTTCCTGAGTGTATTGATTCTGCGCCTTATGTATATGGATCGAGGTAGGGGTATTTTCAGGAGTTTCTGTGAGGAACCAGCAAAGGCAGGCACCACGCTGTGGTCCTATTGATGTATGCTTGGCTGTGGAAATGCTAGGGATCATGATTTATGACTCAAGATTGGCACAAGTTTTGCTTAAAATGTTGTGAACAGGATGGTTTGGGTTTTACCTTAACCGCGCCTTTACACCTTAGATATGCATTTGGTACAGATACAGACAAGCTCTGTTTTGGAGAATGTGCCATACATCACCGTCCTTAAATATAATACAAAACAAGTATACCCCTAGCACTGACCTAGAAGATGCCCAGTGACCCTCCGCCCCTTGTCTAATGTATACATTACACAGCCCCAGCCTAGAGGCACCCAGACCAGCCTGGAGCTGCTCACTCAGCCATCCATCAGGGTAAGGAGCTGCTCAGTCCTGCTGCCCACACCCTACACCTGGCAGACTGACGAATGACCCTTCTATAACATCAGGTGAGTAAGCAGCCCGGTATAGGAGAGGTGTATTGAAATAGGTGGACTATTGTATATTTAAAGAGGAGAGAACTGCAGGACATGGCACATGAGGTGAGGACAAGTGATGACAATTAAGGAAACAATAATGCAGAGATTTGTGATTTAGTTTGTTTCTTGATATGCTCTGTCCTCTCTCCACACTGTTAACCACATAATACATATTGTATCTTTAACACAGTAGGAGAACTTAAATGGGAAAATGCTGCTTCTGCAACATGCGGTCTGATTTAGCACATCTTCATCGGGACTACACTTCTGTAATTCTGACCGACTTTAGTCATGTCTAAGAGGGGAGATGCATCAGTCGAGCGCAAAGTCTGTACTAGAGAACATCTGAAGGTCAAGTTTGCAAAATGTCGCACCAAATCAGCATTTTTTGAAAGAGCCCCTATTATCGTGCTGTGACCCTATGGGATGTGCTAGAAAAAATTCAAACGTGCCATGTATCTCTGTGTATACTACAGTCATTATTATTTACCACAATGTCAGCTATTACATATTGCATACCATCATTCATAGAAAGAAACAATGCCAATAGTATCACTTTCGAGCCAGACCGGAGATCGGTGCTGTCTGCGGAAGAACGTCCCCTTGGGACGATTGCATAGCCAATAAATTAATAATAATAGTAAAAATATCAACAGTATAGCATTTACCAGTTGATATACAAGAACCCGTAGGTTGGAAGTTACATAACTTAATAATAAATAAAGTTGTTTACTTCCATACAATGGTGGGTAGGTGTTGATTAGCTGGACCAGGTCCAAGTCGTAAAAGTTGGTGAATCAATATATTAGTGTCCCAGTATTGATCAACAGATTGTCATGTAATAGGCGGGCAGTCTGACAGTATGAGTTCTAAAATTGTAACAGTAAATACTGGGACAAATATCGTCCTCCAGCCCCCGCATAGGCCTCTGTGGATTTCATATTGAATATTTCATGTACCCCCTAGTACATCGCAGAACACTTTTACAGGGGTCTGTTACCATAGTAATATCGAAACTAATAATCGAAACCGCTGCATAGTTTTAGCATCGAGATTCACACAACAGAATAAATAATTACTAGTTAACTTGGCTGATGCTCATAGAAAAGATCAGTTTAATGCCAAGTAAAATATGACTATCTTATACAATGGTATACCACTATGATACATTACTATGAATCCTCCTTCACCCCCGCCCTGACCCTACAGTATGTACAGTGTAAGGTCTGGCTACCATTCCCCACTCACTACTGAGGTGTCAGACCTCTTGCCCTTGTTCTACCTTGTCTGGACATTTACCACAGTACCCAGACATGCTATTTGTCATTCTACACATTCCTCAGTCTGGCCCCAGGCCCACCTTTGTGGAATCAATGCTGAGAGCAATTAGGACCTCCACCCTTATGGCTGGCCCTCCTACTTGTCAGCAGAACCTACCAATGTGTTACTAGCATGACATGTCTACTCAGGGAGTTTGATAACTTCTGTGATGTCTGGCATGGTAGGTTATCAATGACAATGTATATGCTCCCGCTACCCCTATCATTTTGGTATTTTGAATCAAGACAACAAATAAACACAAAAGGTACACTCTTCTACTGGGTTATTCCACTTGTTGACCATCGGGCCACATTCAACTCAGCGTACTGCCTTTTGAGATACGGTTCAAGGTCAACGCATGAAATCACCCAGTCAACAGACTGAAAATCATGCACCTACGTCTATGTGATGTAACCAGTGCCATCTAAATATTCTAAAAACTAGGGCAGTGGTTATCCGGGGGGGTAGGGGCACTTGAATCTTTTTTGACATGGGGTGTCTGGCTGGACTTCAGATACCCCTTACCCCTGCCATGGTGATTTTTACCCTATAATCTTACGCTTTTCATGGCATCTTCGGTCAAAAGCTTCTAGGTTCAGAGAAAAAAAGCAATAAAATAGACGAGTAAAATCTCTGAAAAGAAATGTTATGTTAGTGAAAAATGGGAAATTTTGCTAAAATCTTGGACATTTTCTTCAAAAGTGGTGATATTGTAAATAAAAATGTTTCGAAGGAAAGGATCATAAAACGTATGTTGAGGGGGTGATATACATGGACACTCCCCCCACATACCCGTCTCTTCTAACTAGCCAGAGCCATGCGATTCATCATTTCCATATTGTGTTGAGATAATAAGGTACTAATTGCAATAATCAATTATCAAAAACATGTCTGCCTATTGTTTTAAATCAATGCTACTTGGTACACTCAAGGTAATAACATTAGTTAAAAGCCTCTTCCAAAATGATTCAATAACATTCATTGAGCTAAATATTCCCTCCACATCCGTTTTCGCCAACCCATTTCCTTACTTGACGTTACTGTACAGGAAGCGTATTTTGCCCTGACAATGTATTCCTACTCCCGTGGCTCCCAATCCAATAGCGATGATTTTCATCAAAAGTTGAACACTCATAAATCGCAGTTCAAATAGTACTCCAATATGAGGATTTATTATTTCTAGAAAATTGAAAGTTGCGAACTCCAACGTTTCCTCAATATGTTGTTCTTTGTGGTATTGCTCTTTAACGTCTGGCATTTTACTTAGGCTTTTGACCTTTACATGTTACAACTTAGAGCCCCAACAACCCAGACTACCTCAGACTTTAACAGAACCGAGGCTTCAACCTTACGCCATACTTTATTCTAGGTGAAAGGTGATTTAGGATAAATAACTAATGTTATCGGGCTCTGTCTGAAATCAGTGTTTCAGGTAAAAGCTTTCATATGTGGGTATTTAATGTGTGAAATTAATTTCTACCTACCCTATCATATCACAAGCAGGGGAAGGAAAGGATGTCACCACCACATATTTGTCTTCATCAAGCCTGTGCAGAGAGGAGGGGTTGTGATGGTAGGAGCTACTGCCTGGAGTTTATTGATTCTGCTTTGTGTTAAGAATAGGGGAAGGGGTCGGGGTATGTGCAGGAACGTCTCTGAGAATAGCTGCTTCGGTGTGAAGTCATATAACATGACTGTGAGGTGGGTAACCCTTTAACGATGCATGTATCTAAATGATCACATAAAATTTTCGTGACACAATGTCTCACGGCATTGTACTACAGCTCAGAATGGCTACGACCACTAAATAACATGTTTGTAGGGAAAAGAGGGCAAATTGTATTTTTTTACAGGTAGTAGTCAAAGCATCATCCAACGCTGTAGTACAAATATTTTGATATCAATTCAGAATGAGATTAGAGAATGACGTTAGAGGCTGTCTCAGCCGTCTGTTGTGCAATGGGCATTTTCCTCCTTACAACCACCATATATATACATGTATTCTGTACAATAGGGCAGATGTGAAATTTGCTACGATTTTCTTTTGAGATCCACCCCTTTTTTCGTATGACAGCATTCTAAGATTTTCTTAAGATAAGCTGGTCGTATGATATAAGCTGGTCGTATGTGTGGTTATTATTCTCCACCATTACAACTGTTCAACAGGTGTCGTAAGAATAGCATAAAATGGCCCCTGGACGATCAGCAATGGTCGTAGCAGTAAAATGACCCTCTGTGTCGTAGAAACTTATGAATCGAGCCCCTGGACTCCAGAGAGGAGCTGGATTATGATTTATTTTTGGTTGCATATCTAAATGATGGCACCTCCTAATCTATCTCAAACTATCACACTTAGACTCCACTGAAGTTCCTCCCAAGAATTAGACTTCACATGTAACTTCACCTCCATTTGCTGTTCATATTTATATATGATTTTGACACAAATGTAAATATACTGATAATTACCCATACTTTAACCTTGGCCCATCCTATCCATTATTTCATGTATATAGATACTAGCACCATCTATATAACAGTTGAATCCTGCAGTGCAGCTCCACACCTAGAGCTGCTAACTCAGTGATCCGTCAGACCTGCTATGCAGATCCCACAGAAACACTGATAGATGACCACCAGCCCCTGTTGTAGTCCCTCTGCTGTACATAGGGGGCTCTAAATGTGAACTGAGGACACCTGGTTGCTTATTCCGAGAGTAAAATTATGTTTGTTTGTAATTACTTATTCAAAGTGTCAAGTACACAGGCTTATATTCCATATTCTTTATATAAAACTAACTATACATACCTTATCTGTGAGCAGCATCCGTGAGGACCATCATAGATAGGGCCCTGAAAGAAGATTTAGTCCTTTATAATCTGTTCATCATTAATGTAACCAGGTCCGGGAAATGAAGGGAAACTCTCCCCAGAGCCATAAATTACACCTGTGTTAATTTTCACAACGCAGGTAGGTGTGAAAACACTGCAGGGCTAGAATTAGCAACAGTTTTGCTTGTAGCATAAACACTACAGGGCTAAAATTAGCAACGGTTTTCTTATAACCCATTTGCTGAATTTTCTATCAATTTGCTGTTAAATGTATATATTCCATAAGATAGATTAGTGTATGCTCTTGAATCATGTATGGAGAATAGTGAATCATACATGGGATTGCCATGAAATCACATATAAGTAAACTTTTTCTATAGACTTTTCCTCTGTGCACCTCCACTTCACCCAGTAGACAGTGAGCCCTGCAGTGTTTTCACACCTACCTGCGTTGTGAAAATTAACACCAGTGTAAATAACGGCTCTGGGGAGTGTTTTCCTCCATTTCCCGGACCTGGTAACAAGTGTTCACACATTAATACACTTGTCTGAAATGTATACATTTATATTAAGAGATCAACATTGGTTATTCATATGCAGCAATTATAGGATGGAAAATTTGGACTGATTCATTGCTAGCCTAGAAAATATACTGATATTTGGTCTGAACCTCTAGAATGGGGTACACCACAAGACTGTGTAAGGATTTAGTGATGGCATATTGCTTGATATAGCAGCTTTACTAACATGATGAGTTTGACTTCATTCCATGTTTATAGTGAAGCCATCCCTTGCCACTAATCATGTTATATCCAGCAACCTAAACACCAAATATCACATGCACGCTTCCTTTCCCTTTTTAAAAAGCAACTCAGTATCAGAACAAATCAAGTATCAAAATCAATGACATCCGCAAATCTACAGCAACATGAACTGCATGTCATGTATACCACATACATCTAAGGCCATCATCCCTGGGAGCTGTAAGAGGTTGATGGCCTATCAGTAATCACCCAATGTAGAGGTGACACAACCCCATAATGAACGGGTGCTAATGCATACCTAACTACATACAGTGGTGCTGATGGGGTGTTATGATATGTACCAGGCTATTTATATGACAATCAGCTGCGTCCTCCCCTGGGAGGATGGAATCAATAGTGCTCTACCATTATTGAATGCCAGTCAGTTCCCACAGGAATGTTAGTCCTTGTTGTTATGTAGCCCTAGAGAGTGGTCATCATATTATAACAGGAGGGATCTATTGAAAATTGTCAACGCGGGAAATATGCCAACGGGTACCAGCATCTAGTTCACTTCTGTTAATAAATGTGACATCACTCTCTGAGGCGCCTGTTCTACCGACAAGATGGAGTTTGATATTTTCTATGGCTAAATCCGTAAATATCCAGCTAATACCAATGGGATTGGGTGATTTGAGAGGAGGAATGGCTGTTGGGTTTTTCCATTGTGTTTGTATATCTTTAGAGAGATTGATACCCAATACAAGTACCACATTTACACCAAATATTATCAACCAGGTGGCCATTTTCCATGTGACATATTTATTTCATATGAATAACAATAAATAGTATATCAGCCTCTTGCTCTTGCCTCTTGAGGAGGCATCTTGCATCTATACAAAAATATAGCTGTAACTGCTACGGAGAGCACATTAGTTTGTTGTCTACAAGTCATAGGTATGCATGGAAAATAGAAATAAACATCTTTGTAGATAAAATACATATCTGCGCCCGAATAAATCGATAATTTATGTAATCAAATCAAAACTGAATTCATAATCTGTACAGGAGTAAATCTTACTGACGTCCTTAGTCAATGAATCTCCTTCTATGTCTAACATTCATTGCATGCTATTTGTCTTTCCACATTGTTCAGGCGGACCTCAGACCCACCTTTGTGACATCAATACTTAGAGCAATCAGTCCCCCTTTCTCATTAAGCAACACATCAAGTCCTTGAGTAACTTAATGCCGTAACCAATACTTGTACCCTAGAACCTCCCTAAGGCAATGTGTTACCAGGGTTCATGCACAAGATCCCTACTTAAGAAGTTCTGCCTAACTTGATCAGCCTGTGGATTTCTGAATGGGTAATCACTAAAACGGTGGTCCATTGACCTCGTCGGACATACTCGATCCCAGTATCACTTGGCGAGACATGCCACAGAGTCACCACTGTATTCTACGTCTTTTTGTTCAATAAAACTGGTCAAATATGGGTTTGATGAATCTCAGAATGTCTGTTGATAGTAGGGAAGTTTAGGCCATGTATATTCGGAACCCATTAGGAAAGCTACAACTGGATTTCATTAGGACTATTTGTGGGTGCATTTAGAGCAACCGGAGCTTTGCACCCTCATATCAACATGGATTCACCCATGTGGATTCAAAGCCAAAGTTCAACAGCTTATCTTGACTATGCAATAACAAATTAAATGATGTAACTTGTTTAACATTGATATGCAATTTTACATTTATTACGGATGTCCCGTGATATGATACTGTGGAATAGATTCTAATTGTGAAGTGTTTTGAATTTCCATGTGCACGGCCAAGGGCAAGGTCGCCAACATGCTTGTACTGATAGTGGGGCAACAAAATTCGGGAACTAGCAAATTATGCTAATCCACCAGTCCAAGAGACAATCAGCCTGGCAGCTTTGCTGATGTCACTGGGTACAAGTGCGCTCATCAGGGAGTACATCTATGTCAAAAGCCGGCAAAGTGTACACAATTAAACACTAATATGGTTGTACATATACAGTTCAAAGTATCATGAACAGTTAACTTTATTTTGATAGAAACAATCACAGGAAAGGGATTACCTGATTGAATCAGGCTAACCTTTCCCAGACCCAGGGTGTAGTTTGAACCTGGACAGAGACAGGACACCCTTTGGTCACCATAAATTGTGGGTACCTATTGTACCCATGGTATAACTGCATTCACCAAACTGCTGCCTTTGAATAGCCCGGGACAAACATTCCCCTGAGTACCACCCTGCCCGGGCCCCTGGTGGTCACTACTGACAGCCCAGGAAGGTATTTCAAAAGGAATATTATTTCTGGAATATTAGACGTTCCTACGAGAGCTGAATAAAAGCGCGGAATAGAACAGAAAAACCACTATTAACTAAGTGTTTCACAAAGTCTGTTCTATTTCATTGACTTTTGGTCACTCGTAATACCACTATTAGAATATTCTTTGGGAAACACTTTGTTCAGAGTAGTTTTTCTGTTCTATTCAGCAACTTATTCAGCGCTCGTAGGAACGTGGAATATTCCAGAAATAATATTCTCCATGGACCCAGTCAACATTAGTCAACCTAAGATTTCGTAGCCTCAAAGAGGGAACGGCATGTAGGTAGGAATAGCACTGAGCACACAGACCAATAGGTTAGTACAGGGATAACTACCAAAATTCTCCATATATAAATTCTTGGAACAAGACAAGATATTTAAGAGCGGTTTGCCCGTACAAGGAATTATAAACCATACCGTGTAAGAATGACTTTACTGTTTCGCGTTTGCTTTACTAAATAGTCTATATTTTCTGTTCAAATTTTACAGTGGTACTTATATATATATGCTACCATACTGGGGAAAATAAATTGAAAAATGTGCAAAAATGAAGAAAAGATTATTAACGTCTGATGGTACATAGCTCCACACGTTTGGGGCCTTTTCAACACTTTATTTTCACTCGTAAGTTGCGTCGGATTCCAGTCACCGCTAGTACTTATCGCTAGTAAATCCTTGTGAAACACTTTGTTTTAAACCTACTTATGAGTGAGGAATATACTTACGAGCAGTGCATCTTCTGATCACTAGTAGGAATTTGTTACCAGTGAAGCCGCTTTAGAAACACTTTGTTTTACTCTGTTCTAATAGTGCCCTTTTGAAACACCTTCCAGTAACAGCTGGTAGCAGGCCATGGGGTAGGGGATACGTGCATCGATCTGGTCTAGAAATCTAATAGCCTGTGGAGCGGTGCACACTGCCTACTGGTATAACCTGGGTAATAGTGTTAGTGAAGGCAAAGGTGTCCCCGGTAAGCTTGTCGGTATGCTCATAGGGATATTGTGTATAGGGAAGCGTTTTATAATGGTAATACACACAGGGAGAACTATGTTATATCATATTATATTTTAGCATGACTTAATGGCTCATGCTTCATTGTCCCTCCCTTTCTAAATAAGCTTCGAACTTTCGTCTGACACCTGACAGAATTAAATTTATTTTCTGAAAACCAGTCTAGACAGCCAAGTAATTAAGCACACAACAAAAATTATATGCCATACATCCTTGTATCCCATATTTGTCATCAGTCTGTCAATTGAGGTATTGTTCCATGGCTGAGTTGGAGATGCTCAGTGACCCGCAGATGTCTACACACACATCTCATACATGGATGTATAGAGGCACCCAGACCAGCCTGGAGCTGCTCACTCAGCCATCCATCAGGGTAATGAGCTGCTCAGTCCTGCTGCCCACACCCTACACCTGACAGACGCCTCCACACAGACAGATTACCACCAGCACCTGCTGTACTGTTCCTGCAACCGTATTCAGGTGGACAAGTGACTGGGTAAAGGAGGGTGTGTTGAATGGGATGGCAGGAAAGACTGGATAGTCTCGGGATATTGACATTGATTGATGATTGATATGACTGATAGCCAGTGCAATAATATACACCAGGACACTTAAGTGTAGAGTAATAGTAAGGCTATAAAGGCAAAGATATGATTTTTTGTACGGGTGACCTTGACCTTTGACCTTGTTTTTGACCTTGTTCCAACATCTGTATCATTCTACACCTAGTAGATCTGAAATCAGCACACCCAAATTAGGGGGTACCTACCCTCAAAGTAGTATAGAATTCCACTCAACCTAAATTTGAATATGGACATTATGCACACCTTGCTCCCCTATTATACCCTAGGATGTTCAACACATGAATTTTCACTCATGACCTCTATATAGTTTGGCGTTGACCCTAGGATATCTTTGCAATATGACCTCTGGTTGTGAAAATTGAAGAGAAAAGGATCAGAAACAACTAACATACAATTACTGTTAACATATATGGGTCAAGCCGCTGACTTATGTAGGTTTGGTCTTTTCAGGCCTTTTAAGCTTTATAAGCCTACAGAATTAAGACTTTTGCTTCAAATGCTTATATTCTTTGGCATGTGTGACAAAACATCCTAACATTTTAGGGGAAAAAATATTTTTGTGTATTGGACCAAGATTTTGTCTTCTATGGCCCCCCGAAGCCAAAAAAGCCCTAAAAAATGACAAAAATGACAAAAATGACATATTTTACATGCCAATCATTTAACCTAAGGAATCAATAGCCCATCCCAATTAATTTTTACCATTAGGCCTATGTTATAGTAGATGGATTCAAGAGATTTTACCATGATATGTATCTTTTATTTTTTACTGTAGACTTTTTGCTGTGAATTTGTCACTTATTGTCAATCTATGTTATTATATTGGTGTCCTCATACAGTAATTAAAGAGATACCACAGCATAACTATTTTACCCCTCATGTTGAGATAACATGTGGGCCTTATACTGGAAAAAGAAAATTTTCAAAAAAATCCGATCCTCTAGGCTCCAGGAGCAGATGCATATTTGATACAACATAAAAGCATGGAGTAACAATTGCCATTTCTTTCTCTCCTGTGGTTATTTCTGGCTATATATTGAGTTATTATGTTCCAAAAGGACTTGTGGTGACAGGGGCTTAGTGCTTGATAGCTATGGTAGATCATGCATTCACCCATGCACAGCCAAATGCTTCACTATGACAAATTTGAATCCCGGATGGTGTTACTCCGTGCTTTTAAGTTGCGGTGTTACTCCGTGCTTTTAAGTTGCGGTGTTACTCCGTGCTTTTAAGTAGCAGCAGGCAAATCCTCACTAATAATTAACTTCTCTGTGCTCCAGAGGGTGCCTACAACACTCCTTGATCATTTTAATGCTTCATAATCAACAATGCCTCACATATCTAGAATCTGTGGGTAATTTGAAAATTCACCTTGACTTAAAAGCACGGAGTAACTCTCGAAAAAAATAAAAGCTCACAGAAATGCTAATATCCAATATATCTAAGTTTAAACCACTCCATTGCTTTGCTACCAGCCCTCTTAGATGGTCTGCACCCTTAAATGTGGGAATTTCACATTTCTTTTACTATTTATTGTGATATTCTATTAAAAGCACGGAGTAACTAGTGTTACTCCGTGCTTTAAAGTGCTGATATTGGCCATATTCAGGCCCGTACTGTGAAAGGTGGGTGATGGAATGGGCTAAAGTACTAGCTTTACACAAAAGTAGATATGTTGAAGATGATACAGAGCGAGTAACAAGAGTATTTGACCCCTTTTGAAGAAGTAGGAGTAAAGGTGGGGATGTGTGATAAATCTTTTCAATTTTTCCAAAAAAACCAAATTTCACAGGCCCATATCTCAGAATTTGTTAATTTCATCATTTCAACCTTTATTGAGGTTAAGGATGTATATCGTGCCATGCTGTAAATGGAATTATTAGTTGCTGTGTTGTATTTAAGAGGAAAATAAGGTGTTCCTGTACTTAAAAGCACGGAGTAACACCAAAAATGCCCACTCATCTTCGCATTGTAATAAAAATTGAACCGCTAGGGTTAGAAACGTACTGGCGGTGCTTTCATGGAGCCAAGATATATACCTTTCAATAAAATAAACTTATATAAACATATTCTGAGGTTTCTGATTTGTCTTTCCCCAGCTCAATACCTACATAAGTCAGCGGCTTGACCCATATATGAGCAACTTAAAATAAAACAAATACTCAATTATAGCATTTTAGCATTTGATCACCGTTCCCTACCAAACATCCTGGCATAAAGCATTGTTTATGATTCACAAACATCCAAGGGCCTTATCACTATGAGCTATTAGAGGTTGTTTGCCCATCAGCATTTACCCTATATAGATCTGACACGACCCCATACTGGAGAAGTCCTAATCCATCCCTTATTGGATAGAACGGTGCATGTGTGATGGGGGAGTTATGATATATACCAGGCTATTGATATGACAATCAGCTGTATCCTTCCCTGAATGGATTCTCTTGATACTGCCCTCTATGGCTATTGATTAACAGTGGGTTACAACATGTGTGTTAATCAGTGGCTTTACCTACCCATAGGGCTGTTCAGTATTGATCAATTGGAAGTTGGTGTCTTAGGGACAAGGTGCTATATGGGTCCTAGATTGTATGCCTAAAGTACCAATGCCTAGTCTCCCATGTCATCCATGCAGCAATTAGTATACAGGATTTGTTTAAGTTCTGTATTTCCCCGACAGACTTATAAAGGGTTTCAATGAAATACGGGGCCTTGAGATTTCAATCTGTCGGGGAAATACAGAACTTAAACTGATCCTGTATTTATTTTTAAATGTATTTGTCACATATTAAAGGAGAAAAAGACAATTTATAAGCCTGCATCGTCCCCCCTCACGTCCCAACGCCGCCATGACACCTTGCTCGACTTCACTTCCGGTCTCTGCGCGTGCGTGATATGGTTTGCAAAAAATAAGTTCCCCCCTCCCTATCGTCTCTTTCATCTTTAATTGTACAAATTAGACCTGGTTTACTATTCAAATACGTTGATTTATCAAAAAGGAAGACGATTAAACGATAATACAGTAAAAAAAGAGCACGCAAAAAAAAAAATCAAAAAAAAAATCGTCAAGACTTCAGAAACAGGAGATTCGTTCGGGAATCAAACCCCGGCCGCCGCGGTGCAAAGCGAGAGCGCATACCGCCAGACCATCTCGGCCCCACTGACTGTAGTACGGTCCCTCAACCAATTTAACTATCTCGGACAGGTTTGAGATGTTGTCGACAGTAGGGAGATTTTAACAGTACCCTTTGACCTTTGACCTTTTGAGAATCCTTGCGCTATACCAGAAGTAAAGTTTTGGCGAAATACAGAGGTTTTAGGAAATACGGGGGCTGGTTATTCACCTTTTGCAAAATAAGAGGCTCAGTGCTCAAGCCTACCCGACTTGATATTTCCTCAAACCATTTAAAAAAAATTATCGTTATTGTCTATTGGTGAGCTCTTTACCATGATATTATATTTGAGGTAAATTGTTGACAACTGTGAAAACATGTGCTTAGTGTTCCTTGGCTTTTCCCTCTGGATCTATCAAATGTACATTACAAGCATGAATCTGCTCTTTCTCCAAAATAAGGTGTGAAAACATGGGAGGTCGTTATAGGATATTAACTTAACTGGAGTGTTCTCATAAGGGCATCAGGTGCAATCATCTTACAAATAAGCTAGAGCATGTGTTTGATTATAATTACTCGAATCAAAATCAACCTTTCAAAGATTACTCTGAGAAATCCGATATGGCAGTTATCTTAACTCAAATAGGTTACTTGATATTAATCTCTTTTTTCAATTGGCCACTACTTGAAAGCCTGCCTTCAGAAAATTGTACCCCCCATGCCCAATCCAATTAGAAAAATGCACCATGGAGTTTTGGCTCAAATGGGATTGCTTTTCCCAAAAGCAAGGGGAAAAAGATAGGTTGTGTTTGACTGGTGTGGAATTTGAAGCTGGGATCCTGAAGTGTGTTCTGTTAATCACCTCTGTCGGTTTTTGTTACAAATTCATAAAAATGTGGTTGAGCTGCCGAGGCAACCCTCAGACCGAAGTCGTGTTGAATTGATCCCAGATGGTTTCCCACTGACCAGAAATAATCTTTTTAATTGATTTAACCAGAATTTTGGAGTGCCAAATTATTACCTTCTGCTTCTCACAATCTGAACTCTTCACACAAAAAATTCTTAATTGTTGTGAGAAAAAATATGGAGCCTAGATTTTACTGTAATTCTGATGGTTGTGTTTATTTCTAAATGTATAGTAAATATCTGTTTACTACAGATAGAAAAAAAATAAGTTAGTAGCTCCCATGAAGTGGCTTGTATCTAGACAGAACAATAGAGAACAGAGTAACTAGCTGGCATTATGTATGGGCGTTGTTTTCCTGGAGAGCTTCCACATAAAGCTCTCATTGCCTGATGTTGTAGCAGGGACTCTAAGGGCACCCTCAGGTATTTCGGGTGCAGTATAGCTGGATGTAAAGAATGGAGGAGTGAGTGAGTAGCGGCTGAAGGGGGAATAGATGTTTATGGAATCTGATCTGTATGAGGTGGTACAGCTTGGGTACTGTCATCTTCTGATGTATTATCAGGTTACCTGTGAGTAACCCTATACAAACACCACCCCTCCCACATTGTTCACTTTGATGGAGCCTTCATGTATACAATGGATGATTTGAGAGTAGGAAAGCCCATTGGTTGCTGTCCAAAATAATAGTATTAAGTAGGAAAGAGCTAGAAGAGAAGATGCCGTCAGCATATATTTTCTTTTGCAATGCATTCAGGATCTTTAGCAGTAACTAACAATAACTTTTTGAATTGAGATGGCAGAAAGACATGGTGGACAAAAGTAATATTGATCCAACTGACAGTTTGTAAATGTTGCCCAATGTGCATAGTATCATACTCAGAAAGGAGTATGTGTATTACACTCTAAAGAGAAGAGAAAATACAGTTCAATCCTAAAAGTATCCACAAATAAGGGTTTCTGAAGCAATGGATAAAGTAAAATTTTACTTGAAATTGGTAGTGACCCAGGAAAAAGGTGAACCCCCTACCTGGCCTACAATGGTAATGTCAATACGTCTAAAATTGTCTTGCTTTCAATACAGAGCATAGAAAAGAATCCGATTCAATCAATTTGATCATCTATGACAAAAATAAGAAATGCATAGTCTTTAAGGTGGCTGGTCAAGTCAAATGCCCTCGAAAGTGGAGTAACAAATTTTGCAAAAAACAATACATTTTTCTCATGCATGGGCATCAACAGCTCATACCACTACTTCTCCTGCAAAAGGTACTCACTGAATTGCATTGACCGTTTGCCTCTGCAAAAGTGGAAATATAGTGATGTAATTATTTGAGACCGTTTAAACCATAAAGAACGGAGGATAGAAGGAAGCAGATACCTCTGCTGAGCAAGCAGTCACATACTCCTGTACATCCCTCACCCTGTGGGATGGTAAACGGAAACTGATCTCAGAGTGATAGTAGTCTATGTTTTATTTGATATGATGGTCTGGGATGGCAAAGCAAGCTAAACACTTGTGCTTCTATAGTATTTACTATTGTTCCTATAGCAAAGATCACCAATAACACTTTATTAGGTTCACTGATAATTCCTCTAATACGTTCAGTTGGAGCTTTGATATAATATATTTGGTACAAATATAGACAAGCACTGGAATGGAGAATGATTCACACAATTCACTGTCTCTAGAGCTCTCTAGTGCTATACTGATACACCTATAGCTGACTCAGAAGATGCTAAGTGACCGCCTGCCCTTGTCTATTCTACACACACACAGACCACACCTGGAGGCACCCAGACCAGCCTGGAGCTGCTCACTCAGCCATCCATCAGATTGATGGATCGCTCTGCTATACCCTACCTAGGTGACCATGTGGCTAGGGAAAGGGCACGTGGGATGGTGGCTGGCATTTTAAGAGGGCAGAAGTGCATGGCATGAAACAATAGGCAAGGTATATGAAGGCAATGGCACACTTTACTTTGAGACAAAAAAACTATTGTTTTTGATCTTGTGCATTTCTTGCACAGTGTGTCTCGGAATATGCTCTTTACCATTCCTTGTATTGCATTAAGTACATACTGAGACTATAGTCAAACCAAAAACAGAATGGACAGCATTGCCCATTCGTTGATTTAAATTGTGGTGGTGATGCCTACTTGTTGGGCGTGTTCTGCACCAGGACATTTAGATGACAATCAACTGGATCCTATCCAAGGGAATGGTGTTGAATCAATACTCAAGTCCCCCTGATCTATCGGCCACCAGGTACTAAGCGTTGTATTCATGAGCAAAGTAAATAACCCCCTCCCCCTTATCCACAGTCTGTACAATGTCTGGCTTTCGACACCCTGTCACTACTGACGTGTCAGACCTTTTGCCTTTGCTCACCCTTGTCTAGACCCAAGTAGCTACAATAACCAGACCCCTATTTGTCATTCCAGACACCCCTGTAGTCTGGCCCCGGGCCCACCTTTGTGGAATCAATGCTGAGAGCAATTAGGACCTCAGCCCACACAGCGGGCCCTACTTGTCAGCACCCCTCCAACTTGTTACCAGGCTGCATGCATGAGCTGCCTACTTAGGCAGTTCTGCCTAACGTGATTAGTGCCCGGATGTCTGAAGGGGTCTGTCTTTGGTGACAGTCCATGGTGATGCTGCATTATCAAGGACTGTGAGAGAAGCATGAAGCTCCACCATCACAACTAAAACTTCACCACATTAGAACAGTACTAAAATGGCAGATGCGTGGTGAATGGGCGGCTTTGATGCAAACATCAGCAGACGGGACATCTAGGATATTAACCCGTATTACCATCACTGTTTTGGAAAGATATGGCATCATTAGTATTTATACTGCATGCTTCAGATAAATATGAAACTTAATTTAAATTCAAAATATGACCACTGCAGGAATATGACCTGTCCTTGAAGCCATATTTTTGATCTTGTAATATGGTCTTTACTATCACCTGTTCACCACATAGTACATACTGATATAATTGATATTCATGAAACACAATTTAGATTATGTCAATGTTATAGTCA